>JARQOD010000001.1:34425902-34487290 GCA_033576555.1 Oophaga sylvatica
GGGCAGCTTTACCATCTGAAAAAATAAAAAACCTCATCCACAACTATCACAAAAGACTTTAAGCTGTCATTGATGTTAGAGGGGGCAATACATGGTATTAAGAAATGGGGTCTGTAAACTTTTGATCAGGGTCATTTGGATGTTTTGTGTTGTCATTATGATTTAAAAAGAGAAAACACAGTAGTTTGACAATAATTGGCTTCACCCAATCACTAACCATGAGTGGAGAAAAAGTTTTGGTGTTATAATTCATATTCTCTGAAAAAAGGCCAAGAAAGCAAAAATTGTGCCGCAGTATGTAAACTTTTGAGCACAACTGTATATACCAGAGGAGAGTGGCCAACACAGAACAGCTGAGATATTTCTCAATGGAGAGCTCTAGGATATCAACAGAGCTGATTAACCCATGCAATGACAAACCAATAGGAAGGTGAAGCAGTTCTAGTCAATGCAGAAGTTCGTGAAACCAGACACCGCAATCTTCTGGCACCTCTCTGTTGCGGTATCCCCGTGACAACAAGTATCTTGCATGGAGAGGTAGATTAGTACATACCTACTGACTGACCTGAATTTTCAGACAAAATTCCAGAAAATTTAGTACAATCCAGACAGTGGTGAAGTTCATGTAAACCCCACACAAAGCGGCTGTGGGTAGGTCAGAGCTTACTAGAAAGGTTGTGAGTGTTCACATACAAGGTTGGTGGGCAAGGTTTACCAATAGGGACAGTATACAAAGAGAAGAAGAGGGGGCCTAAAACTGATCCTTGTTGAACCCCAACAGTAAGGGGAAGATGAGAGGAGGAGGAACCAGCAAAAGATACAGTGAAGGAATGGTCAGAGAGATAGAAGGAGAACCAGGAGAGAACGGTGTCCTTGAGGCTGATGGAGTGGAGCATAGTGAGGAGGAGCTGATGGTCCACAGTGTTGAATGCTGCGGAGAGATCCAAGAGAATTAGAGAATTAGCATGGAGTAGTGACCATTAGATTTAGCAGTCAGTAGATCATTAGAGACTTTAGTGAGGGCCGTTTCAGTAGAGTGTAAAGAGCGGAAACCAGATTGAAGAGGGTCGAGAAGAGAGTTATCTGAGAGATAGCGGATAAGACGGGTGTGGACCAGTGGCTGCTCACTTTCCCCAGTCCCGCATGCTTGGTGCCTCGGGTGATCCTCGACACTGCCCTCTCTTTCAAGCCACATATCCAAGCCCTTGTCTCCTCCTGCGCACTCAAACGCAAAAATATTTCCCGGATCCGTGCATTCCTTGACCATGAAACCAAAAAAAACAAAAGTGCATGCCCTCATCATCTCCTGCCTCAACTACTGCAACCTCCTACTTTCTGGCTTCCCATCTAGCAGTCTGGCAACACTCCAATCCATCCTACTCTCTGCTGCCCGGCTAATCCAACTGTCTCCCCGTTATTCCCCAGCCTCTCCTCTATGCCAAGCCCTTCCCTGGCTTCCTATTGTCCAGAGGCTCCAGTTCAAAACCGTAACTATGACATACAAAGCCATCCAAAACCTGTCTCCTCCATATATCTGTGACATGGTCTCCCGGTACTTACCTATACGCAACCTTTGATCCTCTCAAGATCTCCTTCTCTGCTCCCCTCTTATCTCTTCATCCCACAACCGCATACAAGACTTCTCCCGTGCTTCCCCTATACTCTGGAACTCTCTACCCCAACACATCAGGCTTTCGCCTTACACGGAAATCTTCAAAAGGAAACTGAAGACCCACCTCTTCTGACAAGCCTACAACCTGCAGTGATCCTCAGTCTGCTGAACTGCCACACGACCAACTTTACCCTCTCCTAGTGTATCCTCACCCATCCCCTGTAGACTGTGAGCCCTCGCGGGTAGGGTTCTCTCTCTTTCTGTACTTGTGTGTGCCTTGTTTTTCTCATGTTTATTGTACTTGTCTATATTTGCCCCTTTCACATGTAAAGCGCCATGGAATAAATGGCGTTATATAAATGTATAATAATAATAATAATAATAGGATTTCTACTTCCTATAGGTGGCACTAGAGTTCTAGTCGTCTTCCTCTCTGAAGAGACAATTTGCATATTTCCCAGAGGAGCATTGCTGCTTTAAGTCTCCTCATCTCAGCATGCTTAGCATGTCAGTCTCCGCAAGGAGAAACGATACTTCTTGGATCCCGGTCAGACGCCTCTCACACAGCCAAACCAGATCTCACACTTTGCAGTGACGAGGGACAGTACCCCGAAACACAGTGTCTGCAAATTCGGATTCTGGTTTGGTATTTATCCTAAGTCATGTGACAAGGCTCATTAAAGGGTTGACATTGACTTTTAGGATTGCTACTTCCAAAATGTGGTACTAGAGTTCTAGTCCTCTTCCTCTTTGAAGAGACAATTTGCATGATTCAAGCATAAAAGTCTATTCAAAAGAGATAAGACATTTGCAAAAATGATCAGAAAAAGTCCTATGGTTTAATTTGGATTTTTTTTGCCACATGTAATTTTTTTAAAGTTTTTTTTTGTTCGCGATCTTTGCTAAAAAACAAAATTGATAATGTTGCATTTTTCACAGTGGTCACAGGAGCTTTTATACACTACTAATTTATATTCTTTCAGGAAGAGCTTTCAGGAGGACGAGGGATGTCTAAATTGAATAAATCAAGAAGCAAACAAAAAATAGGCCAATAATTTACAATTAAGGTACATTCTTTGTAAACGTGTTGAAGAATCCCGACCCAGGAGCGACAATAGCAGCAGAAACTTGAAATAAAGGTATTAAGTCTAGGAAGTGCTGGCATATGAGGTTATCAATGTCTTAGAATGGTTTTCCATGTGTAGGGAACATAAGAAACTTTTGGTTGCCTTAGGGCCTCGTCACACATAGCGATACACCAGCGATCCCGACAACGATATGCACTTGTCAGGATCGTTGGTGTAGTCGCTACATGATCGCTGCCTGAGCTGCCAAACAGGCAGCTCAGGCAGCAATCAGGACGCGACACTGCGGGTAACGTCGCTTAGTTATCCGCAGTGTACTTTGGATACCAGCCTGCTGATGCAGGGAGCTGGTAACCAAGGTACACATCGGTTTCCAGGCGCTGCGCGGTGCCTGGAAACCCGATGTGTACCTTGGTTACCTGCTCCCCTGCAGCAGTGCGCTGGTATCCAACATACACATCGGGTTTCTAGGCACCACCCGGCGCCTGGAAACCCGATGTGTACCTTGGTTACCCAGCTGATTGCTGGTCTCCTGCCTGCCACACGCTGTCCAGCAGGAGACCAGCAAGCAAAAAAATGTCCAGGACGTTCAGCGATGATCAGCAATACCCGGCAGGGGGGCTGATCGTCGCTGAATGTCACACACAGCGATATCGCTGGGGAGATTGCTGTTGCGTCACAAAACTAGTGACTCAGCAGCGATTTCGCTAGTGAGATTGCTGTGTGTGACGGGGGCTTAAGACACAATCCCTGACCCAGCGGTAGTAATTCCCTACCCACCCATGACTCCTAGTTAATCACATAGGAGTTTTAAGGACTTAAGACAATATATTTGGGAGTTAAGAATTTTCGAGGATGTAACTGAGATCTCTCAAACAGAAATAAAGTTTGAAATGTCTTGTTGGATTTTTAGAATGGGTGCCTTCCTTTAGTAAAGGTAGCTACAAGGTTACAAAAGGTGAAAAAAGCCAGTCTGGCACTATAGCTTAGCAAAAACTGTAGTTAAAATATTGAGAGGTTTTTAAAAGAAAGGTGTTTGAAAGGGGTCAGTAGGGATTATTGTGTAGACAATTTAATCTGCATGTAACAAATGCCTTCAAAACTCTTAGCAAATCACATTAAACAAAGTAGGGGATGAGAAACCATAAAAACTTAAAAAAATAAACCTCAATACATCACAGCAAGTCCCTTGAAAATGCTATGGTTCTTGGAGTGTACCAATACGTCAACAAATTAATTTATAAAACAAAATGAAAGGATTTTTTTGTTCAATAAAATATTACCCCCCACCAAAAAGAAATAAAAATAACCTATACATATCTTATCTATCCAAATCAAAATACATGCCTTACAAAATAAGTCTGAGTCCTTATACAGCCATGTAGATGCAGAAATTAAAGACAAATTTAAAAAATAACAACAACTACAATGTTTAGGCCCAAATTAGGCCATTTCCCTACAAATAGACAAAAAGAAGGACCAACACATCTAAGCTAGTGTGAATTGGCACCAACCAAAGAAAGCATATAAGTCAAAAACATTAAGGTTTTCACAATAACTTACCAAGAATGATTACTCTAGAACATGGGAATTGCATTGCTGCCATAGAAAATTGGAGAAAAAAATTGAAAAAAGCGCTATATAATGTATATTGGGCACACATATATTGGCCAATCTAAGTGCTAAGAACCTTCCTTTTTTCATAGCAATTTTTGCAGATGCATATTTCATATATACACTATATAGCGCTTTTTTAAATTTTCACCTATTCACACTAGCTTAGATGTGCTGGTCCTTCTTTTTGTCTATTTGCATCAAAGACTTTTTGACATGTGCACTACCACTTTCATTAGCCACAAGTGATTTTAAGCAGATTAGCTGGTCCATTCCTGCCCAAAAAATTGTAGGCTTTTTTGCCCCAGGGAGGTGACATTACAGGATAGGGACCCAATTTTGAAGGATGCCTTGACATGGCAATTGTGCACACATATATTGGCCAATCTACGCGCTAAGAACCTTTTTTTTTCATAACAATTTTTGCAGATGCATACTTTATATATACACTATGTAGCCCTTTTTTCAATTTTTTCATCCATTTTCTATGGCAGCAATGCAGTGCCTATGTTCTTGGCCATTTCCTTACTCGTTAAAGAAGTTGTCTTCATTCTGTTAGGACATAAAGAGAAAACTGTGCCGTTAACCATAGACCGGTCTCTAATCTTCCCTTCCTCTCTAAACTCCTGGAATACCTGGTTCACACCCGTCTTATCCACTATCTCTCATATAACTCTCTTCTTGACCCTCTACAATCCGGTTTCTGCTCTTTACACACTGCATGAAATTGCCCTCACTAAAGTCTCTAATGATCTACTAACAGCTAAATCTAATGGTCACTACTCCATGCTAATTCTCTTGGATCTCTCTGCAGCAGGGGCGCACCTGTCATGAGGCGAGTTGAGCACTCAGCCTCAGGCGGCACATCCCTGAAGAGTGGGGGAGCGGCAGATTGTTATCTCCTGGCTCCTGCATCAGCTGGTAACGCATACCTCCCAACCGTCCCGACTTGAGCGGGACAGTCCCGATTCTATCCCTCCCACCTGCTGTCACGGTCGGGACACTAAGTGTCCCGCAGTGAGAGAAGCCGCCACGCCCCCCCAAGCACCCCATCCTCACCTTCCCAGCTGTCCAGCTTCTCAGAGCCAGCATTTACCATTGCTGTGCTGTGCTCTGTAAATGTGCGAGCAGGGCCTGTGATGAGGTCACAGGAGGGGAGGAGTTAGGTGTCACATGGTCAGGCTCCTCCGTGTGCAGGTCTCTGCTTGCTGGTTGTCATGGTGCTGGATGTGTTAGAACTCTCCTGTTAGTTTTTTTTCATCTTGCTGGTCACATGACCTTTGTGGCCTATTTAATCCGGCTCCACCCTTCTGGCTTTGCTGGACTTCATTGTAACTTATACTCTTAAGCTAGCCAGGTGCTTTGTTACCTAACTCAGACAGTTTTTGCTTGGTCTTCTGACCTCTATGTTCTATGTTCTTTGTTTTGCCTTTTGCTGCTACAACTTCTGTTAGGAGGTGTCCATCTTTTCTCTCAGTCCCTAGTTCTTGTAGGGAACCCTCCCTCACATCTATAGGTCTTCGTTCAGACTAGCTGAGGACTTTAGCGGGTCTGATCGCATGATCAGGTTCCCCGTTACATTGTAGGGATCCAGCTTAGTTCTATTGTAGGGACAGACCTCCCTTCTTTCCTTAGTGCTTGTAGCAGATCATAACAGTAAGTCCAGCCCAAAAATATCTCTAAGGAAAGATTTCCAGTTTTCATCTGGTGTCGGTTCAGGATTTGGCTCAACGCCTGCAGGGACTCTCTCTGGAGGTGGCTGAGATCCAGCAACACGTGAGTAGTTGTTCTGGAGCACATTTCGTGGAGCCAAAGGTACGTTTGCCTGATTTATTTTTTGGTGAACAAGATTTTTTTTCTTTTAAAAATGCTTGCTTGTTGTATTTTCGTTTGAGACCCAGATCCTCTGGTGATGAATCTCAGCGCATAGGGTTCATAATGTCACTTTTGCACAAAGAACTTCAGGACTGGGCCTTTTCTCTGCAACCTAGTGATCCATGCTTTAGATCAGTGGATAGTTTTTTTTTCTGCTTTGGGGTTATTATATGACGATCCTGATCGTGTTTCATCAGCTGAGACAGAATTGAGACGTTTGAGACAGGGATCAGGTAATGTGGAAAAATACTGTACTCACTTCCGACGGTGGTCTACTATGGTGGGGTGGAACGATTCAGCTTTGAAAAGTTTATTTCTTGCAGGGCTAAGTGAAAGGGTTAAAGATTTGCTGATTGCTTATCGCATACCTGGTAACTTGCAAGAGGCTATGCAATTAGTCATACAGGTGGATAATGAGAGTAAATCCTCTGCCATGTCAGCTCCAAGTCTTGAGAGTTTCTGTTCTGACATTGGAGAGCCGATGGAGATCGGAGCGATGGCATCTCGCTCTCAGGAAAAAGACCGCCGGTTTTCTGAAGGTTTGTGCTTTTATTGCGGCAAATCTGACCATTTCATTAAGACCATTTCATATGCCCGTATAGCCTGTTTAAATACTAAGGGCGTTTTTCTTTCTGCCACTACTGCTCAGGAAGAATTAATGGATTTTCGGGTATTTGTCGATTGTGGTTCTACTCTGAATGTGATTGATGGGGAATTCTTGGAAAAACTTAAATTAAAACCTAAACCTTTGTCATCCCCTATTGCTGTGGTTTCTGTTGATGGTTCTCCCTTGAAGAATGTTACTCACAAGATCTGTGAATTTCCTCTCACTATTAATGGTGTTCACCAAGAGAATTTGGATTTGGTAGTATTGAATAATTTGCCTTCTCCAGTGATTTTGGGGTTACCCTGGTTAAAATTACACAATCCTGTACTGGACTGGTCTTCCAATGAAATTAAGTCCTGGAGCCCCAAGTGTTATGACAAATGTTGTAACGGGCGTATTGCTGCTGTGGATAAAGGGGAATTACCTGTACCTATTCAGGATTTTTGGAAAGTTTTTTCTGAGAAGGAATCGCAGATTTTGCCCCCTCATAGAGACTATGATTGTACTATTGAATTTGTCCCTGGAGCGACTCTTCCTAAAAGTCGTTTATTTAATTTGACGATTCCTGAGAGAAAGGCTTTGGAGGAATACATACAGACAAGCTTGGCCGCCGGTCATATTAGACCTTCTTAGTCTCCTGTGGCTGTTGGTTTTTTTTTTGTTAAAAAAAAGGACGGCGGTTTACGTCCTTGTTTGGACTTTCGTGAGATTAATAAAATTACTGTACGCAATCCTTACCCACTGCCATTGATTCCTGATTTGTTTAACCAGTTAGTGGGGGCCAAGTGGTTTTCCAAAATTGATCTTCGGGGGGCATACAATTTGTTGCGCATGAAGGAGGGTGACAAATGGAAGACTGCGTTTAACACTCCTGTGGGGCATTTTGAGAATCTGGTTATGCCTTTTGGTCTTACCAACGCTCCTGCATTTTTTCAGAATCTTATTAATGACATCCTTAGACCTTTGATTGGCAAAAGTGTGATTGTGTATTTGGATGACATTTTGATTTATTCACCGGATCTGGAGTCTCATTGGCGGAGCGTTCGTGAGGTATTACAGTTGTTAATGGACAATTCGCTTTTTGCTAAGCTGGAGAAATGTGAGTTCGCTGTACAGAGATTAGGTTTTTGGGCTACATTATCTCCAGCGAAGGTTTTGAGATGGACCCGGTGAAAGTTCAAGCTGTGCAGGAATGGCCTAGGCCTATTGGTTTGAAATCGTTACAGAGGTTTTTGGGTTTCGCCAATTATTATAGAAAATTCATTAAAAAATGTTCTATTATTGTCAAACCACTGACCGATCTCACCAGGAAAGGTGCTAATGCTGTTCAGTGGACTACTGAGGCCATTGAAGCTTTTGTGTTTTTAAAGAGGATTCAGCTCTGCTCCTATCCTTATGCAACCTGATGTGACTAAACCGTTTTTGGTTGAGGTTGATGCTTCTTCTGTGGGGGTCGGCGCGGTGTTGTCTCAGGAAAACACGGATGGAGTGCATTCTTGTGCTTTTTTTTTCAAAAAATTTTCTGAGACTGAACTGAATTATGATATTGGTAATCGGGAATTATTGGCCATTAAACTCGCATTTGAACAATGGCGGTGTGTCGACCCGCCACCACAATTGTGGGTTACCAGGGCAATGGGGTACTCAGAGCCGAGCCCATGGAAGTCTATGGGGTTTGTCACAGGTAGCTGTGGCTCGGTCTGTGGCCCGGGCGGTCTGGCGTATGTTGGGGATATATTTACAGGGATTGATGTATGTACAGTTCGTGACGCCACCTGTAGTCTCTGGTAATTAGTACCAGCGCTGCTGTAGATCTCTGAGGGGATGGTGAGGCAGCTAGATGTCGGGTCCCCTACAGGTGGGACTGGTCCCTCAAAGTCTATGTGAGTAGTGAAGTCGAGTGCGGTTAAAGAACACAGTCTCACACGGTCAGCGTCTTTCCATACCTTTACTTGCAAGATGTTAAGGCAGGTCCCAGGGAGGCTGTCCCACGGAGAGTGTATATTGAGGCAGCAGCTGGACAAGTTAGGGGCCTCCTTAAACTCCAATATAACGAGTGCAACTAGCATGAAGCGTAGTTCCCTCTAATCTTCAGCAATGCTTGCTGTACCTGCCCAGTCAGCTTAGTGTTAGGGGCCTTCCTGTGAAGGAGCTGAATACTCATGTAGTCCTGCAGAACTCCGAAGCCTTCACTCCCCTGACCCCAGCTACGTGCTGACTATAAGGGGCTTGTCTGCCGCGACCTAGGGTCCGGTAGATTCCTGGTTGTCCTGTCACTGTGCCTGAAGCAACAGTGACTCTTCGGTCCCCAGTGACCGGTAGAAACGTGCTGGACTTCTGCAATCCGTTAAGCACAATCTTATAAATCCACTTGCCTTTCGCCTTGTCCACGCTGGTAACATAAGCACTCTTACTAGCCAAGGTCGAGCAGTCACTTCTTTCCTTTTCCTTCCAATCAAGTTCGCCACAGATGCTCAGTTATCACAGGCAGGAGCACGTCACTGTACCTGATACTGTCCTCTAGACAGGAATGCTGAAGACTTTCTGGGTTACAACTTGTTCCTTCCTTCAATGTATGCTGAGGAGATGACACAGCTCTGACCAGACTAAGGTGTATTCCAACACCTATACCAGACTCCACTTTCCCAAGCTGGTGAGATAGCAATCTAGACTCCTTCCTCCCTCCAGATACAGACTCTCTCACTGTAGTCCAGACGCAGACTCTCCACGTCCTTACTGCCCGAAGACAGGAACTAGACTCTTCACGTCCTTACTGCCCGAAGACAGGAACTAGACTGACTGACTAAAATCACTCCTACACATACCTTCTTGACCACTCCCTAGAGTATACTCCACTACCCTAAGGGTGTGTCTAGTGTGTGTAGAGTGAATGCATATTGAGCATTAAGCCGCTGCCTCTCCATACACTCTCCAGGGTACTACGTGTGCCTACCACCAGGGCTACACATTCCCCCATGGTAAACGACAGCACTCCCGGGCTGTGAAATACAAAAGACATTTTATTTATACAATAACAATAACAATAACATCTTCCCATCCGGGAGGTGAGATCACCTTGAACGTTACAAACTTTAATACAAAAATACAAATAGTATCAAATGTCATTCAATAAATAAATTTACAATATACTTGTGAAGGACCCGCACCAAACCTTCAACGTGGGTCCTGGGTGGGCTGCAGGACATCCAAATGCAGACCTCACTCAGTGCCACACCACACGGGTTTGTTTTTCAGAGGTAGTTATGGATGGTTTTTGTAAAACCAAGATAGGGCACCGAAGCGCAACTATGTACAAGAAAGTTCCGGGTTAGCATAGTCCTTAACCTCAAAAGTCCATTTGTAAAGAAAGACATAATAAATCACATTATCAAAGTGCAACTGTTTATCATATATCAATTATCAATTATCATCTATCATTTACCAATTACCCAGCCGGGCATTCTATAACTAGAAATATATATTCATTATATATAACCTGTGCAAAAACTTTTCAAAAACATTTTAAACTTTCTGCTTTCTACTTGTGGTAGATCCGATATGGATCTCACCAACTCTTTACTTATTTATTCATTTTCTGCAAATACTTTTTCCACTACATTTTCCACGCCGGGGGCTGGAACGATGCAATGTGCCCTTGATCCTAAGACCAGCAAATCATGTGCTGCGATCAGGGTCTGGGTTGCGACAGTTCTGGTTTGAACCTCTAGGGGCGCAACGGGTACACTTTCTTCGCATGACACCGATTGCGTCTCCATTACAGTCAATGATATAGACCGCGTTAGGGTTTGCGATCTAGACTGGGTCGCATTTGGCGATGTGGAAGCAGCTTCAACTTGCGATGAACTCTTGGTCGCATATTGCGATGATTTTGACGGGGGCGATGCTGGGGCACGGCCGGATGCTTCTTGAGCTGGAAACGGGGACGCTGCGGTAATGGTGACGATACCTGCGTCTGGGACGGGGTCGCGGACGATGGCGACGTTCAGGGCATACCACCCCTTCATTCCCCAATGCCGCGTATAGGTGACTATATCGCCGTTTACTAAGTCCCTCCCGGGATGGCCTTGTGGCAGGTGAGATTCCACGTCACGCCTGCTAACGAAGACCGCTGGGTAAAGGCCCGGTTCACGGATAAAGCCCCAGCCCTTCCGGAGCTGGAACTCAGCCACACACCCCCGCCGCCGCGGTTCCCGTAAGGTACCTTTATCGCGACGGACAGTCTCCTTGTCGGCAATCAGCTCAGCATACTGTCGCTGGCGGTTCTTCTGGATTTCCCGCTCTTCCTCCTGCTGGCGCCTCTTTTTCTCACGACTCCGCCATTCTTGCTCCCACTGGGCGGTGTAGGCGACGTCATCCAGACGCGCCATTTCGTCCCAGTCCACATCTGGTAGTAACGGACAGGACCCCTCCGGTGTCCCTGCCGGGGACCGATAATCTGCTGCGGCCTCTTGGCCGGGCGGGCGTTCCGGGATTGGCTGTACCTCCTCAACCTCCTCCGCATCCACCGCTTCACCAGTGGGATCGGGAACGGTACTTTCGGGGGCAGCCTCCGGTTGCTCCTTCGCCTTGGGCAGCAGACTTTTCGGTACTTTGAATCGTGGGGGTTCGTTGAGGGGAAGGACGCCGTGTTCGTCATTTGCCACTTCAGCAGATTACACCGGCGCCTCTCAATCTCCTCCAGGCCAGGTTGGAACATCTTTTTTAGGAGTGCGTTCTCCTCCCGAACCTCTAACAACGCCTGTTGCAGGTGCAGGATTGCATAAGTCTCCGATGCCGATGGCAGCTTGGCGGGGGCCCGGGGCCTGCCTTCCTCCGCTGCCCCACTCGGCTGCGCACGTCCTGCCTCCATCATGTTCCAGAAGATTCTTTCTTCTTTCTGTGGAGACATCCGGTCTCTTCCGTGGAGGTGGGGTTTGCGTCTCCTCCTCCTCGCAGGGAAGGTGAAGAGGAGGCGGACCTCCTTTGCTGTAGGGCAGGACCGCATGTTATAGTAGCACTTTGAGAGGGCAGGCATTTTCTTCGCGCCACAGGGGGGTAGACGCCCACGAAGGTACGCCCACCTTCTTCTCCAGCGCCTGAGGGCGCGAATATGGCGACAAAAATGGCGATTTTGGCGCCAAAAGTGCAAACAGTCCTTTTCACAAAAACAAGTTCTTAGGCACGCAGGGCTCGCAATTTCGCGAGTTTGGTATCCTGTTCGTGACGCCAAGTTTTGTTGTGTCGACCCGCCACCACAATTGTGGGTTACCAGGGCAATGGGGTACTCAGAGCCGAGCCCATGGAAGTCTATGGGGTTTGTCACAGGTAGCTGTGGCTCGGTCTGTGGCCCGGGCGGTCTGGCGTATGTTGGGGATATATTTACAGGGGATTGATGTATGTACAGTTCGTGACGCCACCTGTAGTCTCTGGTAATTAGTACCAGCGCTGCTGTAGATCTCTGAGGGGATGGTGAGGCAGCTAGATGTCGGGTCCCCTACAGGTGGGACTGGTCCCTCAAAGTCTATGTGAGTAGTGAAGTCGAGTGCGGTTAAAGAACACAGTCTCACACGGTCAGCGTCTTTCCATACCTTTACTTGCAAGATGTTAAGGCAGGTCCCAGGGAGGCTGTCCCACGGAGAGTGTATATTGAGGCAGCAGCTGGACAAGTTAGGGCCTCCTTAAACTCCAATATAACGAGTGCAACTAGCATGAAGCGTAGTTCCCTCTAATCTTCAGCAATGCTTGCTGTACCTGCCCAGTCAGCTTAGTGTTAGGGGCCTTCCTGTGAAGGAGCTGAATACTCATGTAGTCCTGCAGAACTCCGAAGCCTTCACTCCCCCTGACCCCAGCTACGTGCTGACTATAAGGGGCTTGTCTGCCGCGACCTAGGGTCCGGTAGATTCCTGGTTGTCCTGTCACTGTGCCTGAAGCAACAGTGACTCTTCGGTCCCCAGTGACCGGTAGAAACGTGCTGGACTTCTGCAATCCGTTAAGCACAATCTTATAAATCCACTTGCCTTTCGCCTTGTCCACGCTGGTAACATAAGCACTCTTACTAGCCAAGGGTCGAGCAGTCACTTCTTTCCTTTTCCTTCCAATCAAGTTCGCCACAGATGCTCAGTTATCACAGGCAGGAGCACGTCACTGTACCTGATACTGTCCTCTAGACAGGAATGCTGAAGACTTTCTGGGTTACAACTTGTTCCTTCCTTCAATGTATGCTGAGGAGATGACACAGCTCTGACCAGACTAAGGTGTATTCCAACACCTATACCAGACTCCACTTTCCAAGCTGGTGAGATAGCAATCTAGACTCCTTCCTCCCTCCAGATACAGACTCTCTCACTGTAGTCCAGACGCAGACTCTCCACGTCCTTACTGCCCGAAGACAGGAACTAGACTCTTCACGTCCTTACTGCCCGAAGACAGGAACTAGACTGACTGACTAAAATCACTCCTACACATACCTTCTTGACCACTCCCTAGAGTATACTCCACTACCCTAAGGGTGTGTCTAGTGTGTGTAGAGTGAATGCATATTGAGCATTAAGCCGCTGCCCTCCATACACTCTCCAGGGTACTACTGTGCCTACCACCAGGCTACACAGCGGCATCTCTTGGAAGGTGCTGAATTTCCCATTCAGTTTTCACGGATCATAAAAATCTGATCTATCTGGATGCTGCCAAACGCTTGAATGCCCGTCAGGCTAGATGGGCACTGTTTTTCTCGCGGTTTAATTTTTCTGTCACTTACATCCCAGGTACTAAGAATGTGAAAGCTGATGCTTTGTCTCGCAGTTTTTCTCCCATGATTGGTACTGAGGAGGAGGAGAACATTTTACAAGAAGGGGTTGTGATTGCTGTTTTGGACTCTGTGTTGGAAGATGAGATTCTTAAAGCACAGGAGAATGCCCCATCTAACACTCCCCATGGGAGTTGTTTGTGCCTGGGACCTTTAGGAGAGATTTGTTTGTGGAGTGTCATGAATCTCGGTTGGCAGGTCATCCTGGAATCTCTGAGACCAAGAGACTTGTGGGTCGCAGTTTTTGGTGGCCTGGATGGCAGAAGGAAGTCATTAAGTGGGTGCGTCAGTGTACTGTGTGTGCTAGATCTAAGTCTTCACATACTTCTGCTGCGGGGTTGTTTTGCCCTCTGGAGGTTCCTAGTGCACCTTGGACACATTTGGCTATGGACTTTATTACTGACCTTCCCCCCTCTGAGGGTTTCACTGTCATCTGGTGGTTGTGGACCGTTTTAGCAAGATGTGTCACTTGGTTCCTTTCATCAAACTGCCCTGCGCAATTGATACTGATACTGATACTCTCACTAAGGCCTTTGTCAAGGAGATTGTCAGACTACATGGCGTTCCTACTGACATTGTTTTTGATAGGGGACCTCAGTTCGTGGCTCGTTTTTGGCGCGCCTTTTGTGACAGGTTGGGAGTTCATTTTCATTTTCATCCGGATATTATCCTGAGTCTTAATGGCCAGACAGAAAGGAAAAACCAGGATATTGAGCAGTTCTTGCGTTGTTTTGTGGCACCAGACAATCAAGAGGGGTGTCTGAGTTTCTGCCACTTGCTGAATTTGCTCTAACAATCATACATCCTCCTCTGCTGGTTGTTCGCCTTTTTTTTGTTGTACTGGGAGACATCCGTCGTTTGGGTCATTCTCCAAATTGGTATCGGCCGTGCCTGAAGAGGAAAATTTTTCTGGTGATTTGGAGAGATTTTGGACGGATGTGTGTGGTAATCTTCAGGAGGCTAACAGAAAATCTAAAGGGTACTTTGATAGGAAACGCAAGAGGTTTTGTTTGCTATTGGTGACATGGTTTGGTTATCCTCTAAGAATCTGAGGTTGAGGATTCCTTCTAAAAAATTGGGTCCCAAGTTTGTAGGGCCCTTTAAGGTGCTTCAGGTTGTTAACCAATCGGCTGTTAGGTTGGAGGTTCCTACCTCCTGGAAGATTAATCCGTGTTTCATGTTTCTCTGTTGAAAAGAGCTGATGTGTCGGATGGAGACTCCGCTGCCACTGTTCCCCCGGGTGGAGGATGGGGAATATGAAATTTCTCGCATCCTAAATTCTAGACGGTACAGAGGGAGTTTGCAGTATCTCGTCGCTTGGAAGGGTTTCGGACCCGAGGATAACTCATGGGCGAGGGCGGATGATGTTTCTGCGTCCAGACTTGTCAGAGCGTTTCACAAGAGGTTTCTGGATAAGCCTGGTCCTAGGGGATCCGGAGGATCCTTAGAAGGGGGGGTACTGTTAGAACTCTCCTGTTAGTTTTTTTTATCTTGCTGGTCACATGACCTTTGTGGCCGATTTAATCCTGCTCGGCCCTTCTAGCTTTGCTGGACTTCATTGTAACTTATACTCTTAAGCTAGCCAGGTGCTTTGTTACCTAACTCAGACAGTTTTGCTTGGTTTCTGACCTCTATGTTCTATGTTCTTTGTTTTGCCTTTTGCTGCTACAACTTCTGTTAGGAGGTGTCCATCTTTTCTCCCAGTCCCTAGTTCTTGTAGGATCCCGCCCTCACATCTATAGTCTTCGTTCAGACTAGCTGAGAACTTTAGCGGGTCTGATCGCATGATCAGGTTCCCGTTACATCATAGGGATCAAGCTTAGTTCTATTGTAGGGACAGACCTCCCTTCTTTCCTTAGTGCTTGTAGCAGATCATAACAGGATGAGCGGGTAAGTTTATATGTGAGGGGTCAGGAGGGGAGGGGTTTACAGTGTGATGTAGCAGAGCCATGTGGTTGTGTGCGAGGTGTACGGAGCAGAGCCGTGTGTGTTTACGAGGTGTACGGAGCAGAGCCGTGTGTGCAAGGTGTACGAGCGGAGCCGGTGTGTACGAGGTGTACGGAGTGGAGCCGTGTGTGCGAGGTGTACGGAGCGGAACCGTGTGTGTATGAGATGTACGGAGCGGAGCCGTGTGGGTACGAGGTGTACGGAATGGAGCCCTGTGTGTATGAAGTGTACGGAGCCACGTGTATATGAGGTGTGCGGAGCAGAGCCACATGTGTGCGAGTGTGCGGAGCCCTGTGAGTACGAGGTGTGCGGAGCCCTGTGAGTATGAGGTGTGCGAGCCCTGTGAGTACGAGGTCTGCGGAGCCCTGTGAGTATGAGGTGTGCGGAGCCCTGTGTGTACGAGGTGTGCGGAGCGGAGTCACGTGGTACAAGGTGTGCGGAGCGGAGCCGCATGTGTATGAGGTGTGCTGAGCCCTGTGCGTACGAGGTGTGCGGAGAGGAGCCGCGTGTGTACAAGTGTGCGGAGCGGAGCCATGTCTGTACGAGGTGTGCGGTGCGGAGCCACGTGTGTACGAGGTGTGTGGAGCGGAGCCGCGTGTGTACGAGGTGTGCGGAGCGGAGCCGCATGTGTACGAGGCACACAAAGTGGAACCGTGTGTGTATGAGGTGTGCGGAGCCGTGAATGTACGAGGTCAGTGTATGGCGGGGAGCATTCATACCTTCCAAATGTCCCAGATATAGCAAGACTGTCCCAATGTTGAGAGTGCCCCGGCCAGGAGCTTACTTTTCCCATGGACACAGGAGTACACGGCAGAGCCCCGAGGAGCACTTTAAAACTCACACGTGACGATCCACTGGAAGTGATGTACTGGAAGCTGACCGGAAATGAGGTAATTTCGGGAAGAGATTGTGATGGAACCATGGAGGCACTTCAGGGAATGCTTCAGATCTATTACCTTGTCCTCCTCCGACAGCGCAGACAGCGGGATCGCCTTGAAATCGGGGATGTCGGCCATGTGAGCAGATACTGATATGTCCTGCATCGGCAGGCACAGGTGGGCATGACAATGGGAGCCGGGCTGCTGTAGTATCTTTATAGAATCTTTCTTTCTCTCTGTTTCTTTCTCTCTCTGTTCTTTCTTTCATCTCTTTCTTTCTCTCTTTGTTTTCTTTCTTTCTATCCCCCTTTCTTTCTCTCTTTCTGGTCTTTCTTTCTTTTTATGTTCTTCATTTCCCCTTTCATTCTCTCTTTTCTTTCTTTCCCCCCTTTCTTTTTCTCTCTGGTCTTTCTTTTGCTCTCTGTTCATCTTCTTTCCCCTCTTTCTTTCTCTGTTCTTCCTTTCTCTCTCTGTTCTTTCTCTTTCTTTCTGTCTCTTCTTTCTTTACCATCTTTCTCTCCTACTCTGTTCTTTCTTTCTCTCTCTCTTATTCTTTCACTCTCCGTTTTCTTTTTTCTCTCTCTGTTCTTTCTCTCTGTTCTTTCTTTCTCTCTCCTTTCTTTCTTTTTTCTCTCTCTGTTCTTTCTTTCTTATTTCTATCTTTTCTCTGTTCTTTCTTTCCTCTTTCTTTCTATGTTCTTTATTTCCCCTTTCTTTCTCTCTGTTATTTCTTTCTTTCCCCTCTTTCTTTCTCTCTCTCTGTTCATCTTCTTTCCCTTTTCTTTCTCTCTGTTCTTCCTTTCCCCTCTTTCTCTCTCTGTTTTTTCTTTCTTTTCTCTCTGTTCTTTCTTTCCCCTCTTTCTTTCTCTCTCTGTTCTTTCTTTTTCTCAGTACCAGTCAGTGTGCCCATAGTACCAGCCACTGACACTATATACAGAGTCCTGTAAAATGTCACTGGTGATCACTGTATACCTCTGTACACTGACACTACATACAGAGCTCCTGTGTATAATGTCACTGGTAATCACTGTATTATCTGTACACTGACACTATATACAGAGCTCCTGTGTATAATGTCACTGGTGATCACAGTATTACCTGTACACTGACACTATATACAGAGCTCCTGTCTATAATGTCACTGGTCATCACTGTATTACCTGTACACTGACACTATATACAGAGCTCCTGTGTATAATGTCACCAGTGATCACTGTATTACCTGTACACTGACACTACATACAGAGCTCCTGTGTATAATGTCACTGTCTCCACCTTTTATCGGCGCCATCTTGTGACTGCAACTTCTGTCTGCGGGAAGTCATAAGTAGCAGAAACCCTTTATCAGGCCACATTCTCACGTTCAGTATTTTACCTCAGTATTTGTAGGCCAAAACCAGGAGTGGAACAATCAGAGGAAAAGTATAATAGAAACACGTCACCACTTATGGATTTCTCACCCACTCCCGATTTGGCTTCCAAATACTGAGGTAAAATACTGACCAAATACTGAACGTGTGAATGTGGCTTTAGGTTGGTTTCACACATCCTGATATTTCCGGTACCTGAAAAACCGTTAGTGGAGATATCCGTGTCCGTGTGTGTAATATGTGGGGCAACTGTGTGCCGCATCAGTACCACACAGACGGTCGCGGGGAAGATGCGCTACAGTAAGCACTGTTCCCTGGCCAGGAACGCACCGACAATGAAACAAGTTGATCACTTCACCTCAGGAGTCACTGAAGAAGTGTAAAGATCGATGTCTCAAATATATTCCTATTTAAAAGTGTATGTATTTTACATGTGCATCAGGTTAGGCTAGTAAAGAGTAAACCAGATTTATTTGTACTGATTTTACTATGGGGGGGCGCCATTTTGAAGTTCGCCTCAGGCAGCAGAGAGGCTAGATTCACCCCTGCTCTGCAGCATTCAACATTGTGGATCATCAGCTCCTCCTCACTATGCTCCGCTCCATCGGACTCAAGGACACCGCTCTCTCCTGTTTCTCATACTATCTCTCTGACCGCTCCTTCACTGTATCTTTTGCTTTCCCCTCCTCCTCTCATCTTCCCCTTACTGTTGGGGTTCCTCAAGGATCGGTTCTAGGCCCCTTCCTCTTCTCTTTGTATACTGTCCCTATTGGTAAAACAGTAGATTTGGTTTCCAGTACCATCTCTATGTTGATAACACCCAACTATACACTTCTTCTCCTGATATCAAGCCTGCCATTTTAGAAAACACCAGTGATTGTCTTACTGCCATCTCTAACATCATGTCCTCCCTCTGTCTGAAACTGAACCTGTCAAAAACTGAACGCCTTTGGTTTCCTCCCTCTAATAACCTACCTATGCCCGACATTGCCATTTCCGTGTGTGGTTCCACCATTACTCCCCAGCAACATGCCCGCTGTCTTGGGGTCATACCTGATTCCAAGCTTTCATTCACCCCCCACATCCGATCACTGGCTCTCTCTTATTATCTGCACCTCAAAAACATTTCTAGAATTCGACCCTTTCTTAGTTTAAACTCTACAAAAACTGTTGCTGGTTCTCTTATTCATTCTCATCTGGACTATTGTAACTCTCTACTAATCGGTCTCCCTCTTGCCAAACTTTCCCCTCTCCAATCTGTCTTGAATGCTGCAGCCAGGATCATATTCCTCACCAATCGTTACTCCGATGCCTCTACCTTGTGTTAGTCATTACACTGGTTACCCATCCACTCCAGAATTAAGTGCAAATTTATTACCCTCACTCACAAATCACTCCATGGCTCAGCACCACCCTACATCCCCTCCCTCGTCTCAGTCTACCATCCTACCCGTGCCCTCCTAATGACCTGAGGTTAACATCCTCAATAATCAGAACCTCCCACTCCCGTCTCCAAGACTTTTCACGTGCTGCGCCAATTCTTTGGAATGCATTACCCAGGTTAATATGATTAATCCCCAATCCCCACAGTTTTAAGCGTGCCCTAAAAACACTTTTGTTCAGACTGGCCTACCGCCTCAACGCATTAACCTAACTATCCCTGTGCTGCCCATTAAAATTTTTTACCGTAACCATTGTAGCCTTTCCGGGGGTTTTAGCTCTGAGATCGCTGTCTGGGTAGACAGAATGGCATGGAAACAGTTCATTCAGACAGCAATTATGGTAAAAACTGGCCGCAACCAGTTTTATTAAAGTCCACAGCACACAGATAAAACAAAGCATAAACAAAAGACCTAGGCTTGTCTAGCCACTAATTACACTTATATAATGTCCCTTTCTATCAGGAACCCAGACTCTATCAGTCTGTGCCCAAAACAACACATATGATATATGTTACCAGTATGGAGTCGCCCAGATACTCCTCCTTATGTCTGAAGGTCCACACGACTTCCAGACTTGAGAAAGATCCACTCCTATTCAGTAGTCATTATGCTGGAGGTTCACAGAGACACTCCTGTGTCCGGGGTCCTTCCTCTAACCCAGACTGAGACGGCTCCCCTCCTCTTCAGTAATCATCAGCATGCATGCTCACAGAGACTGCTTCCTTGTGCCAGGACACCTCTCTGTGTCCAGGCTGAAGACAGCTCTAACACTCTTGGCTTATCCACATGGATTCTCACAGAGACTGCTTCCTTGTGCCAGAACACCTCTCTGTGTCCAGGCTGAAGACAGCTCTCACACTCTTGGAGACACCTTCTGTGCCTGGACCCCTTGTCCAGACTGAATGAGCTCCCTGACTGTGTCCGCAGACACCTATTTCTGGCTTCCTAATTAACAGCTGATTGGCTTCAGGTTTGAGCTGCAAGTGTGCAATGAATGCAAGGTGTAGTGACCTTTCTCTACCACCAGGTCTACAAAGCCACCCATTTCCCTTATAGTTAGCAAAGAACCTAGGTGAAATGTACACCCCATTCACCACATATCCTCACTGTCTCACATATCCCCCCCCTCTTCTCCAGACCGGAGGGCTGGTCATCCAGACCGGAGGACTGGTCAACAAACCTAAAGAGACAGTGAACACAGCTCAAGTCATAGCCAACATCAGCTTCATCTTTATCTTCCATTAAGCAGGGTTTCTATACCCTTACACACACACACACACACACACACTGTGTGATGTCACAGTCATGTGACCAGTCAACTGAGGAGAAGGAACATGGACAGTCAAAACATACCTACTGATCCATTAAATGAATGCCAGCCAGCGCTGCATTACCCATCCGTCCCCTCTGCATACAACTTTATCCTAGGTATTTAGACACATACCCCTTGGGTGGGTTTGTAGGTGACTGGACCCGCCCAGCTCTCCAAGTCACCTGGAAGCCTCCCAACGTATAGCACAAGTCTCAGCAGTAGATCTGCTGAACCAAAACAAATCCAGGCTTCCATCACAGGGCCACCCACCTCTGCGATACATACCGTCCATCCATCACATGCCTCCATGCATATCCCGAGGGCCATACACAGTGCCCCCTCTGTTCAAACCTGTGGGGTTGAACACTTGCCACCCGACCAGAGATCCTTCTCGGTCGTCTCTGCCAGTCACCCCGTCTCAGTTGATTTTGGGCACTATGCAATATCACCTCTTTGTTAGGCCTCTCCCGCCCCCAGCGGTCAGAACGTTGGCCTTGTCCTTGTGTCGGTGTCACCTCACCCGACCTTTCTTTCCCAAACTGACTCCTACCGTCGTTGCGGTCACGAGTCCATCGTCCAGTCAAACTTACTGGTAGTTCTGAGTCTGACTCTCTGTCTTTTCGTCCGCCACCGGGTCTTACACATAGGTCACTCAGCCCTGAGCTAACCGGATCGTCATTTTTACCCCTCAGTGTTTCAGCCCGTCTACTACCAGTCCCTAGAGAGGCCTCTTGTCTCTCTATATCTTGGGCTGGAAGCAGTCGCCATCTTCGTTTTAACTCATGCAGCTGTTCCTTTATCTGCTTTCTTACTGAAATCAGCTGCTCTACTTCTCGTAGGTATGTTATTCGATACTCCAGGAGCGTTCGGATGTTCTTCAGGCTCTCCACCGAGCCCACACTAATGAACGGAACCATATCTTCTCCAGCCACCTTGATCTCGCCATCAGCTGGAATCCTCACTCTCCTTACACCGGATCTATCCACCATTTCCTGCATCACTTTTCCAAGTCTTCCGACGATTCTCCCCCCAAATTTCTGGGTACCGGAATTACCTCTTCTGCCAAACCCAGCCGATTTTGATCTTCCTTGGCCTGCTCCAGACGGTGAGCGGCTTTCATGTTACTTAACATAATCATCTGTTTTGCGTGAAGACACTGCAGATGCATATCCTTCAAGAGAGCCACCAGCTTCTCTGTGTCTTCTCCCTCTGCCAGGATCACCAACTGGTTCGTCTCTGGTGCCCAATTCACACTATAGGCTTTTACTGCCTTCTTAAAGGCCTCATGCACACCCTCACTGGCACAGGCTTCTCGCATGTCTTCAGGTACTTGTACCACACACTTGAAGAGTGAAGTCTCCTTCTCTTCCTGGTTTACCTCGGACCGTTCCTCCAAGACATCTGCCACGACCAGATGAGTGTCTTGTTCAGTTCTTTGCTCAAGACCCTCCTGAATTTTAGCTTCTTCAAGGCTCCTTGCCAAGATAGATACTGGCACCTCAGCCTGATCATCACATGGGCATGGCCGCTTTGCGTCTTCAACCCGCAACTTCTCCTTCTGCAGAAGACCTCTTACTGCTTCTCTGAGCATTTCCACATCTTCCCTTATGGTCTTATTCACACTTTGCCACTTTGCCAAGTGACCTCTGAGCTCAGAGACTTCATTCTCTAGCTCATCCACTCTTTGCTCAGCAGTTTGTCTCAGAGCCTTTTCTTGTTCCACATGTTCTCTCAGGGTCTTTATTTCAGCCTGATGTAGACCCCCACGATACATTAATAGCTTCTCATTTTCATCAGCACCTCCTTGTGCGGTATTTAGTGTCAGAGTCCTGCCTTCAAAGCTCAGCTCTTCTTCTTTCACCTTAGTCTTCGCCAGGGCATTGGCCAACTGTAAAACATCTTCAGATGCCATCTTCTGTCCGGCTGTAAGGTCCGCATCAGCTTTCTTCTCAGGACTCTCAATCTTCTCGGCTACCGTGCCTTCCTCATTTGTACTGGTTGCTTTATTGTCATCAGATGACACACCATCATTACCACTGTCCTTTGTATCTTCAGAGAGCTCCACACACTCTAATTTTTTCTCAAGAGGTTCTTCCTCATTGACCTCCTTACTGGGTGCAAGGGGCTCACGCTCTTTGCGCCCTTTACGTTTCCGGCGACGGGAGGACTTCTTCTCCTTGTGGGGCCCTTCATTACTGGACTCCCTCTCTCCATTAGAGTCACAGTCACCTGCAGAGTCTAAGTCACATCCCCCTGTATCGTTAATTCCCCAGTTACCCTCTAACTGGGTGTCCGTTCCAGACATGTTAACTATCACATTATTATCAGTTCGTCTGTCATACACTTCAGGTGACATGTCAGTAAGTTGGGCAGACGCACCCTTTCTTCTGGTGTCACCGTCTGCTATGTCACCGAGTTGGTTAGATCCGTCAAGTTGGGAAGGAGTCACTGTCCCACTTTCTGCCACCCCAACAGTAGCAAAGCCTCCCTCTTGCTGCCTAGAAACTCCTCTGTCCCATAAACCGGAGAGTAGTTTAAAGTCCTGACCTATAACTACTGGACATGACAAATTTGGGTCTACAGCGACATCCTGTACCTCAGTGTCGCAGCCAACATCAAAGATCAGTCTGGCCACTGGATATTCCCTAGTGTCCCCATGGATGCAAGTGACCCCGATCTTTCTACCGGTCAGCTGCCATCCCTCAGGTACACCCCTCACTAGCGTCACCGGGCTTTCCGAGTCGACCAGACCCACCGCGTCTTCAGTGTTTATCTGTAAGGCACACCCCCTTAGGAGTGTGCCTGGTGGATAATTCATAAGGCAGACTGGACACCGATAACCCATTTGCGCCGGGCAACAGTTTGTCAGCACCTCCCCTTTTCTGTTGGGACACTCCACCCCCTTTTTGCGTACCATCCCTGCGGGCGTGTTACCGCCCTTTTAGGCCACGCCCCCTCCCTAGGGACACCACCCCACTCCGGGATACACCCTGTGGACTCCCCCACAGCTTTCTTAGGCACAAACCACCCAGTACAAGTTTATCTCTTTTGGGCTGTTACTGGCCCTTTAAGAGTCTGTGTGACTTGGTTCACACTGTCTGATTGCACCACACCAGCTCCGGCTGAAACTGCCGCCGCTCCCGTTGCAGCCACAACCACCAACACCTTCAGATGTTGCTCATAAGCCGCTGTGGCTGTTACTGCAGCTCCTGCGGAACCTCTTGCTGCAAGTCCCTGTAGCTCCTCCCACGAGAAGACTTGCACGCTGCGCTGTCTTGCCGCTTGTCACCTTCGTGACCCCACGAGTCACAGCCAGCCGCTTGTCACCTTCGTGACCCCACGAGCCACAGCACACACCACAGTCATTTCTACAACAAATTCAGCTTGCTGTGCAAACACCCTTTTTTTTTTTTTTTTTTTTTCTTTGCAAAGTCTATTAGGGCTACTGTCTCTTTAAGACTGCTTCCAATAGACGTTTCTGCTGACACACTTTTTTTTTTCTCTGTTGCTATTTCAATAGACTTCACCTTTAATGCTGTCTCTTGCCACTGTGCTGCATGCACACTCCAGCACTAACTGTACCAGGCCCTACGCTGCCCCAGCATTCTCCACCAATTGTAGCCTTTCCGGGGTTTTAGCTCTGAGATCGCTGTCTGGGTAGACAGAATGGCATGGAAACAGTTCATTCAGACAGCAATTATGGTAAAAACTGGCCGCAACCAGTTTTATTAAAGTCCACAGCACACAGATAAAACAAAGCATAAACAAAAGACCTAGGCTTGTCTAGCCACTAATTACACTTATATAATGTCCCTTTCTATCAGGAACCCAGACTCTATCAGTCTGTGCCCAAAACAACACATATGATATATGTTACCAGTATGGAGTCGCCCAGATACTCCTCCTTATGTCTGAAGGTCCACACGACTTCCAGACTTGAGAAAGATCCACTCCTATTCAGTAGTCATTATGCTGGAGGTTCACAGAGACACTCCTGTGTCCGGGTCCTTCCTCTAACCCAGACTGAGACGGCTCCCCTCCTCTTCAGTAATCATCAGCATGCATGCTCACAGAGACTGCTTCCTTGTGCCAGGACACCTCTCTGTGTCCAGGCTGAAGACAGCTCTAACACTCTTGGCTTATCCACATGGATTCTCACAGAGACTGCTTCCTTGTGCCAGAACACCTCTCTGTGTCCAGGCTGAAGACAGCTCTCACACTCTTGGAGACACCTTCTGTGCCTGGACCCCTTGTCCAGACTGAATGAGCTCCCTGACTGTGTCCGCAGACACCTATTTCTGGCTTCCTAATTAACAGCTGATTGGCTTCAGGTTTGAGCTGCAAGTGTGCAATGAATGCAAGGTGTAGTGACCTTTCTCTACCACCAGGTCTACAAAGCCACCCATTTCCCTTATAGTTAGCAAAGAACCTAGGTGAAATGTACACCCCATTCACCACATATCCTCACTGTCCTCACACCAGGTTCCTTGCATCATGTTCTCACCCGCTTTATGCATGTAATAGCCCTCTGTGTCTGTACTTTTACATACTTAGGCTACTAACCGGTTCATGCAACATTACATGAACACCCGATTCTTACACTTTTGCTGGTCCGAATAACGAAAGCAATTGTTACCATCCACCTTTTGTGTCTCCCCTTTTCCTCATAGATTGTAAGTTTGCGAGCAGGGCCCTCATTCCTTTTGGTATCTGTTTTGATCTATGTGTTTATTGTTATGCTGTAATGTCTATTGTCTGTACAACTCAAAATTAGTAGCTCCTGTCCTAGTGGACCTTGCTTTCCGTGTGTTCCAAGCTGTTGCTGCAAAGGAAATGAACACCCAGAAGCAGATGATCGATTTGTCCTAGAGAAGTCAGACTCACGAAGATGACCCGATTTTTTTGTTTTTTTAAAGAATTGTTTTGAAGTCTTTATTGCATCTCATTTATTGACTGTGGAGTCTTTCTCCCTTCAATCTTCGGGCTCAGTCATAATGCTCAAATGGTCTGTTCACCTTTGCGCCTGATATGGTTTTGGTCAAGTTTTCCAAATGTCCTCCAATATATATGGAATATCGAGGGTGAAATATCTCCGGAGTTGTTGCAAAAATCACATCCTAATTTAGTCAGAATTATACTACCGTATTATTTTCTTCTTCTTCCTGGACATGCTGTCATTATTATCTTCTCTGAAGGAGTTTTCAACTCATCATCTATATGTGTTTTGGACATATGAAGAGAAACAATGCGTCTTTTCTTTTTGCAGGATCCACTTTATTGTAGATATAAATAACCCTCCATGCTGGTGATGTGTCTTCAACTTTATCTGAAGATACAACATCATTTAATCCTCTTGAAGTAAATAAGATTGATAACATTCGAAAGGGAGATCATTACTTTAATCTTCTGGTGCCACCTATTATCTCAGAAGGTCTGAACTTATGGAAGCTTCAAGCACTTCGTATCTGTCAGTGAGATGGTAGACCCATTCATTGCTCAACTTCGCAATGTTTCCTCTGCTCCTTGAAGATGCTTGGCTTGTCTCCCAGACACGGTTCGTCTCTCTCGTTGTTTAAAGCTTTCTGATGACCATTGATAAAGTAGACACCAGTAGCAAATGATAACTATAAAACTATAAAATATGACATAAAAATTATGAAAAAGAAGTGAGGACCCCAAACATTCTCTATCCGCCCTGAGAAATAATAATACGATTGGCCATTTTCCATTTTTTCCTTCTCTTCTTCCAAGAGCCATAACTTTTTAACATTTCCATCAATATAGTGGTATGAGGGCTTGTTTTTTTGTGAAACGAGTTGTAGTTTTGAATGACACCATTGATTTTATTTTGTAGTGTACTGAAAAGCGGAGGACAAAAAACGTAATTCTGGATTTTAATTTTTTTCTTCATTATGCCATTTACCAATGTAATTAATTTACTTTATATTTTGATAGATCAGACATTTCTGAATGTACTGATACCAAATCTGTGCATTTTTTAAAAATTGTTTTAGTTTCAATAGTGAAAAAGGGGGGTTATGTGAACTTTGTTTTTTTATTTTTTAAAGCTTTTTTTTACTGTATGTAACAGTCCTGTTTGGACACTTGTAGCAGCGATTGTGTGATTCCTGTGCTATATATAGCAGGGCTTCAGCACTGCTACGTATAGCAGAATTGACTATCTCCTATGATTGCTGGCCACGAACCGGCGTTTACAGTTATATCATAATGACCGGCACGGGGGTCTTCTGCAGATTCCCGGCTATCATAACATCCTCTTGGCACCCTCGATTATGTGACAGGGGCGTCAATAGGCAGAATTTGTGACTTGCTACCGGCTGGCGCATGTTAAAGGGAATCTGTCACACTAAATTGGCGGGATATTTAAATGATGGCAGTCAGGTCAGATGGGCGGTGTTTTGGGTACTTGCCTTAACATGTTGTTCGCCGCTGTTTCCATTATTTCTGGGAATTGTAGTCGTTGCCCTCCATATAACGCACCTGCACATTGCAATCTTGAATTGCGCACACGCAGTATGCTTTGCCCGCAGATTGCAATGCGCAGGCGCGTTATATGGAGGGCAATGACTACAATTCCCAGAAATAATGGAGACAGCGGCGAACAACATGTTAAGGCAAGTACCCAAAACACCGCCCATCTGACCTGACTGCCATCATTTAAATATCCCGCCAATTTATGGTGACAGATTCCCTTTAAATGGGATTGACAGCGGGATTTAACTAGTTAACGGCCGGGTGTGGAGTTCTGATACACTCGCAGCTGTTAAAGGCACCTGACAGCTAATTAAATCAGCTGTCATGTGGGGTGAAAAGTGTGGGCAATTATCGAGCCCCAAATAACAAAATTGTACATCTTGTTTCAATCCCGGATCAAGGTGTTTGTGATGAAGAACCCCCCAATGCAAAGCTGAAACATGTTCGACACTGTGGATGACAAAGCTACCCACCTCTTTAAACTTTTTTTTAATATTTTTGTTTTTTGGGGGGACCTCGAGCAGGATTGATTTCTACAAGGTACTTTAAGGTTTCTAATGTGGCATGATGCCCACCCCAATTCACTGGTCAAGTGACTAGAAAGTATCACATAGTATTGTGTTTTTTATTAGAGAAACTAGTGCAGAATGGAGGTGAGAGGTAAGGTGAGCAGGGTCGACACCAGGCTTGTGTGGGCCCCAGGCGAAAGAGTCTCAGTGAGCCCCTTTAACACATACCACAATTCATGATGCATAGATACGGTAGAGAACATGCATGCATATGTACAGTACACAGACATTCACACATACAATATGCAGACATGCACACATACAGTACACAAACATACACACACATATGCAGACATTCACACATACAATACGCAGACATGCACACATACAGTACACAAACATACACACACATATGCAGACATTCACACATACAATACGCAGACATGCACACATACAGTACACAAACATACACACACATATGCAGACATTCACACATACAATACGCAGACATGCACACATACAGTACACAGACATGCACACAAACAGTACACAAACATACACACACATATGCAGACATGCACACATACAGTACGCAGACATGCACACAAATAGTACACAAACATTAACACATAAATGCAGACATGCACACATACAATACGCAGACATTCACACACACAATAGGCAGACGTGCACACGGACCGTATGCAGACATGCAGCGATACAGTACGTAGACATGCGCACAAAGTACGCAGACATGCACACATACATGTAAGCAGGTTGCGGGATGCAGTGACGGAAGGAGGCAGAGTAAGGGTTAAAAAATTTAACAATTTAATTTAACAAGATAGGTAAACTCCGTTAAAGTGTAAAAAAACCCAAATGGAATAATAACAGTCCAATTATCAAACTTATCTTGTCCTTTATGTTCCTCCACTGCAGATGATCCCGTGGGGGTTGTAGCACCGGCAATGGCCGGGGAGATGTCCACAGATGGGGTCCCTCAAGAGATGATCCGTCCTCTGGCGGCAGCAGGCGGTCTTCGGTACTACCCGTTGAGCTCCCAGTCCATGAGCATGTGCAGCCAAAGCAAAAAGGGCCGCAGCAATTCCGGAGTTAAGCATGGGCTGATGAGCAACAGATGACGGAGAGGGCCGCAAGCTACTGTCCTTTTCTCGGCCCTCGCTTCTCCGTGCGTACGTGGTACTCACAGTCACTGGGCGCACTGCACTCTTCACTCTCACTGTCACGCTAGTGATACCGGAAACCATCAATTGCAGCCCGTCGCAGAACCGACACTCGGGGTGTGGAGTGTGCTGCTCACCCTGCTGTGCACTCTCTGAATGCGGGAAACTGACTGCCGCTGCGTGCATTTTCTCTTTTAACACTCCACTCCTGCTAGGGTCATGGGGTTTGTCCTGTCCCCTATTTCCTTCCCCCGGGCAACATGGGACACAGCCTCGACAGTTCCGAATCCGGCTCGGTACAGGTACCCGCAGCTCGGTCTTCCTCGTTACATACAGACATGCACACATACAGCAGGCAGACATGCACACACATAATTCAGTGACATGCACACACATAGTTCGCAGACATGCGCACACAAAATGCGCAGACATGTAAGGGGGTGACATAGGATTACCGCCTTGCTCTGCTCCCCTAATAGCTCTTAATTTGTAACTATTTACATGTGTTGGTTACTGTAATGCTGTTAACACTCGGTGGTATTGCTACGTGTAAAATATGTATTACCCCGCATTGTCAATGGTACTGCCATACTCTTTTCTGTGTTACCATTTTATGTACGATTTTATATCTGTACGTTGTTCCTTTAATGTAAAAATTGTATTTATGCCTAGTAGATAGGGACAGTTCTTAGTGCAACTTTCAGACACTAGAGGGAGGTACTTTAGTGTTTATATTTCCGGGTAAGGGTAGTTTCCTTTGGGGCCACTAGATGGGGTATATTAGTGAGCCTTATTAGTGTAGTTCTTAGTTAGTTAACAAGGGGTTAACATAGAAGGGGCTGCCGGGTAGTAAGCTGCAAGTCTTAGGGAAGTTTAGTCAGATGGGGCCAGGGTGCCCGAAGTCTACACACGGGCTCTAGGTCCAGGATGGCTTGACTGCCCCAAAATGTTTTGCAAGTGATAGTCCCAGGTATCCACAGTTGTAGGACGGAAGGACAGTGGGACAACAGAATAAAGAAGTTATGGCAACTGATTGCCTGAGCGGACGCTCTGGGGTCCAAAGACAGATGGACCACGGAATTAACGGGACCAGTGAGTAAGGAAGAAAGGGATGCTGAAGCTTCACAGGGAACAGTATGGACGGGTCGGATGCTTTGCCAGAGGCAGCCTAACTTAGTGACTGATGATCTCTATTCTGGGGCAAAGCAGGCAGAGAAAACTGTCATTGTGGCGAGGTTGAGCCGGGAGAATGCTGGGAAGCAGTCTAAGACGATCCCGTCCGGGCACATACTGCAAGGAAGCGTCAGCAGTGCAGGGAAAGTTGAGGAATCCCGTATGGAAGAATATGAAACCCGAAATGTAACAACTGTTTATATGCTATGCAAAGTTTATAGTAAAGAAACCGTTCTAGTTGCAATGGACTGGGTCTCATTTGATGGGGGTCGCAGTGGGAAAGAATCTTCCTTGTTTGAGAAGTGCCCAGAGGGAGCTAAACCTGTAGGTACAGGTACGCACAGCAATGGACTGTATGTTTCTGCAGGGGACAGCCAGGACACTGATGCTGTAGTGACTATGGCCACGACTATAGTCCTGTCCGGCCCTTACAGACATATGCACACACACAATACACAGACAAGCACGCATACAGTATGCAGACTTGCATACATACAGTACGCAGACATGTACATATACATTATGCAGACATGCACACACACAATACTCAGACAAGCACACGTACAATACGCAGACATGCACACATACAGTACACAGACATGCATACATACAGTACGCAAACACGTACACATACATTACGCATACATGCACACACACACAATATGCAGACATGCACACATACAGTACCCAGACATACACCAATACAGTATGCAGACATTCACACACACAATAGGCAGACGTGCACATGTGGTATTCGCAGGTACGCGGGATGCAGAGACGAGTCGGAGACTGGGCAAGCTTTAACTATAAATATATAGGGGGAGTTTTTGTATGTAAACCTGGCAGAAAACTGGTTCTTCATGCAGGGAAACCGACACAAACACAATATAGAGAACTAATATACCCAACAAAGGTTCCGTGGTCCAACGGAAATACCTCCTTGACCAATCAGTATACCAAACAAAAGAAAAAAATTAAGTAGAACTAATGAAAAATAAAAATAAAAAATATCAAAGAAAAAATATAATAAATCTAGAAATAATGATTCTACAAAAGAGGAGGATTTATAGAAAATAATCAAAATGTTATTATCACATCAATAATATAGACAAAGATACAGGGTATCAGTGTGAGGAAAAAACAGTATAAGCAGCTACAGATATTTGGCAAAAATCAACATGATGTTAAGTATAAACCAAATGGACAGGAACATAGGTCCCGTGGGCAAGCTACAAATTGCCTTAAAATTTCACAGGTGAAAGAAAAAATCAGCAATTATCTATTTAAATAAATTCACCACAAGCAACTTATAAAGGCCTAGTATAAATATATAACTATTGCATCATTATAAGATTGCAAAAAAGTTGCCACAAGGAGGATCTACCAACATCAGGCCTATATCAAATGTAGGAGATAAACAATATTGGATAAATCCATGAATGGTACTGTCAGGAGTCGAACCCAGTACCTCTTGTCCACTGGCCAGCAGCTCTACCATCTGAGCTATTCTGCTGGCTGCAAAGTTCCTTGCTGAACCCAGATACCATTGACTGTTCTTCCTGATTGGCTACACCTAGTGCTCTCTTGATTGGGCCTCTGATTGCCAATTACACACCCTATATAAACCTGGCCCTGTGGGTGTGTCATTGCGAGATTATTGTGCTTCCAGCCTTTAGTCAAGCTCTTTCTCCTGCTGTTCCTGCTGTTACAAACACTGCTCTCCTGTGTACCGACCTCCTGCTGCCACCTGACTACGTTATCTGCCTGCTCCTCTGCTACCGAACTGCCTTTCCTGTGTACCGACCTCCGGCTGCCACCTGACTACGTTATTTGCCTGCTTCCCTGCTACAAACACTGCTTTCCTGTGTACCGACCTCCGGCTGCCTTCTGACTACGCTACCTGCCTCTGCTTTCCCTAGTGTTTGCAGTAACATCGGCTCCAACCCAGACGGGATCCTGACAGAATAATCTCGCGCCAAAATGGAGTCCGCTGTGAACACCCTGAGGCGGCAAGTTACGGAGCTTCAAAGTTTTTGTACTGACTCTCAAGGAAAATATGCCAAGTTACAAACTGATTTCACGGCGATACAACAGGAAGTAATTGAGCTACAAAAACAACTACTGGACGTGCGCAATTCAGGGTCCGAATCAAATGCGCGGCTGCCGCTGCCTGCAAAGTTCAGTGGGGATCGCAAGCAGTACCGAGGATTCCTCAATCAATGCCGCATATACTTCCAGATGCAACCTGCTCCCTTTACCAGTGAGAGGAAGAAAGTTTTTTTCATGATAAATCTCCTGACGGATGAAGCTCTTGCTTGGGCTTCACCTTATGTAGAAAAGGACTATGCCCTCCTTAATGACCTGGAAGCTTTCATCGCAGCTATGAATCAAGTTTTTGATGACCCAAACCGCTGTGCCACAGCAGAAACCAAATTACATAATTTGCGCCAAGGACGTCGCTCTGTTGCGGAATATACATCGGAGTTCCGTCGCTGGGTGGCCGACACCACCTGGAATCCAGCGGCCCAGAGAAGTCAATTTCGACGAGGGTTATCAGAACCAGTGAAAGACGAGCTTGCCAGGGTTGAGACCCCTGACCAGTTGGAGGACTTTATTCAACTATGTATCCGGATTGGCCAGAGACTTACTGAAAGGAGAAAAGAGAGACTGCGAGCACTTGGGAATAGCCCTGGCTTCTCATTTTCAGCATCAGACCACCAAGAAAAGACGCAAGTTGTGTCTGAACCGATGCAGATCGACGTCATCCGAAGACCACTCTCTGCACAGGAGAAGGAGAGGCGACGTGCAGAACATCTCTGCCTCTATTGTGGGGACCCTGGACACTATGCCATCAACTGTCCTAACAAAAGGACTATAGCCTTTACCAACAACAGGTCTGCCAGCAATACGGACCTTTCTCAGCAGTCGGATTCCATCTTGCAGACTATCTCATCAGTAACGCCAGAAATAGACAAAATACATACCACATCATCTCATTTTGTAATCCCCATTCAGGTTGTAATGGGCACCCAAAAAATACAATGCTCTGCCCTGTTGGATTCGGGAGCAGGAGGAAATTTTATGGACTTAAAATTTACACGTGATAATGATATTTCCAGTAGGACCAAATCCACACCAATTGAAATGGAAACTGTGGATGGATCACCTTTGTCTTCTGGACCTGTCACGCATGAGACAATCGAACTGGAGATTTGTATCGACCCGGATCATCATGAAGCTGTCAGTTTCCACCTTATTTCATCTCCGAAATTTCCGGTTATTCTAGGGATCCCCTGGTTTTCAGTCCATAACCCTTCTATCAACTGGGCATCAAGGACCATCACCTTTCCATCTGACTACTGTAAGAATAATTGTCATAAGGAACCCCCTGTTCTCCAACAAGTCCAAATCTCTGAGATTTCGCATGAGAAGGAAGAGAAACTACCACCTCAATATCAGCAGTTCTCTGATGTCTGCAGTAAGAAGAAAGCAGATCAATTACCTCCTCACCGTCCTTATGACTGTCCCATTGAATTGCTGCCAGGAGCAACCATTCCATTTGGACGGATTTACAATCTTTCCAAACCTGAATTGAAGGTATTAAGAAAGTTCCTGGATGAAAATTTAGAGAAAGGCTTTATTCGACCTTCCACATCTCCAGCTGGGGCACCCCTGTTCTTTGTTGAAAAGAAAGACTCCACTCTGCGGCCATGTATTGACTACAGAGAGATGAATAATATCACTGTCAAGAATCGCTACCCGCTACCCTTGATTCCTGAACTATTTGAGAGACTCCGTTCTGCGAAAATCTTTACGAAGCTGGATCTTAGAGGGGCTTACAACCTCATACGGATTCGCCCAGGAGATGAGTGGAAGACCGCCTTCAGAACGAGATATGGACATTTTGAATCTCTTGTTATGACCTTTGGCCTTAGCAATGCCCCAGCCACCTTTCAACATTTTATTAATGATGTATTTCGAGATTTCTTGGACCAATTCGTTGTGGCTTATCTCGATGACATTCTTATATTTTCAGACACCTTGGAAGAGCATCGCAGGCACGTCCAGTTAGTCTTGGAACGACTACAGGAGAACCATCTCTACATTAAACTTGAAAAATGTGAGTTTGAACAAACCAGTATCCAATTTCTGGGATATATCATCTCCCCAGAAGGTCTGAGCATGGATCCCGGCAAAATCAATGCTGTAGTGGACTGGCCTGTTCCAAGAAATTTAAAAGACGTCCAGCGTTTCATAGGATTTGCAAATTTTTACCGAAAATTTATAAAGAACTTTTCACGGATCATACTACCAATTACTACACTAACAAAAAAGACAAAAGCATTTTTCTGGTCTCCAGAGGCACAGGAGGCTTTTGACAAGTTGAAAACTCTTTTTACGTCTGCTCCATTGTTAGTACACCCAAATCCTGAATTGCCATTTACTGTCGAAGTGGACGCCTCGGACTCTGCAGTGGGAGCTATTCTGTCTCAGCGAGTTGGGGACAAGATGCAACTTCACCCATGTGCGTTTCTTTCCCACACCATGTCATCTGCAGAAAAGAACTACGACATTGGTAATAAAGAACTGTTAGCCATTAAAGTTGCCTTCTCAGAGTGGAGACATCTTCTGGAAGGTGCCAATCACCCTGTGACTGTCCTCACGGACCACAAGAATCTTGAATTCCTCCGTACAGCAAAAAGATTGTCTGCAAGACAAGCACGATGGGCCTTATTTTTCTCAAGATTCAATTTTATAATCTCTTACCGGCCTGGTTCAAGGAATGGCAAGGCTGACGCCCTGTCCAGGATGTGTTCGGAACCTCAGGAGAGGTCTAGTAATGATGATACAATTCTAGGCCCTAAAAATTTTTTGGGAATATTGCACTCTAGAGGACTAGGTAATAGATTAAAGATGGATATCAAGAGGACTCTTTCCTTAACCATCCTTCGGAAGACGTCGATCTTTCATTCAAAGAGGGGTTTTGGATGCAGAAACACCAAATATATGTACCTGAATCTTCTCGCCTTGAAGTCCTCAAAAGTGTCCATGATTCTAAACTGGCAGGACATCCTGGAGTTGCAAAAACACAAGACTTACTACTTCGTTTCTTTTGGTGGCCTAATTGTAGGAAGGACGTGAGGAAATATGTTTCAACCTGTTTAACATGCGCACGAAACAAGACCCCACGATCGTCTCCTCTAGGACTCTTGCAACCACTCCCAGTTCCATCCAGGCCTTGGGGATCTATTTCCATGGATTTTATTGTGGAACTACCCCCTTCCAAACAGATGACCGTCATCCTTGTCATAGTGGACCGACTCACAAAAATGGCCCACTTTATTCCAACTGAAGGAATTCCTACTGCTGAAAAAACTGCAGAACTGATGATCAAAGAAGTATTCAGGTTACATGGAATTCCTGACAGCGTGGTGTCTGACAGAGGCGTTCAGTTTACGTCAAAATTTTGGAAGAGTTTCTGTACAGCCTTGGGAGTCACGGTGAATCTTTCTACCGCTTTCCATCCTCAGTCCAATGGCCAGACGGAGAGAACGAACCAGACTTTGGAGCAATACCTCCGTTGCTTCATTTCCTATCTTCAGGATGACTGGGTGGACTATTTACCAACAGCAGAGTTTGCCTACAACAACTCCATACATAGCGCTACATCTCAAACCCCATTTTTTGCTAATTATGGAGTACATCCAGTATTTATCCCTAATCTGCCAGTGAACACTCCCATTCCTGCTGTTAATGACAGGCTTACAAAATTACAGGAATCCCAGAAGGAATTATCAGAGATATTGCTCAAGACCCAGGAAGAATATAAGGAAGCAGCAGATAAACATCGGAGAGTGCCCCCTGCTCTTCAGGTTGGAGACAAAGTTTGGCTGTCCACTAAAAACCTTAAGACACATGTGCCATCCTCCAAATTGGGTCAGAAATTCATTGGACCTTTTCAAATTTCTGCAAAAATTAACCAGGTTGCTTTTCGTTTAAAACTTCCCAACAATCTAAAGATTCATCCAGTGTTTCACATATCCTTGCTCAAACCCTTCTGTGAAAACCCGTTTCCAGGAAGAATTCAGCCACCTCCTCCACCAGAAAGGATCCGTGGTGAAGAAGAATACATTGTGGATAAGATTCTGGACTCCCGAAAATTCAGAGGTAAACTGCAGTATCTGGTGCAGTGGAAGGGTTACGGACCAGAGGAAAATTCATGGGAACCAAGGGACAACGTCCATGCTCCTAGACTAACAAGAGCCTTTCATCAAAGGTACCCGGATAAGCCAGCTCCTGAGATGTCCAGAGGCCATCCTGGAAGGAGGGGAGTACTGTCAGGAGTCGAACCCAGTACCTCTTGTCCACTGGCCAGCAGCTCTACCATCTGAGCTATTCTGCTGGCTGCAAAGTTCCTTGCTGAACCCAGATACCATTGACTGTTCTTCCTGATTGGCTACACCTAGTGCTCTCTTGATTGGGCCTCTGATTGCCAATTACACACCCTATATAAACCTGGCCCTGTGGGTGTGTCATTGCGAGATTATTGTGCTTCCAGCCTTTAGTCAAGCTCTTTCTCCTGCTGTTCCTGCTGTTACAAACACTGCTTTCCTGTGTACCGACCTCCTGCTGCCACCTGACTACGTTATCTGCCTGCTCCTCTGCTACCGAACTGCCTTTCCTGTGTACCGACCTCCGGCTGCCACCTGACTACGTTATTTGCCTGCTTCCCTGCTACAAACACTGCTTTCCTGTGTACCGACCTCGGCCTGCCTTCTGACTACGCTACCTGCCTCTGCTTTCCCTAGTGTTTGCAGTAACATCGGCTCCAACCCAGACGGGATCCTGACAGAATAATCTCGCGCCAAAATGGAGTCCGCTGTGAACACCCTGAGGCGGCAAGTTACGGAGCTTCAAAGTTTTTGTACTGACTCTCAAGGAAAATATGCCAAGTTACAAACTGATTTCACGGCGATACAACAGGAAGTAATTGAGCTACAAAAACAACTACTGGACGTGCGCAATTCAGGGTCCGAATCAAATGCGCGGCTGCCGCTGCCTGCAAAGTTCAGTGGGGATCGCAAGCAGTACCGAGGATTCCTCAATCAATGCCGCATATACTTCCAGATGCAACCTGCTCCCTTTACCAGTGAGAGGAAGAAAGTTTTTTTCATGATAAATCTCCTGACGGATGAAGCTCTTGCTTGGGCTTCACCTTATGTAGAAAAGGACTATGCCCTCCTTAATGACCTGGAAGCTTTCATCGCAGCTATGAATCAAGTTTTTGATGACCCAAACCGCTGTGCCACAGCAGAAACCAAATTACATAATTTGCGCCAAGGACGTCGCTCTGTTGCGGAATATACATCGGAGTTCCGTCGCTGGGTGGCCGACACCACCTGGAATCCAGCGGCCCAGAGAAGTCAATTTCGACGAGGGTTATCAGAACCAGTGAAAGACGAGCTTGCCAGGGTTGAGACCCCTGACCAGTTGGAGGACTTTATTCAACTATGTATCCGGATTGACCAGAGACTTACTGAAAGGAGAAAGGAGAGACTGCGAGCACTTGGGAATAGCCCTGGCTTCTCATTTTCAGCATCAGACCACCAAGAAAAGACGCAAGTTGTGTCTGAACCGATGCAGATCGACGTCATCCGAAGACCACTCTCTGCACAGGAGAAGGAGAGGCGACGTGCAGAACATCTCTGCCTCTATTGTGGGGACCCTGGACACTATGCCATCAACTGTCCTAACAAAAGGACTATAGCCTTTACCAACAACAGGTCTGCCAGCAATACGGACCTTTCTCAGCAGTCGGATTCCATCTTGCAGACTATCTCATCAGTAACGCCAGAAATAGACAAAATACATACCACATCATCTCATTTTGTAATCCCCATTCAGGTTGTAATGGGCACCCAAAAAATACAATGCTCTGCCCTGTTGGATTCGGGAGCAGGAGGAAATTTTATGGACTTAAAATTTACACGTGATAATGATATTTCCAGTAGGACCAAATCCACACCAATTGAAATGGAAACTGTGGATGGATCACCTTTGTCTTCTGGACCTGTCACGCATGAGACAATCGAACTGGAGATTTGTATCGACCCGGATCATCATGAAGCTGTCAGTTTCCACCTTATTTCATCTCCGAAATTTCCGGTTATTCTAGGGATCCCCTGGTTTTCAGTCCATAACCCTTCTATCAACTGGGCATCAAGGACCATCACCTTTCCATCTGACTACTGTAAGAATAATTGTCATAAGGAACCCCCTGTTCTCCAACAAGTCCAAATCTCTGAGATTTCGCATGAGAAGGAAGAGAAACTACCACCTCAATATCAGCAGTTCTCTGATGTCTGCAGTAAGAAGAAAGCAGATCAATTACCTCCTCACCGTCCTTATGACTGTCCCATTGAATTGCTGCCAGGAGCAACCATTCCATTTGGACGGATTTACAATCTTTCCGAACCTGAATTGAAGGTATTAAGAAAGTTCCTGGATGAAAATTTAGAGAAAGGCTTTATTCGACCTTCCACATCTCCAGCTGGGGCACCCCTGTTCTTTGTTGAAAAGAAAGACTCCACTCTGCGGCCATGTATTGACTACAGAGAGATGAATAATATCACTGTCAAGAATCGCTACCCGCTACCCTTGATTCCTGAACTATTTGAGAGACTCCGTTCTGCGAAAATCTTTACGAAGCTGGATCTTAGAGGGGCTTACAACCTCATACGGATTCGCCCAGGAGATGAGTGGAAGACCGCCTTCAGAACGAGATATGGACATTTTGAATCTCTTGTTATGACCTTTGGCCTTAGCAATGCCCCAGCCACCTTTCAACATTTTATTAATGATGTATTTCGAGATTTCTTGGACCAATTCGTTGTGGCTTATCTCGATGACATTCTTATATTTTCAGACACCTTGGAAGAGCATCGCAGGCACGTCCAGTTAGTCTTGGAACGACTACAGGAGAACCATCTCTACATTAAACTTGAAAAATGTGAGTTTGAACAAACCAGTATCCAATTTCTGGGATATATCATCTCCCCAGAAGGTCTGAGCATGGATCCCGGCAAAATCAATGCTGTAGTGGACTGGCCTGTTCCAAGAAATTTAAAAGACGTCCAGCGTTTCATAGGATTTGCAAATTTTTACCGAAAATTTATAAAGAACTTTTCACGGATCATACTACCAATTACTACACTAACAAAAAAGACAAAAGCATTTTTCTGGTCTCCAGAGGCACAGGAGGCTTTTGACAAGTTGAAAACTCTTTTTACGTCTGCTCCATTGTTAGTACACCCAAATCCTGAATTGCCATTTACTGTCGAAGTGGACGCCTCGGACTCTGCAGTGGGAGCTATTCTGTCTCAGCGAGTTGGGGACAAGATGCAACTTCACCCATGTGCGTTTCTTTCCCACACCATGTCATCTGCAGAAAAGAACTACGACATTGGTAATAAAGAACTGTTAGCCATTAAAGTTGCCTTCTCCGAGTGGAGACATCTTCTGGAAGGTGCCAATCACCCTGTGACTGTCCTCACGGACCACAAGAATCTTGAATTCCTCCGTACAGCAAAAAGATTGTCTGCAAGATAAGCACGATGGGCCTTATTTTTCTCAAGATTCAATTTTATAATCTCTTACCGGCCTGGTTCAAGGAATGGCAAGGCTGACGCCCTGTCCAGGATGTGTTCGGAACCTCAGGAGAGGTCTAGTAATGATGATACAATTCTAGGCCCTAAAAATTTTTTGGAAATATTGCACTCTAGAGGACTAGGTAATAGAATTAAAGATGGATATCAAGAGGACTCTTTCCTTAACCATCCTTCGGAAGACGTCGATCTTTCATTCAAAGAGGGGTTTTGGATGCAGAAACACCAAATATATGTACCTGAATCTTCTCGCCTTGAAGTCCTCAAAAGTGTCCATGATTCTAAACTGGCAGGACATCCTGGAGTTGCAAAAACACAAGACTTACTACTTCGTTTCTTTTGGTGGCCTAATTGTAGGAAGGACGTGAGGAAATATGTTTCAACCTGTTTAACATGCGCACGAAACAAGACCCCACGATCGTCTCCTCTAGGACTCTTGCAACCACTCCCAGTTCCATCCAGGCCTTGGGGATCTATTTCCATGGATTTTATTGTGGAACTACCCCCTTCCAAACAGATGACCGTCATCCTTGTCATAGTGGACCGACTCACAAAAATGGCCCACTTTATTCCAACTGAAGGAATTCCTACTGCTGAAAAAACTGCAGAACTGATGATCAAAGAAGTATTCAGGTTACATGGAATTCCTGACAGCGTGGTTCTGACAGAGGCGTTCAGTTTACGTCAAAATTTTGGAAGAGTTTCTGTACAGCCTTGGGAGTCACGGTGAATCTTTCTACCGCTTTCCATCCTCAGTCCAATGGCCAGACGGAGAGAACGAACCAGACTTTGGAGCAATACCTCCGTTGCTTCATTTCCTATCTTCAGGATGACTGGGTGGACTATTTACCAACAGCAGAGTTTGCCTACAACAACTCCATACATAGCGCTACATCTCAAACCCCATTTTTTGCTAATTATGGAGTACATCCAGTATTTATCCCTAATCTGCCAGTGAACACTCCCATTCCTGCTGTTAATGACAGGCTTACAAAATTACAGGAATCCCAGAAGGAATTATCAGAGATATTGCTCAAGACCCAGGAAGAATATAAGGAAGCAGCAGATAAACATCGGAGAGTGCCCCCTGCTCTTCAGGTTGGAGACAAAGTTTGGCTGTCCACTAAAAACCTTAAGACACATGTGCCATCCTCCAAATTGGGTCAGAAATTCATTGGACCTTTTCAAATTTCTGCAAAAATTAACCAGGTTGCTTTTCGTTTAAAACTTCCCAACAATCTAAAGATTCATCCAGTGTTTCACATATCCTTGCTCAAACCCTTCTGTGAAAACCCGTTTCCAGGAAGAATTCAGCCACCTCCTCCACCAGAAAGGATCCGTGGTGAAGAAGAATACATTGTGGATAAGATTCTGGACTCCCGAAAATTCAGAGGTAAACTGCAGTATCTGGTGCAGTGGAAGGGTTACGGACCAGAGGAAAATTCATGGGAACCAAGGGACAACGTCCATGCTCCTAGACTAACAAGAGCCTTTCATCAAAGGTACCCGGATAAGCCAGCTCCTGAGATGTCCAGAGGCCATCCTGGAAGGAGGGGAGTACTGTCAGGAGTCGAACCCAGTACCTCTTGTCCACTGGCCAGCAGCTCTACCATCTGAGCTATTCTGCTGGCTCAAAGTTCCTTGCTGAACCCAGATACCATTGACTGTTCTTCCTGATTGGCTACACCTAGTGCTCTCTTGATTGGGCCTCTGATTGCCAATTACACACCCTATATAAACCTGGCCCTGTGGGTGTGTCATTGCGAGATTATTGTGCTTCCAGCCTTTAGTCAAGCTCTTTCTCCTGCTGTTCCTGCTGTTACAAACACTGCTCTCCTGTGTACCGACCTCCTGCTGCCACCTGACTACGTTATCTGCCTGCTCCTCTGCTACCGAACTGCCTTTCCTGTGTACCGACCTCCGGCTGCCACCTGACTACGTTATTTGCCTGCTTCCCTGCTACAAACACTGCTTTCCTGTGTACCGACCTCGGCCTGCCTTCTGACTACGCTACTTGCCTCTGCTTTCCCTAGTGTTTGCAGTAACATCGGCTCCAACCCAGACGGGATCCTGACAGGTACAGTACTCCCACATATAATGACTGAACCTAATCAGATGTGGCAGAAGCAATGTATGCTAACGAGTGGCAACAGCCGATGAAAAAAGGCAATAATGAGTATCAATCATGAAAAGTACAAAGGTGAATTACCTAGTGACATGATAGTCAGATGTAGCAGTGCCCACAAGGACCGTAGGAGAGCCCCGACGCGCGTTTCACCGTCCTCGGTTTCGTCAGGAGGCTTAATGAGACGTGCTGGGTTTGAGGTATAAATAGGGAGTGAATTCTAGCAGGAGCAAATCAAATTCAGTCATTCAATTGGAACGCCGCCCATATCGCTGTTCAAGGGGCGTCGTACATCACAAAAGAAATGATTTGTGGATCGATGTCAAAATAAACAGCAGCGTGGGGTAGCAGACCAATTGAAAGTGAATAAATGGACTGGCGAATCGGCGCATCCCCCGTGTGATACCCCGCCCAGCGGTGACGCGAGCAGAGGCGTGCAGTGCATGATGGGAGGGAGGACGTGCGTCATCCCAAACCATCACCACGGCAACGCATCCGCTCCGAGACACCGCGGGCCGGGTGCAGCGCACACGAGAGGTGCGTCTGCGCTCAGAATGATGGAAGAGGTAATGAATCCTAGTCATGTGTGATGATAAATGGCGAATATTGGTAAGTCAAAAATAATAATAAAAATAATGGGACAAAATAACATAATAAATGAAAAATATTTAGACTTGAGAGTCCTCAGTGGTTGATACCTTTTAATGGCTAACTGAAAAGATGGTAACAAATTGCAAGCTTTCGAGACTACTCAGGTCTCTTCATCAGGCATAGACTAATACAACATCTGAAGAATCACATATTTATACACAAAATAGCACAGAAAAAATGCAATAGGTAGGACAAGTGACATGAAGCAGAACTGTCATTATGGCAGAGGGATTAACATAAATATGACTAGTTCATAGATAAGGAGTGAAGGTTTTATTACCCTCTGATTGGGGTCTGGTACCGTGCCGTGACGACCCTAAAAGGCCAGGGAGGCAGATTCCTTAATTGTTGTAGAACGACATAAAACTCTGGGATATATTCATCCCAGCACTAAGAGTGTCAAAGGTCATCATAAGTTTATATTCCCAGACTTTTCTATCCTTCTCAGATTTGAAGTTAGATTTTAATACAAGTAATTCCATATCTGTCATGCTATGACCGGGCATACAAAAGTGTTTGGCCACAGGTAAATCCATTCTTTTTTCTCTTATCGTGTGGCGATGAGAATTCATCCTTGTTCTCAGTTTTTGCCCGGTCTCCCCCACATACAGACCCCCAGTTGGACATTTAGTACATATAATTAGGTACACCACATTAGATGTGATGCAGCTGAAAGTACCTGGTATCCCGTAGTCCCGATGGGAGCCGGGGATCCCCATCCTGTCCGTGGTCATTATAGATGTACAGGTCTTGCATTTCTTTTGTCTGCAAGGAAAGGTTCCTGCAGCTGTTGGGGAGGACAGGGAGCTTCCGACAATGATGCTTCTTAGATTTGGGGGCTGCCTAAAACATAGTAGTGGGGGGTTTGGAAATATGGATTGTAATCGGGCATCTTTTTGTAGTAAAGGTTGCAGTTTCCGTGCAGCTCCCCTTAGCATCTCCAGACTTGGATTGTAGGTGACCACTAGAGGCACCCGGTTATTTTCTTCTTTAGCTTTGTAATGTAGCAGGTGATTCCCTGATATTCTGGTGGCTCCTGCAATTTGGTTTTCAATTGTTCTTGGATGGTAGCCCTGGTTCAAAAAAGTCTTTCTGAGGCGACCAAGGTGTTCATCTCTATCCATGGGGTTGGAACATATACGGTTGTATCTGATGGCTTGGCTGTAGACAATAGAGTTTTTTATGTGTTTAGGATGGAAACTGTCCCATTTAAGATATGTTGGACGGTCGATTGGCTTCTGATACAGGGATGTCTCCATTTCACCGTTCTCTAGCCCAATGGTGGTGTCTAAAAAGTTAATTTCAGTGCTGGAGTAGCCAAGTGTTAAGTTGATGGTGGGATGAAATTGATTGAACTGTTCATGGAACGTCTTTAGCTGTTGTTCAGACTCCGTCCAGATGATTAAAATGTCATCAATGTAGCGGTAGTAGGCCCGAGGCCTGATGGGGCAGGAGGACAAAAATTCGCTTTCAAGCTTGGCCATGAAAAGATTTGCATACTGTGGAGCCATTTTACTTCCCATAGCTGTGCCAGTCTCCTGAAGATAGATCCTGCCGTCAAACTCGAAGCAATTGTGGGTGAGGATGAATTTTGTGAGTTTCACCACAGAATCAGCATCATTCCCGGTGTTTCCCACGAAGACCTTGCATGCATTTAATCCATCCTGGTGTGGGATATTAGAGTACAAAGATTCCACATCCATGGTGGCCAGGATGGTTCCTTCTGGTAGAGAACCTATTGCTGCTAGTTTATTCAGTAGGTCAGTTGTGTCCTGAATGTAGCTGGGTGTATCCTTTACCAGGGGTTTAAGAACACCCTCTACCCATCCAGATACTTGCTCAGTAAGGGTGTCCACACATGAAATAATCGGCCTCCTGGATTTCCGGCTTTGTGGATTTTGGGAAGCATGTAGAATGTCCCTGTTCTTGGACTTTCTGGTATCAGGTCATCAGCTCTTATGGATTTGTCAGACAGACAAGATACCAACTTGCTTAGTTCCTTGTAATAGTCCTGTGTAGGGTCCGACTCCAGTTTTCTGTAGTAGCGTGTGTCCGTAAGTTGTCTGTTTGCTTCCTTCATATAGTCTGATGTGTTCATCATGACTATTGCACCTCCCTTGTCAGCAGGTTTAATGATGATTTCTTTGTTGGTTTTCAGAGACTGTATGGCCTTTCTCTCCTGGGCACTGATGTTGGAGGCTTGTCTCTTGTTGGTGGCTATGATGGTGGATTTTATCAAATGTCTGAATGAGTCTATATATTTATCCAAATGAGGGTTACGTCCAGGTGGAGGTGTCCAGTCTGACCTCTTCTTGGTTATTGGGATCCCTCTTCCTTCAGTCCGAGTGTTATCTGAATCTTCTGTATCATTGAAGTATTCCCTCAGGCGCAGTCTCCTGAAAAAATGTTCCATATCACTGCAGAGTTCGGTTTTATCCAGGGCCTTAGTAGGACAAAATGAGAGTCCTCTAGAAAGCACGGCAAGCTCCACTTTGCTGGGTTTGTAATCTGAGAGATTGATGACACAGTTAGATGCTTTTGTGTCTGGAATGGAGTGGTTGTCAGAGTTGTCAGGTTTTGGTTTTGTTTTGTATCTGTTTGTATAGAGTCCGGAATGGAGGCGCAATCTGTGTAGTTTCTTTTCCTTGTTTTGAATCAGAAAGGTCCGTAGTTTGTTGTAGTATTGTTGTAATTTTTGCTCTGTGCTTTCTGTAAGTGTTTTCCTCAGAGTTTCCAATTGTCCTTGGACTTTACTCCTTATGCTGTAGCAGACATGCAAAAGATGGTTCCTTAGTCTTTCAGAAGTCCTGTGACAAAGGTTTTGTGCATAATGGGTATTGTAGGTGTGAAGAATTGGGTTTGTAATCCAGAGTCCTTTGGGAATTAGATTCTCCTTTTTGCATTTAGATAAGAAAAAAATGTCGCTGTCCATTTGTGCACGTTTCTTCAGAAGTGGTTTTAGTTCCATAAAGATGCGGTACATTCTGGTATCCTCCATTTTGATATAGGAAAGATGTGTATCTTCGTACCGTGTTAGCCAGTAGATAGAAAAATATTTAGACTTGAGAGTCCTCAGTGGTTGATACCTTTTAATGGCTAACTGAAAAGATGGTAACAAATTGCAAGCTTTCGAGACTACTCAGGTCTCTTCATCAGGCATAGACTAATACAACATCTGAAGAATCACATATTTATACACAAAATAGCACAGAAAAAATGCAATAGGTAGGACAAGTGACATGAAGCAGAACTGTCATTATGGCAGAGGGATTAACATAAATATGACTAGTTCATAGATAAGGAGTGAAGGTTTTATTACCCTCTGATTGGGGTCTGGTACCGTGCCGTGACGACCCTAAAAGGCCAGGGAGGCAGATTCCTTAATTGTTGTAGAACGACATAAAACTCTGGGATATATTCATCCCAGCACTAAGAGTGTCAAAGGTCATCATAAGTTTATATTCCCAGACTTTTCTATCCTTCTCAGATTTGAAGTTAGATTTTAATACAAGTAATTCCATATCTGTCATGCTATGACCGGGCATACAAAAGTGTTTGGCCACAGGTAAATCCATTCTTTTTTCTCTTATCGTGTGGCGATGAGAATTCATCCTTGTTCTCAGTTTTTGCCCGGTCTCCCCCACATACAGACCCCAGTTGGACATTTAGTACATATAATTAGGTACACCACATTAGATGTGATGCAGCTGAAAGTACCTGGTATCCCGTAGTCCCGATGGGAGCCGGGGATCCCCATCCTGTCCGTGGTCATTATAGATGTACAGGTCTTGCATTTCTTTTGTCTGCAAGGAAAGGTTCCTGCAGCTGTTGGGGAGGACAGGGAGCTTCCGACAATGATGCTTCTTAGATTTGGGGGCTGCCTAAAACATAGTAGTGGGGGGTTTGGAAATATGGATTGTAATCGGGCATCTTTTTGTAGTAAAGGTTGCAGTTTCCGTGCAGCTCCCCTTAGCATCTCCAGACTTGGATTGTAGGTGACCACTAGAGGCACCCGGTTATTTTCTTCTTTAGCTTTGTAATGTAGCAGGTGATTCCCTGATATTCTGGTGGCTCCTGCAATTTGGTTTTCAATTGTTCTTGGATGGTAGCCCTGGTTCAAAAAAGTCTTTCTGAGGCGACCAAGGTGTTCATCTCTATCCATGGGGTTGGAACATATACGGTTGTATCTGATGGCTTGGCTGTAGACAATAGAGTTTTTTATGTGTTTAGGGTGGAAACTGTCCCATTTAAGATATGTTGGACGGTCGATTGGCTTCTGATACAGGGATGTCTCCATTTCACCGTTCTCTAGCCCAATGGTGGTGTCTAAAAAGTTAATTTCAGTGCTGGAGTAGCCAAGTGTTAAGTTGATGGTGGGATGAAATTGATTGAACTGTTCATGGAACGTCTTTAGCTGTTGTTCAGACTCCGTCCAGATGATTAAAATGTCATCAATGTAGCGGTAGTAGGCCCGAGGCCTGATGGGGCAGGAGGACAAAAATTCGCTTTCAAGCTTGGCCATGAAAAGATTTGCATACTGTGGAGCCATTTTACTTCCCATAGCTGTGCCAGTCTCCTGAAGATAGATCCTGCCGTCAAACTCGAAGCAATTGTGGGTGAGGATGAATTTTGTGAGTTTCACCACAGAATCAGCATCATTCCCGGTGTTTCCCACGAAGACCTTGCATGCATTTAATCCATCCTGGTGTGGGATATTAGAGTACAAAGATTCCACATCCATGGTGGCCAGGATGGTTCCTTCTGGTAGAGAACCTATTGCTGCTAGTTTATTCAGTAGGTCAGTTGTGTCCTGAATGTAGCTGGGTGTATCCTTTACCAGGGGTTTAAGAACACCCTCTACCCATCCAGATACTTGCTCAGTAAGGGTGTCCACACATGAAATAATCGGCCTCCCTGGATTTCCGGCTTTGTGGATTTTGGGAAGCATGTAGAATGTCCCTGTTCTTGGACTTTCTGGTATCAGGTCATCAGCTCTTATGGATTTGTCAGACAGACAAGATACCAACTTGCTTAGTTCCTTGTAATAGTCCAATTTAGGGTCGTCACGGCACGGTACCAGACCCCAATCAGAGGGTAATAAAACCTTCACTCCTTATCTATGAACTATGAAAGATGTGTATCTTCGTACCGTGTTAGCCAGTAGATAGAAAAATATTTAGACTTGAGAGTCCTCAGTGGTTGATACCTTTTAATGGCTAACTGAAAAGATGGTAACAAATTTCAAGCTTTCGAGACTACTCAGGTCTCTTCATCAGGCATAGACTAATACAACATCTGAAGAATCACATATTTATACACAAAATAGCACAGAAAAAATGCAATAGGTAGGACAAGTGACATGAAGCAGAACTGTCATTATGGCAGAGGGATTAACATAAATATGACTAGTTCATAGATAAGGAGTGAAGGTTTTATTACCCTCTGATTGGGGTCTGGTATTGTGTTGTGATGACCCTAAAAGGTCAGGGAGGCAGATTCCTTAATTGTTGTAGAACGACATAAAACTCTGGGATATATTCATCCCAGCACTAAGAGTGTCAAAGGTCATCATAAGTTTATATTCCCAGACTTTTCTATCCTTCTCAGATTTGAAGTTAGATTTTAATACAAGTAATTCCATATCTGTCATGCTATGACCGGGCATACAAAAGTGTTTGGCCACAGGTAAATCCATTCTTTTTTCTCTTATCGTGTGGCGATGAGAATTCATCCTTGTTCTCAGTTTTTGCCCGGTCTCCCCCACATACAGACCCCCAGTTGGACATTTAGTACATATAATTAGGTACACCACATTAGACACCACATTACACCACATTAGTACATATAATTAGGTACACCACATTAGCCATCAGATACAACCGTATATGTTCCAACCCCATGGATAGAGATGAACACCTTGGTCGCCTCAACTGGGGGTCTGTATGTGGGGGAGACCGGGCAAAAACTGAGAACAAGGATGAATTCTCATCGCCACACGATAAGAGAAAAAAGAATGGATTTACCTGTGGCCAAACACTTTTGTATGCCCGGTCATAGCATGACAGATATGGAATTACTTGTATTAAAATCTAACTTCAAATCTGAGAAGGATAGAAAAGTCTGGGAATATAAACTTATGATGACCTTTGACACTCTTAGTGCTGGGATGAATATATCCCAGAGTTTTATGTCGTTCTACAACAATTAAGGAATCTGCCTCCCTGACCTTTTAGGGTCATCACAACACAATACCAGACCCCAATCAGAGGGTAATAAAACCTTCACTCCTTATCTATGAACTAGTCATATTTATGTTAATCCCTCTGCCATAATGACAGTTCTGCTTCATGTCACTTGTCCTACCTATTGCATTTTTTCTGTGCTATTTTGTGTATAAATATGTGATTCTTCAGATGTTGTATTAGTCTATGCCTGATGAAGAGACCTGAGTAGTCTCGAAAGCTTGCAATTTGTTACCATCTTTTCAGTTAGCCATTAAAAGGTATCAACCACTGAGGACTCTCAAGTCTAAATATTTTTCTATCTATGAACTAGTCATATTTATGTTAATCCCTCTGCCATAATGACAGTTCTGCTTCATGTCACTTGTCCTACCTATTGCATTTTTTCTGTGCTATTTTGTGTATAAATATGTGATTCTTCAGATGTTGTATTAGTCTATGCCTGATGAAGAGACCTGAGTAGTCTCGAAAGCTTGCAATTTGTTACCATCTTTTCAGTTAGCCATTAAAAGGTATCAACCACTGAGGACTCTCAAGTCTAAATATTTTTCTATCTACTGGCTAACACGGTACGAAGATACACATCTTTCCTATATCAAAATGGAGGATACCAGAATGTACCGCATCTTTATGGAACTAAAACCACTTCTGAAGAAACGTGCACAAATGGACAGCGACATTTTTTTCTTATCTAAATGCAAAAAGGAGAATCTAATTCCCAAAGGACTCTGGATTACAAACCCAATTCTTCACACCTACAATACCCATTATGCACAAAACCTTTGTCACAGGACTTCTGAAAGACTAAGGAACCATCTTTTGCATGTCTGCTACAGCATAAGGAGTAAAGTCCAAGGACAATTGGAAACTCTGAGGAAAACACTTACAGAAAGCACAGAGCAAAAATTACAACAATACTACAACAAACTACGGACCTTTCTGATTCAAAACAAGGAAAAGAAACTACACAGATTGCGCCTCCATTCCGGACTCTATACAAACAGATACAAAACAAAACCAAAACCTGACAACTCTGACAACCACTCCATTCCAGACACAAAAGCATCTAACTGTGTCATCAATCTCTCAGATTACAAACCCAGCAAAGTGGAGCTTGCCGTGCTTTCTAGAGGACTCTCATTTTGTCCTACTAAGGCCCTGGATAAAACCGAACTCTGCAGTGATATGGAACATTTTTTCAGGAGACTGCGCCTAGGGAATACTTCAATGATACAGAAGATTCAGATAACACTCGGACTGAAGGAAGAGGGATCCCAATAACCAAGAAGAGGTCAGACTGGACACCTCCACCTGGACGTAACCCTCATTTGGATAAATATATAGACTCATTCAGACATTTGATAAAATCCACCATCATAGCCACCAACAAGAGACAAGCCTCCAACATCAGTGCCCAGGAGAGAAAGGCCATACAGTCTCTGAAAACCAACAAAGAAATCATCATTAAACCTGCTGACAAGGGAGGTGCAATAGTCATGATGAACACATCAGACTATATGAAGGAAGCAAACAGACAACTTACGGACACACGCTACTACAGAAAACTGGAGTCGGACCCTACACAGGACTATTACAAGGAACTAAGCAAGTTGGTATCTTGTCTGTCTGACAAATCCATAAGAGCTGATGACCTGATACCAGAAAGTCCAAGAACAGGGACATTCTACATGCTTCCCAAAATCCACAAAGCCGGAAATCCAGGGAGGCCGATTATTTCATGTGTGGACACCCTTACTGAGCAAGTATCTGGATGGGTAGAGGGTGTTCTTAAACCCCTGGTAAAGGATACACCCAGCTACATTCAGGACACAACTGACCTACTGAATAAACTAGCAGCAATAGGTTCTCTACCAGAAGGAACCATCCTGGCCACCATGGATGTGGAATCTTTGTACTCTAATATCCCACACCAGGATGGATTAAATGCATGCAAGGTCTTCGTGGGAAACACCGGGAATGATGCTGATTCTGTGGTGAAACTCACAAAATTCATCCTCACCCACAATTGCTTCGAGTTTGACGGCAGGATCTATCTTCAGGAGACTGGCACAGCTATGGGAAGTAAAATGGCTCCACAGTATGCAAATCTTTTCATGGCCAAGCTTGAAAGCGAATTTTTGTCCTCCTGCCCCATCAGGCCTCGGGCCTACTACCGCTACATTGATGACATTTTAATCATCTGGACGGAGTCTGAACAACAGCTAAAGACGTTCCATGAACAGTTCAATCAATTTCATCCCACCATCAACTTAACACTTGGCTACTCCAGCACTGAAATTAACTTTTTAGACACCACCATTGGGCTAGAGAACGGTGAAATGGAGACATCCCTGTATCAGAAGCCAATCGACCGTCCAACATATCTTAAATGGGACAGTTTCCATCCTAAACACATAAAAAACTCTATTGTCTACAGCCAAGCCATCAGATACAACCGTATATGTTCCAACCCCATGGATAGAGATGAACACCTTGGTCGCCTCAGAAAGACTTTTTTGAACCAGGGCTACCATCCAAGAACAATTGAAAACCAAATTGCAGGAGCCACCAGAATATCAGGGAATCACCTGCTACATTACAAAGCTAAAGAAGAAAATAACCGGGTGCCTCTAGTGGTCACCTACAATCCAAGTCTGGAGATGCTAAGGGGAGCTGCACGGAAACTGCAACCTTTACTACAAAAAGATGCCCGATTACAATCCATATTTCCAAACCCCCCACTACTATGTTTTAGGCAGCCCCCAAATCTAAGAAGCATCATTGTCGGAAGCTCCCTGTCCTCCCCAACAGCTGCAGGAACCTTTCCTTGCAGACAAAAGAAATGCAAGACCTGTACATCTATAATGACCACGGACAGGATGGGGATCCCCGGCTCCCATCGGGACTACGGGATACCAGGTACTTTCAGCTGCATCACATCTAATGTGGTGTACCTAATTATATGTACTAAATGTCCAACTGGGGGTCTGTATGTGGGGGAGACCGGGCAAAAACTGAGAACAAGGATGAATTCTCATCGCCACACGATAAGAGAAAAAAGAATGGATTTACCTGTGGCCAAACACTTTTGTATGCCCGGTCATAGCATGACAGATATGGAATTACTTGTATTAAAATCTAACTTCAAATCTGAGAAGGATAGAAAAGTCTGGGAATATAAACTTATGATGACCTTTGACACTCTTAGTGCTGGGATGAATATATCCCAGAGTTTTATGTCGTTCTACAACAATTAAGGAATCTGCCTCCCTGGCCATTTAGGGTCGTCACGGCACGGTACCAGACCCCAATCAGAGGGTAATAAAACCTTCACTCCTTATCTATGAACTAGTCATATTTATGTTAATCCCTCTGCCATAATGACAGTTCTGCTTCATGTCACTTGTCCTACCTATTGCATTTTTTCTGTGCTATTTTGTGTATAAATATGTGATTCTTCAGATGTTGTATTAGTCTATGCCTGATGAAGAGACCTGAGTAGTCTCGAAAGCTTGCAATTTGTTACCATCTTTTCAGTTAGCCATTAAAAGGTATCAACCACTGAGGACTCTCAAGTCTAAATATTTTTCTATCTACTGGCTAACACGGTACGAAGATACACATCTTTCCTATATCAAAATGGAGGATACCAGAATGTACCGCATCTTTATGGAACTAAAACCACTTCTGAAGAAACGTGCACAAATGGACAGCGACATTTTTTTCTTATCTAAATGCAAAAAGGAGAATCTAATTCCCAAAGGACTCTGGATTACAAACCCAATTCTTCACACCTACAATACCCATTATGCACAAAACCTTTGTCACAGGACTTCTGAAAGACTAAGGAACCATCTTTTGCATGTCTGCTACAGCATAAGGAGTAAAGTCCAAGGACAATTGGAAACTCTGAGGAAAACACTTACAGAAAGCACAGAGCAAAAATTACAACAATACTACAACAAACTACGGACCTTTCTGATTCAAAACAAGGAAAAGAAACTACACAGATTGCGCCTCCATTCCGGACTCTATACAAACAGATACAAAACAAAACCAAAACCTGACAACTCTGACAACCACTCCATTCCAGACACAAAAGCATCTAACTGTGTCATCAATCTCTCAGATTACAAACCCAGCAAAGTGGAGTTTGCCGTGCTTTCTAGAGGACTCTCATTTTGTCCTACTAAGGCCCTGGATAAAACCGAACTCTGCAGTGATATGGAACATTTTTTCAGGAGACTGCGCCTGAGGGAATACTTCAATGATACAGAAGATTCAGATAACACTCGGACTGAAGGAAGAGGGATCCCAATAACCAAGAAGAGGTCAGACTGGACACCTCCACCTGGACGTAACCCTCATTTGGATAAATATATAGACTCATTCAGACATTTGATAAAATCCACCATCATAGCCACCAACAAGAGACAAGCCTCCAACATCAGTGCCCAGGAGAGAAAGGCCATACAGTCTCTGAAAACCAACAAAGAAATCATCATTAAACCTGCTGACAAGGGAGGTGCAATAGTCATGATGAACACATCAGACTATATGAAGGAAGCAAACAGACAACTTACGGACACACGCTACTACAGAAAACTGGAGTCGGACCCTACACAGGACTATTACAAGGAACTAAGCAAGTTGGTATCTTGTCTGTCTGACAAATCCATAAGAGCTGATGACCTGATACCAGAAAGTCCAAGAACAGGGACATTCTACATGCTTCCCAAAATCCACAAAGCCGGAAATCCAGGGAGGCCGATTATTTCATGTGTGGACACCCTTACTGAGCAAGTATCTGGATGGGTAGAGGGTGTTCTTAAACCCCTGGTAAAGGATACACCCAGCTACATTCAGGACACAACTGACCTACTGAATAAACTAGCAGCAATAGGTTCTCTACCAGAAGGAACCATCCTGGCCACCATGGATGTGGAATCTTTGTACTCTAATATCCCACACCAGGATGGATTAAATGCATGCAAGGTCTTCGTGGGAAACACCGGGAATGATGCTGATTCTGTGGTGAAACTCACAAAATTCATCCTCACCCACAATTGCTTCGAGTTTGACGGCAGGATCTATCTTCAGGAGACTGGCACAGCTATGGGAAGTAAAATGGCTCCACAGTATGCAAATCTTTTCATGGCCAAGCTTGAAAGCGAATTTTTGTCCTCCTGCCCCATCAGGCCTCGGGCCTACTACCGCTACATTGATGACATTTTAATCATCTGGACGGAGTCTGAACAACAGCTAAAGACGTTCCATGAACAGTTCAATCAATTTCATCCCACCATCAACTTAACACTTGGCTACTCCAGCACTGAAATTAACTTTTTAGACACCACCATTGGGCTAGAGAACGGTGAAATGGAGACATCCCTGTATCAGAAGCCAATCGACCGTCCAACATATCTTAAATGGGACAGTTTCCATCCTAAACACATAAAAAACTCTATTGTCTACAGCCAAGCCATCAGATACAACCGTATATGTTCCAACCCCATGGATAGAGATGAACACCTTGGTCGCCTCAGAAAGACTTTTTTGAACCAGGGCTACCATCCAAGAACAATTGAAAACCAAATTGCAGGAGCCACCAGAATATCAGGGAATCACCTGCTACATTACAAAGCTAAAGAAGAAAATAACCGGGTGCCTCTAGTGGTCACCTACAATCCAAGTCTGGAGATGCTAAGGGGAGCTGCACGGAAACTGCAACCTTTACTACAAAAAGATGCCCGATTACAATCCATATTTCCAAACCCCCCACTACTATGTTTTAGGCAGCCCCCAAATCTAAGAAGCATCATTGTCGGAAGCTCCCTGTCCTCCCCAACAGCTGCAGGAACCTTTCCTTGCAGACAAAAGAAATGCAAGACCTGTACATCTATAATGACCACGGACAGGATGGGGATCCCCGGCTCCCATCGGGACTACGGGATACCAGGTACTTTCAGCTGCATCACATCTAATGTGGTGTACCTAATTATATGTACTAAATGTCCAACTGGGGGTCTGTATGTGGGGGAGACCGGGCAAAAACTGAGAACAAGGATGAATTCTCATCGCCACACGATAAGAGAAAAAAGAATGGATTTACCTGTGGCCAAACACTTTTGTATGCCCGGTCATAGCATGACAGATATGGAATTACTTGTATTAAAATCTAACTTCAAATCTGAGAAGGATAGAAAAGTCTGGGAATATAAACTTATGATGACCTTTGACACTCTTAGTGCTGGGATGAATATATCCCAGAGTTTTATGTCGTTCTACAACAATTAAGGAATCTGCCTCCCTGGCCTTTTAGGGTCGTCACGGCACGGTACCAGACCCCAATCAGAGGGTAATAAAACCTTCACTCCTTATCTATGAACTAGTCATATTTATGTTAATCCCTCTGCCATAATGACAGTTCTGCTTCATGTCACTTGTCCTACCTATTGCATTTTTTCTGTGCTATTTTGTGTATAAATATGTGATTCTTCAGATGTTGTATTAGTCTATGCCTGATGAAGAGACCTGAGTAGTCTCGAAAGCTTGCAATTTGTTACCATCTTTTCAGTTAGCCATTAAAAGGTATCAACCACTGAGGACTCTCAAGTCTAAATATTTTTCTATCTACTGGCTAACACGGTACGAAGATACACATCTTTCCTATATCAAAATGGAGGATACCAGAATGTACCGCATCTTTATGGAACTAAAACCACTTCTGAAGAAACGTGCACAAATGGACAGCGACATTTTTTTCTTATCTAAATGCAAAAAGGAGAATCTAATTCCCAAAGGACTCTGGATTACAAACCCAATTCTTCACACCTACAATACCCATTATGCACAAAACCTTTGTCACAGGACTTCTGAAAGACTAAGGAACCATCTTTTGCATGTCTGCTACAGCATAAGGAGTAAAGTCCAAGGACAATTGGAAACTCTGAGGAAAACACTTACAGAAAGCACAGAGCAAAAATTACAACAATACTACAACAAACTACGGACCTTTCTGATTCAAAACAAGGAAAAGAAACTACACAGATTGCGCCTCCATTCCGGACTCTATACAAACAGATACAAAACAAAACCAAAACCTGACAACTCTGACAACCACTCCATTCCAGACACAAAAGCATCTAACTGTGTCATCAATCTCTCAGATTACAAACCCATCAAAGTGGAGCTTGCCGTGCTTTCTAGAGGACTCTCATTTTGTCCTACTAAGGCCCTGGATAAAACCGAACTCTGCAGTGATATGGAACATTTTTTCAGGAGACTGCGCCTGAGGGAATACTTCAATGATACAGAAGATTCAGATAACACTCGGACTGAAGGAAGAGGGATCCCAATAACCAAGAAGAGGTCAGACTGGACACCTCCACCTGGACGTAACCCTCATTTGGATAAATATATAGACTCATTCAGACATTTGATAAAATCCACCATCATAGCCACCAACAAGAGACAAGCCTCCAACATCAGTGCCCAGGAGAGAAAGGCCATACAGTCTCTGAAAACCAACAAAGAAATCATCATTAAACCTGCTGACAAGGGAGGTGCAATAGTCATGATGAACACATCAGACTATATGAAGGAAGCAAACAGACAACTTACGGACACACGCTACTACAGAAAACTGGAGTCGGACCCTACACAGGACTATTACAAGGAACTAAGCAAGTTGGTATCTTGTCTGTCTGACAAATCCATAAGAGCTGATGACCTGATACCAGAAAGTCCAAGAACAGGGACATTCTACATGCTTCCCAAAATCCACAAAGCCGGAAATCCAGGGAGGCCGATTATTTCATGTGTGGACACCCTTACTGAGCAAGTATCTGGATGGGTAGAGGGTGTTCTTAAACCCCTGGTAAAGGATACACCCAGCTACATTCAGGACACAACTGACCTACTGAATAAACTAGCAGCAATAGGTTCTCTACCAGAAGGAACCATCCTGGCCACCATGGATGTGGAATCTTTGTACTCTAATATCCCACACCAGGATGGATTAAATGCATGCAAGGTCTTCGTGGGAAACACCGGGAATGATGCTGATTCTGTGGTGAAACTCACAAAATTCATCCTCACCCACAATTGCTTCGAGTTTGACGGCAGGATCTATCTTCAGGAGACTGGCACAGCTATGGGAAGTAAAATGGCTCCACAGTATGCAAATCTTTTCATGGCCAAGCTTGAAAGCGAATTTTTGTCCTCCTGCCCCATCAGGCCTCGGGCCTACTACCGCTACATTGATGACATTTTAATCATCTGGACGGAGTCTGAACAACAGCTAAAGACGTTCCATGAACAGTTCAATCAATTTCATCCCACCATCAACTTAACACTTGGCTACTCCAGCACTGAAATTAACTTTTTAGACACCACCATTGGGCTAGAGAACGGTGAAATGGAGACATCCCTGTATCAGAAGCCAATCGACCGTCCAACATATCTTAAATGGGACAGTTTCCATCCTAAACACATAAAAAACTCTATTGTCTACAGCCAAGCCATCAGATACAACCGTATATGTTCCAACCCCATGGATAGAGATGAACACCTTGGTCGCCTCAGAAAGACTTTTTTGAACCAGGGCTACCATCCAAGAACAATTGAAAACCAAATTGCAGGAGCCACCAGAATATCAGGGAATCACCTGCTACATTACAAAGCTAAAGAAGAAAATAACCGGGTGCCTCTAGTGGTCACCTACAATCCAAGTCTGGAGATGCTAAGGGAGCTGCACGGAAACTGCAACCTTTACTACAAAAAGATGCCCGATTACAATCCATATTTCCAAACCCCCCACTACTATGTTTTAGGCAGCCCCCAAATCTAAGAAGCATCATTGTCGGAAGCTCCCTGTCCTCCCCAACAGCTGCAGGAACCTTTCCTTGCAGACAAAAGAAATGCAAGACCTGTACATCTATAATGACCACGGACAGGATGGGGATCCCCGGCTCCCATCGGGACTACGGGATACCAGGTACTTTCAGCTGCATCACATCTAATGTGGTGTACCTAATTATATGTACTAAATGTCCAACTGGGGGTCTGTATGTGGGGGAGACCGGGCAAAAACTGAGAACAAGGATGAATTCTCATCGCCACACGATAAGAGAAAAAAGAATGGATTTACCTGTGGCCAAACACTTTTGTATGCCCGGTCATAGCATGACAGATATGGAATTACTTGTATTAAAATCTAACTTCAAATCTGAGAAGGATAGAAAAGTCTGGGAATATAAACTTATGATGACCTTTGACACTCTTAGTGCTGGGATGAATATATCCCAGAGTTTTATGTCGTTCTACAACAATTAAGGAATCTGCCTCCCTGGCCTTTTAGGGTCGTCACGGCACGGTACCAGACCCCAATCAGAGGGTAATAAAACCTTCACTCCTTATCTATGAACTAGTCATATTTATGTTAATCCCTCTGCCATAATGACAGTTCTGCTTCATGTCACTTGTCCTACCTATTGCATTTTTTCTGTGCTATTTTGTGTATAAATATGTGATTCTTCAGATGTTGTATTAGTCTATGCCTGATGAAGAGACCTGAGTAGTCTCGAAAGCTTGCAATTTGTTACCATCTTTTCAGTTAGCCATTAAAAGGTATCAACCACTGAGGACTCTCAAGTCTAAATATTTTTCTATCTACTGGCTAACACGGTACGAAGATACACATCTTTCCTATATCAAAATGGAGGATACCAGAATGTACCGCATCTTTATGGAACTAAAACCACTTCTGAAGAAACGTGCACAAATGGACAGCGACATTTTTTTCTTATCTAAATGCAAAAAGGAGAATCTAATTCCCAAAGGACTCTGGATTACAAACCCAATTCTTCACACCTACAATACCCATTATGCACAAAACCTTTGTCACAGGACTTCTGAAAGACTAAGGAACCATCTTTTGCATGTCTGCTACAGCATAAGGAGTAAAGTCCAAGGACAATTGGAAACTCTGAGGAAAACACTTACAGAAAGCACAGAGCAAAAATTACAACAATACTACAACAAACTACGGACCTTTCTGATTCAAAACAAGGAAAAGAAACTACACAGATTGCGCCTCCATTCCGGACTCTATACAAACAGATACAAAACAAAACCAAAACCTGACAACTCTGACAACCACTCCATTCCAGACACAAAAGCATCTAACTGTGTCATCAATCTCTCAGATTACAAACCCAGCAAAGTGGAGCTTGCCGTGCTTTCTAGAGGACTCTCATTTTGTCCTACTAAGGCCTGGATAAAACCGAACTCTGCAGTGATATGGAACATTTTTTCAGGAGACTGCGCCTGAGGGAATACTTCAATGATACAGAAGATTCAGATAACACTCGGACTGAAGGAAGAGGGATCCCAATAACCAAGAAGAGGTCAGACTGGACACCTCCACCTGGACGTAACCCTCATTTGGATAAATATATAGACTCATTCAGACATTTGATAAAATCCACCATCATAGCCACCAACAAGAGACAAGCCTCCAACATCAGTGCCCAGGAGAGAAAGGCCATACAGTCTCTGAAAACCAACAAAGAAATCATCATTAAACCTGCTGACAAGGGAGGTGCAATAGTCATGATGAACACATCAGACTATATGAAGGAAGCAAACAGACAACTTACGGACACACGCTACTACAGAAAACTGGAGTCGGACCCTACACAGGACTATTACAAGGAACTAAGCAAGTTGGTATCTTGTCTGTCTGACAAATCCATAAGAGCTGATGACCTGATACCAGAAAGTCCAAGAACAGGGACATTCTACATGCTTCCCAAAATCCACAAAGCCGGAAATCCAGGGAGGCCGATTATTTCATGTGTGGACACCCTTACTGAGCAAGTATCTGGATGGGTAGAGGGTGTTCTTAAACCCCTGGTAAAGGATACACCCAGCTACATTCAGGACACAACTGACCTACTGAATAAACTAGCAGCAATAGGTTCTCTACCAGAAGGAACCATCCTGGCCACCATGGATGTGGAATCTTTGTACTCTAATATCCCACACCAGGATGGATTAAATGCATGCAAGGTCTTCGTGGGAAACACCGGGAATGATGCTGATTCTGTGGTGAAACTCACAAAATTCATCCTCACCCACAATTGCTTCGAGTTTGACGGCAGGATCTATCTTCAGGAGACTGGCACAGCTATGGGAAGTAAAATGGCTCCACAGTATGCAAATCTTTTCATGGCCAAGCTTGAAAGCGAATTTTTGTCCTCCTGCCCCATCAGGCCTCGGGCCTACTACCGCTACATTGATGACATTTTAATCATCTGGACGGAGTCTGAACAACAGCTAAAGACGTTCCATGAACAGTTCAATCAATTTCATCCCACCATCAACTTAACACTTGGCTACTCCAGCACTGAAATTAACTTTTTAGACACCACCATTGGGCTAGAGAACGGTGAAATGGAGACATCCCTGTATCAGAAGCCAATCGACCGTCCAACATATCTTAAATGGGACAGTTTCCATCCTAAACACATAAAAAACTCTATTGTCTACAGCCAAGCCATCAGATACAACCGTATATGTTCCAACCCCATGGATAGAGATGAACACCTTGGTCGCCTCAGAAAGACTTTTTTGAACCAGGGCTACCATCCAAGAACAATTGAAAACCAAATTGCAGGAGCCACCAGAATATCAGGGAATCACCTGCTACATTACAAAGCTAAAGAAGAAAATAACCGGGTGCCTCTAGTGGTCACCTACAATCCAAGTCTGGAGATGCTAAGGGGAGCTGCACGGAAACTGCAACCTTTACTACAAAAAGATGCCCGATTACAATCCATATTTCCAAACCCCCCACTACTATGTTTTAGGCAGCCCCCAAATCTAAGAAGCATCATTGTCGGAAGCTCCCTGTCCTCCCCAACAGCTGCAGGAACCTTTCCTTGCAGACAAAAGAAATGCAAGACCTGTACATCTATAATGACCACGGACAGGATGGGGATCCCCGGCTCCCATCGGGACTACGGGATACCAGGTACTTTCAGCTGCATCACATCTAATGTGGTGTACCTAATTATATGTACTAAATGTCCAACTGGGGGTCTGTATGTGGGGGAGACCGGGCAAAAACTGAGAACAAGGATGAATTCTCATCGCCACACGATAAGAGAAAAAAGAATGGATTTACCTGTGGCCAAACACTTTTGTATGCCCGGTCATAGCATGACAGATATGGAATTACTTGTATTAAAATCTAACTTCAAATCTGAGAAGGATAGAAAAGTCTGGGAATATAAACTTATGATGACCTTTGACACTCTTAGTGCTGGGATGAATATATCCCAGAGTTTTATGTCGTTCTACAACAATTAAGGAATCTGCCTCCCTGGCCTTTTAGGGTCGTCACGGCACGGTACCAGACCCCAATCAGAGGGTAATAAAACCTTCACTCCTTATCTATGAACTAGTCATATTTATGTTAATCCCTCTGCCATAATGACAGTTCTGCTTCATGTCACTTGTCCTACCTATTGCATTTTTTCTGTGCTATTTTGTGTATAAATATGTGATTCTTCAGATGTTGTATTAGTCTATGCCTGATGAAGAGACCTGAGTAGTCTCGAAAGCTTGCAATTTGTTACCATCTTTTCAGTTAGCCATTAAAAGGTATCAACCACTGAGGACTCTCAAGTCTAAATATTTTTCTATCTACTGGCTAACACGGTACGAAGATACACATCTTTCCTATATCATAATAAATGAGGCAGATTTAAGAAAGCCTCACTGCCAGAACCATG
>JARQOD010000001.1:34487390-34523849 GCA_033576555.1 Oophaga sylvatica
AAAATATGAAAAATGAATTGCATCATTACCTTAGAAATATGAAAAATTGAGAAGTCTTAGCGCATAAGATGGCCAAATTATGTGAGCCTGATAGCCACGTCAAGGCTCTTCTGTATATCAGGTCCTAACTAATGCCTATCCTCGCTTAGAAAAGTCTGTCTGCATGGAACTATGAATCCTCTCTTCAGACTAAAATCTACATCTCTGTGGAGGGTGATGAACCTGTTGTAATTAAAAAGCCTGTGACCACCAGGTGGAGTGCTCAGGTAGAAGGTAAATGAATACATATCAAAAAACTGACCGCACATCCAAACATAGATTCAGTGTGAACAGGTGCTAAACTAGAGTCACCAACTCATATACATACAAGAGAAAAAGGTAGCACACTGTACGCTATAGCTTGCAAACACGAAATATGAAAAATATGAAAAATGAATTGCATCATTACCTAGAAATATGAAAAATTGAGAAGTCTTAGCGCATAAGATGGCCAAATTATGTGAGCCTGATAGCCACGTCAAGGCTCTTCTCGTATATCAGTCCTAACTAATGCCTATCCTCGCTTAGAAAAGTCTGTCTGCATGGGAACGTATGAATCCTCTCTTCAGACTAAAATCTACATCTCTGTGGAGGGGTGATGAACCTGTTGTAATTAAAAAGCCTGTGACCACCAGGTGGAGTGCTCAGGTAGAAGGTAAATGAATACATATCAAAAAACTGACGTCACATCCAAACATAGATTCATGTGAACAGGTGCTAAACCTAGAGTCACCAACTCATATACATACAAGAGAAAAAGGTAGCCACTGTAGCGCTATGCTTGCAAACACGAAATATGAAAAATATGAAAAATGAATTGCATCATTACCTTAGAAATATGAAAAATTGAGAAGTCTTAGCGCATAAGATGGCCAAATTATGTGAGCCTGATAGCCACGTCAAGGCTCTTCTCGTATATCAGGTCCTAACTATGCCTATCCTCGCTTAGAAAAGTTGTCTGCATGGGAACGTATGAATCCTCTCTTCAACTAAAATCTACATCTCTGTGGAGGGGTGATGAACTGTGTAATTAAAAAGCCTGTGACCACAGGTGGAGTGCTCAGTAGAAGGTAAATGAATACATATCAAAAACGACCGGCACATCCAAACATAGATTCAGTGTGAACAGTGCTAAACCTAGAGTCACCAACTCTATACAACAAGAGAAAAAGGTAGCACACTGTAGCGCTATAGCTTGCAAACACGAAATATGAAAATATGAAAATGAATTGCATCATTACCTTAGAAATATGAAAATTGAGAAGTCTTAGCGCATAAGATGGCCAAATTATGTGAGCCTGATAGCCACGTCAAGGCTCTTCTCGTATATCAGGTCCTAACTAATGCCTATCTCGCTTAGAAAAGTCTGTCTGCATGGGACGTATGAATCCTCTCTTCAGACTAAAATCACATCTCTGTGGAGGGGTGATGAACCTGTTGTAATTAAAAAGCCTGTGACCACCAGGTGGAGTGCTCAGGTAGAAGGTAAATGAATACATATCAAAAAACTGACCGCACATCCAACATAGATTCAGTGTGAACAGGTGCTAAACTAGAGTCACCAACTCATATACATACAAGGAAAAAGGTAGCCACTGTAGCGCTATAGCTTGCAAACACGAAATATGAAAAATATGAAAAATGAATTGCATCATTACCTTAGAAATATGAAAAATTGAGAAGTCTTAGCATAAGATGGCCAAATTATGTGAGCCTGATAGCCACGTCAAGGCTCTTCTCGTATATCAGGTCCTAACTAATGCCTGTCCTCGTTTAGAAAAGTCTGTCTGCATGGGAACGTATGAATCCTCTCTTCAGACTAAAATCTACATCTCTGTGGAGGGGTGATGAACCTGTTGTAATTAAAAAGCCTGTGACCACCAGGTGGAGTGCTCAGGTAGAAGGTAAATGAATACATATCAAAAAACTGACCGGCACATCCAAACATAGATTCAGTGTGAACAGGTGCTAAACCTAGAGTCACCAACTCATATACATACAAGAGAAAAAGGTAGCACACTGTAGCGCTATAGCTTGCAAACACGAAATATGAAAAATATGAAAAATGAATTGCATCATTACCTTAGAAATATGAAAAATTGAGAAGTCTTAGCGCATAAGATGGCCAAATTATGTGAGCCTGATAGCCACGTCAAGGCTCTTCTCGTATAACAGGTCCTAACTAATGCCTATCCTCGCTTAGAAAAGTCTGTCTGCATGGGAACGTATGAATCCTCTCTTCAGACTAAAATCTACATCTCTGTGGAGGGGTGATGAACCTGTTGTAATTAAAAAGCCTGTGACCACCAGGTGGAGTGCTCAGGTAGAAGGTAAATGAATACATATCAAAAAACTGACCGGCACATCCAAACATAGATTCAGTGTGAACAGGTGCTAAACCTAGAGTCACCAACTCATATACATATAAGAGAAAAAGGTAGCACACTGTAGCGCTATAGCTTGCAAACACGAAATATGAAAAATATGAAAAATGAATTGCATCATTACCTTAGAAATATGAAAAATTGAGAAGTCTTAGCGCATAAGATGGCCAAATTATGTGAGCCTGATAGCCACGTCAAGGCTCTTCTCGTATATCAGGTCCTAACTAATGCCTATCCTCGCTTAGAAAAGTCTGTCTGCATGGGAACGTATGAATCCTCTCTTCAGACTAAAATCTACATCTCTGTGGAGGGGTGATGAACCTGTTGTAATTAAAAAGCCTGTGACCACCAGGTGGAGTGCTCAGGTAGAAGGTAAATGAATACATATCAAAAAACTGACCGGCACATCCAAACATAGATTCAGTGTGAACAGGTGCTAAACCTAGAGTCACCAACTCATATACATACAAGAGAAAAAGGTAGCACACTGTAGCGCTATAGCTTGCAAACACGAAATATGAAAAATATGAAAAATGAATTGCATCATTACCTTAGAAATATGAAAAATTGAGAAGTTTTAGCGCATAAGATGGCCAAATTATGTGAGCCTGATAGCCACGTCAAGGCTCTTCTCGTATAACAGGTCCTAACTAATGCCTATCCTCGCTTAGAAAAGTCTGTCTGCATGGGAACGTATGAATCCTCTCTTCAGACTAAAATCTACATCTCTGTGGAGGGGTGATGAACCTGTTGTAATTAAAAAGCCTGTGACCACCAGGTGGAGTGCTCAGGTAGAAGGTAAATGAATACATATCAAAAAACTGACCGGCACATCCAAACATAGATTCAGTGTGAACAGGTGCTAAACCTAGAGTCACCAACTCATATACATACAAGAGAAAAAGGTAGCACACTGTAGCGCTATAGCTTGCAAACACGAAATATGAAAAATATGAAAAATGAATTGCATCATTACCTTAGAAATATGAAAAATTGAGAAGTTTTAGCGCATAAGATGGCCAAATTATGTGAGCCAGATAGCCACTGTAGCATTTCCAGGGGTATTAGCACTAGGATCGCTGTCTGGGTAGACAGAATGGCACGGAAACAGTTCATTCAGACAGCAATTATGGTAAAAACTGGCCGCAACCAGTTTTATTAAAGTCCACAGCACACAGATAAAACAAAGCATAAACAAAAGACCTAGGCTTGTCTAGCCACTAAATTACACTTATGTAATGTCCCTTTCTATCAGGAACCCAGACTCTATCAGTCTGTGCCCAAAACAACACATATGATATATGTTACCAGTATGGAGTTTCCCAGATACTCCTCCTTATGTCTGCAGGTCCACCCGACGTCCAGACTTGAGAGAGATCCACTCCTATTCAGTAGTCATTATCCTGGAGGTTCACAGAGACACTCCTGTGTCCGGGGTACCTCTAACCCAGACTGAGACGGCTCCCCTCCTCTTCAGTAATCATCAGCATGGAGGTTCACAGAGACACTCCTGTGTCCGGGGTACATCTAACCCAGACTGAGACGGCTCTCCTCCTCTTCAGTAGCTTATCCGCATGCATTCTCACAGAGACTGCTTCCTTGTGCCAGGACACCTCTCTGTGTCCAGGCTAAAGACAGCTCTAACACTCTTGGAGACTGTTTCTTGTGCCAGGACACCTCCCTGTGTCCAGGCTAAACTAGCTCTCTGACTGTGTCCGCAGACACCTATTTCTGGCTTCTTAATTAACAGCTGAGTGGTTACAGGTTTGAGCTGCAAGTATGCACTGAGTGGAAGGTGTAGTGACCTCTCTCTACCACCAGGTCTACAAAGCCATACACCTCCCTTATACCAGTCAGCAAAGCACCCAGGTGAAATATACACCCCATCTAACCCACATATTCTCACTGTCTCACATATCCCCCCCCCTCTTCTCCAGACCGGAGGGCTGGTCATCCAGACCGGAGGACTGGTCAACAAACCTCAAGAGACAGTGAACACAGCTCAAGTCATGGCCCCTTTTTCTCATCTTTATCTTCCATTAAGCAGGGTTTCTATACCCTTACACACACACACACACACTGTGTGATGTCACAGTCATGTGACCAGTCAACTGAGGAGAAGGAACATGGACAGTCAAAACATACATACTGATCCATTAAATGAATGCCAGCCAGCGCTGCATTACCCATCCGTCCCCTCTGCATACAGCTTTATCCTAGGTATTTAGACACATACCCCTTGGGTGGGTTTGTAGGTGACTGGACCCGCCCAGCTCTCCAAGTCACCTGGAAGCCTCCCAATGTATAGCACAAGTCTCAGCAGTAGATCTGCTGAACCAAAATATATCCAGGCTTCCATCACAGGGCCACCCACCTCTGCGATACATACCGTCCATCCATCACATGCCTCCATGCATATCCTGAGGGCCATACCCAGTGCCCCCTCTGTTCAAATTTGTGGGGTCGAACACCTGCCACCCGACCAGAGATCCCCCTCGGTCGCCTCTGCCAGTCACCCCGTCTCAGTTGATTTTGGGCACTATGCAATATCACCTCTTTGTTAGGCCTCTCCCGCCCCCAGCGGTCAGAACGTTGGCCTTGTCCTTGTGTCGGTGTCACCTCACCCGACCTTTCTTTCCCGAACTGACTCCTACCGTCGTTGCGGCCACGAGTCCATCGTCCAGTCAAGCTTACTGGTAGCTCTGAGTCTGACTCTCTGTCTTTTCGTCCGCCACCGGGTCTCACACTCAGCCGTGAGCTAACAGAAGCGTCATCTCTACCCCTCATTGTTTTAGCACGTCTACTGCCAATCCCCAGGGAAGCCTCTCGTCTCTCCCTTTCTTGGGCTGGAAGTAGTCGCTCTCTTTGTTCCAACTGTAAAACATCCTCAGATGGCATCTTCTGTCTGGCTGTAAGGTCAGCATCAGCCTTCTTCTCAGGACTCTCAACCTCTTCTGCTACCATGCCTTCCTCATTTGCACTGGTTGCTTTATTGTCATCAGATGATTCATTATCACTTCCACTATCCCTGTCTGACCCCTTTTTCTCAGCCACATCCGGCTCACTTTCAGGCTAAGTGCACACGATCAGGAATAATTGCGTTTTTTTCGCGGTTTTTCCGCGGTTTTCCGCGGTAAAAACGCGATAAAAACGCAAGCATTAAGCATCCTATACATGTTAATTGATTCCGCATGTTTTGGCCACATGTTGCGTTTTTTTCCGCGAAAAAAACGCTTCGCGGAAAAAATAGCAACATGTTCATTAATTTAGCGTAATCGCGGTGATTCCGCCGCCATAGGAATGCATTGAACCGCTTACTTTCCGCATGTGGCTGTGCCCACCATGCGCAATGTAAGCGGTTCATGTGCGGATGGTACCCAGGGTCTGGAGCAGAGGAGACCCTCCTCCAGGCCCTGGGTACCATATCCCTGGTAAAACAATAATTAAAATAAAAAATAATGATATTCTCACCTTCCGGCGGCCCCCGCAGCCTTCCCGCGGCCCCCGCAGCCTTCCCGCCTTCAGCGACGCTCCCGGCAACTTCCGGTCCCAAGAGTCCTTTGCGAGAATCACCCAGATGGCATAGCGGTCTCGCGAGATGCCACGTCATCGGTGTGATTTGTCGCAAAGCACTCCTGGGACCGGGAGTTGCCGGGAGCTTCGCTGAAGGCGGGAAGGCTGCGGGGGCCGCCGGAAGGTGAGAATATCATTATTTATTATTTTTTTTATTATTTTTACATTAGATCTTTTTACTATTGATGCGGCATAGGCGGCATCAATAGTAAAAAGTTGGTCACATGTGTCAAACACTATGTTTGACTCGTGTGACCAACCTGTCAATCAGTTTTCCAAGCGATGCTACAGATCGCTAGGAAAACGCTAGCATTCTGCAAGCTAATTACGCTTGCAAAACGCTATTATTCTGGCGGGAATCAGCATAAAAAAAAGTGCGTATTTCCTGCGGGAGAAGTGCGGGATTGCCACGTGTGAACTTAGCCTTAGGGTTATACAATTCATTCTCATTCTCATCCTGCTCACTTTCAGGGTTATACAATTCATTCTCATTCACATCCGGCTCACTGTCAGGGTTATACAATTCACTCTCATTCTCATCCTGCTCACTTTCAGGAGTATACAATTTATTTTCATTCACATCTTGCTCTGGAACCTTAGTTAACATGTTATCCTCAACATTAACTTCACCAACTGGTCCCTCAAGTATGTGACTATGTGACAACCCCAGCACTATACTTCTATATAGCTCAGGTACCAGGAGCTGACTCACGACCTCTCCCTGGACTTCAGTGTCCCTATACAATAGGCTATTGTTCATGGCAGCATGAGGAAACCTCTCCTCAGAGCCAGGCTCCTGGGAAACCTCATTTAGAACAATCATATTTTCCTGTGCCGTTTTAAGAGAGGGGTCTCGCCACTGCTCACTCTCAAAATTGTCACAGGACACAGGTAAGTCAGGGACACTCGGTTCCCGAGAACCACCATCCTCGTCTCCCAACATCACCTGCAAAGGAATTTCATCACTATCACAGTCATCATTATTATCATGACTATGATCAGTATTATCATCACTACCATGATCATCATCATCATCATTATCAGCATCAGCATCATCATCATGGTCATCATTATCATCATCATTATCATGGTCATCATCATTATCATATAAGTTTAACATCCCACTAGCATTGTGTTTCGCCCCTCGGGACTGCGCACCCTCAATAGGAGCTTCATCACACTGTCCATCAGAATCACCCTTCCCCCAGAGATCCTTAGACCGGGGAAAGTCATTACACAACACAACGGGGTGCACCAGGTTCTTCACTACCCCCACTTCACATGAAACCTCCCCGAGTTTAGGGACCAAGTCCACGGCAGTCTCTGGGTAGACTTTGGTGTCTCCATGGATGCACACCATACTCAGGTGCTTATCAGGGATGAAGTCCCTATCAATCAGGCTGTCACATACGGAAGTCACTGGACTCTCTGAGTCCAAGAGGGCCTGTGCTGGGTAGTCATTTACAACCACCGGGGACCCCTGTGGTCCAGTCTCTTCGGCTGAGGTGGACACACACACAGGTTCTGCGCAGATTGAGAGAGATCTGCCAACATCACAACACATAGGCTCCCCCTCTATTGGACAGTTGGCTGCAATTTCACGCCAGCTCCAACACTGTCCATCACACTCTCCCACCCACATGTCCCCTCGGGCCTGAACCCGCTTATCAGCATACCCCATGTCCCCAACAGCTGGAACGCTCTTACCGGGAGAGTTCGACGTCCGGGAACTCTGAAGTGACGTCCTCTCAGACGGCTGTACCTCAGGAGAACATGCTCGGGTGTAGCGGTTCACTACCACCTTTTCAACTCCATAATCAGGCCTGCTGACTGCAGACTCCCAACTGTATCTCCAGTCATGAACTCCCCTGGCATGGGCTGTCACCGTAACACCCAGCCGGGTACGAATCTCCGCTTTCAACTTGGCATAATCTTCGCTGTCCTGCTTGCTCAGGTCAGCATAGGCCACCTGGGGCACTCCAATCAGATAGGGTGCGACCATCATGGCCCACTCAGATAGGGGCAGATTCTCCTTCTCTGCCAGTCTCTCAAACCTAGTGAGATATACCTCCACATCATCACGAGGTGTCATCTTTTCCAGGGACCGTCTTACCGCCTTCTTTACATCGGACAAGTCAGGTGCCTTCACAACATTACTCTGAGACGCGGTGCGGAGAGCTGCAATCTGCTCCAACAACCGGTTATTCTCCTGCTGCTGCTGCAGGAATTGCTGCCGGTGCTCCTGCATGCGCTGCTGGTGCTGCAGGCGCTGCTGCTCCATGCTCCGCTGGGCCTGTACCAGGTACTCAACGAGCCCCTCCATACTGCCGGACTCATCTGTCTCAATCACAGCAGTCTTATGTTGCACAATAACTTGCGCCATTTGTTCAAACAGCGCCTCCATGCTGTCATCCATGCTGTCAGACTTCTCTGTCTTCACAACGGTAGTCTTCACTCAAGACATACACACACTCTACAGTCTTTTCCATAGAAAAATTTAGCTCTGCTGTGCAGACACTTTTTTTTTTTTTTTTTTTCCTTTGCAAAGTCTATTAGGGCTACTGTCTCTTTAAGACTGCTCCACAAACTTTTCTTTTGCTACTGCACATTCCACAGTCATTTTCACAACAAGTTCAGCTTTGCTGTGCATACATTTTCTCTCTGCAGACCCTATCAGGGCCACTGTCTCTCCAAGACTGCTCCAAACAGACGTTTCTGCTGACACACACTTTTTTTTTTTTTTCCTCTGTTGCTATTTCAATAGACTTCACCTTTAATGCTGTCTCTTGCCACTGTGCTGCATGCACACTCCAGCACTAACTGTACCAGGCCCTGCGCTGCCCCAGCATTCTCCACCAATTGGTGCATTTCCAGGGGTATTAGCTCTAGGATCGCTGTCTGGGTAGACAGAATGGCACGGAAACAGTTCATTCAGACAGCAATTATGGTAAAAACTGGCCGCAACCAGTTTTATTAAAGTCCACAGCACACAGATAAAACAAAGCATAAACAAAAGACCTAGGCTTGTCTAGCCACTAAATTACACTTATGTAATGTCCCTTTCTATCAGGAACCCAGACTCTATCAGTCTGTGCCCAAAACAACACATATGATATATGTTACCAATATGGAGTTTCCCAGATACTCCTCCTTATGTCTGAAGGTCCACCCGACGTCCAGACTTGAGAGAGATCCACTCCTATTCAGTAGTCATTATCCTGGAGGTTCACAGAGACACTCCTGTGTCCGGGGTACCTCTAACCCAGACTGAGACGGCTCCCCTCCTCTTCAGTAATAATCAGCATGGAGGTTCACAGAGACACTCCTGTGTCCGGGGTACATCTAACCCAGACTGAGACGGCTCTCCTCCTCTTCAGTAGCTTATCCGCATGCATTCTCACAGAGACTGCTTCCTTGTGCCAGGACACCTCTCTGTGTCCAGGCTAAAGACAGCTCTAACACTCTTGGAGACTGTTTCTTGTGCAAGGACACCTCCCTGTGTCCAGGCTAAACTAGCTCTCTGACTGTGTCCGCAGACACCTATTTCTGGCTTCTTAATTAACAGCTGAGTGGTTACAGGTTTGAGCTGCAAGTATGCACTGAGTGGAAGGTGTAGTGACCTCTCTCTACCACCAGGTCTACAAAGCCATACACCTCCCTTATACCAGTCAGCAAAGCACCCAGGTGAAATATACACCCCATCTAACCCACATATTCTCACTGTCTCACACCACGTCAAGGCTCTTCTCGTATATCAGGTCCTAACTAATGCCTATCCTCGCTTAGAAAAGTCTGTCTGCATGGGAACGTATGAATCCTCTCTTCAGACTAAAATCTACATCTCTGTGGAGGGGTGATGAACCTGTTGTAATTAAAAAGCCTGTGACCACCAGGTGGAGTGCTCAGGTAGAAGGTAAATGAATACATATCAAAAAACTGACCGGCACATCCAAACATAGATTCAGTGTGAACAGGTGCTAAACCTAGAGTCACCAACTCATATACATACAAGAGAAAAAGGTAGCACACTGTAGCGCTATAGCTTGCAAACACGAAATATGAAAAATATGAAAAATGAATTGCATCATTACCTTAGAAATATGAAAAATTGAGAAGTCTTAGCGCATAAGATGGCCAAATTATGTGAGCCTGATAGCCACGTCAAGGCTCTTCTCGTATATCAGGTCCTAACTAATGCCTATCCTCGCTTAGAAAAGTCTGTCTGCATGGGAACGTATGAATCCTCTCTTCAGACTAAAATCTACATCTCTGTGGAGGGGTGATGAACCTGTTGTAATTAAAAAGCCTGTGACCACCAGGTGGAGTGCTCAGGTAGAAGGTAAATGAATACATATCAAAAAACTGACCGGCACATCCAAACATAGATTCAGTGTGAACAGGTGCTAAACCTAGAGTCACCAACTCATATACATACAAGAGAAAAAGGTAGCACACTGTAGCGCTATAGCTTGCAAACACGAAATATGAAAAATATGAAAAATGAATTGCATCATTACCTTAGAAATATGAAAAATTGAGAAGTCTTAGCGCATAAGATGGCCAAATTATGTGAGCCTGATAGCCACGTCAAGGCTCTTCTCGTATATCAGGTCCTAACTAATGCCTATCCTCGCTTAGAAAAGTCTGTCTGCATGGGAACGTATGAATCCTCTCTTCAGACTAAAATCTACATCTCTGTGGAGGGGTGATGAACCTGTTGTAATTAAAAAGCCTGTGACCACCAGGTGGAGTGCTCAGGTAGAAGGTAAATGAATACATATCAAAAAACTGACCGGCACATCCAAACATAGATTCAGTGTGAACAGGTGCTAAACCTAGAGTCACCAACTCATATACATACAAGAGAAAAAGGTAGCACACTGTAGCGCTATAGCTTGCAAACACGAAATATGAAAAATATGAAAAATGAATTGCATCATTACCTTAGAAATATGAAAAATTGAGAAGTCTTAGCGCATAAGATGGCCAAATTATGTGAGCCTGATAGCCACGTCAAGGCTCTTCTCGTATATCAGGTCCTAACTAATGCCTATCCTCGCTTAGAAAAGTCTGTCTGCATGGGAACGTATGAATCCTCTTTTCAGACTAAAATCTACATCTCTGTGGAGGGGTGATGAACCTGTTGTAATTAAAAAGCCTGTGACCACCAGGTGGAGTGCTCAGGTAGAAGGTAAATGAATACATATCAAAAACTGACCGGCACATCCAAACATAGATTCAGTGTGAACAGGTGCTAAACCTAGAGTCACCAACTCATATACATACAAGAGAAAAAGGTAGCACACTGTAGCGCTATATCTTGCAAACACGAAATATGAAAAATATGAAAAATGAATTGCATCATTACCTTAGAAATATGAAAAATTGAGAAGTCTTAGCACATAAGATGGCCAAATTATGTGAGCCTGATAGCCACGTCAAGGCTCTTCTCGTATATCAGGTCCTAACTAATGCCTATCCTCGCTTAGAAAAGTCTGTCTGCATGGGAACGTATGAATCCTCTCTTCAGACTAAAATCTACATCTCTGTGGAGGGGTGATGAACCTGTTGTAATTAAAAAGCCTGTGACCACCAGGTGGAGTGCTCAGGTAGAAGGTAAATGAATACATATCAGAAAACTGACCGGCACATCCAAACATAGATTCAGTGTGAACAGGTGCTAAACCTAGAGTCACCAACTCATATACATACAAGAGAAAAAGGTAGCACACTGTAGCGCTATAGCTTGCAAACACGAAATATGAAAAATATGAAAAATGAATTGCATCATTACCTTAGAAATATGAAAAATTGAGAAGTCTTAGCGCATAAGATGGCCAAATTATGTGAGCCTGATAGCCACGTCAAGGCTCTTATCGTATATCAGGTCCTAACTAATGCCTATCCTCGCTTACAAAAGTCTGTCTGCATGGGAACGTATGAATCCTCTCTTCAGACTAAAATCTAAATCTCTGTGGAGGGGTGATGAACCTGTTGTAATTAAAAAGCCTGTGACCACCAGTTTTTTGATATGTATTCATTTACCTTCTACCTGAGCACTCCACCTGGTGGTCACAGGCTTTTTAATTACAACAGGTTCATCACCCTCCACAGAGATGTAGATTTTAGTCTGAAGAGAAGATTTATACGTTCCCATGCAGACAGACTTTTCTAAGCGAGGATAGGCATTAGTTAGGACCTGATATACGAGAAGAGCCTTGACGTGGCTATCAGGCTCACATAATTTGGCCATCTTATGCGCTAAGACTTCTCAATTTTTCATATTTCTAAGGTAATGATGCAATTCATTTTTCATATTTTTCATATTTCGTGTTTGCAAGCTATAGCGCTACAGTGTGCTACCTTTTTCTCTTGTATGTATATGAGTTGGTGACTCTAGGTTTAGCACCTGTTCACACTGAATCTATGTTTGGATGTGCCAGTCAGTTTTTTGATATGTATTCATTTACCTTCTACCTGAGCACTCCACCTGGTGGTCACAGGCTTTTTAATTACAACAGGTTCATCACCCCTCCACAGAGATGTAGATTTTAGTCTGAAGAGAGGATTCATACGTTCCCATGCAGACAGACTTTTCTAAGCGAGGATAAGCATTAGTTAGGACCTGATATACGAGAAGAGCCTTGACGTGGCTATCAGGCTCACATAATTTGGCCATCTTATGCGCTAAGACTTCTCAATTTTTCATATTTCTAAGGTAATGATGCAATTCATTTTTCATATTTTTCATATTTCGTGTTTGCAAGCTATAGCACTACAGTGTGCTACCTTTTTCTCTTGTATGTATATGAGTTGGTGACCCTAGGTTTAGCACCTGTTCACACTGAATCTATGTTTGGATGTGCCGGTCAGTTTTTTGATAGTATTGACCTGCAAACATCAAAACTTCATTGAGTAACCAAAGGTCGCTCAGTTCACCAGTCCAAGACAAAAGCGAAACACTTGAGACACTTTTTTACCAACAAGAAGTCAGCAAATGCTAAGCAAAACATGTAAATGTACCAAAGATATTACCATTACTCTAAGCATTTCCACTCGGAATTGAAGACATCTTCCGTTCTATGAACATTTTCACTTAGAATTGAATTAGTGGCGTAATGTGAAATGTAATATTTACTTGATACGCATTTTAGTAATAATGGATATAATCTGCTGAGGCTTTCAATATTACTTCAAATCAAACACAAATTGGAAAAGCTCAGACGCCTTATTTGCCGATATTACTTTTTCCTTTCGGATTATTTTTTTAAATTGACGTAATAACTTTTGTTATGAAAGGAAGAATCTAAAATCCAATGCAATTGTGAAGAAACATTCAGTTGGCTTTCCCTGCAGTGAAATATTTATTGATGATAAGGTTTTCCTGCTGTCAAGTGTGACCAAAATACTCAAGATCAAGCATCTTCCTCCATCCACCTGCCATTAGCTTAATGCTTTCTATCTGTCAACCCCAGTATCTTCCAACCCTGAAGACAGGATGACTCACTTTCGTCTTGTACATTTCATCTGTACGTTTCAGCATGATTCCAGGTAAGAGTGGGGCAGTTCATTGAGTCCCTTCTATCTCACCTCCTGCCTTAACCATTAATGCCCAATTATCATGTTACTTTGACCCCGACTTCTTAAACCTTTAATGTCCTTAAACCTCTTTTGGAGCTACAATTGATCCATGATACTTAGGAGAATGCTTTCAGCAGCCTGCACTTTTATTAATGGATAATACATCATTTAACCTGGTCTATAATTTACAGTAATGACTTATCATTATATAACAATGTATAAAATTATTGCTCCCTCCTCTATATAACATATAAAGTCACCCCTAGCATCAATGAAAAACCAGCTCCCTCGGAGCCTAAGTCAGAAGTTTAAAACTTTGTCTCTGTGACTCACAGAAGAGGACACCATAACTGGAGAGTTGACTCCAGAATGAAGAGACTTGGGAAGGACCAGAACAGTTTAGTTTGTGTGCTTCTATCCTGTGCAGACAATGCACTGTACGAGAGTCCGTAAAGTGGACGAGCGTTACAAAGAATGATCATTTCAAGATAATCTTGCCGTGAAAAAAGACTTTTGATAACCCAAAGAGCCAGCAAAACGCTTGTTCGTCGGCTGAAACCATATTTTGTGTTGCACAAAAGATCCACATCCTCGGCAGGACCAATGCTGGTGAGACCAATGGCTGACTCTTCATACTGAACAGATCATTAAGCCTGTGTAAAATGGCTAGTAAATGACTACCGATCAGCATAAAAGCAGTTGATTGGTGGTCACTAGTGCCCCTGGTCGGCTCATTTTATGGACCCTAAGACTACTGGAGGAAGCGGTATTGGTGGTGAAGAGGAAGGTGAGCTCAAGGCAAGACAGCCAAGGCAGCTCAGTGGTCTCTCACTCCCAACTCGTAATGTCTGAAGACCCCTTCAACTAGTGATTTGTTGTAGCACACCTACATCTGACATAGTTTGGTGATTTTAATTTAGAGAGATGACTGGGCAGATTCTGAGGAGAACAGCAGATCTACTAAGCCAAGTTAACGCAGAGGAACCACACTCACTTGAGATGGTACCTGGTGTATCGAGGACCTGATTATCAGAAAGCGTTAAGAAATGTGGCATTTTCAGATTTGTCATCTTACTACAGATTGTTAATGCTTTGAAATCTCCAGTTGGGCTGATTACCCACCGTCTTTGCACAGAGACTGTTGTCAACCATTTATTACCTGCAATTTATTGTTAGAAAGTGATTTGAGAGCTGAGCTTTCTAGCGAACTTGCAATATTCGCATTCATATAAAACTCCTAGCAAAGAATGAATTAACCAATGTGTCCAGAGATTTCCAATGTTACGTCCTCAACACCTTTGGTCCAAGAAATGCAACATAATAGGTGTGCAATATAGTCTGTTATGTCTCACCTGGTGAGGTGGATCCATAAAGGACAAACTGTAAGATTCTGTAGAAGAGAGGCTGAACCTGTGTAGCCAAGTTGAATCAGATAGTACTGGTGCAGCAAAGCTGGATTAGAGACTGCCGGTGTAGGAAAGCACTGACCAGTGTAGCAGAGCTGAATCGGAGAAGGCTTATGCTGTTTAGAGCTGGATCAGAAGAGTACTGTGTAGCAGTGCTGGATCAGTGATGACTTGTGTAGTAGAGCACTGATGCAGGTCTACTACACCAGTCATTGCTGATCCACCTTTGCTACACCAGTCATTGCTGGCCCAGCTGATCCAACTCTGCTACACCAGTCATTGCTGGTCCAGCTGATCCATCTCTGCTACACCAGTTATTGCTGCTCCAGCTGATCCATCTCTGCTACATCAGTCACTGCTGGTCCAGCTGATCTAACTCTGCTACACCAGTCATCACTGGTCCAGCAGATCCATCTCTGCTATATCAGTCACTGCTGGTCCAGCTGATCCAACTCTGGGCTTCTTTGGCTCCTTCAGCACTGACTTGGGCCAGCAATATTATGACTAGTGACTAGGTCTCATGTGCCTTCATGGCGTAGAGGGGGTAGAACATGTCACTGTGAGACTAGAATGGACTGAAGACATTGACCAACTCTGCGTGGCAGTAAAGGTAAGGGCCGGTGAGTATATATATATTTTTACCTCTGTCTAGAGATACTTCAGAACATAAGAATACACATTAGAATAGGATAAAATAAATTTGATGCTAAGCAAAATTTGTGGCCAAATTAGAGCCATTCTGACAAACTTGAATTTCGCTCATACTTTGTCCCAATTAGAAATGTTTTACAATTTTGTTTATACATCTCCAAGGTAAACATGTGTCTCCATAGTAACAGACTACAAACAAACCTTGTGTAGTCAGATCCTGAAATTTTGCTTTATTTTCTTAATTTCGCCATTCTCCACTACCTTAAAAAGCAAAACAAATTCATATGGTATAATATTCAAACCACAAAAATATCAACAACTTTTCACTTTTTTCTTTCCATTTCGAAAAGCCGAGTGTAATATCACCAGACTCTGAGTGTGTTTATTTTCTAGATTACCCCAGTTAGAGAGGCTTAAGGACAAAATTGATTTGAAAGTATGAAATGCAATTCATTGACATCTTCCCAGCCGGGATTGCCATAGTAACTGGAGAAGATTCAATACCATCAAAGGCTGCGTGTGTGCAATACTTGATTTATTCCGAAATGGTTCATAATGCAAATAAAATAGGAAGAAGAACACAGTTAAATTTCAATTAGTGAGTAGAACAATTGATTATCAGCAGTAAAGTCTCTCCTCGTAGTTGCAGGAGCAGAATCAGAGATTGAACATTATGAACTTGACAGTAGTTAAATAAGGAGACGTCAGACGTCTCAATTTAGGAAAAGATTGCAGATTCGATCACTATAGCCTAGAGCCAATGTGAATCCTCAGATCAAGATCATCAGCACACACAATAACGACACCCGTTCTTCAGAGACCCATAGAGAAACAAGTCACGTATATAGGTTAGCACATTAATTTGAGAGATCCAAAGAGCCCTGAGACACAAAACCTTCCATGAGTTTATCTGAAAAACAAAAATTTTAATTTTTATGACACTTAAATCCAATTTGAATAATAATTTGGGGCGTGGTGTAACTGTCCTGTGGACATATTCCCCCATCTGAGCTGTGGATCTCTGTAGCATCTCCAGAGTGACCATGGGCCTCTTGGCCACAGCTTTAATATGTTCCCCTTGCTTGGGATGTTAGTTTAGGTGGACAGCCATGTGTTGGTAGGTTTGCAGTTGTGCCATTTTTGGATGATGGATTGAACAGTGCTCCATGAGATGTTCAAAGATTGGGCTATTTTTTTTTAAACCTAACCCTACTTTACTCTTCTCCACAACTTTATCCCTGATCTGTCTGGTGGGTTCCTTGGTTTTCATGATGCTTTTTGATCTCTAATGTTCTCAAACCAACCGCTGAGGCCTTCACAGAACAGCTGTAATTTTTCTGAGAATAAATTACACACAGGTGGATACAATTTACTAATTTTGTGACTTCTGGAGGCAATTGGTCACTCAAGGGGTATTTAGGGGTATCAGACTACAGGAGTCTGTATACAAAGGCACGTCACAATTTTCAGGTTTATATTTTTTAAATAATTAGAAAACCATATACCGTATATACTCATGTATAAGCCGACCCGTGTATAAGCCGACCCCCCTAATTTTGCCACAAAAAACTTGGAAAACTTATTGACTCGCGTATAAGCCGGGTGTATAAGTTGCCGTCCTGCTCTGTGCGCCCCCATTCTCCTCTGTGCTCCCCTCCTCCTGTTCCATTATCCTGTCCTGCTCGTGCTTTCCATCCTCCCCCGTCCTGCTCCGTGCTCCCCCATCCAGCTCTGCACTCCCCCATTCTCCTCTGTGCCCACCCCCGTCCTGCTCCGTGCTCTCTGTCCTCCCCCAGTTCTGCTCCATGCTCTCCGTCCTCCCCCCGTCCTGCTCTGTGCTCTCCGTCCTCCCCCCTTCTGCTCCGTGCTCTCTGTCCTCCCCCAGTTCTGCTCCATGCTCTCCGTCCTCCCCCCGTTCTGCTCTGTGCTCTCCGTCCTCCCCTCTTCTGCTCCGTGCTCTCTATCCTCCCCCAGTTCTGCTCCATGCTCTCCGTCCTCCCCCCCTTCTGCTCTGTGCTCTCCGTCCTCCCCCCTTCTGCTCCGTGCTCTCCGTCCTCCCCCCGTCCTGCGCCATGCTCCTTGTCCTCCTCCATGCTCCCCCCATCCTCCTCCATCATACTCACCCTCCCCGTGCCATCGCTGAACGTCCCGGCCGGCAATCCTGCGTTCTCCCCGGCTTCCTGCAGCTCTCCCCGGCTTCCTGCAGCTCTCCAGCGCTGAGCGGTGACGTAATACCCTCTCATTAAGGCCATGAATATGGAGGCGACGCCCATGGGAGTGGCGTCGCGTCCATATTACATGACCTTAATGAGCGGGTATTACGTCACCGCTCAGCGCTGGAGAGCTGCAGGAAGCCGTGGAGAGCTGCAGGAAGCCCGGGGAGAACGCAGGATTGCAGGGACGTTCAGCGATGGCACGGGGCGGGTGAGTATGATGTCCCAGCCACCGGCTCCTGCCCCCGCATCCCCTCCCCCGCTGGTTTCTGCCATATGACTCATGTATAAGCCGAGGGGGCATTTTCAGCACAAAAAAGGTGCTGAAAATCTCGGCTTATACATGAGTATATACGGTACTTTGTGTTGGTACGTATATAACATAAAATCCCAATAAAATACATTTAAGTTTGTGGGTGTAAGGTGAAAAAATGTGGAAAAGCTCCTTGTCCCAAAAAGCACATTCCAAATAAAACCTTTTAGGGTATGAATATATGAATACTTTTTCAAGGCACTGTTCATCAATTATACATGATCCAGTGTGCCCTAAAGATCAAGTTTTCCCTCCTGATCCCAAGTGTCGATTGACTGGATCAACATTCAGAACAAGAATTTTTCTCATGTACATAAGTATTTTTCTTTCTTCTAAAAAATCACCTACATTGCCTACAAGTAGTATTCAACCCCCTGCAGATTTAGCTGGTTGACACATGCGGAATTAACTTGGCATTGTGACATTTGTACTGTAGATCAGCCTGGAAGTGGGAAATGCACTGCTGCAAAAAATTTTGTTTTAATTTTTTTTTTTTAAAAAACGTTAAAAGTTAATTCAGAGTGTCATTTATTATTCAACCCCTCAAACCACAAGAATTCTGTTTGGTCCCCCTAAAGTATTAAGAAGTAGTTCAGGCACCAAGAATAATGAGCTTCACATGTGTGGATTAATGATCTCTTTTGCCAGCCTTTTCTGACTATTTAAGACCCTCCCCAAACTTGTGAACAGCACTCATACATGGTCAACATGGGAAAGACAAAGGAGCATTCCAAGGCCATCAGAGACAAGATCGTGGAGGGTCACAAGGCTGGCAAGGGGTACAAAACCCTTTCCAAGGAGTTGGCCCTACCTGTCTCCAATGTTGGGAGCATCATCCGTAAGTGGAAGGCTTATGGAACTACTGTTAGCCTTCCACGGCCTGGACAGCCTTTGAAAGTTTCCTCCCGTGCCGAGGCCAGGCTTGTCCGAAGAGTCAAGGCTAACCCAAGGACAACAAGGAAGGAGCTCCGGGAAGATCTCATGGCAGTGGGGACATTGGTTTCAGTCAATACCATAAGTAACGTACTCCACCGCAATGGTCTCCGTTCCAGACGAGCCCGTAAGGTACCTTTACTTTCAAAGCGTCATGTCAAGGCTCGTCTACAGTTTGCTCATGATCACTTGGAGGACTCTGAGACAGACTGGTTCAAGGTTCTATGGTCTGATGAGACCAAGATCGAGATCTTTGGTGCCAACCACACACGTGACGTTTGGAGACTGGATGGCACTGCATACGACCCCAAGAATACCATCCCTACAGTCAAGCATGGTGGTGGCAGCATCATGCTGTGGGGCTGTTTCTCAGCCAAGGGGCCTGGCCATCTGGTCCGCATCCATGGGAGGATGGATAGCACGGCCTACCTGGAGATTTTGGCCAAGAACCTCCGCTCCTCCATCAAGGATCTTAAGATGGGTCGTAATTTCATCTTCCAACAAGACAACGACCCAAAGCACACAGCCAAGAATACCAAGGCCTGGTTCAAGAGGGAAAAAGTCAAGGTGTTGGAGTGGCCTAGTCAGTCTCCTGACCTTAACCCAATTGAAAACTTGTGGAAGGAGCTCAAGATTAAAGTCCACATGAGACACCCAAAGAACCTAGATAACTTGGAGAAGATCTGCATGGAGGAGTGGGCCAAGATAACTCCACAGACCTGTGCCGGCCTGATCAGGTCTTATAAAAGACGATTATTAGCTGTAATTGCAAACAAGGGTTATTCCACGAAATATTAAACATAGGGGTTGTATAATAATTAACCCACACTTTTATGTTTAAAATTTATTAAAATTCAACTGAGCAACATAACTTTTTGTTTTGTAAGATTTATGCTTCTGTTAATAAATCCTACTCTCGTTTGCAGTTTGAAGGCTCTAACTTATTTGCATCTTATCAAACCAGCTAAATCTGCAGGGGGTTGAATACTACTTGTAGGCACTGTAAGCCTTTTTTGAAACCATCAATGGTGACTATCTCTAAAGGTAGACTACTCCACAGACTATTAGTTCTCATGATAAAGAATCCTTACCTCCTCTGGAGATTGAACTTCTTTTCCTCCAGACGGCATAAAAATACTAGTAAGCTAAACAATTCTACTCCTTAAAATTGTAATATACATATTACATGTTCACCTCTCATTCTTCCCTAAGTTTAGCAAGTAACACTCCCAGTATACACGCTAAACAAGTACACAGGGCTCTATAGACAGAAGGTGGCCAAATAGTAGCTTTTTGACCTCCTTGTGACTGGCATATGTCAGTGAACTGCTAAAAAAAAGTATGGACTTGTGTAGTAAAGAATAGAGTTGAGCAAATATGTTCGGAATCGGTGGCCGAATCTGAATTTGCCATATTCGTGCTGTATTGGTACCTTAATCGTGCCGAATTTATGTTTGATGATCGATTCCGAACATATTCGGTCATTTCTGCTCCCACCGACTTCATTGACTTTCGGCTGTGTTCGGTAAGTATTGCAAAAACAATATTCGCCGCTGATCGTAATCAGAACCGAATTTTGAAAAATGCGCTCAACTCTAGTAAGGTAGTCCATCCCATCTTATAATATACATTTTACAGATGCTTTAATAGTTTATAATTTAAGGTTGCCGCTGTATCCATATAACATTCCCGAAAAATACCAGTCTCAAGAGCATAACTTAGGACTATACACGTACTGTGATGTTTTTCTGCAGCGTCACACAATTTGTGCAAAAGCACATACATGCAACAGAGGAAGAGATCACACAACAGAGATCAGTGGGTGAGGTTATAAAAGACGGTCATGCTTCAGTTCTATTGCTATGCAGTTTATCTGACACATACAGACAGGGCCGCCATCAGGGCATTACAGCCCTAACTGGCGTAGGGGGCCCGATCAGCAGAGGGGGCCCGCACCGGGCCCCGTCACCTCTACCCATCGGGCCCCACTTCCCTGCCCCCAGCGGCAGGATTCTGCAGATCAAGTTACTGAACCTGCGTCCAGGACGCAGGTTCAGTTACTCTATTACCGTGAGGGCCCGCATGGTAATAGTTAACGCTGCCAGCCAATCGGAGGCTGGCAGCTGACGTCAGTGCGCACGTCGCCTGCGTCTGGCGTCATTGTCAGTCGCCAGAGAGTGTGCGCTTTCTCTGCAGTATGGATCTCTCGCCGCTGGAACGCAAGGTAAGGAGAAAGTTTGTTTTTTTTTCATTACCATTGAAAGCGGCAAAGCCGGGCCCGGCAAGATTGAGATGGGGCAAGATTGAAAAGGGGCAGGAATCATGATGGAGACGGGGCAGGATGAAGACACTGGGGGCAGGATAGAGAAGGGGCAGGAATCAGGATGGAAACACTGGGGGGGCAGGATGGAGAAGGGGCAGGAATCAGGATGCAGACACTGGAAGCAGGATGGAGAAGGGGCAGGAATCAGGATGGATACACTGGGGGGCAGGATGGAGAAGGGGCAGGAATCATGGAGACGGGCAGGATGGAGAAGGGGCAGGAATCATGATGGTGATGGGGCAGGATGAAGACACTGGGGGCAGGAATCAGGATGGAGACACTGGGGGGCAGGATGGAGAAGGGGCAGGAATTAGGATGGAGACACTGGGGGGCAGGATGGAGAAGGGACAGGAATCAGGATGGAGACACTGGGGGGCAGGATGGAGAAGGGGCAGGAATCAAGATGGAGACACTGGGGGTCAGGATGGAGAAGGGGCAGGAATCAGGATGGAGACACTGGGGGCAGGATGGAGAAGGGGCAGGAATCAGGATGGAGACACTGGGGGGCAGAATGGAGAAAAGGCAGGAATCAGGATGGAGACACTGGGGGCAGGATGGAGAAGGGGCAGGAATCAGGATGGAAACACAGGGGGCAGGATGGAGAAGGGGCAGGAATCAGGATGGAGACACTGGGGGGCAGGATGGAGAAGGGGCAGGAATCAGGATGGAGACACTGGGGGCAGGATGGAGACACTGGGGGCAGGATGGAGAAGGGGCAGGAATCAGGATGGAGACACTAGGGGGGCAGGATGGAGAAGGGGCAGGAATCAGGATGGAGACACTGGGGGCAGGATGGAGAAGGGACAGGAATCAGGATGGAGACAGTGGGGCAGGATGGAGACACTGGGGGCAGGATGGAGAAGGGGCAGGAATCAGAATGGAAACACGGGGCCAGGATGGAGAAGGGGCAGGAATCAGAATGGAAACACGGGGCAGGATGGAGAAGGGGCAGGAATCAGGATGGAGACACTGGGGGGCAGGATGGAGAAGGGGCAGGAATCAGGATGGAGACACTGGGTGCAGGATGGAGAAGGGGCAGGAATCAGGATGGAGACAATGGGGGCAGGATGGAGAAGGGGCAGGAATCATGATGGTGACGGGGCAGGATGAAGACACTGGGGCAGGAATCAGGATGGAGACACTGGGGGGGCAGGATGGAGAAGGGGCAGGAATCAGGATGGAGACACTGGGGGGCAGGATGGAGAAGGGGCAGGAATTAGGATGGAGACACTGGGGGGCAGGATGGAGAAAAGGCAGGAATCAGGATGGAGACACTGGGGGCAGGATGGAGAAGGGGCAGGAATCAGAATGGAAACACGGGGGGCAGGATGGAGAAGGGGCATGAATCAGGATGGAGACACTGGGGGGCAGGATGGAGAAGGGGCAGGAATCAGGATGGAGACACTGGGGGGCAGGATGGAGACACTGGGGGCAGGATGGAGAAGGGGCAAGAATCATGATGGAGACACTGGGGGCAGGATGGAGAAGGGGCAGGAATCAGGATGGAGACACTAGGGGGGCAGGATGGAGAAGGGGCAGGAATCAGGATGGAGACACTGGGGGCAGGATGGAGAAGGGACAGGAATCAGGATGGAGACACTGGGGCAGGATGGAGACACTGGGGGCAGGATGGAGAAGGGACAGGAATCAGGATGGAGACACTGGGGGGCAGGATGGAGAAAAGGCAGGAATCAGGATGGAGACACTGGGGGCAGGATGGAGAAGGGGCAGGAATCAGGATGGAGACACTGGGGCAGGATGGAGAAGGGGCAGGAATCAGGATGGAGACACTGGGGGCAGGATGGAGAAGGGGCAGGAATCAGGATGGAGACACTGGGGGGCAGGATGGAGACACTGGGGGCAGGATGGAGAAGGGGCAAGAATCATGATGGAGACACTGGGGGCAGGATGGAGAAGGGGCAGGAATCAGGATGGAGACACTGGGGCAGGATGGAGACACTGGGGGCAGGATGGAGAAGGGGCAGGAATCATGATGGAGACACTGGGGGCAGGACGGAGAAGGAGCAGGAATCAGGATGGAGACACTGGGGCAGGATGGAGAAGGGGCAGGAATCAGGATGGAGACACTGGGGGCAGGATGGAGAAGGGGCAGGAATCAGGATGGAGACACTGGGCAGGATGGAGACACTGGGGGCAGGATGGAGAAGGGGCAGGAATCAGGATGGAGACACTAGGGGGCAGGATGGAGAAGGGGCAGGAATCAGGATGGAGACACTGGGGCAGGATGGAGAAGGGGCAGGAATCAGGATGGAGACACTGGGGGCAGGATGGAGAAGGGGCAGGAATCAGGATGGAGACACTGGGGCAGGATGGAGACACTGGGGGCAGGATGGAGAAGGGGCAGGAATCAGGATGGAGACACTAGGGGGCAGGATGGAGAAGGGGCAGGAATCAGGATGGAGACACTGGGGGCAGGATGGAGAAGGGGCCTGGAATCATTATGGAGACAGGGCAGGATGGAGACACTGGGGGCAGGATGGAGAAGGGGCAGGAATCAGGATGGAGACACTGGGAGCAGGATGGGGAAGGGCCAGGAATCAGGATGGAGACGAGGCAGGATGGAGACGGGCAGGATAGAGACACAGGGGGTAGAATGAAAGACATGGAGGCACTGGGGGCACGATTGGAGGCAATGAGGGCAGGATTGGAGGCACTGGGGGCAGGATTGGAGACACGGGGGGCAGGATTGGAGACACGGGGCAAGATTGGAGACACGGGGGGCAGTATTGGAGGCACTGGGGGCAGGATTGGCTGCACGGGGCAGGATTGGAGGCACTGGGGGCAGGATTGGCTGCACGGGGCAGGATTGGAGGCACTGGGGGCAGGATTGGAGGCACTGGGGCACTATTGGAGACACGGGGGCACTATTGGAGACACGGGGGCACGATTGGAGACACGGGGGGCATGATTTGAGACATGGGGCAGGATAAAAGACATGAGGGTGGGGTTGGAGACAGATGGGGCAGGATTGGAGACAGATGGGGCAGGATTGGAGTCATGGAACAGGATGGGGAGATCATATGGGGCAGAATGGATACTCATGAGGGCGGGATGGGAGAACATATGGCTGAAGCCAGGAATGAGACACACGGGGGCCAGGATGGGGGATATTATTACCATAGGGGCTAATTAAGGGATATTATTACTGCAGTGATGTATTTATTTTATTTTTTTGAGAATAAGGCTGGAGTCACACACAACGTCTAAAAAATCAGTCCGTTTTAGTTGGTCAATAATCGGATAAAAATTTCATGAACATTGATGCGACTGGCATCCGATTTTTTTAGTTGATGCGATTTTGTAGCATGTACGCTTACGTTTCACATCCGATTACCCACCGACTACCGATTTTTAGTGGCATCATAGCAAAATGGACATTTAACGTTTTTGAGGCCTGCAAATAATTTGAATAATGAGCCAAACCCATATTTAAGCGTGGTTTGACTGTTATTACCCTCCCACCGTTGCCGTGGAGTGTTTTGCTTCTTAGTGGTTCCTGTTGTGTTGCTGCTAAATTAAAAATATGAGTGACAGACTACGTTTTAATACAACTGAGCGTCTGCTGTACTATTGGCTGCTATCCAGAACTTTTGGGGAACCATACCCTGTAGTTGTTTCTCACAGAATCCGCAGAAGGATGTGGGTGCATCCCCTTGTGAAGCGAAGGATCAGCAAAGGCCATTTTGAGCGCCTGTATTCGACACTGAGTAGGAATCCAGACAAGTTTTTTGCCTATTGTCGCATGAGTGTTGTCACCTTTGATATTTTGCTGGACATATTGCGCCCTGGAATCACCTTGCAGAACACCAGGATGCGTCCTTCAATTTGTGCTGAGGAAAGGCTTCTTCTAACATTAAGGTATGTGTGTCAACGATATGTTGATGATGTTTTTCATAATTTACCATCTTTCACATTCTTCTAACTTTGTTCATCTTAACATACTGAACCTGATGGCATTATGAAATTGTATTATTTTCCCTATATGCTTGTGTGTAGCAGTCTTAATGGTTATGAACTCCTAACATTAAGAGAATGTGTGAGTATACAAATGTCCACTGTTTACATTTGCTTAATGTATTTTTTATATTTTGTTTGTCTGATGTGTACATGTTTGTTGTTGTTTGTGTATTGCAGGTTCCTATCCACTGGGCTCTCATACGCTGCTCTGCATTTAGAGTTTTTAATTGGAAAATCCACCATTTCCGGAATAGTCAGCTCTACTTGTGGACAAATTTGGTCCAGACTAAATAAAGAAGTGATGCCAGAGCCCAAAATGGAAGATTGGTTGAGGATTTCACATGGATTTCAACAAAACAGTCATTTTCCTCACTGTATTGGAGCCCTGGACGGGAAGCACATACGTGTGCGTAAGCCGCCGAACTCAGGGACCCAATTCTACAATTATAAGCAATATTTTTCTATAGTTTTGTTGGGCTTGGTCGACAGTAACTACCGCTTCATAATTGTAGACATTGGGGCCTATGGAAGGACTGGAGACTCCAGAGTCTTCAATTCTTCCATTATGGGTCGGCGGCTATGCAATAACCAATTGGACTTACCACCACCATGTCAACTTCCACACTCCAATATGGATGCAGTGCCATATGTTGTAGTAGCGGATGAGGCCTTCCAATTAAGTTGTAATGTTATGAGGCCATATCCTCGGCGCAATCTGAACCATCAGAGACGCATCTTTAATTATCGCCTTTCTCGTGCACGACGCCTGGTGGAGTGCACATTTGGTATTCTTACAGCCAAATGGCGTGTCCTACAATCAGCCATTCAGCTAAGTGATTCAAATGTTAATCTTGTAGTGCAAGCATGTGTGGTACTACATAATTTTACAAGAATGCATGAATGCTCATCAGCTGATATGGCTGACCTTCAGTCTTATAATATGATGAGGCCTATGAGACCAGTCATCCATCCTCGTCGTCCCCCTTCTGGTCTGAAAGTGAATTATTGACAAATTATTTTGTTTCCCCTCGTGGTTCTATTCCTTGGCAAGATGAGGCCATAGGTATGTAGTGTGTTTTATGTGATATCATAACATAAAGTTCCTTTTGATTATTCAATTCATGGTTGACTCTCTTTTTTTGGATAATACTTTCCCATACTTAAGACACTACATAACATATAACAATAAACACACACAACCAATGTAACTTCACTAATTTTACTCATTAGTGTTTTCTTTTGAAGCCTTTTAAAGGCTGATATATTTTTTGGTAAACAGGACCAACATGTCCAAACAGAACAAAAAAATATGTATAACATTATTAATCTGAAAATACAAAAATATATAACTTAAAAAATAAAAAAAAATTCTTACAGCTACAATTGCTGGTAGCTTGGTGGTGGTGTTGGTGAGGATGGAGGGGCAGGTTGTGTATTTGCCCTTCCACAATCTGCAACCTGTGTTTGAGAAACAGTTGCTGCAGATCCTACATTAGCAGCTGGGTTACTGGCTGCATCATGAATGCTTTGTGGGTAGGGGTACATAGGGAATTGATGCTCATAGTCATATAGATATGACTGAGCACTAGCAGAGTGACCCCCAATATGCCCATGTCTAACATATCCATGTTGTGGCCAGCCAACAACATTGGGTATGTTAGAGTGGGCATATTGTGCATGGCCACTCTGTCCCATGGTTTGGAGCTGGGAAGCTCCATAGAAAGAATGAGCTGCAGTAGGATGAGGAGGAGGAGTTGGGTTTTGTTGGACACAAGGAGGAGGTGGAGGAGGAGGATGATGATGAGGAGGAGGATGAGGATCAGAGGCTGAAGCAGATTGTGTTGGATTTGGTGCTAACAACCTCACTAAATTTTCAGGACCAACCACCCATCTATGAAGATAATCTAGTAGGTTGGTGGGATCATTAGGAGCTGTTCCAGCTTCCAACACAATCTGCAGTCCACTTCTGATCCCCAGTCTGTGCTGTAAGGTGAGGGGCCAGACTGCGGCAAAATCCCTCCTCACCATCATCTTTAGCTACGCTGGACAAATAGTCCAGAACTCCTCGGTCCACCTGCCTCCTTGACACAGAACCCACTCCTTCTCGTCGCCGCCTACCTCGCCTTGTGAGTTGGGAAGGAGGAGGAGATATTTCTTGAGCCCTATTAGGGCTGCTGCTCAGAGGTAGGTCCTCATTTTCATGATGCTGTGTTTGGGAATCCTCAGCTCCTGCAGCTGTTGTTGGTGCTGCTTGGGTGGACCCACATGCTGCTGAGGAAGGGCCTGCCTCCTCTGCCCCATCACCAACGGGGTCAATAAGCACTTCTGAGTCGGACCCCGTCTCCCTCTCAGTTAGGTTTGACTCAGTTCTAGGAATGAAAAAATGATACAAATTAAAATCAATACAAATTGAAATTTTGCCATGAAAGTGCTTCAACACACATGCACTTACGGTCGCAGATCCAACACTGGCTCAAGGAAGTTCAGTCTATCAAAATAGACGTACTTTCTCTTCTTAGATGCTGAAGCCCCACTCCGATCCCTAATCTGCCTCTCCCTCCGGTAGCAGTCCCGACAACTGCGCCATCGCCTTGTCACATCAGTCACTACAAATGTAAGAACAGCATAACGGTTATTAGGACTGATATCTATTTATTAAGCCAAACAAAAAAAAATATGCAACACTGAACATTTAAATACTGGTCATGTGTGATGTGATTTACAATATTAAAAGACATCAACATACAACCAGAAGTATCCATGTTATAAGCACTAACATACATTTAAAAAAATGCTTGGCCCTTTACAAAACGCCTCAATCATTTTGAATTTTATGACCAAAACACTACATCTGAGGTGAAGATAAATACAAAATGTTGTAGTCAATAGATGCCGAAGCATCGATGATATTTAAATATACATGGATATTGTTTGCGTACACACACATCAATGTTTTCTTCTAAATAGTAAGAGGTCGATAATGCTGGCTTTTAAATAGCATTTAAACACATAAGGCTACATTATTATTTGCTTCCAAAATTTTTAAAAACATTTTAAAAAACCGTTACATGTGGTACTTACTAAGTCGCTCTTGGTCCTCCCTGGATCTCTGGTGATAGTCCGGAAAAATGTGCACACATATTGTTTTCCATGCAGCCTCTTTGCGCGTCCGATTACTGTAATTGGGATCGCGCTGGTCCCACAATTCAGGCCTCTCCTGCACCAATACGATGAGGAGTTCCACATTGATGTGGCTAGATGCCATGTTTCTGGACTCCGTGTAGGCGTTCTTCCTGTTTTTTTTTAAGATGTGCTTAGCTAATTAGCATGTAAAGGCTTCCTGAGAAATTCAAAGCCAGTTTCCTGTCACCTGGAAAAGTTGTGCGATTTAATCGCAACTCACACGTGCGGTCCGTTTGTAATCCCACTTTTCATCGCTCCCATAGACTTGCATTGGCGATAGTCGACCCACAATCGGTGACAATCGCAGCATGCTGCGATTGCACTCGCACGTTTAAATCGGACCACAAAAAATCGGATGATGGGAGCTACTCCATTGATTAATATTGGTTCGACTGCAAAGCGATATTTCATCGCATTCTAGTGGTACGATTTAGTCGCCAGTGTGACTCCAGCCTAATGTTTTAAATAGGGGGGTGGTCCTGTTACTGTACAGAGCAACACTATGTCACCTTTTTTTCTTCATCTGGTGTAGTTTAGAAGTTGGGAAAAAAATAAGTAATGTGTTCTGCAAGCGGAGCTCTAGATAACTGTAATTTCCTGCAGAGACAAGCCCTGGCTGGAAGAAGTGATGGTGGTCTGTGCTGGATGAAAAATGAAAAACAAAGATGAAGGACTTCACCTAGAAACGTCACTGGAGAGTCAGTGTTACATGTACACTGACACTATACACTGTATACTATATACAGCGGTCCTGTGTACAATGTCACCAGTGATCACTGTATTACCTGTACACAGACACTGCACACTGAGTACAGATCTCCTGTGTATAATGGCACTTATGGTGATAGTATTGTATTTTTTTTATTTACCGATAAGTATTGTAGTATCAGGTCTGTTGTGAATGGGTTTGAGATGAGTTCTGAGCAGAGGCTCCCTCTGGTGGTTACAAGCGGTACTAGTGAGGATTGGGAATCAGGTGTTACTGATTGGTCTTATTTAAGGGAATCATTTTCCCATCAGGGTTGCCGGTGATCAATTGTTCTGGTCTGAATCCTTCTTTCCAGTTTCCCTTGTAGCCTGCTGTGTCGTGTCTGCATCTCCTGCTATCAGATAAGACAATTTCTTATTTTGTGTTTTTGCTATATTTTTGCATTTTGTCCTGCACTTCTGTGGGGGCCTTCTGGGTCCCCTCCGGGGGCTTTTGCCCTCTCAGTTTAGTCCAGCCACTGTGTTTTGTACTTTTGCTTTTTGCAGTTTTTTCAGTGGCTGCTGTTTTTGTTACACCAGAGAACTAATTTAGGTGGTAGAGGTCGTGTGATCTCAGGTGATTTTGAAATTAGTAGAGTTGGTGTTTTTCAGGGTTTTCTGGGATTGCAGTAAGTACCCTTCCTATCCTTTTCTATTTAGATAGTTTGGGCCCCAGCGTTTGCTCATACTATTTTCTTTCTGTGTCAGTATTTCCTCTTGTCTAACCGCCATTACATGTTTGGGGGCTTTCTATTATCTTTGGGGTTCTGCTCCGGGGCAGATAGCTTTCCTATTTCTATCTTTAGGTGTAGTTAGTTTCTCAGGCTGTGACGAGGCGTCTAGGACCATCGTAGGAACGCTCCACGGCTGCCTCTAGTTGCGGTGGTTAGTCAGGGTACTGCAATCTCATAGATTCCAACTGCTCTGGTGTATTTCCTTTTTTACCTGCACTCCTCAGCTACCGTAACATAACAGTATCACCGGCCCAGTTGTCTGGCCGTGTGGATCAGCTTGCCACTGAGGTTCGGAGTATTGCTGCATATCTTGCTAGGTTGCCTGTTGTGGAACCTAGGATCCCCATGCCAGATTTGTTTTCAGGGGATCGAGCTAAGTTTCAGAATTTCAAAAATAATTGTAAATTGTTTCTTGCCTTAAAATCTAAGTCCTCAGGAAACGCAGAGCAGCAGGTTCAAATTGTCATCTCTCTCCTGCGCGGCGATCCTCAGGATTGGGCTTTTTCCCTCACACCTGGGGATCCTGTTTTGAGTGATGTTGATGCATTTTTTCAGGCTTTGGGGTTATTGTACGATGAGCCTAATGTCACTGATCAAGCTGAAAAAGCCTTGTTGGCATTAAATCAGGGGCTTGATGACGCTGAGTTATACTGTCAGAGATTCCGTAGGTGGGCAGTCCTGACCAAATGGAATGACGACGCTTTGGCGGCCCTTTTCCGGAAGGGTCTGTCGGATAATGTAAAGGATGTTATGGTGGGATTCCCTGTCCCCTCTGGTCTCAATGATTCTATGTCATTAGCGATTCAAATTGACAGACGTTTGCGTGAGCGGAGAAGTATGCGTGGAGTGGTGTTGCCTTGTGAGCCAGCTGCTGAGCCCATGCAGTGTGATGGAGTGGTGTCTGGGGCACAGCGTCATGAGTTTCGAAAGCGCAATGGGTTATGTTTCTACTGTGGTGATGCCTCTCATGCTATTTCGGTCTGCCCTAGGCGGGGAAGACGTTTTGCACGCTCAGTTGTCTTGGGTAGTGTTCAGACTAAGTTTTTGTTGGCTGTCACTCTGATATGCTCTCTGTCCTCATTTTCTGCTCAGGCTTTCGTTGATTCTGGAGCAGCTATTAACCTGATGGATTATGATTTTGCTAAACGTTGTGGATTTCCCTTGATACCCCTACAGAAGTCTATTCCCCTACTGGGGATCGATTCTACCCCTTTGGCTGAGAATAAACCCCAGTTTTCTACTCAGGTGATAATGAGGGTTGAACCTGATCACCAGGAGTGCTGCAAATTTTTGGTTCTATATAATCTGCATGACATTATCGTGCTGGGTTTCCCTTGGTTACAGTCTCATAATCCTGTTTTGGATTGGAAATCTGTGTCTGTAACCAGTTGGGGCTGCCAATGTGTTAATACCAACACTCCTGTTTTTTCTGCCTCCCCCCAGGCTGAGGATGTTCCTGACTTTTTGTTTGATTTTTCTGATGTGGTGAATTGGCCTCCTGAGGCAGTCTCTGCGTTTCAGGAACTTAAGCAGAGATTCACTTCTGCTCCTGTTCTACGGCAGCCTGATGTTTCTCTGCCATTTCAGGTGGAGGTTGATGCCTCTGAAATTGGGGCAGGTGCCGTTTTGTCCCAAAAAGATCCAGAGACCTCTAAAAGTAACCCTTGTGCCTTTTTCTCTCGAAAATTTTCTCCTACTGAACGTAATTATGACGTGGGTAATCGGGAGTTATTGGCCATGAAGTGGGCTTTTGAAGAGTGGAGACATTGGCTGGAGGGAGCCAAACATCAGGTGGTGGTCCTTACGGACCATAAGAATCTGGTCTATCTGGAATCTGCCAAGCGACTCAATCCTAGACAGGCCAGGTGGGCCTTGTTTTTCACACGTTTTAATTTTGTGGTTTCCTTTCTTCCTGGCACTAAGAATGTTAAGGCGGATGCCCTCTCGAGGAGTTTCCTTGCGGACTCTCCTGAGCTATCTGATCCCTCTGTTATTTTGAAGGAGGGTGTAGTTCTTTCCGCCATCTCGCCTAATTTGAGACTTGCTCTGGAGGGGTGTCAGGAGGATAGGCCCGAGCGCTGCCCTGTTGGAAAATTGTTTGTCCCGGACCAATGGAAAAAGAGTGTGATGTCTGAGATTCATTGTTCCGCATTGGCTGGGCATCCCGGAATTTTTGGTACCAGAGACTTGGTTAGTCGGTCCTTTTGGTGGCCTACCTTGTCTCGCGATGTCAGGGAATTTGTGCAGTCCTGCGGGACTTGCTCTCGCTCCAAGCCTTGCTCTCGCTCTAGTGGTTTGTTGATGCCATTGCCTGTGCCCAAGAGACCATGGACCCATATCTCTATGGATTTCATTTCCGATCTTCCTGTTTCTCAGAGAATGACCACCATCTGGGTAATTTGTGATAGGTTTTCCAAAATGATACATCTTGTGCCATTACCTAAGTTGCCTTCCTCCTCTGAATTGGTGCCATTGTTCCTTCAGCACGTGGTTCGTTTACACGGCATTCCTGAGAACATTGTGTCTGACAGAGGAGTCCAGTTTGTTTCCAGATTTTGGAGGACTTTTTGTTCTAAACTGGGTGTTCAATTGTCTTTCTCCTCGGCATTTCATCCTCAGACCAATGGTCAAACTGAGAGAACAAACCAGACATTGGAGACTTATCTAAGATGCTTTGTGTCTGCTGATCAGGATGACTGGGTCTCTTTTTTGCCTTTGGCTGAGTTTGCTCTTAATAATAGGGCTAGCTCTGCCACTTTGATGTCTCCGTTTTTCTGTAATTCTGGGTTTCACCCTCGATTTTCTTCAGGACAGACGGAGGCTTCTGTCTGTCCAGGTGTTGACTCTGTTGTTGAGCGTATGCAGCAGATTTGGGACCAGGTAGTGGAGAGGTTGTCCCTCTCTCAGGAGAAGGCCCAGCGGTTTGCTAACCGGCATAGGACTGATGGTCCTCGGTTTAAAGTGGGGGACTTGGTCTGGTTGTCCTCAAAGAATATTCCTATGAGAGTAGCATCTCCTAAATTTAAGCCTAGGTTCATTGGACCTTATAAGATCATGGAGATTATTAATCCTGTTTCTTTTCGTTTGCTTCTTCCAGGGACATTTAAGATCCATAACGTGTTCCACAAGTCCTTGTTGAAGAGGTTTGTTGAGCCAGTGGTTCCTGCTGCTGTGCCTCCTGACCCTGTTTTGGTTGAGGGCAATCTGGAGTATGTGGTTGAGAAAATATTGGATTCTCGTTTTTCTAGACGAAGACTCCAGTATTTGGTTAAATGGAGAGGTTATGGTCAGGAAGATAATTCTTGGGTGTTTGCTTCGGACATCCATGCTAGGAGACTTATCCGTGCGTATCATAGAACTCATCCTGACCGACCTGGTTGCTCAAATGAGGGTTCGGTGACCCCTCCTCAAGGGGGGGGTACTGTTGTGAATGGGTTTGAGATGAGTTCTGAGCAGAGGCTCCCTCTGGTGGTTACAAGCGGTACTAGTGAGGATTGGGAATCAGGTGTTACTGATTGGTCTTATTTAAGGGAATCATTTTCCCATCAGGGTTGCCGGTGATCAATTGTTCTGGTCTGAATCCTTCTTTCCAGTTTCCCTTGTAGCCTGCTGTGTCGTGTCTGCATCTCCTGCTATCAGATAAGACAATTTCTTATTTTGTGTTTTTGCTATATTTTTGCATTTTGTCCTGCACTTCTGTGGGGGCCTTCTGGGTCCCCTCCGGGGGCTTTTGCCCTCTCAGTTTAGTCCAGCCACTGTGTTTTGTACTTTTGCTTTTTGCAGTTTTTTCAGTGGCTGCTGTTTTTGTTACACCAGAGAACTAATTTAGGTGGTAGAGGTCGTGTGATCTCAGGTGATTTTGAAATTAGTAGAGTTGGTGTTTTTCAGGGTTTTCTGGGATTGCAGTAAGTACCCTTCCTATCCTTTTCTATTTAGATAGTTTGGGCCCCAGCGTTTGCTCATACTATTTTCTTTCTGTGTCAGTATTTCCTCTTGTCTAACCGCCATTACATGTTTGGGGGCTTTCTATTATCTTTGGGGTTCTGCTCCGGGGCAGATAGCTTTCCTATTTCTATCTTTAGGTGTAGTTAGTTTCTCAGGCTGTGACGAGACGTCTAGGACCATCGTAGGAACGCTCCACGGCTGCCTCTAGTTGCGGTGGTTAGTCAGGGTACTGCAATCTCATAGATTCCAACTGCTCTGGTGTATTTCCTTTTTTACCTGCACTCCTCAGCTACCGTAACATAACACAGGTCACTATGTGGTGGTAATATGTGGCCTGGACATGGTGTTGCGGTATTTGTCCCTTGTATGTGGTATTATTTGGTCACTTTGTGGTGGTAATATGTGGTCTGGTCATGGTCTGACGGTATTTGTTCCTTGTATGTGGTGTTATTTGGTCTCTGTGGTGGTAATATGTTGTCTGGTCATGGTGTGGATGTATTTGTTCCTTGTATGTGGTATTATAGGTCACTATGTGGTGGTAATATGTGGTCTGGTCATGGTGTTGTGGTATTGGTTCCTTGTATGTGGTATTATAGGTCACTATGTGGTGGTAATATGTGGTCTGGACATAGTGTGGCGGTATTTGTTCCTTGTATTTGATATTATTCCGTCACTGTGGTGGTAGTATGTGGTCTGGACATGGTGTGGCGGCATTTGTTCCTTGTATGTGATATTATTGGTCATTTTAAAAATTGAAAATTAAATAAAAATATGCCTAAATTGTACTGGATATTAATAAATATTTAATACTGTAGGTTACAGTACAGTAGGGCCCGGCCAAAAGAGTATACCGTGTTATGGTGGCAGCTTAAAAAAATCTTTTGGCCAAAACAAGAGCTGCTGGCTATATGTGTGATCTGGTGATGGGAACTGTTAATGTGTGATTGGTGAGAAGTGGAGTTTTTCCAAGAGAGAGCAGTGGGACTGTGGACAGTTTGAGGGGTGGAGGCGGGGCTGGGGTGGAGCCTGGGCGGAGTGTCAAGGGGGTCCCGAAAATTTTGCCAGTATGGGGCCCCGAAATTCCTAGTAGCAGCCCTGCATACAGAGCACTGATTTCTGCTCTAGAGATAAGGCTTGACTCAAAACTGATACTAGAATTTGCGTATAATTTTACAATCTGTTGCGTTAATTAGATATCAATCATAAATCACCTATTAAGGAGTAGTTGCAGGGTCGATCTATCATACACAGGTACTGCAAGTAGTCGTATAATATCAATAGTTAAACAAATTAACACAGAAATTCACTGTTCTGCTGGCACTGAATGTGCCTCACACTATTGCTGAAGGAGACCAGCTTGCAGAGAGTAAAGTGTCAGTGCATGATTAATGTGTTGAATTAGTAGCTTCAACTAATAAATCAGTTGGTTGCAGAGTTGATTTAAAAATACAGTAAGTGATGTAAACGATTAAAACGGGTTAAAGACTGCTACCATTTAATGGATAAATTTGCACTGTGTGAACTCACTGTAAGATCGGCACCAAAAAAGATCCGCGCTGCTGTGGCACCCCAGGAGTCCGGTTGCCACAGTGGCGTTGTTTCCTTCACAGGGGGTGATGCCATACCTGGAGACCAAGAGGAAACCCCTTGCAAGGTAACACACATCATGCAACACTTTTCCTAATCAAGACCAGAAGGGGGAGCTCTAACACCTGATTTCAGGGGAGCTTCCTTGGAACATTCTGGCTTGGGGAGGAGTTAGGGGAGTCTGTCTGTAGACAGGGACAAGAGAGGACGTGTGGAGAGAAGCTCGTGGGAAAGGAGCTGAATGCTACAGCTCATCCAGAGCAGAGCTCTGATAAAAGTGGACGCCAGAGTCCTGGACCAGTTGGGAACTCCAAGCCCGACAGTCGCATCTGGAGAACAGAGAATTGCAAGTTCTCTGTTCACACTGATACCTGCCAGAACAGCAGTAACACAAGAGTTAGGGTTGCCAATGAGAAGAGACGGGACCCTTGATAGGCTCACTCTGCCTGCTATACAGGTTGGAAAAACAACACAGAGAAGAGGGCCGCAGCTTAGCTATGAGCAGCAGAGGCCAGGAGCAGAGAGTGCAGCAGGAAGGCCTCTAAATCCTCCTGGCAAGGTGGAATCCAAAGTGTTTCCAAGCAATCGGAACTCCAGCAACATCTGTAGCCAATGCCCTGGACACTTTACCTGCAGAACTGTGAGTAAAGCTTTGGAAACTGCACTTGACTGTGTCCTTTCAAGTTCTTCCTGCAACACCCACTCACCACTGCTACATCCCTTGCCAAATACTATATCATTACTATCTTGAACATACTACATCTGCCCTGGGACATAGCCCTGCCTGTGGAGGGCTGCACCAACTCTGCTGCATCAACAACTGTCCCAGTAGACTGAATCTGCAGCGTCGTCTAACATCTTTGTTGCCG
>JARQOD010000001.1:34523949-34549884 GCA_033576555.1 Oophaga sylvatica
ACAGTGGGTGGCTCTAAAACAACTTCCCAGCCAAGAGGAGAGAGACGCCCTGCCCCCGGGAACTCTGCAAATCCTTCAACAGTGGGAAAGGCTCCAACTGAAGGATGGTCTATTATATCGGAAGGTCCAGTTGCTCCGAGAACTGGGAGTCACCTGGCAAGTGGTGCTCCCCGAAACATTGCTTCACAATGTGGCCACGGAGGCTCACTTTGGCCTGGAGAAGACGTTCCAGTGGCTACAGAAGTTGGTCTATCATCCTCTGCAGAGATCTGCGGTAGAGGAAGCCTGTCGGCAATGTAGAAGCTGTGAATTAGCTAAGCCTCCGGAACAGAGAGCTCCTACGCAAACCATTGTGACTTCTGCTCCCCTGGAGGTATTGATGATAGACTACTTGACTATAGGCCCCGCCCACCCTGGATACACACACTGTCTAGTGATGACCGACCACTTCACCAAATTCGCTGTTGTGACTCCAACTCGGGATCAGACTGCTGTATCAGCGGCACAGGCCATTTGTAGAAACTTCATTCAAGTGTCCGGTTGCCTGAAGCGTATCCACTCTGATCAAGGCACCTGTTTCCAGGGATGAGTGATGGAAGAACTGTCGCATGTATCAGATTGAGAAATCTCGGACCACGCCTTACCATCCTTAAGGGAATGGGGCCTGTGAGCGGTTCAATCGAACCTTGATTCAGATGCTGAGGACGTGAGAGGAAGAACGAAAAGTTCGCTGGCCTGAGTTTGCGGCTGAACTAGTCTGGGTGTACAACAACCGAGTACATTGCACGACTGGGTACACGCCCTACACCCTACCGTTTGGCCAGCAGGGACGAGTGATCACTGAGCTTGAATTATTGAATTGGATCCAGAGGAGGACTACTCATGGGGGTGTCCACCTGAGTCCGTGAACATCGACACCGGTTACAAACTTTTCATCGCCTGGTGGATACCAATTTCCGAGAGCTTGAACATCAGGAGACTGCTCCCCTGCGAGGAACAGCTCTTAAGGCTGGAGATCACGTGTTGGTCCGAGACAAACGACCTCGAGGCAAGTTGGAGTATCGGTGGGAAAAGACCGGGTGAAACGTCAGATCAAACTGAAGGTCCTGTTTACGAGATTCAATCTGAAGGGGAAGGAAACGCTCCCACCCGAGTAGTACATTGGAACATGATACGCCCTTGCTTGTCACGAGATCAACCAAAGAGAGCACAAGTTACACCTGAGCCATCCCCTGCTGCAGCTTTCAACTACGACGAGGAAGAATTCTCTGACCCACTACCCATCGATTCAGAAGAGGAACAAGAGTCTGAAGCTCCCGAAATGGCTGCTCCATTTAAATTTAACCTTGTCACGTTCCCCCACTCAACTTGACTCCATTACTCAACCTGACTCCACCACTCAACCTGACTCCACTACTCAGTCTGGCTTACGCCGCACCGAACGGACAACAGCTGGAATGCCACCCAACTAGCATTCTAGCAAGACCAATTTATTTGGCAGCGAATTATCCGAGAGATAGAAGAGTGTCAACGTTTACTACAAGAACTCTCGCCTGTGGAATGGCGAGCAAAAGGAGAGGGAGAGTGTAGGAAGAAGGACCGAGCTGTGGGTACTTGCTCTACGCCGATTCCGGAACTGTCAGGGCTGTCTCCTCTGCTGCCTGGGGGAAAGCTTAGGGGACCGGACAGACCCTTGCCCCAGGAAGTACTGGGCGTGGCTAAGCCACATCGCATGTGGAAGCAATCAGACTTGGCGGGAACAGACAGCGCGCAGAAGGGAGAAGTGAGCGCTCCATCCCTCGGGTACCATAGCAGCGCAGGCCCGTGTCTGAGTGTCCCCGCTGAACCCTCAGAGACTGTGAGCATAGACCAGACCTGTGCCAGTTGGTCCCAGCAGGACAAGCTGGCAAACGCTCTGGGCCCGTTAGTGTTGCTCGCATGCCACCTAAAAGAGACCGGGTGAGTGACTGTGAAGTTTCCTGACTCCCCGGTGTATGTTTACTGAGCCACGTTGGGCTCAGAGTATGCTGTGGCCTGTACTCCTTCTGCCACATCAACATTTGGACAGAGGACCCTGCAGAGGGTACCAGAGACTAACTGCTGCTGCCGGGACCTGGATAATTGTTGTCTACAGAACCTCACTGGACCAACCCCACGCCTGCCGTCACTGGCGCCATCGTTTGCTTCGTGGACCCTACTGCCTGATGACCGCCTGTTTGGATAAGTTACACTTTACAGAACTGTACTGTAACCACGTTTGCTTCCTCTTTGAACCATTATATACTTTTCATCTGCACTGCCCATTTTCCCCCATTTAACCAGTTACCTCCCTGCGTGGAGTATACACTTGTTAATTAAAAAATTAACCCTTGCTCTGTCTCCTGTCTGTCGCTGCATCCTGCAACCTGCTCACACTATGATATTGCGAGGGTTTGATCATTGCCATGGTGACCCAAAGTCATCAACACGACTCCCTCTGATCACCAGGTTAGCAAGCTTGTTAGACCATGCTCAGAGCATGGGCTGAAAAGATTGTATGTCAGTATGGGGGATTCCGCTGTTCTGGCACGTCAGGGGCTCTGCCAATGTTACATAGCTGTCACAAGGCTGTCAAGTTTGCCTGGAAGAACTGGAGATAGACGGTCATGTCGGGTAATGAATCGCAGGTCTTCTTTAGAGATGGTGGGATTTGTGTCCCATATTAAATGGATTTAGTTTCTTCTGGTGCTGAAGAGGTTAACAACCCTGGTCAGAAACCTGCAGCTCCAGTTCAGCTGCTTCTGATCTGGTCACTTCCTCTTCCTATAAAAACTGGTCAGAGGCGGAGCCTAGCTGCACATGAGGAAGGAGCTGAGTCTGTGAGCTCCTCTCTTCAACCCAGCCAGCTTTAGCATTGTCACAGCGTATTTCTGCCCAAAATGGGGAAATCAGGAAGAGAAAAGGCTAAAGACTCCACTGGCACCCCAAAACCCCCAAGAAAGACGGGGGATTTGGATCATTATCTCCGGAGAAAGCCAGCTTCTGCACCAGTGCTTTCACCTAAGATGGCCCCGGAACCCTCTCTCTGTCTGTCGCATAGGACTCGGATATAGACACTGATGCTTGCTCAGGGCAATCACCCCGCAGGCTGGAGCGTTCCAACCAGGTCACCCGCTCTTTCATCCGCCGGATCATTGCTCCAGTGCTACAGGAGCTAGCCAGCATTAAGGCGGAGGTGTCGCATGTGGGACGCCGTGTGGAGGAGCTGGAGCAGGCCCACACTTCTTATGTGGAATTCGGCGATGGCATCTGTACCACGCTCCAGGACCACTCCAAGCATCTTAATGCGGCCCTCGGTGCTGCCGAGGACCTTGAGAACAGGAATCGCCGCCGCAATGTGCGAATGAAAGGTATCCCTGAGTCCTATGCCCCCGAGGCCCTGAGCTCTGTGGCACGCACTTTATTCTCTGCATTGCTGGGGGAAGAACCTGCTGAAGCTGTGGTTGTGGAGCGCATCCACCGGGCCCTCAGAGCTCGCCCCAGGGACACTGATCCCCCCAGGGATGTTATTTGTGGTATACTGGACTACAACCATAGTGCTGCGCTTCTCACTGCTGCGAGGGAGCAGGGGTCCCCGATGCTAGACGGGTCCCCAGTGGCCTTCTACCAAGACCTGGCCAGTTCTACCCTCCAGAAACGCCGCTTGTTAAAGCCTCTTCTGACCCACCTGAAGGAACATGACGCCCAGTACAGATGGTTGTTCCCCTTTGGGCTCTTTGTTACACGCCACGACAAGAAAGTTACTATACGTCATCCAGAGGACTTACCTACTTTGTGGAAGGCCTTATCCATCCCTTCACTGCCTGTGCCATCCTGGCTGCCTGTTCCGGAGTCGTCCATACCACCGATCCAGCCGCGCCCGGACGATTGGCAAGTCACCCGCTCCAAGAACAAGTCGCATCGTCGCTCTCTATCTGCCCGCGATGACCCGGCTGGAGACTGAGCTGTTACCAGACTGGCTTGCTGCTCTTGTTCTTGCCAGGACATGGTAGACCCGGTGTAATGCCTTTGTTCTGGAGGTCTTATGCCCTCCTTCTACCTGAAACCTGAGGTTTACATTTTCCACTTTGCAGCCTCCCTGTTGAATTGTTGACTCACTGTGGTTATATCCAACTTATGATTCTGTTCACTCAGGCTCGTATTTTTGCTAGTGCTGACTGCTTTCCTGTGCTCTCTTCACCCTTGTCCCTCTTCCCCTCCCCTCCTCCATCTTCTCTTCTTTCACCTTTGAAACTCAATGTGATATCTAGGTTTCTATGTGCTTTGTAGATTGCTGTAGTGTGCTGTTCACATGACCTATTGCACTGCACTGCCCTCTCTGATTTTCAGGATCTACCTGTTGTCATTGCTGATTTTGGACAACAGAGATGGCTTTTGTTCCCCTGTGGTCTGTTTTAAAATTACCTGCAATTTTTCAACGTTTCATTATGCTGTTATTTTCTGGTACATTGCTCACTGCTGCCATCTGCAGTTCATTTACAGTTACTACTGTTGTTACACTACACAGCACTTTCTCCTCCTCCCTCTATCTTGCCATTCTCTGCATTCCTTTATCTTTTCCCTCCCCACTCTCCCCTCTCACTGTTCCCTCTTTCCGGCTACCTTTCCCTTCCTCTCCCTTTTCTCTCCGTTCCCTCTTCCACTCATCCTTGGGGGACCTGACCCTACTTCTCATAATCTCCCCCTCACCTTCCACACTAGGGCACCCTTGCCCTTCTCTACTATATCATAGGATCCTGATACACAGGACACGGTCCGCCTTACGGTCACAATCTTTTTCTCCCCCATCCTCCTTCCCTACCCTCCTGACCCCCGGCCTCTCTCCTCCATTACCCTATTCTTCACCTTCTTGGTCTGGGTAGTCGCCCCACCTGTAGCTATATGTGGGTCTGGTCTGCTATCCTCTCCCTTCTCCCCCCTTCACTATCTCCCCCCTCCCCCCTTTTTCTCTCCTATACGCTGCCCCTTCTGCTTGCACCTGGGAAGGCATCATCTCCTGCTGTTCTTCTCTTGGTCCCTTCCCTTCTTTTTCTTCCTTACCTTTCTCTCCCCACTCTCCTCCCCATTTTGGGCAAATACATTTCACTATGACCCAGGTTTTCTTGGGTTCCACAGGCTGGCTGGAGGTTATTGCAGGTGGGCTCTTATGCGACCCTTGCATCGCCTCCACTGCCCCCTCCTCCTTCAGGAGGGGTGCAATGTCTCCCGGCTCCCCTTGTGGATCCGCCTAGTTCACATTTCTCCAAATGTTTACAAGCACCGCTACCTATGGTGCTTTATTTTTTGTCTCTGTTTTGATTTTTTTGTGTTCTTTCCCTCTTGTGTCCTCCTTGTCACACTCCTCTTTCCTTGGGGTCGCTCTCTGTCCTTGCTACGGTACACCGCTTTATCGCTTCTCTATCCTCCCAGTGCACCTCCATGATGACTCCACGTGATATTGTTATACAATCCTATAATGCTAAGGGAATGAATGCGCCTGCGAAACGTGCTCAGGTTTTGCGACTCCTTAAAAAAGATGGTGTCTCTGTTATTTTTATGCAGGAAACACATTTCCGCCACGATCATGTTCCACAGCTGTCTCGCTCTTCATTCCCAGTATGGTTCCACAGTTGCAGCGACTCCCACGCGTCGAGAGGGGTGAGTATAGCTTTTTGCTGCAATCTTCATTTTCAGTTGCAAGCGCAGTTGGCAGATACAGATGGTCGATATCTTTTCTTGAAGGGTAAACTGGGAAACACTTTAGTGACTTTTGCTAATATTTATGCGCCCAATGTTCGCACAGTCGACTGGTTACTATCTACTCTACGTCTTTTACAGCAATTTATGTCGGGGCTAGTGGTACTGGGTGGAGACTTTAACCTCACTAAGGAGCCTCTCGTGGACTCCTCCACGGGCCGCTCCGCCATCTCTTTTCGGAATCTCTGAAGACTTAAACTGCTATTGGTGGAGCTGTCCTTGGTGGACGCCTGGAGAGTCCTCCATCCTGACACTAAGGATTATACGTTTTATTCGACGCCGCATCGCTCATACCAAAGACTTGATTACCTCTTTCTATCCCAACGCCACCTGGGGTGTTATTCTACGGCGGATATTGGATCCATGACAGTATCGGACCATGCGCCTGTATCCTTAACACTGGCCTTACCTGGGGTGGGTGGTCTCGGATACACCTGGCGACTCAATGAGACACTGTTGGATCTTCAAGATAATATAAATGCCATTGAAATACCCCTTCAGGATTTCTTCCATAGAAATTACACTCCAGGCATGCTAATCCCTATCGTCTGGGAAACTCACAAATCTTTTGTCAGGGGTGAATTCATCTCACTGGCCTCTAGACTTAAAAAATCTAGGGAGAAACAAACCGATGCCTTGCTCCTTCAAATTTGCAAATTGGAGTCGCTCCACAAGCGATCTCTGTGCCAACAACACCTCTCCGATCTCCTGTCCTTGCGTATGGCCCTTAAATCCCTCCTAAACCTAAAAATTGCGAAAAATTTCTTACACGCGAAACACCGTCTTTATGCTTCAGGTGACAGAGGTGGGAAACTTATGTCCGCCTACGTCAAAGAAACGTCTCCGCGTACATTCATCGCTGAGACGAGATGCCCCTCGGGTGCCGCACACACCGAGACGGCGCAAATCGCGCAAGATTTTCATCAATATTACACCGCCTTGTATAACTTACATAACCCCATGTATGAATCTGCCCCCACTGCAGACCCCCATCCTGCTATTGTGGACTTTGTCTCCTCCCTGAACCTCCCTAAATTGAAACCTTCCCATCACGCGGAATTGTTATCTCCAATTGCGGTGGAGGAAGTGGAGGAAGCTCTGAAGTCTACTCCATCGGGAAAATCTCCTGGCCCAGATGGTCTGACAATACTTTACTACAAAAAGTTTAAAGCTACCCTTCTCCCACACCTCACCCAACTTTTTAACGCCTTGATGACTGGCTCCTCCTTTCCTCCCCAATCCCTTTTTGCGGATATAGCTTTAATCCATAAGGAAGACAAAGATCCAGCACAGTGTAGTAGTTATCGGCCAATATCTCTTCTTAACTGTGATTTGAAGCTCTGGGCGAAGGTCCTGGCGAACCGGGTGTCTCGCTTGGTCCCCTCCTGGTGCAGAGCGATCAGACTGGGTTTGTACTGGGTAGGGAGGGGAGGGAAAACTCCACAAAGATCTTACACCTAATCCATGGAGCAGTTTCCCGAAAAACGCCTTTGTTGTTGTTAAGTACTGATGCCGAAAAGGCGTTTGACCGCATAGATTGGTCTTACATGAAGTCGGTCCTACGCCTATTTAATTTTCCCGATCGCTTTATAGACTCCATTTTTACACTTTACACCTCGCCCACTGCCAGGGTCAAGGTGAACAATTCTTTTTCGGCTCCACTCTCTATATCCAATGGAACCCGCCAGGGCTGCCCCTTGTCCCCCAGTCTGTTCGCTCTGTGCCTGGAACCTTTGTTACAGGCTTTTCGTACACACCCAGACATCCGAGGCGCGTCCACGCCTAAAGGCGAGGCCCTCGTGTCCGCATACGCTGATGACATCATGCTTAGTATCACTAACCCGGAGACTGCTATACCCGCTGTGCTGGATCTTTTTCACCATTTTGGTACTCTTTCAAACTTCAAAATCAATTATAATAAATCGGTCGCGTTTGCTATCGGCTTCCCCAGGGACACTCTAACCCGCCTCCAACGAATGTCACCGTTCACCTGGAAGACAGACCATGTAAAATATTTAGGCATTCTTATTCCGAGGGATATTTCTCGCCTCTACGCTCTGAACCACCTACGCCTACTCTCCTCGGTTAGGACACAACTCCAGCGTCTACGAATACCGTTCATGTCTTGGTTGGGCCGAAAAAATTATCTGTCCACATATATAGTCCCAAAATTCCTCTACTTATTCCAGGCAGCTCCTATATTCCTTCCCAATTCCTTTTTTCGTGCCTTACACGTTCTGTTCTCACGGTTCCTATGGAACCAACGTCCGGCTCGTATCGCTTTCTCGACTTTGACTCTGCCCACAGATGCAGGTGGAGTGGGTATGCCCGACCTGAAGAACTATTACTTCGCTTGCCATCTTCGTCGTTGGGTGGAGATAAACAGCTGGAACAAAAGGTCTTTCTTGTCCTCCCTAGAAACGGCTCTTCTTTCGCCTCGGGAGGCACTTGAGTTATGGGGTGTGCATACTCAGATCCCTCGTACACACGGCTTCTCCCCTCTCCTGAAGGGTTTGCTCCACACATGCCTGAACTGTCTACATCATGACACTATGAGTAAGTTCCCCTCTCCGCTCATGCCTGTACGCTTACTCCCTTTGTTGACCTGCTCGGATGAGGGTTTTTGGACTTTTCAGGGTTTGTGGAGCAAACTGGTAACGCCCCTCAATTCCTTTTTTGCTGGAGGCAATGTCCCTTCGGCGGAGGGCCTGTCATCCATCCTCGGACCTACACACGCCAACTTTTTATCGCTAGCACATGTACATCATGTCTGTCAGACCTTTATGGAGCAACATCGTCCCTTGTGGGCTGCCTCCAACTTGGAGCGGCTGTTGCTGGCACAGAGTCCTGTCAAAGGCGTGATCTCCACCATTTACAAATGGCTTATGTCTCTTCGCTCTGATACTGAGCCTACTTACCTTGCTGCCTGGGAACGGGAACTGGGGCACCCATTGTCCCTACGAGTCGCCAGGTGTATTAAAAGACACGCACTGGGATTTTCTAGGTGCGTTCGCATTAAAGAGAATTCTTATAAACTGATTGCCAGGTGGTACCGAACCCCGTCCTTCCTATTTCGCCATGGCTTGCAGACCTCTGACATCTGCTGGAGATGTGGGGCGGGTTCAGGAACTTATGCTCACATCTGGTGGGATTGTCCCTCATTGTGCCCTTCTGGAATGCGATACGACAAAAAATCAAAGATATCTGCCTTCTGCCTTGTGATTTACCCAGGGACTCAGTCCTTTTTTGGGTGCCGGCGACGGGTTATAACCCATTAAGCACAAACTGGCGACCTTTATGTTGACGGCTGCCAAACTTCTAGTGCCTAAGCATTGGCTGTCTACTGTGGCGCCTTCTCTGGAGGAGTGGACTGTTGCTGTGGACCATATCAGGGACATGGAGGACCTGTCGGCATGGATCAACCATACCCGGGATAAATTCCAGACCATCTGGTCCCTGTGGATTGCCTTTCGTACCCCTTCGCCTACATAGTGTAAGTGACTCATTGGAGTGCTATTTTTGTATGTAAGATTCTCTGCCACGTGGTGTGCTGTGGGCGGAGACCGAGGGCGCCCCCCTCCCCTTCTTCCTTCCCCTTACCTTTAACCTTCTTCCTTTTTTCTTTGTCCAGTTATTTATTTTTCATTTAGGTTCATTTATTTCCCTTATTTTTTCTTTATTTCCCCTTATATTTTCTGTGTCTTCTTGTTTTATTTTGTTCTTAGTTCTTGTTCTTGTAGAATGTTATTGGGGTTCGTTAGTCCAGGAACCCAATTTGTGTGCCAAATCTCACGCAATACTAGTAGTGATCCTCGATCACGCTGTTTCATTCATATATATTGTGCTCTGTTGTATTGGACATGACCTGATATGATGACGCTTGGCTTATATTATGTGACATGTTTTGTTACTGTTCATACCCTTGATATGTGTTATACATGTGTGTTAATAAATACATATTCAACAAAAAAAAAAAACTGGTCAGACCTTCTTTTCCATTCCTGTGATAAGATTCATCTTCCTGTGCTGTGTGCTAAAGCTAAGTGGTTGGAGTGGAGTTGATGTAGCAGTGATCTGTGGTTTGCTGTAGTACTTCTGTGTTTATTTCCTGGTCCCTGTTACCATTTAGTTTATTCCTCCCTGTCACTATCCTCCTCTCTATTGTTGGTTAGTGCTTTTGTATGATAGAGGTTTTCTGTTATCCCTGTTTTATCTTCGAGTCTTGTTTACCTTACATTTCTGTCCCATGCCTCATGGGGTAGGGGAGGGAACAGGTTAGGGTTTAACAGTTTGAGCCTTCCTTCCTTACCAAAGACTGTCACAGTGTGACAATGGCACCTTCAAGCTATTCCAGCAAGATCTTAACTCCAATATGGCGCTTTTTCTATTCTGAGATTTGCACTGTGACTCAAAAGTAGTTTTGACCACATATTGGGTATCTGTGTATTCAGGAGAAATTGCACAACAAATTGTATGGTCCATTTTCTTTTGTTACCCTTGTGAAAATGAAAACCTTCATAAAAATGTGTGGGGGTTTCCTCTGTTTAGGTATATCAGGGGGTCTTCGAACATGACATGGCATCAGCTAACACTTTAACCCCTTTCTGCCATCAGACGTACTATCCCGTCTAGGTGACCTGGGCCCGTCTGACCATGGATGGGATAGTACGTCATCACGATCAGCTGCGCTCACGGGGGGAGCGCAGCTGATCGCGGCCGGGTGTCAGCTGATTATCAGAGTTGACACCCGGCATTATGTGCCAGGAGCGGTCACGGACCGCTCCTGGCACATTAACCCCTGACACACTGCGATCAAAGATGATCGCAGTGTTCCGGTGGTATTGGAAAGCATCGCACAGGGAGGGGGCTCCCTGCGTGCTTCCCTGAGACCCTCAGAACAGCCGATGTATTGCGCTGTTCCAAGGGACCCTCCTCCCTGCAGGACCCCTGATCCAAGATGGCCACGGGGTCCTTCCGGGTGCTGCAGGGAGGCGGCTTCCTCAGTGCCTGCTGAGAGCAGGCGCTGAGAAAGCCTGCAGCACTGCCTGTGAGATCGCTGGTCTGACAGAGGGCAGTGCACACTGTCGGACCAGCGATCTGATGTTATACAGTGATGTCCCAACCTGGGACAAAGTAAAAATGTAAAAAAAATAAAAATAAACATGTGTAAAAAAAAATCCTAAATAATGAAAAAAAAAATTCCCCAATAAATTCATTTCTTTAATGTAAAAAAAAAACAACAATAAAAGTACACATATTTAGTATCGCCGTGTCCGTAAATACCTGCCCTATAAAACTGTCCCACTAGTTAACCCCTTTAGTGAACCCCTTAAAAAAAAAAAAGCAAAAAACAACGCTTTATCATCATACCGCCGAACAAAAAGTGGAATAACACGCGATCAAAAAGACAGATATAAATAAACATGGTACTGCTGAAAACGTCATCTTGTCCCGCAAAAAACGAGCCACCATACAGCATCATCAGCGAAAAAATAAAAATGTTATAGCTCGCAGAATAAAGAGATGCAAAAATAATTGTTTTTTATATAAAATTGTTTTTATTGTATAAAAATGCCAAAACATAAAAAAATGATATAAATGAGGTATCACTGTAATCGTACTAACCCGAAGAATAAAACTGCTTTATCAATTTTACCACACGCGGAACGGTATAATCGCCCCTCCTAAAATAAATTCATGGATTGCTGGTTTTTGCTCATTCTAACCTCCCAAAAATCATAATAAAAAGCAATCAAAAAATGTCACATGCCCAAAAATGGTACCAATAAAAACATCAACTCGTCCCGCAAAAAATAAGACCTTACATCACTCTGTGGGCCAAAATATGCAAAAATTATGGCTCTCAAAATGTGGTGATGCAAAAACTATTTTTTGCAATAAAAAGCGTCTTTTAGTGTGTGACAGCTGCCAATCATAAAAACCCACTATAAATAGTAAATCAAAACCACATTTACCATCCCCTTAGTTAGGGAAAAATAATAAAATTTAAAAAATGTATTTATTTCCATTTTCCCATCAGGGTTAGGGTTGGCGCTAAAGTTAGGGTTATGATTGGGGCTAAAGTTAGAATTAGGGTTAGGGTTGGGATTAGGGTTAGGGGTGTGGGTGTGTTAGGGTTAAGTTTGTGGTTAGGGTTATGGTTAGGGTTGGTACTATTGTAAGGGGTGTGTTGGGGTTAGGGTTGGAGTTAGAATTGGGGGGTTTCCACTGTTTAGGCACATCAGGGGCTCTCCAAACGTAACATGTAACATGGCGTCTGATCTCAATTCTAGCCAAAGTCAAACAGTGCATCTTCCCTTCTGAGCTCTGCCATGCGTCCAAACAGTAGTTTACCCCCACATATGGGGTATCAGCATACTCAGGACAAATTGAACAATAACTCTTGGGGTCTAACTTCTTCTGTTACCCTTGGGAAAATAAAAAATGGGGCGGAAATATAATTTTTGTGGAAAAAAATTATGATTTTTTTATTTTTAAGGCTCTACGTTATAAACTTCTGTGAAGCACTTGGGGTTCAAACTTTTCCCCACACATCTAGATAAGTTCCTTGGATGGTCTATTTTCCAAAATGGGGTCACTTGTGGGGGGTTTCCACTGTTTAGGCACATCAGGGGCTCTCCAAATGTGACATGATGCCCGCAGACCATTCCATCAAAGTCTGCAATCCAAAACGTCAATTCTTCCCTTCCGAGCCCCGACGTGTGCCCATACAGTATTTTTCTCCCACATATGGAGGATCAGCGTACTCGGGACAAATTGCACAACAACTATTTGGGTCCAATTTCTCCTGTTACCCTTGGCAAAATAAAAAATTGGGGACTAAAAGATCATGTTTGTGGAAAAAATATGATTTTTTGATTTTCATGCTCGGGCGTTATAAACTTTAGTGAAACACCTGGGGGTTCAAAGTTCTCACCACACATCTAGATAAGTTCCTTGAGGGGTCTAGTTTCCAAAATGGTGTAATTTGTGGGGTTTTCCACTGTTTAGGCACCTCAGGGGCTCTCCGAACACGACATGGCGTCCAGCCAATTCTGCGTTGAAAAAGTCAAACGGCGCTCCTTCCCTTCCGAGCTCTGCCATGCATCCAAACAGTGGTTTACCCCCATGTATGTGGTATCAGTGTACTCAGGACAAATTGCACCATAACTTTTGGGGTCTTGTTACCCTTGGGAAAATAAAAATTGGGGTGAAAAGATCATTTTTGTGGAAAAAAATATGATTTTTTTAATTTTACGGCTCTATGTTATAAACTTGTGTGAAGCACTTGGGGTTCAAATTGCTCACCACAGATCTAGATAAGTTCCTTAGGGTGTCTAGTTTCCAAAATGGGGTCTCTTGTGGGGGGTTTCCACTTTTTCCAATCTCAATTCCAGCCAATTTTGGTTGGAAAAAGTCAAATGGCGCTCCTTCCATTCCGAGCTCTGCCGTGCGCCCAAACAGTGGTTCCCCCCCACATATGGGTTATCAGCATACTCAGGACAAATTGGACAACAACTTTTGTGGTCCAATTTCTCCTGTTACCCTTGGAAAAATAAAAAAAATTGGTGACTAAAAGATCATTTTTGTGGGAAAAAAATAGGATTTTTTATTTTCATGCCCGGGCATTATAAACTTGCGTGAAGCACTTGGGGGTTCAAAGTGCTCACCACAGACCTAGATAAGTTCCTTAGGGGGTCTAGTTTCCAAAATGGTGTCACTTGCGGGGGGTTTCCACTGTTTAGGCTCTGTAAACGGAACATGACACCCATCAACGTCTGCATTCCAAAACGTTATTACTTCCTTTCCAAGCCCTGCCGTGCGCCCAAACAGTTTTCCCTTGAGATGGGTATTTTAATCAACGTTGAACCCTTCTAACTTCCTAACAAAAAAAATGATGTTTCATAAATGATTCTGTTGTAAAGTAGACATGTGGTAAATTTTATTCATTAACTATTTTCTGTGATATAACTGGTTTAACGGGAACCTGTCAGTAGGATTGTGCACAGTAAACTACAGACACTGTCAGATCGGCGCCGTTATACTGATTACAATGATACCTTGGTTGATGAAATGCGTCTGGTGGTTGTTGTTTAATCTTTATTTTCAGTTTTGAGTTAATGACATGCTCGTGCCCCAGGGCGGGACTGACCTAAACCCAATGGAGCATCTCTGGAGAGACCTGAAAATGGCTATCCACCAATGTTCACCATCCAACCTAATGAAACTGGAGAGGATCTGCAAGGAAGAATGGCAGAGGATCCCCAAATACAGGTGTGAAAAACTTGATGCATCATTCCCAAGAAGACTCATGGCTGTACTAGCTCAAAAGGTGCTTCTACTCAATACTGAGCAAAGGGTTTGAATACTTATGACTATGTGATATTTCAGTTTTACTTTTTTAATACATTTGCAAAAATTTCTACATTTCTGTTTTTTTCAGTCAAGATGGGGTGCAGAGTGTACATTAATGAGAAAAAAATGAATTTACCAAATGGCTGCAATGAAACAAAGTGAAAAATGTAAAGGGGTCTGAATACTTTCTGTACCCACTGTAATTAATATGTTTGATGCTATCCTGATATAAAAAAAATAAATTTTAAAATGGCACCCGCCACACCTGCACAGTAACAGCTATCGGTGATAGGCCGGGATCACACATGCGAGGAAATCGTCCGATGCTCGCATGTGAAGTCCCACCTCTGGTGCCGTCACTCGGGAGTGGGGTGCGCGGCTGCAAGTAAAGATTAAACAACAACCACAAGACGGATTTCATCACCAGGTGTCATTTTAATTGGTATACCGGCACCGACCTGACACTGTCTGTAGGTTACTGAGCACAATCCTCATCACAGCTTCCCTTTAAGGGCATAAAAATTAAAAGTTTGAAAAATCCCAAATTTTCTCCAAAATCCCGATATGTTCACAAATGAATGTAAAAAAATATGAGGTTAAATGTATCACTAACATGAAGTACAATGTGTCATGAAAAAACAATCTCAGAATTACTTGGATACGTTGAAGCGTTCCAGAGCTATTACCACAGATGAAAATAGGTGAAAACTAGGGAAATAAAGGTGAAAATAGGATGGGGGGAGAAGGGGTTGAAAGGTTGAACATTGATTTAGATGCTATTTCGCTGTCAGGTGGCACTGGATGACAGTGTTCTTCCTAATGGAGAAGAGATACTCTATTTTGTGCACCTGTATACTAATCATATACAAGTAGTGTTGAGCGATACGATACTGCAAATATCGGGTATCGGCCGATATTAGCTCTATCGGCCTTTCGATAATTCGTTTCGATATTTTCGTCTTATCGAATACCGGAATCGGATTTGTCACTGTCACTGTGAGTGTCCGTCGGTCGGGTCTGTCAGGAGTCAGCGGCACTTACCTGGCAGAAGATCTCCGGCGGTCACGTCCTGGACTGCTTGATGGCCGCCATTATCTTCTCCCTGGCGGTCACATGCAGTTTTTCGCGATAACTGCAGTGACTGCAGGGTAATCCCGGCCGTAAACCAGTCCGATGACGTCACCGCCGGGGAAGCAGGTAATCAGCTGTGCTGCGCCGGGATGACAGGCTCTGCCTGTCATTCTGATGTAGCAGAGCTGGATCGTCGTGGGACACTCGTTACTATGGACTGCGTCGGTCAGGTGGTATACTTTTTTTTTTTTTCATTTTTTTACAGGAGATCGATGGCGTCGCAGGATGAGACTGTAATAAAAGTAATGAAAACTGTGTTTTGTTTTTTTTTATTAAATTAAAAAACTTTTTTATGAACATTCACCCGTCCGGGTACATCAACAAGTTAACTATTTACATACAGGGACCCTGTCCGGGTTATTTATAATTCTTTGGCAGGGGTGTTCCAGGTACCACCGGTACTCTTCTGATGCTTGCCAAACATCCGAGGCACCAAGGACCACCAGGACCTGATGACGTCGTGTGGCCTGTACAGTCAAGTCGTGACCCGCTATCTGGGTCTGTGTGGCCACCTCTTTCATCTCCCTCCGGGTCTGGAACCCTATGTCCCGGACTGAACGAACCCCAGGGGGCCTAACAGGCGCCGGGTACGGGCCAGCTATACTTATCATGTCCATAGCTGGGGCTGCTGAGGAGACCACTGAGGGAGGCTGGGGAGATTTACGGCGTGGGGTGGGCACTTTTGCAGAGGCCTGGATGTGGGAGCTGAAGGCTCCGAGGGTCTCACAGGTTCCTGACACTCTGGGGAGTAGGGGTCGCACCTGGTAACATTTAGGGCGTACCATCCATTGTAACCCCAGTGTCGGGTGTAAGTCACCAAGTCTCCTGGCAACAGGTCCCTCCCTGGGTGTCCTTCTGGGAGGTGAGCCTCCACGTCCCGCCGGTTCACAAAAACTTCTAAATAAAGTCCAGGCTCCTGGATGAAGCCCCAACCACCTTTCAATTTAAAGCTCCGTACTGCACCCTTACGCCGCGGCTCCCACAGGGTTCCTTTATCTTTTCTCATCCGGTCCTTCTCTGCCCGGTCCTTCTCCAGCTGACGTTGGCGAAGCTTTTGGGTTTCTCGCTGCTCCCTTTGTCGCTCTGCTTCCCGCTCCCAACGTCTCCACTCTTCCTCCTGACGCCGGTTGTAATTCTCCTCCACCAGCTGCTCCATGTCTCCACCATCAAATGCCAGCTTACAGTGTCCGGTTTGCGGCAGCTCTCCTGGCGCCCCCCAGTCCTGGCGGCGCTCACCTGCGGAGGAAGCAGCCGGCTCTGGAACAGATGACAGTCGGGGCTCCGGTACAGGCAGGTAGACCTCTGGTGCCTGCGCGGCCTCCTCCATGAGGACGGGTGTCGCTTCTTCTGTCTCAGCGACGGGGGCAGACAGCGGGATCTGGGGTGCTGCCGGTGCAGAGTTTTTTGCAGGAACTGGTGCCTCCACTGCGACAACGTCAACTGGATCACATTGCAAGGGCTCCTCTACTAGAACGGGTGCCTCACCTTCCGGTACAGACACTTCAGGTAAGAGGGATTGGCGCCGCTCCAAGTTTATTTTTAGGGCACGCCAGCTGGCTTCCATCCTGGCGACCTCCTCCCGGTGCCGGGCCAGGCCTCTTAGGGTATCCTCCGCTTCTTGCAGCGTAGGAGGGTTTCCAGGCCGGGTGCCCAACGGTGGTTCCGTGGCGATCGGGTCGCTTCCGTGGGGGGAGAGCTCTGAGTCTGACTGCTCCATCCCTTCACACTTCTGCTCGTGTCCATTAGCCATCTCTGCCAAGTCACATGTGTCATTAGCATCAGGAGAGGGCCCCTCTTTTGTAGGGAGGCGGGACCTTCGCGTTAGTTTCCGCACACTGAGGAGGATGAGGAGGCGGAACTGAAGAGCTGTGGGGCACGATCTTACATTGCAGTACCATTTAGAGCCATCGTTTTCGCGTCACTGAGTGAGTGTACACCCACGAAGAGCACGCCCTTCTTCTTCACCAGTGCCTCGTCGTGACGCAGATATGGCTGAAAAATGGCAAATACATTCTCTGATGATTTTAGCAATTCTCAAGCACAAAACCAGTTCAATTCAGGCACACAGGACTCGCTTATAGCGAGCTACAGAATCCTGTTCGTGACGCCCAAGTTGAGTCGCACAGAGCCAGAGGTTTTGGGGGTACTCGGCACCGAGCCCGTCGACTTCTATGGGGTATGTCACGGCTTTACCCGGCAATTGAATCAGAGTCTATTTTACTATGTAGAAGTGTATAAACTATAAATATATGTATATATATATGTCACAATGACATGTATAAAATATATATATATATATATATATGTATTCTATGTGTGTATATTTTGTGTTACAATGAAAGAAAGGGTTTTTTTTTGTTGCGATATTTTGTTCCCATAGACTTACATGGGACTTCCGGTATCGTAATCGGATATCGACGATATTTAGTGATATCGGCGATACCATTTCGATACGATATTTTTAGATATTGAGCAGTATCGCTCAACACTATATACAAGTAGAGCTATGTCAACTCTTCAATGGAGACTACATCATTAACTACTAAGCTATTAAAGGGGTTTCCTCTACTTTAAAAGTTATTGTGAATGGACTCATAGTGGGGCAATAAAAAAAGTCTTATATTCGTCTCTCGGACTAGTGCTTTGTACTCACTGTTATATTCTCCGCCTATATCAAGGAATCAACATCCCTCTGGAACGACGTGACTGCTGCTGCCAATCAGTAGCCGATGATTGACTGAGGAAAAATCCAGCTCAGGCAGCATATGAAGGATGTGGCCACTGATTAGTCATGTGATGACTGCTCTGGATGATCATGCTCTATGATTGGCGGTGGATACAGTACCACGTACAAAGAAGCATAGGATTTTTTTTTTACAACCCCACCCTGACCCATTTATAATCACTCTTAAAGTAGTGGAAAACACCATTACATTCACTTTGCATTTGGACCCTGAAATACACGACTCGGGAGGAACCTCCATGATGGCCATTCACTTTAATTGTTAATATTATTATTATTTATTATTATAGCGCCATTTATTCCATGTCCCTTTACATGTGAGGAGGGGTATACATAATAAAACAAGCACTGTAATCTTAACAATACAAGTCATGAATGGTACAGCAGGAGAGAAGACCCTGCCCGCGAGGGCTCACAATCTACAAGGGTTGGGTGAGGATACAGTAGGTGAATGTAGAGCTGGTCGTGCAGCGGTTTGGTGGTTACTGCAGGTTGTAGGCTTGTCGGAAGAGGTCGGTCTTCAAGTTCCTTTTGAAGGTTTCCACGGTAGGCGAGAGTCTGATATGTTGGGGTAGAGAGTTCCAGAGTAGGGGGGATGCGCGGGAGAAATCTTGTATACGGTTGTGGGAAGAGGCGATAAGGGGGGAGTAGAGAAGGAGATCTTGTGAGGATCGGAAGTTGTGTGCAGGTAAGTACCAGGAGACGAGGTCACAGATGTACAGAGGAGACAGGTTGTGGATGGATTTGTATGTCTTTAATGAGGCAGATTAAGTCACTCTGTGCCAGTGTCTGCCATTTTGAAGCGGGCACAAACGTGTGGTGGGCCATGCTTTTGTGCTTGCCTCAGAAAGACAGACATATACATTACTTTACTATGTTTTGTTATATTTTTGAAAATAAATAAAATTGGGAATTTAAAAAAATAAAATAAAAAAAATCCCAAAGTAAAAAAAAAAGTATATCATTACCCAGATCTATGATATGTATGGAAACCAAACAATATCCTATTCTACATACTCCTGTTATTCCTAATATTTGACATTATGTTTTTCCTGCAAATTCAACCTGTATACCACTATAGTCTACTCTTGGATTGAAGGGCTTTTCCTATATCCCTGACAGAAGGATAACTTAAGGGATTGTCCATTACTCGGACAATCCCATCTCAATCCATAGCGATTGAGACGGGTTTGTCTGTATAGTGGACAACCCTTTTAAAGAACTAAATCAGCAGTATAGTATTGACCTGCATACAAGAGAAAAAGGTAGCACACTGTAGCGCTATAGATTGCAAACACGAAATATGAAAAATATGAAAAATGAATTGCATCATTACCTTAGAAATATGAAAAATTGAGAAGTCTTAGCGCATAAGATGGCCAAATTATGTGAGCCTGATAGCCACGTCAAGGCTCTTCTCGTATATCAGGTCCTAACTAATGCCTATCCTCGCTTAGAAAAGTCTGTCTGCATGGGAACGCATGAATCCTCTCTTCAGACTAAAATCTACATCTCTGTGGAGGGGTGATGAACCTGTTGTAATTAAAAAGCCTGTGACCACCAGGTGGAGTGCTCAGGTAGAAGGTAAATGAATACATATCAAAAACTGACCGGCACATCCAAACATAGATTCAGTGTGAACAGGTGCTAAACCTAGAGTCACCAACTCATATACATACAAGAGAAAAAGGTAGCACACTGTAGCGCTATAGCTTGCAAACACGAAATATGAAAAATATGAAAAATGAATTGCATCATTACCTTAGAAATATGAAAAATTGAGAAGTCTTAGCGCATAAGATGGCCAAATTATGTGAGCCTGATAGCCACGTCAAGGCTCTTCTCGTATATCAGGTCCTAACTAATGCCTATCCTCGCTTAGAAAAGTCTGTCTGCATGGGAACTTATGAATCCTCTCTTCAGACTAAAATCTACATCTCTGTGGAGGGGTGATGAACCTGTTGTAATTAAAAAGCCTGTGACCACCAGGTGGAGTGCTCAGGTAGAAGGTAAATGAATACATATCAAAAAACTGACCGGCACATCCAAACATAGATTCAGTGTGAACAGGTGCTAAACCTAGAGTCACCAACTCATATACATACAAGAGAAAAAGGTAGCACACTGTAGCGCTATAGCTTGCAAACACGAAATATGAAAAATATGAAAAATGAATTGCATCATTACCTTAGAAATATGAAAAATTGAGAAGTCTTAGCGCATAAGATGGCCAAATTATGTGAGCCTGATAGCCACGTCAAGGCTCTTCTCGTATATCAGGTCCTAACTAATGCCTATCCTCGCTTAGAAAAGTCTGTCTGCATGGGAACGTATGAATCCTCTCTTCAGACTAAAATCTACATCTCTGTGGAGGGGTGATGAACCTGTTGTAATTAAAAAGCCTGTGACCACCAGGTGGAGTGCTCAGGTAGAAGGTAAATGAATACATATCAAAAAACTGACCGGCACATCCAAACATAGATTCAGTGTGAACAGGTGCTAAACCTAGAGTCACCAACTCATATACATACAAGAGAAAAAGGTAGCACACTGTAGCGCTATAGCTTGCAAACACGAAATATGAAAAATATGAAAAATGAATTGCATCATTACCTTAGAAATATGAAAAATTGAGAAGTCTTAGCGCATAAGATGGCCAAATTATGTGAGCCTGATAGCCACGTCAAGGCTCTTCTCGTATAACAGGTCTTAACTAATGCCTATCCTCGCTTAGAAAAGTCTGTCTGCATGGGAACGTATGAATCCTCTCTTCAGACTAAAATCTACATCTCTGTGGAGGGGTGATGAACCTGTTGTAATTAAAAAGCCTGTGACCACCAGGTGGAGTGCTCAGGTAGTGGGTAAATGAATACATATCAAAAAACTGACCGGCACATCCAAACATAGATTCAGTGTGAACAGGTGCTAAACCTAGAGTCACCAACTCATATACATACAAGAGAAAAAGGTAGCACACTGTAGCGCTATAGCTTGCAAACACGAAATATGAAAAATATGAAAAATGAATTGCATCATTACCTTAGAAATATGAAAAATTGAGAAGTCTTAGCGCATAAGATGGCCAAATTATGTGAGCCTGATAGCCACGTCAAGGCTCTTCTCGTATATCAGGTCCTAACTAATGCCTATCCTCGCTTAGAAAAGTCTGTCTGCATGTGTCACGCTGTCTCAGGATAGAGGAGGACCGGGGTCTATACTGACCCTAAACTGGGGTCCTAACTAATCCCTCTTCCTGGAGGTACTGTTAATGGTACAGAGGTCCAGGCCGCCAGCCTAACCCTGTCTCCTGTAAATCCCTGACCACTGTAATCTAGTCCTGAGAAGGACCCTGATTACCACCAAAGGGAATGGGCAGGTCACAGCTTACAAACAGTATAAGACAAACGAGACAGACAAGGGGTAAAGTAAATACTGCCTTGCATACAAAACTTCAACTACAGAGGGAACACAAAAGGTTAAGGAGATAAACAATAAGCGAGGAGAGGATAAACCACAACAGGCACTCTTAGCTTAAGTCTTCTCAGAAACGATCCGCTCTGCTGGTCTGAATGAATGCTTTCACCGACAACTCCCAAGCAGAACGGCAGGTATTTGAAGGAAGCTAATTAGTGCCTAATACATTGCAGCCGGGCGAGGCTGGACTTAGTCTAAGCACAGAGAAAGGTAGAATTAACTCCCTCACTGTCAACAAACACATAGTACCAACAACTCAGCTGCGAGAAGTCAGAATGTGAAATCGCGACGATCTTCGTGGCGATACACCCGTGACAGTACCCCCCCTTCTACGAGGGGCCTCCGGACCCTCAGGGCCAGGTCTATCTGGGTGAGTTGTGTGGAAGGCCCGAACCAATCGGTCTGCGTTAATATCAGACGCAGGAACCCACGTCCTCTCCTCAGGACCATACCCCTTCCAATGAACCAAGTACTTAAGGGACCGGCGATTCAGACGTGAGTCAATGATCTTCGACACCTGAAACTCCAAGTTACCATTGACCACCACTGGAGGAGGAGGTAGAGGTGACGGTATAACTGGCGCCACGTACCTCTTAAGCAACGATTTGTGGAACACATTGTGGATTTTAAACGTAGGAGGGAGGTCAAGACGGAATGCCACCGGATTAATTATCGAACTGATCCTGTATGGCCCGATGAACCTGGGACCGAGTTTCCAGGAGGGAACCTTAAGTTTTATATTCTTGGTAGACAACCATACCAGATCGTTCACACTTAGGTCCGGACCAGACACTCTCCTCCTATCAGCCATACGTTTGTAACGGTTCCCCATAGTACTCAGATTATTCAGCACTCCTCTCCACACTGAAGCAAGTGATGACGAAAATCGTTCCTCCTCAGGAACCCCAGAAGAGCCCCCCCCATTGAAAGTACAAAACTGGGGTGAAAACCATATGCCCCAAAAAACGGGGACTTACCAGTGGACTCGCTCCGCCTATTGTTAAGAGCGAACTCTGCCAGAGGCAAGAAAGAAGACCAGTCCTCTTGGTTTTCTGAGACAAAACACCGGAGATATGTCTCTAAGCTCTGGTTCAGACGCTCTGTCTGACCATTGGTCTGCGGATGAAAAGCCGAAGAAAATGACAATTGCATCCCCCGCCGTGTACAAAATGCCTTCCAGAATTTGGACACAAACTGAGACCCCCGATCCGACACCACATCGGAAGGCAACCCGTGAAGTCTCACAATCTCCCCAATGAACACCTGCGCCAGAGTTTTAGCATTAGGAAGAGCAGGAAGAGCAATAAAATGTGCCATCTTACTGAACCTGTCAACTACAACTAGTATGACAGTTTTACCTGAAGACGGAGGGAGGTCCGTAATGAAGTCCATAGACAGATGGGTCCATGGACGCTCCGGGATTTTCAAAGGTAAGAGGGCCCCAGATGGACGGGTATGTGAGGTCTTAGAGCATGCACAAACCCCACAGGACGCGACAAAAGTTACCACCTCCTTATTTAAGTTAGGCCACCAAAACCGGCGTGAAAGGAGATCCACAGTTGCTTTACTCCCTGGGTGTCCTGCCAAAGCAGAATTATGATGTGCCTCGATAACCTTTTGTCTTAACTGATCTGGAACAAACAGTCTCCCTGGAGGTCCTACAGGGGCGTCCCCCTGGGCCTCCAATATTTCCTCCTCAAGTTCAGAGCATACAGCCGACACCACTACTCCCTCCTGAAGGATAGGAACCGGGTCATCCGTCTTCCCGGCCCCAGGGAAACTGCGAGATAAGGCATCAGCCTTTACATTTTTTGACCCAGGACGATATGTGACGACAAAATTAAACCTGGTAAAGAACAACGACCATCTAGCTTGTCTGGGATTCAGACGTTTTGCAGACTCTAAATACAGTAGGTTCTTGTGATCAGTAATGACGGTGACCGGGTGGACTGCCCCCTCCAAAAAATGACGCCACTCTTCAAAAGCCAACTTAATGGCCAAAAGTTCCCTATTGCCGACATCATAATTCCTCTCAGCGGACGACAATTTTTTAGAGAGGAAAGTGCACGGATGCCATTTACCAGGGGACGGACCTTGAGATAATACCGCACCCACCCCTACGTCAGACGCATCCCCTCCACAATGAACGGCTGTGACGCATCCGGTTGAATGAGTACAGGTGCCGAAGCAAAACATTTTTTCAAGGAGGAAAATGCTTGACAAGCCTTGTCAGACCACCTTGAAAAATCCGTCCCTTTTCTTGTCATGTCAGTGAGAGGTTTAACAATGGACGAGAAATTACGAATAAATTTCCGGTAGTAATTAGCAAACCCCAGGAAACGCTGCAGTGCCTTAAGATCCTCTGGCAGATCCCACTCAAGCACTGCCTTCACTTTCCCAGGGTCCATACGGAAACCAGAAGCTGACACCAGGAACCCTAAAAACTGAAGTTCCTGTACGGCGAATACACACTTCTCCCATTTGGCGTACAGTTTATTATCTCGCAAGATCTGCAACACCTGTCTCACATGCTCCTGATGAGACACAAGATCCGGCGAGTAAATTAAGATGTCATCCAGATAAATGACAACAAACTGTCCCACTAGGTGGCGAAAGATGTCATTAACAAAATGTTGAAACACCGCCGGGGCAGTAGTCAGACCGAAAGGCATGACAAGGTTCTCATAATGTCCCTCCGGAGTGTTAAACCCGTCTTCCACTCATCTCCCTCCTTCATCCTAATCAGATTATACGTCCCCCTGAGATCCAACTTAGAGAACCATTTGGCGCCCACAATCTGATTGAAGAGATCTGGAATAAGTGGGAGCGGATACGGATCTCGGACCGTAATCCGATTAAGCTCACGAAAATCCAAGCAAGGGCGTAGGCCTCCATCTTTTTTCTTCACAAAGAAGAACCCCGCGGCCACTGGGGAAGATGAAGGTCTAATATGCCCTTTGGCCAGACTTTCCGAAATATAATCCTTCATAGCCTGCCTCTCAGGACCAGAAAGGTTATACAACCTAGATTTAGGTAATTTAGCATCAGGGAGCAATTTTATAGAACAGTCATACTCACGATGAGGAGGTAATTCTTGACACCCCTCCTCTGAAAAAATATCCTCAAAGTACACCAAAAAAGGTGGTAAGGTTCTAGGCACGACCGCACCAATGACCGTGTTCATGCAGTTTTTATTGCAAAATTCACCCCACTGGCTTATCTCTCTGGATTGCCAATTAATAACTGGGTTATGTTGAGTTAACCAAGGAAGACCCAACACAATAGGAGTGGGAAGACCCTCCAACACATAACAAGACAATAGTTCTTTATGTACTGCCCCCACTCGAAGGTCAATGTTATGTACGGCTTGCAAAAAGCTACCTTGACCGGGGGCCCGGGCGTCGTAGAGAATAGGGGATATTTTGGGGCTAGTACACTCATTGCAACCCTTAAACCTGGGCAAACCAGCATCCACCAGTTTAAAGGCCCCCCCCCACTATCCAGAAAAACAAAAACCCTCATTTCCCGTCCCTCCACCACCCCCCCGGGGGGAAAGAAACGAGGGGATGGGGCAAATAAACTCCCGATTGCGCCACCAAAAACCCGGGGTTTAATATTTTTCCCGGCCTTTTTCTCAGTACAGTGGGGATGACACCCCTCAATAAAATTCCCCCTTTCTCCCCAGAAAAAACATTCTTGTTTTTGCGGCGCACCCCCATCCCCCCTCGAATGATGTCCCTCCCAACTGAAAGGGTTCCCCGGGAACAAACCGGGGGAACCCTAATATTTAGGGATTAGAAGAGGTGGAGTCATCACGGGGGGGGAGTTACCCGCCCCTCTCCCGAACGTCATCAGCAAAATTGCAAGGCCATGGGGCCTTTAGGAGGGGGAGAATCATAGGCCCAACACATCTTTTAATTTGTCAGATAAACCCCTTGACAAAACGGGCCCCTAAGGCCGGTTCATTCCACTGATATCCGTGGCCACCTACGGAACTCTGAAGAAAAAATTCCCCCGCCGGGCGATCTCCTGCTGTATTTACGTAACTTTATTTCAGCAAGGGGGGACCCGATCCGGGGCATCATTACCCGACCCGCCTGAAAAAAACGGTTTTACTGACTGGAGGCCCGGGGGGCCCGGGGGGGAGAAGAACGCCCAGGATTGAGGGTCCCCTTGTAATGGGGGGATGACAATTCCCCCCCCCTGTCCCACCCCCGACCGCCGGCCCCCAGCCGAAAAAATTTTCAGCTTCCCGGAAAGTAAAAAAAATTGTCCCGCCCACCCGAAACCTGTCGGGGGGGAGCCCTTTTTGGGTTTTCAGATTTTGGGTTTCTCCCGGGGGTACAAAACCTTGGTTTTACGTCCAGCTCCATGGACAGACTCTGCAACTGCTGACTAAGGGCTACGGATCCATGGTGGCTGGGGGAATCTTTGTAGGGGCGGTGAAAATGTCCCCC
>JARQOD010000001.1:34549984-34620592 GCA_033576555.1 Oophaga sylvatica
TGAGAATTGCTAAAATCATCAGAGAATGTATTTGCCATTTTTCAGCCATATCTGCGTCACGACGAGGCACTGGTGAAGAAGAAGGGCGTGCTCTTCGTGGGTGTACACTCACTCAGTGACGCGAAAACGATGGCTCTAAATGGTACTGCAATGTAAGATCGTGCCCCACAGCTCTTCAGTTCCGCCTCCTCATCCTCCTCAGTGTGCGGAAACTAACGCGAAGGTCCCGCCTCCCTACAAAAGAGGGGCCCTCTCCTGATGTAAATGACACATGTGACTTGGCAGAGATGGCTAATGGACACGAGCAGAAGTGTGAAGGGATGGAGCAGTCAGACTCAGAGCTCTCCCCCCACGGAAGCGACCCGATCGCCACGGAACCACCGTTGGGCACCCGGCCTGGAAACCCTCCTACGCTGCAAGAAGCGGAGGATACCCTAAGAGCCTGGCCCGGCACCGGGAGGAGGTCGCCAGGATGGAAGCCAGCTGGCGTGCCCTAAAAATAAACTTGGAGCGGCGCCAATCCCTCTTACCTGAAGTGTCTGTACCGGAAGGTGAGGCACCCGTTCTAGTAGAGGAGCCCTTGCAATGTGATCCAGTTGACGTTGTCGCAGTGGAGGCACCAGTTCCTGCAAAAAACTCTGCACCGGCAGCACCCCAGATCCCGCTGTCTGCCCCCGTCGCTGAGACAGAAGAAGCGACACCCGTCCTCATGGAGGAGGCCGCGCAGGCACCAGAGGTCTACCTGCCTGTACCGGAGCCCCGACTGTCATCTGTTCCAGAGCCGGCTGCTTCCTCCGCAGGTGAGCGCCGCCAGGACTGGGGGGCGCCAGGAGAGCTGCCGCAAACCGGACACTGTAAGCTGGCATTTGATGGTGGAGACATGGAGCAGCTGGTGGAGGAGAATTACAACCGGCGTCAGGAGGAAGAGTGGAGACGTTGGGAGCGGGAAGCAGAGCGACAAAGGGAGCAGCGAGAAACCCAAAAGCTTCGCCAACGTCAGCTGGAGAAGGACCGGGCAGAGAAGGACCGGATGAGAAAAGATAAAGGAACCCTGTGGGAGCCGCGGCGTAAGGGTGCAGTACGGAGCTTTAAATTGAAAGGTGGTTGGGGCTTCATCCAGGAGCCTGGACTTTATTTAGAAGTTTTTGTGAACCGGCGGGACGTGGAGGCTCACCTCCCAGAAGGACACCCAGGGAGGGACCTGTTGCCAGGAGACTTGGTGACTTACACCCGACACTGGGGTTACAATGGATGGTACGCCCTAAATGTTACCAGGTGCGACCCCTACTCCCCAGAGTGTCAGGAACCTGTGAGACCCTCGGAGCCTTCAGCTCCCACATCCAGGCCTCTGCAAAAGTGCCCACCCCACGCCGTAAATCTCCCCAGCCTCCCTCAGTGGTCTCCTCAGCAGCCCCAGCTATGGACATGATAAGTATAGCTGGCCCGTACCCGGCGCCTGTTAGGCCCCCTGGGGTTCGTTCAGTCCGGGACATAGGGTTCCAGACCCGGAGGGAGATGAAAGAGGTGGCCACACAGACCCAGATAGCGGGTCACGACTTGACTGTACAGGCCACACGACGTCATCAGGTCCTGGTGGTCCTTGGTGCCTCGGATGTTTGGCAAGCATCAGAAGAGTACCAGGTGGTACCTGGAACACCCCTGCCAAAGAATTATAAATAACCCGGACAGGGTCCCTGTATGTAAATAGTTAACTTGTTGATGTACCCGGACGGGTGAATGTTCATAAAAAAGTTTTTTAATTTAATAAAAAAAAACAAAACACAGTTTTCATTACTTTTATTACAGTCTCATCCTGCGACGCCATCGATCTCCTGTAAAAAAATGAAAAAAAAAAAAAAGTATACCACCTGACCGACGCAGTCCATAGTAACGAGTGTCCCACGACGATCCAGCTCTGCTACATCAGAATGACAGGCAGAGCCTGTCATCCCGGCGCAGCACAGCTGATTACCTGCTTCCCCGGCGGTGACGTCATCGGACTGGTTTACGGCCGGGATTACCCTGCAGTCACTGCAGTTATCGCGAAAAACTGCATGTGACCGCCAGGGAGAAGATAATGGCGGCCATCAAGCAGTCCAGGACGTGACCGCCGAGATCTTCTGCCAGGTAAGTGCCGCTGACTCCTGACAGACCCGACCGACGGACACTCACAGTGACAGTGACAAATCCGATTCCGGTATTCGATAAGACGAAAATATCGAACGAATTATCGAAAGGCCGATAGAGCTAATATCGGCCGATACCCGATATTTGCAGTATCGTATCGCTCAACACTACTTGTATATGATTAGTATACAGGTGCACAAAATAGAGTATCTCTTCTCCATTAGGAAGAACACTGTCATCCAGTGCCACCTGACAGCGAAATAGCATCTAAATCAATGTTCAACCTTTCAACCCCTTCTCCCCCCATCCTATTTTCACCTTTATTTCCCTAGTTTTCACCTATTTTCATCTGTGGTAATAGCTCTGGAACGCTTCAACGTATCCAAGTAATTCTGAGAATGTTTTTTCATGACACATTGTACTTCATGTTAGTGATACATTTAACCTGATATTTTTTTACATTCATTTGTGAACATATCGGGATTTTGGAGAAAATTTGGGATTTTTCAAACTTTTAATTTTTATGCCCTTAAAGGGAAGCTGTGATGAGATTGTGCTCAGTAACCTACAGACAGTGTCAGGTCGGTGCCGGTATACCAATTAAAATGACACCTGGTGATGAAATCCGTCTTGTGGTTGTTGTTTAATCTTTACTTGCAGCCGCGCACCCCACTCCCGAGTGACGGCACCAGAGGTGGGACTTCACATGCGAGCATCGGACGATTTCCTCGCATGTGTGAACCCGGCCTATCACCGATAGCTGTACTGTGCAGGTGTGGCGGGTGCCCATTTTAAAATTTATTTTTTTTAATCAGGATAGCATCAACATATTAATTACAGTGGGTACAGAAAGTATTCAGACCCCTTTACATTTTTCACTTTGTTTCATTGCAGCCATTTGGTAAATTCATTTTTTCTCATTAATGTACACTCTGCACCCCATCTTGACTGAAAAAAAACAGAAATGTAGAAATTTTTGCAAATGTATTAAAAAAGTAAAACTGAAATATCACATAGTCATAAGTATTCAAACCCTTTGCTCAGTATTGAGTAGAAGCACCTTTTGACTAGTACAGCCATGAGTCTTCTTGGGAATGATGCATCAAGTTTTTCACACCTGTATTTGGGGATCCTCTGCCATTCTTCCTTGCAGATCCTCTCCAGTTTCATTAGGTTGGATGGTGAACATTGGTGGATAGCCATTTTCAGGTCTCTCCAGAGATGCTCCATTGGGTTTAGGTCAGTCCCCCCTGGGCACGAGCATGTCATTAACTCAAAACTGAAAATAAAGATTAAACAACAACCACCAGACGCATTTCATCAACCAAGGTATCATTGTAATCAGTATAACGGCGCCGATCTGACAGTGTCTGTAGTTTACTGTGCACAATCCTACTGACAGGTTCCCGTTAAACCAGTTATATCACAGAAAATAGTTAATGAATAAAATTTACCACATGTCTACTTTACAACAGAATCATTTATGAAACATCATTTTTTTTGTTAGGAAGTTAGAAGGGTTCAACGTTGATTAAAATACCCCTCTCAAGGGAAAACTGTTTGGGCGCACGGCAGGGCTTGGAAAGGAAGTAATAATGTTTTGGAATGCAGACGTTGATGGGTGTCATGTTCCGTTTACAGAGCCTAAACAGTGGAAACCCCCCGCAAGTGACACCATTTTGGAAACTAGACCCCCTAAGGAACTTATCTAGGTCTGTGGTGAGCACTTTGAACCCCCAAGTGCTTCACGCAAGTTTATAATGCCCGGGCATGAAAATAAAAAATCCTATTTTTTTCCCACAAAAATGATCTTTTAGTCACCAATTTTTTATTTTTCCAAGGGTAACAGGAGAAATTGGACCACAAAAGTTGTTGTCCAATTTGTCCTGAGTATGCTGATAACCCATATGTGGGGGGGAACCACTGTTTGGGCGCACGGCAGAGCTCGGAATGGAAGGAGCGCCATTTGACTTTTCCAACCAAAATTGCTGGAATTGAGATTGGAAAAAGTGGAAACCCCCCACAAGAGACCCCATTTTGGAAACTAGACACCCTAAGGAACTTATCTAGATCTGTGGTGAGCAATTTGAACCCCCAAGTGCTTCACACAAGTTTATAACATAGAGCCGTAAAATTAAAAAAATCATATTTTTTTTCCACAAAAATGATCTTTTCACCCCAATTTTTATTTTCCCAAGGGTAACAAGACCCCAAAAGTTATGGTGCAATTTGTCCTGAGTACACTGATACCACATACATGGGGGTAAACCACTGTTTGGATGCATGGCAGAGCTCGGAAGGGAAGGAGCGCCGTTTGACTTTTTCAACGCAGAATTGGCTGGACGCCATGTCGTGTTCGGAGAGCCCCTGAGGTGCCTAAACAGTGGAAAACCCCCACAAATTACACCATTTTGGAAACTAGACCCCTCAAGGAACTTATCTAGATGTGTGGTGAGAACTTTGAACCCCCAGGTGTTTCACTAAAGTTTATAACGCCCGAGCATGAAAATCAAAAAATCATATTTTTTCCACAAACATGATCTTTTAGTCCCCAATTTTTTATTTTGCCAAGGGTAACAGGAGAAATTGGACCCAAATAGTTGTTGTGCAATTTGTCCCGAGTACGCTGATCCTCCATATGTGGGAGAAAAATACTGTATGGGCACACGTCGGGGCTCGGAAGGGAAGAATTGACGTTTTGGATTGCAGACTTTGATGGAATGGTCTGCGGGCATCATGTCACATTTGGAGAGCCCCTGATGTGCCTAAACAGTGGAAACCCCCCACAAGTGACCCCATTTTGGAAAATAGACCATCCAAGGAACTTATCTAGATGTGTGGGGAAAAGTTTGAACCCCCAAGTGCTTCACAGAAGTTTATAACGTAGAGCCTTAAAAATAAAAAATCATAATTTTTTTCCACAAAAATTATATTTCCGCCCCATTTTTTATTTTCCCAAGGGTAACAGAAGAAGTTAGACCCCAAGAGTTATTGTTCAATTTGTCCTGAGTATGCTGATACCCCATATGTGGGGGTAAACTACTGTTTGGACGCATGGCAGAGCTCAGAAGGGAAGGAGCACTGTTTGACTTTGGCTAGAATTGAGATCAGACGCCATGTTACATGTTACGTTTGGAGAGCCCCTGATGTGCCTAAACAGTGGAAACCCCCCAATTCTAACTCCAACCCTAACCCCAACACACCCCTTACAATAGTACCAACCCTAACCATAACCCTAACCACAAACTTAACCCTAACACACCCACACCCCTAACCCTAATCCCAACCCTAACCCTAATTCTAACTTTAGCCCCAATCATAACCCTAACTTTAGCGCCAACCCTAACCCTGATGGGAAAATGGAAATAAATACATTTTTTAAATTTTATTATTTTTCCCTAACTAAGGGGATGGTAAATGTGGTTTTGATTTACTATTTATAGTGGGTTTTTATGATTGGCAGCTGTCACACACTAAAAGACGCTTTTTATTGCAAAAAATAGTTTTTGCATCACCACATTTTGAGAGCCATAATTTTTGCATATTTTGGCCCACAGAGTGATGTAAGGTCTTATTTTTTGCGGGACGAGTTGATGTTTTTATTGGTACCATTTTTGGGCATGTGACATTTTTTGATTGCTTTTTATTATGATTTTTGGGAGGTTAGAATGAGCAAAAACCAGCAATCCATGAATTTATTTTAGGAGGGGCGATTATACCGTTCCGCGTGTGGTAAAATTGATAAAGCAGTTTTATTCTTCGGGTTAGTACGATTACAGTGATACCTCATTTATATCATTTTTTTATGTTTTGGCATTTTTATACAATAAAAACAATTTTATATAAAAAACAATTATTTTTGCATCTCTTTATTCTGCGAGCTATAACATTTTTATTTTTTCGCTGATGATGCTGTATGGTGGCTCGTTTTTTGCGGGACAAGATGACGTTTTCAGCAGTACCATGTTTATTTATATCTGTCTTTTTGATCGCGTGTTATTCCACTTTTTGTTCGGCGGTATGATGATAAAGCGTTGTTTTTTGCTTTTTTTTTTTTTAAGGGGTTCACTAAAGGGGTTAACTAGTGGGACAGTTTTATAGGGCAGGTATTTACGGACACGGCGATACTAAATATGTGTACTTTTATTGTTGTTTTTTTTTACATTAAAGAAATGAATTTATTGGGGAATTTTTTTTTTCATTATTTAGGATTTTTTTTTACACATGTTTATTTTTATTTTTTTTACATTTTTACTTTGTCCCAGGTTGGGACATCACTGTATAACATCAGATCGCTGGTCCGACAGTGTGCACTGCCCTCTGTCAGACCAGCGATCTCACAGGCAGTGCTGCAGGCTTTCTCAGCGCCTGCTCTCAGCAGGCACTGAGGAAGCCGCCTCCCTGCAGCACCCGGAAGGACCCCGTGGCCATCTTGGATCAGGGGTCCTGCAGGGAGGAGGGTCCCTTGGAACAGCGCAATACATCGCGCTGTTCTGAGGGTCTCAGGGAAGCACGCAGGGAGCCCCCTCCCTGTGCGATGCTTTCCAATACCACCGGAACACTGCGATCATCTTTGATCGCAGTGTGTCAGGGGTTAATGTGCCAGGAGCGGTCCGTGACCGCTCCTGGCACATAATGCCGGGTGTCAACTCTGATAATCAGCTGACACCCGGCCGCGATCAGCTGCGCTCCCCCCGTGAGCGCAGCTGATCGTGATGACGTACTATCCCATCCATGGTCAGACGGGCCCAGGTCACCTAGACGGGATAGTACGTCTGATGGCAGAAAGGGGTTAAAGTGTTAGCTGATGCCATGTCATGTTCGAAGACCCCCTGATATACCTAAACAGAGGAAACCCCCACACATTTTTATGAAGGTTTTCATTTTCACAAGGGTAACAAAAGAAAATGGACCATACAATTTGTTGTGCAATTTCTCCTGAATACACAGATACCCAATATGTGGTCAAAACTACTTTTGAGTCACAGTGCAAATCTCAGAATAGAAAAAGCGCCATATTGGAGTTAAGATCTTGCTGGAATAGCTTGAAGGTGCCATTGTCACACTGTGACAGTCTTTGGTAAGGAAGGAAGGCTCAAACTGTTAAACCCTAACCTGTTCCCTCCCCTACCCCATGAGGCATGGGACAGAAATGTAAGGTAAACAAGACTCGAAGATAAAACAGGGATAACAGAAAACCTCTATCATACAAAAGCACTAACCAACAATAGAGAGGAGGATAGTGACAGGGAGGAATAAACTAAATGGTAACAGGGACCAGGAAATAAACACAGAAGTACTACAGCAAACCACAGATCACTGCTACATCAACTCCACTCCAACCACTTAGCTTTAGCACACAGCACAGGAAGATGAATCTTATCACAGGAATGGAAAAGAAGGTCTGACCAGTTTTTTTTTTTTGTTGAATATGTATTTATTAACACACATGTATAACACATATCAAGGGTATGAACAGTAACAAAACATGTCACATAATATAAGCCAAGCGTCATCATATCAGGTCATGTCCAATAAAACAGAGCACAATATATATGAATGAAACAGCGTGATCGAGGATCACTACTAGTATTGCGTGAGATTTGGCACACAAATTGGGTTCCTGGACTAACGAACCCCAATAACATTCTACAAGAACAAGAACTAAGAACAAAATAAAACAAGAAGACACAGAAAATATAAGGGGAAATAAAGAAAAAATAAGGGAAATAAATGAACCTAAATGAAAAATAAATAACTGGACAAAGAAAAAAGGAAGAAGGTTAAAGGTAAGGGGAAGGAAGAAGGGGAGGGGGGCGCCCTCGGTCTCCGCCCACAGCACACCACGTGGCAGAGAATCTTACATACAAAAATAGCACTCCAATGAGTCACTTACACTATGTAGGCGAAGGGGTACGAAAGGCAATCCACAGGGACCAGATGGTCTGGAATTTATCCCGGGTATGGTTGATCCATGCCGACAGGTCCTCCATGTCCCTGATATGGTCCACAGCAACAGTCCACTCCTCCAGAGAAGGCGCCACAGTAGACAGCCAATGCTTAGGCACTAGAAGTTTGGCAGCCGTCAACATAAAGGTCGCCAGTTTGTGCTTAATGGGGTTATAACCCGTCGCCGGCACCCAAAAAAGGACTGAGTCCCTGGGTAAATCACAAGGCAGAAGGCAGATATCTTTGATTTTTTGTCGTATCGCATTCCAGAAGGGCACAATGAGGGGACAATCCCACCAGATGTGAGCATAAGTTCCTGAACCCGCCCCACATCTCCAGCAGATGTCAGAGGTCTGCAAGCCATGGCGAAATAGGAAGGACGGGGTTCGGTACCACCTGGCAATCAGTTTATAAGAATTCTCTTTAATGCGAACGCACCTAGAAAATCCCAGTGCGTGTCTTTTAATACACCTGGCGACTCGTAGGGACAATGGGTGCCCCAGTTCCCGTTCCCAGGCAGCAAGGTAAGTAGGCTCAGTATCAGAGCGAAGAGACATAAGCCATTTGTAAATGGTGGAGATCACGCCTTTGACAGGACTCTGTGCCAGCAACAGCCGCTCCAAGTTGGAGGCAGCCCACAAGGGACGATGTTGCTCCATAAAGGTCTGACAGACATGATGTACATGTGCTAGCGATAAAAAGTTGGCGTGTGTAGGTCCGAGGATGGATGACAGGCCCTCCGCCGAAGGGACATTGCCTCCAGCAAAAAAGGAATTGAGGGGCGTTACCAGTTTGCTCCACAAACCCTGAAAAGTCCAAAAACCCTCATCCGAGCAGGTCAACAAAGGGAGTAAGCGTACAGGCATGAGCGGAGAGGGGAACTTACTCATAGTGTCATGATGTAGACAGTTCAGGCATGTGTGGAGCAAACCCTTCAGGAGAGGGGAGAAGCCGTGTGTACGAGGGATCTGAGTATGCACACCCCATAACTCAAGTGCCTCCCGAGGCGAAAGAAGAGCCGTTTCTAGGGAGGACAAGAAAGACCTTTTGTTCCAGCTGTTTATCTCCACCCAACGACGAAGATGGCAAGCGAAGTAATAGTTCTTCAGGTCGGGCATACCCACTCCACCTGCATCTGTGGGCAGAGTCAAAGTCGAGAAAGCGATACGAGCCGGACGTTGGTTCCATAGGAACCGTGAGAACAGAACGTGTAAGGCACGAAAAAAGGAATTGGGAAGGAATATAGGAGCTGCCTGGAATAAGTAGAGGAATTTTGGGACTATATATGTGGACAGATAATTTTTTCGGCCCAACCAAGACATGAACGGTATTCGTAGACGCTGGAGTTGTGTCCTAACCGAGGAGAGTAGGCGTAGGTGGTTCAGAGCGTAGAGGCGAGAAATATCCCTCGGAATAAGAATGCCTAAATATTTTACATGGTCTGTCTTCCAGGTGAACGGTGACATTCGTTGGAGGCGGGTTAGAGTGTCCCTGGGGAAGCCGATAGCAAACGCGACCGATTTATTATAATTGATTTTGAAGTTTGAAAGAGTACCAAAATGGTGAAAAAGATCCAGCACAGCGGGTATAGCAGTCTCCGGGTTAGTGATACTAAGCATGATGTCATCAGCGTATGCGGACACGAGGGCCTCGCCTTTAGGCGTGGACGCGCCTCGGATGTCTGGGTGTGTACGAAAAGCCTGTAACAAAGGTTCCAGGCACAGAGCGAACAGACTGGGGGACAAGGGGCAGCCCTGGCGGGTTCCATTGGATATAGAGAGTGGAGCCGAAAAAGAATTGTTCACCTTGACCCTGGCAGTGGGCGAGGTGTAAAGTGTAAAAATGGAGTCTATAAAGCGATCGGGAAAATTAAATAGGCGTAGGACCGACTTCATGTAAGACCAATCTATGCGGTCAAACGCCTTTTCGGCATCAGTACTTAACAACAACAAAGGCGTTTTTCGGGAAACTGCTCCATGGATTAGGTGTAAGATCTTTGTGGAGTTTTCCCTCCCCTCCCTACCCAGTACAAACCCAGTCTGATCGCTCTGCACCAGGAGGGGGACCAAGCGAGACACCCGGTTCGCCAGGACCTTCGCCCAGAGCTTCAAATCACAGTTAAGAAGAGATATTGGCCGATAACTACTACACTGTGCTGGATCTTTGTCTTCCTTATGGATTAAAGCTATATCCGCAAAAAGGGATTGGGGAGGAAAGGAGGAGCCAGTCATCAAGGCGTTAAAAAGTTGGGTGAGGTGTGGGAGAAGGGTAGCTTTAAACTTTTTGTAGTAAAGTATTGTCAGACCATCTGGGCCAGGAGATTTTCCCGATGGAGTAGACTTCAGAGCTTCCTCCACTTCCTCCACCGCAATTGGAGATAACAATTCCGCGTGATGGGAAGGTTTCAATTTAGGGAGGTTCAGGGAGGAGACAAAGTCCACAATAGCAGGATGGGGGTCTGCAGTGGGGGCAGATTCATACATGGGGTTATGTAAGTTATACAAGGCGGTGTAATATTGATGAAAATCTTGCGCGATTTGCGCCGTCTCGGTGTGTGCGGCACCCGAGGGGCATCTCGTCTCAGCGATGAATGTACGCGGAGACGTTTCTTTGACGTAGGCGGACATAAGTTTCCCACCTCTGTCACCTGAAGCATAAAGACGGTGTTTCGCGTGTAAGAAATTTTTCGCAATTTTTAGGTTTAGGAGGGATTTAAGGGCCATACGCAAGGACAGGAGATCGGAGAGGTGTTGTTGGCACAGAGATCGCTTGTGGAGCGACTCCAATTTGCAAATTTGAAGGAGCAAGGCATCGGTTTGTTTCTCCCTAGATTTTTTAAGTCTAGAGGCCAGTGAGATGAATTCACCCCTGACAAAAGATTTGTGAGTTTCCCAGACGATAGGGATTAGCATGCCTGGAGTGTAATTTCTATGGAAGAAATCCTGAAGGGGTATTTCAATGGCATTTATATTATCTTGAAGATCCAACAGTGTCTCATTGAGTCGCCAGGTGTATCCGAGACCACCCACCCCAGGTAAGGCCAGTGTTAAGGATACAGGCGCATGGTCCGATACTGTCATGGATCCAATATCCGCCGTAGAATAACACCCCAGGTGGCGTTGGGATAGAAAGAGGTAATCAAGTCTTTGGTATGAGCGATGCGGCGTCGAATAAAACGTATAATCCTTAGTGTCAGGATGGAGGACTCTCCAGGCGTCCACCAAGGACAGCTCCACCAATAGCAGTTTAAGTCTTCAGAGATTCCGAAAAGAGATGGCGGAGCGGCCCGTGGAGGAGTCCACGAGAGGCTCCTTAGTGAGGTTAAAGTCTCCACCCAGTACCACTAGCCCCGACATAAATTGCTGTAAAAGACGTAGAGTAGATAGTAACCAGTCGACTGTGCGAACATTGGGCGCATAAATATTAGCAAAAGTCACTAAAGTGTTTCCCAGTTTACCCTTCAAGAAAAGATATCGACCATCTGTATCTGCCAACTGCGCTTGCAACTGAAAATGAAGATTGCAGCAAAAAGCTATACTCACCCCTCTCGACGCGTGGGAGTCGCTGCAACTGTGGAACCATACTGGGAATGAAGAGCGAGACAGCTGTGGAACATGATCGTGGCGGAAATGTGTTTCCTGCATAAAAATAACAGAGACACCATCTTTTTTAAGGAGTCGCAAAACCTGAGCACGTTTCGCAGGCGCATTCATTCCCTTAGCATTATAGGATTGTATAACAATATCACGTGGAGTCATCATGGAGGTGCACTGGGAGGATAGAGAAGCGATAAAGCGGTGTACCGTAGCAAGGACAGAGAGCGACCCCAAGGAAAGAGGAGTGTGACAAGGAGGACACAAGAGGGAAAGAACACAAAAAAATCAAAACAGAGACAAAAAATAAAGCACCATAGGTAGCGGTGCTTGTAAACATTTGGAGAAATGTGAACTAGGCGGATCCACAAGGGGAGCCGGGAGACATTGCACCCCTCCTGAAGGAGGAGGGGGCAGTGGAGGCGATGCAAGGGTCGCATAAGAGCCCACCTGCAATAACCTCCAGCCAGCCTGTGGAACCCAAGAAAACCTGGGTCATAGTGAAATGTATTTGCCCAAAAATGGGGAGGAGAGTGGGGAGAGAAAGGTAAGGAAGAAAAAGAAGGGAAGGGACCAAGAGAAGAACAGCAGGAGATGATGCCTTCCCAGGTGCAAGCAGAAGGGGCAGCGTATAGGAGAGAAAAAGGGGGGAGGGGGGAGATAGTGAAGGGGGGAGAAGGGAGAGGATAGCAGACCAGACCCACATATAGCTACAGGTGGGGCGACTACCCAGACCAAGAAGGTGAAGAATAGGGTAATGGAGGAGAGAGGCCGGGGGTCAGGAGGGTAGGGAAGGAGGATGGGGGAGAAAAAGATTGTGACCGTAAGGCGGACCGTGTCCTGTGTATCAGGATCCTATGATATAGTAGAGAAGGGCAAGGGTGCCCTAGTGTGGAAGGTGAGGGGGAGATTATGAGAAGTAGGGTCAGGTCCCCCAAGGATGAGTGGAAGAGGGAACGGAGAGAAAAGGGAGAGGAAGGGAAAGGTAGCCGGAAAGAGGGAACAGTGAGAGGGGAGAGTGGGGAGGGAAAAGATAAAGGAATGCAGAGAATGGCAAGATAGAGGGAGGAGGAGAAAGTGCTGTGTAGTGTAACAACAGTAGTAACTGTAAATGAACTGCAGATGGCAGCAGTGAGCAATGTACCAGAAAATAACAGCATAATGAAACGTTGAAAAATTGCAGGTAATTTTAAAACAGACCACAGGGGAACAAAAGCCATCTCTGTTGTCCAAAATCAGCAATGACAACAGGTAGATCCTGAAAATCAGAGAGGGCAGTGCAGTGCAATAGGTCATGTGAACAGCACACTACAGCAATCTACAAAGCACATAGGAAACCTAGATATCACATTGAGTTTCAAAGGTGAAAGAAGAGAAGATGGAGGAGGGGAGGGGAAGAGGGACAAGGGTGAAGAGAGCACAGGAAAGCAGTCAGCACTAGCAAAAATACGAGCCTGAGTGAACAGAATCATAAGTTGGATATAACCACAGTGAGTCAACAATTCAACAGGGAGGCTGCAAAGTGGAAAATGTAAACCTCAGGTTTCAGGTAGAAGGAGGGCATAAGACCTCCAGAACAAAGGCATTACACCGGGTCTACCATGTCCTGGCAAGAACAAGAGCAGCAAGCCAGTCTGGTAACAGCTCAGTCTCCAGCCGGGTCATCGCGGGCAGATAGAGAGCGACGATGCGACTTGTTCTTGGAGCGGGTGACTTGCCAATCGTCCGGGCGCGGCTGGATCGGTGGTATGGACGACTCCGGAACAGGCAGCCAGGATGGCACAGGCAGTGAAGGGATGGATAAGGCCTTCCACAAAGTAGGTAAGTCCTCTGGATGACGTATAGTAACTTTCTTGTCGTGGCGTGTAACAAAGAGCCCAAAGGGGAACAACCATCTGTACTGGGCGTCATGTTCCTTCAGGTGGGTCAGAAGAGGCTTTAACAAGCGGCGTTTCTGGAGGGTAGAACTGGCCAGGTCTTGGTAGAAGGCCACTGGGGACCCGTCTAGCATCGGGGACCCCTGCTCCCTCGCAGCAGTGAGAAGCGCAGCACTATGGTTGTAGTCCAGTATACCACAAATAACATCCCTGGGGGGATCAGTGTCCCTGGGGCGAGCTCTGAGGGCCCGGTGGATGCGCTCCACAACCACAGCTTCAGCAGGTTCTTCCCCCAGCAATGCAGAGAATAAAGTGCGTGCCACAGAGCTCAGGGCCTCGGGGGCATAGGACTCAGGGATACCTTTCATTCGCACATTGCGGCGGCGATTCCTGTTCTCAAGGTCCTCGGCAGCACCGAGGGCCGCATTAAGATGCTTGGAGTGGTCCTGGAGCGTGGTACAGATGCCATCGCCGAATTCCACATAAGAAGTGTGGGCCTGCTCCAGCTCCTCCACACGGCGTCCCACATGCGACACCTCCGCCTTAATGCTGGCTAGCTCCTGTAGCACTGGAGCAATGATCCGGCGGATGAAAGAGCGGGTGACCTGGTTGGAACGCTCCGCCTGCGGGGTGATTGCCCTGAGCAAGCATCAGTGTCTATATCCGAGTCCTATGCGACAGACAGAGAGAGGGTTCCGGGTGCCATCTTAGGTGAAAGCACTGGTGCAGAAGCTGGCTTTCTCCGGAGATAATGATCCAAATCCCCCGTCTTTCTTGGGGGTTTTGGGGTGCCAGTGGAGTCTTTAGCCTTTTCTCTTCCTGATTTCCCCATTTTGGGCAGAAATACGCTGTGACAATGCTAAAGCTGGCTGGGTTGAAGAGAGGAGCTCACAGACTCAGCTCCTTCCTCATGTGCAGCTAGGCTCCGCCTCTGACCAGTTTTTATAGGAAGAGGAAGTGACCAGATCAGAAGCAGCTGAACTGGAGCTGCAGGTTTCTGACCAGGGTTGTTAACCTCTTCAGCACCAGAAGAAACTAAATCCATTTAATATGGGACACAAATCCCACCATCTCTAAAGAAGACCTGCGATTCATTACCCGACATGACCGTCTATCTCCAGTTCTTCCAGGCAAACTTGACAGCCTTGTGACAGCTATGTAACATTGGCAGAGCCCCTGACGTGCCAGAACAGCGGAATCCCCCATACTGACATACAATCTTTTCAGCCCATGCTCTGAGCATGGTCTAACAAGCTTGCTAACCTGGTGATCAGAGGGAGTCGTGTTGATGACTTTGGGTCACCATGGCAATGATCAAACCCTCGCAATATCATAGTGTGAGCAGGTTGCAGGATGCAGCGACAGACAGGAGACAGAGCAAGGGTTAATTTTTTAATTAACAAGTGTATACTCCACGCAGGGAGGTAACTGGTTAAATGGGGGAAAATGGGCAGTGCAGATGAAAAGTATATAATGGTTCAAAGAGGAAGCAAACGTGGTTACAGTACAGTTCTGTAAAGTGTAACTTATCCAAACAGGCGGTCATCAGGCAGTAGGGTCCACGAAGCAAACGATGGCGCCAGTGACGGCAGGCGTGGGGTTGGTCCAGTGAGGTTCTGTAGACAACAATTATCCAGGTCCCGGCAGCAGCAGTTAGTCTCTGGTACCCTCTGCAGGGTCCTCTGTCCAAATGTTGATGTGGCAGAAGGAGTACAGGCCACAGCATACTCTGAGCCCAACGTGGCTCAGTAAACATACACCGGGGAGTCAGGAAACTTCACAGTCACTCACCCGGTCTCTTTTAGGTGGCATGCGAGCAACACTAACGGGCCCAGAGCGTTTGCCAGCTTGTCCTGCTGGGACCAACTGGCACAGGTCTGGTCTATGCTCACAGTCTCTGAGGGTGTCAGCGGGGACACTCAGACCGGGCCTGCGCTGCTATGGTACCCGAGGGATGGAGCGCTCACTTCTCCCTTCTGCGCGCTGTCTGTTCCCGCCAAGTCTGATTGCTTCCACATGCGATGTGGCTTAGCCACGCCCAGTACTTCCTGGGGCAAGGGTCTGTCCGGTCCCCTAAGCTTTCCCCCAGGCAGCAGAGGAGACAGCCCTGACAGTTCCGGAATCGGCGTAGAGCAAGTACCCACAGCTCGGTCCTTCTTCCTACACTCTCCCTCTCCTTTTGCTCGCCATTCCACAGGCGAGAGTTCTTGTAGTAAACGTTGACACTCTTCTATCTCTCGGATAATTCGCTGCCAAATAAATTGGTCTTGCTAGAATGCTAGTTGGGTGGCATTCCAGCTGTTGTCCGTTCGGTGCGGCGTAAGCCAGACTGAGTAGTGGAGTCAGGTTGAGTGGTGGAGTCAGGTTGAGTAATGGAGTCAAGTTGAGTGGGGGGAACGTGACAAGGTTAAATTTAAATGGAGCAGCCATTTCGGGAGCTTCAGACTCTTGTTCCTCTTCTGAATCGATGGGTAGTGGGTCAGAGAATTCTTCCTCGTCGTAGTTGAAAGCTGCAGCAGGGGATGGCTCAGGTGTAACTTGTGCTCTCTTTGGTTGATCTCGTGACAAGCAAGGGCGTATCATGTTCCAATGTACTACTCGGGTGGGAGCGTTTCCTTCCCCTTCAGATTGAATCTCGTAAACAGGACCTTCAGTTTGATCTGACGTTTCACCCGGTCTTTTCCCACCGATACTCCAACTTGCCTCGAGGTCGTTTGTCTCGGACCAACACGTGATCTCCAGCCTTAAGAGCTGTTCCTCGCAGGGGAGCAGTCTCCTGATGTTCAAGCTCTCGGAAATTGGTATCCACCAGGCGATGAAAAGTTTGTAACCGGTGTCGATGTTCACGGACTCAGGTGGACACCCCCATGAGTAGTCCTCCTCTGGATCCAATTCAATAATTCAAGCTCAGTGATCACTCGTCCCTGCTGGCCAAACGGTAGGGTGTAGGGCGTGTACCCAGTCGTGCAATGTACTCGGTTGTTGTACACCCAGACTAGTTCAGCCGCAAACTCAGGCCAGCGAACTTTTCGTTCTTCCTCTCACGTCCTCAGCATCTGAATCAAGGTTCGATTGAACCGCTCACAGGCCCCATTCCCTTAAGGATGGTAAGGCGTGGTCCGAGATTTCTCAATCTGATACATGCGACAGTTCTTCCATCACTCATCCCTGGAAACAGGTGCCTTGATCAGAGTGGATACGCTTCAGGCAACCGGACACTTGAATGAAGTTTCTACAAATGGCCTGTGCCGCTGATACAGCAGTCTGATCCCGAGTTGGAGTCACAACAGCGAATTTGGTGAAGTGGTCGGTCATCACTAGACAGTGTGTGTATCCAGGGTGGGCGGGGCCTATAGTCAAGTAGTCTATCATCAATACCTCCAGGGGAGCAGAAGTCACAATGGTTTGCGTAGGAGCTCTCTGTTCCGGAGGCTTAGCTAATTCACAGCTTCTACATTGCCGACAGGCTTCCTCTACCGCAGATCTCTGCAGAGGATGATAGACCAACTTCTGTAGCCACTGGAACGTCTTCTCCAGGCCAAAGTGAGCCTCCGTGGCCACATTGTGAAGCAATGTTTCGGGGAGCACCACTTGCCAGGTGACTCCCAGTTCTCGGAGCAACTGGACCTTCCGATATAATAGACCATCCTTCAGTTGGAGCCTTTCCCACTGTTGAAGGATTTGCAGAGTTCCCGGGGGCAGGGCGTCTCTCTCCTCTTGGCTGGGAAGTTGTTTTAGAGCCACCCACTGTCTCATCTGAGCGAGTTCCCCATCTTCCTGTTGAAGTCGTACCCACTCATCATGGGATCGCCCCAGGGTATATTCCCTGGGCACTTCCCTGATCTGTCCCTGCGTGGCCGCCACTGTCCTGGTGGTATTACAACATTGGCGGCTGGGACGATCACCTTATCCAGTGTTTTCCCTTCACCCGAGGTTTTATGGGCCTGGGCCACCCAGATTAGTTGTTGGAACGCTTTCCTTTGAGGGGTGCGAGGCTCGACCGATTCAAAAACTCATCTGACGGCTCTAGAAACAGGATATTCCTGAGTTCTTTCAGAACATTCATCACCAAAGTCACTGTGGGGCAACTGCTAGCATTCCCAGTTGTCAACACGACTCCTTTCCGGCCCACATTTTTGCCACACACCATGATTTGCATCCATACCACCTCTGCGACTGGATGGGCAATTGATTAGCAGCTGTCAACTTGATCACTGGGCCCCATTCAGGTCGCATTGTCTGGGGGCATAGTGGTTACTTGAGAACTGGTATCAACTAGACAGCGGACGGCCCCGACCATCCATTTCGGCCCATACCAGAGGATTCAGGGAAACTAAACTTGTGGGACTTCTTATTCTCCTTCATGACTGCTCAGGCTCCGGGCGGCGTCCCCCAACCAGGGAGCCCGCTAGTCTAACGGATGGCATTGGAGAGACCTTCCATGTCGTGCACAGCCCCGGAAATTAAGTCCAAGTCGGAGAGCGCACCTGCATTGATGGAAGGATCCGATGATCGCGGGATGGTTGAGGCCGGGACGCTCGAGCAGATGGTGGTGAGTGGACCTCGGCCCTGACCACAGAAAGCTGGACTGTACCTCAGCCCGAAACCCCGGAAAGCCGGTCCATATGTAGCGGTACCTCGTCCCTCGGCTGTCTCACTTTCACCAGGAGACAGAGAGCCCCTTTCCATCCCCTGGGCAGGCCGTCTGGATTGCGGGGTTATCATGCAAAAGAAATAGCAGAAGAATGAGGTGTGGGTGGAGCTGCACCAACCGAGAGGGGCGCTTTGGCCGGACGTCACACCAGCGGGCAGCTGGTCTACACTGATGTGGACCATGGCTATGGTTTTATTAGCAAGGTGGAAACAAATACCAAGGCATATGTAAATGCCACCTCGGTGAAATTCGCAGGCCCCTGAGGAAGGAGATTGGGTCAACTTTTATAAATAGGATGGCCCGGGGTACTATGCCATTACCATCAGCCTACGTCAGGAGATGATGTGGAACTGTCTGTAGGCCCGGAACAGGCTTAGTTGGCTCCCTGTTCCCTGACCACTGCCCGGCCAAACTCTGCCACTGTCATGTCTCGACAGCCATGACGTCTGCGGCTGCAGAGTCATCATGGGCCCAAACATGGGCATGGAGCCCAAAGGAGAATAAAGCGGGACGGGATGCGTGCCGCTGAACTGTGAATTTCTCGCGAAATCCTTATCTTTGAACTTATAGAATAGTTCTTGCTGCACAATTTAAAAAATTAACGGACTGTTCCGCGTCCTTGTGGCAAGAGTAGCCCTGGAGCGGGACTTAAGGTACAGATCAAAGGGACATTGTGTGTATGTGGCGGGAGACCAGGGCATGATTGAGCAACCGTTGTCAGCCACGACTACGGCCCTGCTCCCCCTACAATCCTGCCAATTCAAAATGGCGCTCAGGCCAGATAATTTCACATGCAAATTAGAAACAGGTCTTATGTATAATTTGTCAATAAGCTCAATATACATATGTACGTGTAGTATGAAAAGAAGGACAACTTTTAAACAGGAACATAAACAATTTTTACTTTTTTATTTAGGTAAATTTTTCCCTATTAGAATAAAAAGAAATAAAAATAATAACATAACAAAATATCTCTATAGTTATAAAGTTATATGTGCCTACAAGACTGATATACATTAGTCTTTAAACTTTATAGCATTTTGACATTTACAGAAAATAAGTTTTACTATCCTAGCCAAAACCGGGACACACAGTGAGACATTCATTGACTGAGACAGAGGATAGCGGACTTAAATTGTCCTACAGAGGTTTTTCTCTGTCTTAAAGAAACACTAAACACAGAAAATGTACAAACATTTGAAATTATCTCAAAAGTTCCACCATTGAACTCCCTGTAATATCTCACACTGCAATTAAAACTGCAAAATATAGAAAGAAATCTCTGTGTGCCTAAGGAGTTCAGTCATGTCCCAGCTCCTCCGTCTCCCTGTCCTGAGGGTGGCTGAAAGACAACTGGCTGCAGCAGAATCCTCTCCCCCCTCTGTGGAGCCATTACAGAGCAGTGAGACTAAACACAGGATTCAGAAGGATTACCACTACAATAAAATATGGTCAAAAACTATGTGTATTTATTTCATTAAAATAATTTTTAATTAATGTGTGTGTGTTTTTTTTTTAACCATTTAATACAATAGGATTAATAATGGAGAGTTGTCTAATTGACAACTCTCCATTATTAACCAGGCTTAATGTCACCTTCCAATAGCAAGGTGGCCTTAACCCGTTATTAACCCATTAGCCACCGCTACAGGGCAATGGGAATAGACAGGCTAAGTGCCAGAAAAGGCGCATCTAATAATAGATGTGCCTTTTCTGGGGTGGCTGGGGCAGATGTTAGTAGCCGGGGGGCACAAAAGCAATGCTCCTTCCCTAGGCTAATAATATCTGTTCTTCATCACTGGCTTTCCCTGTCTGGTGGAGAAAATACCGCGGAAGCCCACGCATTTTTTTTCAACGAATTTACACATTTAATCACCACCTACATGTATGAAATTTTTCACACATACACTCATATAATTGTCAATGAAAACCATATATCAAACTACATGAAATGAAATGGTTTACTGTATGTAAACCATGTGTCATTTCATGTTGGGTTCTGTAATGATTTTACAGAAGCCGGCAATTGAATTAGCGGTTATTATACTATGTAGAAGTGTATGAACTATAAATATATATATAATATATATATATATATATATATATACATGTCACAATGACATGTATATATATATATATATATATATAATATATTCTATGTGTACATACCTATTATTTCTTTTGTGTTTTAAAAACTGTCATTTGGTTCCATTATATGCCGGTTTTGCAAGCCGGCGAGAAAATCTCGCCGTATGGATGCCATACGGATGACATGGATATTTTGATGCGAGGAAATCGCATCCTCGCATTGCACACGGATGACATACGGATCACTGTTCAGGGGACATTTGTGCGATTCTCATCCGTAAAATACGGTCCGATTTTTTATACGTTGTGTGTGACTCCGGCTTAATGTGAATCTTTGTGACTACCCTTCTACTGGCTACCTTTGAGGTGGATTACATTGTGTTGGAAGAACGCAGCCTACACCTGGAGGAACATAATTACACCAGTACACGTATTAGATAGGACTTCTGATAGCACAGAATTTGTTGTCAATATCAGATAATCTCCAAACTTCCGCTATACAGAAGGTAAAGAATCTCATGCTTTATCTTGAATCAAATAGGGTTGGAGGAATAGTAGTGGACGGTAAGTGTTCAAGAGCATCACAGTCGTCGACGAAGAAGACCAAGTCCTGCAGAATAGACAAAAATAATATTATCTATTCATTGCATGGTAAATTAATTTATAATTGTATAGATAAAGTGATTATTAATTATTTATGGCATTTATTGAGGGCTAGTTACATTCTTATCTTTGCTCGTAATCATGATGCAATACTCAAAATACTAAAATAAAATTCAGAATAAAAACATCTGATAAGAACAAATGGGAGCCTTCTGCCCCAATGTCCATATGTCCTAATATGTTTGAGGCTTTCTAAGGCTTCTTTCATACTAAGTTATCAACTCAAGAATACAGTTTAGAAAAGTATGAATGTACAGCATATAGGGTTCTGAAGCTCCACTCCTCATTTTTTTCTAAGTTTCATTAAAAAATAGATAAATGTCCTACCTTACCCTTTCACAAATTTTGTTAATATCTCCAATGTTTCACTATTTGAATTTGAATATTCTCAAGCAGGATCATATGAAACAAACAATGACAGTCATTTTTTTCTATTGTGGGTATGGCTTCAGAAACCTATTGTGACCAACTGTTATTATTGGGCAAAGTTTTGGTTGTACAGAGATGAATGGCCAACCGTACAATACTTGGATGTGCCTGGTCCTCCAAAACAGCTCTCCTGCTGGAAGGGATCCTGAGTAGAGATGAGCGGACATGTGGATGTTCGGGTTCGACCAAACTTTAGGCCAGAGTTAGGTTCAGGCAGCAGTACTCTACCCGAATTTGAACTAGAACCCGAACCCCACAGAAGTCAATGTGGACCTGAACTTTCCTGCTGTAAAATGGTCTCTCTCTTTTCTCTGAACTCTGAACAGTACAAAGGAATTCCGGGAGAAGTCAATGTTCGGAGTTCAGCAACAGACACTAGGTGTCTGGTACGAACCCCGAATTTTACAGTTCCGGTTCGCGCATCTCTAATACTGAGTGCAGGGCCAGTCTCTCCTAAAGAAGTGCAAGCCCCCAGTGAACACACCCAATTGGACTGAAGAGAAATTAACTTGTTATTTGCCAATACTTTGGTAATATCTTCGTAAAATTAAAAACAAACAAAAATGTTTTTCTTCCGCTCTACATTGTCTGCACAGTTCAACAATTCAACATGAAAAATTTGATGAAAGGTCAAGAAGAAAAGTAAGAAGAGATATATTCTGTGTCTGGAAGTTCCATGTAGAGTACATCTATTCTTAGTGTTCATGACTGGAGATAATCTAATCTGTCAAGATTCAAATTGGCAAAATTGTGCGGATTTTACCTGGAAATTTGATTTGCAGTAACTTAATTCAGTGCAAAGTGATTGTCCCGTATTATGCTCTTGAGTCTCATCAGACTTCACAACATGATAAAAGTAAGATGCAGAAAAAACAAACAAACAACTATTACTCACCTCACCGCTCACCTCTTCGGTCGCCCCCCCCAGTGCTCACAATCCCCTGTCCAGTCCTCGGTTACTCTTCTTTCCACCTCTGGGCATTGATACCTTGGGTCTCTTTATGCTACACTGGGGTGTTCCCGAACATATGTTGGAACTAGCTGGGCCTGGTTGCAGACAGAAGCTGGATAAGCACGAAGAAGCCCAGGGTGTCAGCTCGTTGTGGCGGTAAGAAGAGGAACGGACAGAGGACAGTGAGCAGTGGTGGCAGCCACAGAGGTGAGCACTGAGATGAGGATTTTTATTTCTTTTTTAACCTTTTGATGGCCCTCTACATTCATCAAAATGACTGTCAGCTGATGTTATAGTTATACTAGTAAATCATTTAGCTAGGTATGAAAATATTTCAGATTTTTCATCGGGGCCCAGTAGAACATTTCTTCGTTTCCAGAAAAAATGACTGACACAAAATCTTTGATGGAACAGAGTATGTTGCTTTAATAACCTCCAACTTCATAATATAACAATGAGTGAATAACATCTCCCTGACGCGGGACTCTGTGTATTATTCATTAAGAAATCCTCTGGGGTCTCCGAAAACATTTCCTGTTTAAAGAAGTTTTTGCTACAGTGATTTTGCAAACTAAAATGCAAAACTCTCTGTAAATATAACATCTCTAAGGATCCTTCCTGTGGAAATAGAGAGCAACAATAATATAATAATAATCTTTATTTAGCGCTAACATATTCCGCAGCGCTTTACAGTTTGCACACATTATTGTCACTGTCCCCGATGGGGCTCACAATCTAGATTCCCTATCTGTATGTTTTTGGAATGTGGGAGGAAACCGAAGAACCCGGAGGAAACCCACGAAAACACGGGGAGAACATACAAACTCTTTGCAGATGATGTCCTTGGTGGGATTCGAACCCAGGACCCCAGCGCTGCAATGCTATCCACTGAGCCACCGTGCTGCCCAACAACAGAGTATCCTCCATGGATGGGATCCCGATCTACTGATTTGTAAACATTGTTATATTAACCTTTTAAGTCACTTGACGCCGTGGCCAAAAATTCCTTTTTTTTTCAGAAAAATAAAGAAAAAATTAAATTGTTTTCGGGTTTTGTTTTTACGGTGACTGTGCAGTAAATATGTTATATTAACTTTATTTCATCGATCAGTATGATTAAAGCAATACAAAATGTCCATAGTTTGGTTTTAAAAGGAAATCCGTCAACAGGTTTTTGCTATCTAATCTGACAGCAGCATGATATAGGGGCAGAGACCCTGATTCCTGTGATGTTTCACTTAATTTACTGGCTATAGCAGTTGTGATACAATCACTTATCTCTGTTGCAGATCTAGCAGTTCTCTGAATGCTGAGCTCTGTATAACCCCGCCTACACCCCTGATTGGCAGCTTTCTGTGTATAACCCCGCCCACACCACTGATTGCCAGCTTTCTGTGTACATTATATATTGACAGAAAGCTGCCAATCAGTGGTGGGGCGGGGCTATAGAGTGTTGCACAGCTTCTGAATCCACACCTTTGCAGTAGAAAACTTCACAGAGCAGGCTTCATGGGATAACAAGCTTTTACTTCTTACAACATGAGGTAAAAGGAAAATGCACAGTCATTTCAGCATTGCATCAGGAAACCAGGAACAAAACGAAAGTGAAACTACAAGTGAGACTATTTCTTATACAATACATTAAACAGAAGGAAACGTTACACAACATCGCCATCTATTGTCAGGTCAGCATAAAGTCCTCCTTTTACTTATAATTGTCAGGAACACCGCACTGCACATGCTCACTGAGCCAGTGCACGTGTCCTGAATAAAACAAACTGTGCTCGAGGATACCTGAGGAGCGGGACAGCAGTAATGGATGATGTGTACTTCAGACTAACAGGACCTGCAGCATGTGACTGCTGGGGCGTGGCCTCAGCTCCAGAGATCTAAGAGCTGAAGGAAAACTCCTAGCAGGGTAACGACGAGATAAAGTTACCAAGGGGCAAAGACAGTTACCAAAACCAGGACAGGCCGAGATCAGAGCACAAGATAGCACGACAGTACCAAAGGGTTAGACAGAACGAATAGTCAGGACGTAGCAATAGATCAGTAAACCAGAGCGGGCAATAGACAGTACAATAGGGACAAAACTGTAACGGAGTATCGATAGCCAAGCCAGGAGGTCAGAACCGAAGAAGACAATATTAGCAAAACGTAAGACAGAGAGCAGAGTGAGCAAACAGACCGGGTCATACACGGGAGTCAAACAAGCAAAGCAGTATACACACAAACCAGGGGGGTCAGGCACACAGTCAAAACGAAAGTATAGCTGACAGAGAATCTCCCTCTGGACTGGGTATAAATACCCTCCCAGATCCAAAGGGAGGCCAGCAAAAGTTAACCCTGAGTGGACAGGACATTAACCATGTCCTATACTATGCCAGGAGGCCAGCAAAAGTTAAACCAGTATGGAAAGGACATTAACCATGTCCTATACCATGACAGTACCCCCCCCTTAACGGGGGCCACTGGACCCCCAGGCCTCTCAGGATATCCGGCATGAAAAGCCTGTACCAGTCGATCGGCATGTACCGAACTGGCTGGAACCCATGACCGATCTTCAATGGAGTATCCCTTCCAATGAATAAGGTACTGAAGTCTCCGGCGCGCCCACCGCGAATCAATGATGCGCCCTACCTCATACTCCAGTTGACCCTCTACCAGCACTGGTGGAACCACGGATGAGGGATCTTCTCTAACCGTCCCCACAGGTTTTAATAGGGACCTGTGGAAGACGTTAGATATTTTGAAGGAGGTGGGCAACTGAAGCCTGTACGCCACTGGATTGATCACCTCTACAATCTTGTATGGGCCAATAAATTTGGGGCCCAGCTTCATAGAGGGTATCTTAAGTTTGATGTTATGGGTGGACAACCAGACCTTTTCCCCCACTGTCAACGCAGGACCCAACCCCCGCCTCCTGTCCGCAAAATGCTTGTACTTCTTCTGGGCTTTGGAGATGTTCCCCTGCACCTCCCTCCAAAGGTTTTTTAACTGTTGAACCATCCCCTCGGCACCAGGACAACCAGAATCCATACGGGAAAATTCCCCAAACTGTGGAACAAACCCATAATTGACCTGAAAAGGAGACTTTCCGGTAGACTGATTGATACGACAGTTGAACGCAAATTCTGCCATGGGTAAAACCTCACACCAATCTTCCTGTCTAGAGGAGGCCAGGCATCTCAGAATCTGCTCCAAAGACTGATTGGTGCGTTCAGTCTGTCCGTTGGATTCCGGGTGATAGGCAGAGGAGAATGATAATGTGACCCCCAACTTCTTACAAAACGCTCTCCAAAACCTGGCCACAAACTGCACACCCCTGTCCGACACCACATTCACAGGCACTCCATGCAACCGAACTATGTGCTGTATAAACAAGCGGGCCAAGGTTTCAGCAGACGGCAACGCGGGTAATGGCACAAAGTGGGCTTGCTTAGAAAATCTATCAACCACTACCCATACCACTGAATTGCCCTTGGATGAGGGAAGATTAGTGATAAAGTCCATGGACAGGTGTGTCCATGGTTTATCCGGAATTGGTAAAGGCACCAATTCCCCGGCCGGCCGGACCTGAGAGCTTTTAGAGCGAGAGCACACCCCACAAGTATTAACAAAATTTCTTATATCAGTACCCATAGAGGGCCACCAAAAACCTCTAGCCACTGCCCCCCGGGTAGCTGCAATACCAGGGTGTGCACTTAACACAGAATCATGAAATTCTTGCAGAAGTGTGAGACGGAGCTGTTCGGGTACGAACAATTTACCTGGGGGTTTATTCCTGGGAGCTTGTGCTTGTGCTTCCAGAATCTCTCTCTGTAACTCAGAGGAGACTTCGGCTACAACCACTCCCGGTTGAAGAATGGAGGAAGGAGGTTCTGGAGGGGACACAGAATCAAAACTTCGGGATAAGGCATCTGCCTTTACATTTTTAGACCCTGGTCGGAATGTGATGGTAAAATGAAAGCGAGAAAAAAAAAAGTGCCCACCAAGCCTGTCTGGGGGTCAATCTCTTAGTGGACTCGATATAGGCCAGGTTCTTATGATCAGTGATGACAGTAATGGGATGAGCGGCCCCCTCCAAAAAATGCCTCCATTCTTCAAAGGCCAATTTGACCGCTAATAATTCCCTGTTGCCGACATCATAGTTTCTCTCTGCCGAAGAGAACTTTTTAGAGAAAAAGGCACAGGGTTTAAGATTAGTCAGGGTAGAGGGGCCCTGGGACAACACTGCCCCCACCCCCACTTCCAAAGCGTCGACCTCCACTATAAAAGGTCTTGACGAATCGGGTTGTACCAACACAGGGGCTGAAGTAAAGCATTTCTTTAATGTAAGGAAGGAATTTTTTGCGGCCACGGACCAATTTTTTACCTCTGCCCCCTTAAGAGTGAGGTCCGTCAAAGGTTTCACTACCTGTGAAAACCCTTTAATGAACTTCCTATAATAGTTAGCGAAGCCCAAAAATCGTTGCAACCCCTTCAGATCATGAGGCTGCACCCAATCTGTAATGGCCTGAACCTTCCCTGGATCCATGCGGAATCCCTCCCCGGATACAATTACACCCAGAAAAGACAGTTCTTGCATAAAAAATGAACACTTCTCCAGCTTAGCATACAAATGGTTCTCCCGGAGTCTCATAAGAACCGCACGTAAATGATGTAAGTGTGACTGACTGTCTTCTGAGTATATCAAAATGTCATCCAGGTAAATGACTACATAACGTCCAATTAAATCAGAAAAAACAACATTGATGAAGTTCTGAAAAACAGCAGGGGCATTAGTGAGACCGAAGGGCATAACCAGGTTTTCAAATAGCCCCTCAGTTGTCAGGAATGCTGTTTTCCATTCGTCCCCCTCCCGGATCCTTATAAGGTTATACGCTCCTCGTAGATCGAGCTTAGAAAACCATTTAGCCCCCGTGAGTTGGTTGCATAGATCGGGAATCAACGGGAGAGGGTACGTGTTCTTAACGGTAATTTTGTTCAGTTCCCGAAAGTCGAGACACGGTCGCAACCCACCATCTTTTTTCTTTACAAAGAAAAATCCCGCTGCCACGGGTGACACCGAGGGCCGAATATGCCCTTTGCGAAGGCTTTCTTTGATGTACTCTTTCATGGCTTGGCGCTCAGGCCCGGACAAATTAAACAAACGAGCCTTGGGTAATTTGGCTCCAGGTAACAAATCAATGGCGCAATCATACGGTCTATGTGGTGGGAGCGCTTCAGCCTCACTTTCGGAAAATACGTCTTCAAAGTCTTTCAGGTACTCCGGAATACCCTCCAGACTGACAGACGACACAGATACAGATTTTATCGGCTTGACAAGAGAAACGGAATTACAACAAAGACCATTATTATTACATCCCCATCTGATGATCTCCCCTTTTGCCCAATCAATGAGAGGATTGTGGCGTTGCAGCCAGGGCATCCCCAATACCAGTCCTGCAGGCAGATTATTCAGAATAAAGCAACTTAATTTTTCCACGTGAGTGGAACCGACTTTCATAGAAAAAATTTCAGACATAAAACAAATTCCATCCCGGGCAAGAGGGGATGAATCCACAGCCACAATTTTAACAGGATCTTTCAACCTGACTGTCCCTATCTTTTTAAGAGTCACCAATTGGGCATCAATCAGATTAATAGAGGAACCACAGTCAACAAAGGCGGTGGTCATAACAGAACCGTCAGCAAGTTCCAATTCAACCTGGAGCACCATTTTAGCAAGCGAAAAAAAATGTACCTGGGAGTCTGGGCAACCTCCACGATTGTCGCCCAGACTCAGTCGTTTTCCTGACGTTTTTACAGAAGAAGGGCAGGAAGGACAGTCCCGTTTCCAATGTCCAGAGGCTCCACAGTAAAAGCATAAACGGTTGTCTTTACGGTGTCTTCTCTCTCGTTCCTTTCCTGAGACAGCCTCCATCTCCATGGGCTCAGATGCGGGTGCAGTGTAACATAATTTGGAGTACAAGGGAGTCTCTTGTTGCATCATTCCCCTAGCACGGAGTCTCCGGTCCATACGGACCGCCTGCATCATGGCGTCCTCCAGAGTATCGGGAGGAGGATGTAATGCCAGAGCGTCCTGCAGACGGTCAGATAAGCCCCTGCGGAACAACTCCCTCAGGGCGGCGTCATTCCAGGATACTTCCGCGGTCCAACGTCTGAACTCTGAGCAGAACCATTCAGCAGAGTTCCTCCCCTGTGTCACACTCATCACCAAATCTTCAGCCAGACACACTCTATCAGGCTCATCATAAATGTGCCCAGAGCCTCAAAGAACAGGTTCACAGACATACGTTCAGGAGCAGAGGAAGAGAGAGAGAAAGCCCATGCTTGCGGAGCCCCCCTTAATAAGGACATTACGATCCCCACGCTCTGCCTTTAATTTCCAGAGGTCCGGGGACGCAATTCAAAGAACAACTTGCATCCTTCCTTAAAAACCCTAAACAATTTTTTATCTCCAGAAAAATTGTCGGGTAATTTTACCGGTGGGTCGGGGTCCGCAAGAGATATATCATTGGGGCCCCCCTCCTGGAACCCCGACGGACCAGACCCCATTAGAGCGTCTGCCACATCTCTCTGTACCTGTTGATGCGACTGAACCAGGGTTTGCTGCTCCATAGACAGCTTCTGCATAAGCTGGGAGAGCTCATTAACCTGTTCAGTGAGGGCCCGTACCGGATCCATAATGTGCTAACACCCCACCACCAGGGAAAGACTGTAAAGGTCAGCTATAATGTCAGGAACACCGCACTGCACATGCTCACTGAGCCAGTGCACGTGTCCTGAATAAAACAAACTGTGCTCGAGGATACCTGAGGAGCGGGACAGCAGTAATGGATGATGTGTACTTCAGACTAACAGGTCCTGAAGCACGTGACTGCTGGGGGCGTGGCCTCAGCTCCAGAGATCTAAGAGCTGAAGGAAAACTACTAGCAGGGTAACGACGAGATAAAGTTACCAAGGGGCAAAGACAGGGACCAAAACCAGGACAGGCCGAGATCAGAGCACAAGATAGCACGACAGTACCAAAGGGTTAGACAGAACGAATAGTCAGGACGTAGCAATAGATCAGTAAACCAGAGCGGGCAATAGACAGTACAATAGGGACAAAACTGTAACAGAGTATCGATAGCCAAGCCAGGAGGTCAGAACCGGAGAAGACAATATTAGCAAAACGTAAGACAGAGAGCAGAGTGAGCAAACAGACCGGGTCATACACGGGAGTCAAACAAGCAAAGCAGTATACACACAAACCAGGGGGGTCAGGCACACAGTCAAAACGAAAGTATAGCTGACAGAGAATCTCCCTCTGGACTGGGTATAAATACCCTCCCAACTGTGGTTGTCCTAATTCTGTTAACAGTTGTCTTAACCATAGTACTTCTTGACTCGCATGTGCTGCTGCAACATATTCTGCTTCTGTTGAAGACAGTGTCACAATTGACTGTTTCTTACTTGTCCAACTTATTGGTCTACCTGAGAGAAAAATAAAATATGTCCACTGGTAGATCTTCTGTCAGTTGGATCTCCAGCCCAATCTGCATCAACATATCCTGTTAAAATGCAATTATCACCTGTGGGTAATTTCAGCTTAACATTGCTGGTTCCTTTCAAATAACGTATTACTCTCTTCACGGCATTCCAATCAGCTTTATTTGGTTTTGATACCTTTCTACTCAGGATTCCTACTGCTGCTGCGATGTCTGGTCTTGTAACGGTCGCTAGATACAGTAGTTTTCCTATTGCTGTTCTGTATTCTTCATTGTTTGGTAGCATATTTTGTTCACTGTTCATCTCTTTGAGATACTTAGTTTCCATTGGAGACTTTACTGTTTTTGCATCCTTTAGTCGAAATTTTTCTGTTATGTCTTGAATCATGTGATTTTGATTAATTAGGAAACTTCCGTCTTCTTCTCTTTCTATCTGTATTCCTAGGTACTGTTTTACATTTCCCAAGTCTTTGATTTCAAAATGTTGCTTCAGGATTTTTAGAATGTTTTCTTTATCCCTTTCTTGTTTAAAACAAATCAAAATGTCGTCTACATATATGAGTACATAAATCCATCTATTACTCAGCCTTTTTGTGTACAAGCATGGATCAGCTTTGCTTCTTTGAAATTTTTCATTTGTTAGTACTTCCGTGATTTTGTCATTCCACACTTTAGCTGCTTGCTTTAAACCATATATGCTTTTCTGTAGTTTACAAACTTTGTTTGGATTTCTTTCATCTTTGAATCCTGGAGGTTGTTCCATGTAAATGTCTTCTGTTAAATCTCCATTCAAAAAAGCTGTCTTTACATCCAGATGTCTTAGTTCCATCTTTTCCACTGCTGCAACTGTAAGTAAAGTTCTTATTGTAGTGTGTTTGACAACTGGAGCAAATGTTTCATCATAGTCTTCTTCTTCTGGAAGTCGAGCTATGTCTTCCCAAGAGATAGATTCATACATTTTACTTGTACTTGCCTTGTATGAGAGGCGTTTTGGTGGTTTTCCTTTGTTCTCTCTTATTGAACGTCTTGGTTCTGTGTCTGTTTGTAGTTGTGATTCTTCACTTTCAGTATTTTGTTCTTCATTAATTTCTACTTCTTTCTCATCAGATATTTCTTCAGTTATGTCACTATTGTTTTTCTCATTTCTTGTTTCAACTGAAATCATAATGTCTTCATTTAAATCTTCAATGAATGTCACACTGTTACTCACTGTAACTCTGTCTGTTTTGGGATCTAAGATTCTATATCCTTTGCAGTTTTCACTATATCCAACGAATATTCCTTCCATGGATCTGTTTTGAAGTTTGGAACGTTTTTCTGTTGGTATGAATATAAAAACTTTACATCCAAAAACTTTTAAATGATTGACACTTGGTTTCATACCTTGCCACAGTTCATATGGAGTTTTCTTCAGTTTTCTGGAAAAAAGTCGGTTCTGTAGATATGTAGCTGTCATTGCTGCCTCACCCCAATATTTTCTTGGTAGTTTAGAATCTGTCAGCATACATCTCATCATCTCTGTTAGAGTTCTGTTTTTCCTTTCTGCTACTCCATTTTGTTCAGGTGTATATGGAACAGTTTTCTGATGTTCTATTCCATTTTGTCTTAAGTAGTCTTCTATTCTGTGACCTGTAAATTCACCTCCATTATCACTTCTGATGACAATTGGCTTCCTTTGAAATTTGTTACTTGATCTTGTTACATAGTCTACAAGTTTATCAAAAACTTCACTTTTGTTCTTAATTAAGTATGTGACTGTGTATCTTGAGTAGTCATCTATAAAAGTCAACATGTATCTATTGCCTCCTGATGTAGTCACTTTCATGGGTCCACATACATCAGTATGCACCAAATCAAGTGGTGTTTCGCTTTTCATCTCACTTTCTTTTGGAATAGATATCCTTGTGGCTTTGGATTTTATACAACATTCACATCTTATGGTAATTGAGCAATCTGATATCTTTAAATCTTTTGTCAATTCTTTTCTCTGTAGTTCCCTTATACTGTCCGGGTGTCTATGTCCAAGACGTCTATGCCACATGTGAATACAGTTTTTGTGATCATGTGTACATACCTTCATCTGTTCCTTTGGTTTGTCAAAATGATATAATTGTTCATCTGCCTTGACTTTGGTTATCATCTTGTTCCCTGCAATAATTGCACACTCATTATCTTTGAATTTTACTGTAAGTCCTTTTGCTGTTAAACGTTTCACAGATAATAATCCGCCTTCCAATTTTAGAACATACAACACATCCTGTACAAGTATCTTTGAATCTTGTCCGAACTTGTTTGAACAATTTAGCATATCTTGTCCGATACCTTCTGCGGTTATTTTGCTTCCATCTGCAAGATAAATGGCTTCTTTCTTATCTAAATCAAGATCAGTAAAGAAATTCTTGTCATTTGTCATATGACTCGTTGCTCCTGAATCAATAAACCAACCAAGTGAAGATTTCTTGTCTGTTATTTTGAATGTGCCATTCCAATTATTCTCACACGAATCGGAAATTGTGTTTTTTACTTTCTGTGTATGCTTTTTATGTTGTAATTTTTGTTCAGCTTTCCATATGGTACAGTCTTTCTTTAAATGACCTTTTTTCTTACATCTGAAGCATTCTCTTGTCTCTTTATTATAGGGTTTTTTAAATTCTGTAGCTTTAAGAGCGTTTTCACTGTCCTTATCAGTAGAAGAATCATTGCTTTGTTCTTTTCTTCTCTGATATTCATCTATGAGTCTTGTTTTCACAAACTCTAATGTAATGTCAGTTTCTGGTCTCGTCTCAAAACATTTATCAAGGCTGTATATGATTCTGGTAAACTGCACAACAATATAGCTGCTAAATGACATTCTTTAATATCTTCACCAATAGATCTTAGCTGTATATCACTTCCATAATAGAGAATATATGCTTCTGCATGTCACTGTCTGCACTTAGTCTCATACTGTAAAGCTTTCTTAATAAAAATAACTTGTGATTTAAGCTGGGTCTCTCATATAGCTTTCTTAATGCTTCCCACATTCCTTTCGCTGTTTCTTCATTTCTTATATGTATAAATTGAGCATCATCCACTAATAAGCTAATGGTGGCTCTCGCTTGTCTATTTTTTTTATCCCATGTCTGATTATCTTGATCAGGTCTACCTGTAGTGATTACTTCCCATAAATCATCTTTAGACAATAACATCTCTACTTTGAACTTCCATAGCTGATAGTTCTCATCATTCAGTTTAGCTACTGCGAGTTTTAGCTCTGTGCTACTTGTCATTTTTAACTTATCTTACTTGTTTGGAGAGACTTGCACTGAAGAATTCTTCTGCATTCACCAGGGTCTTGCTGAGAGTTTCAGTGTCCTGGGTATCTGGTATTCTTGGTTCTTGGGATCTGTGGTGTCTGGATTCTCTGGGTATGCTGTATCTGGGCCCATAACCTGTTGCATAGCTTCTGAATCCACACCTTTGCAGTAGAAAACTTCACAGAGCAGGCTTCATGGGATAACAAGCTTTTACTTCTTACAACATGAGGTAAAAGGAAAATGCACATTCATTTCAGCATTGCATCAGGAAAACAGGAACAAAACAAAAGTGAAACTACAAGTGAGACTATTTCTTATACAATACATTAAACAGAAGGAAACGTTACACAACATCGCCATCTATTGTCAGGTCAGCATAAAGTCCTCCTTTTACTTATAATAAGTCCTAATCTGTTGCATATGCCAACATAGAGAGCAGGAGGACTACATGGCATGAGACACCTAGTCCTATAGTGATAATCTCCTGCTGAAAAAACACTGATTTTAATGAAACAGCAAAACACACAGGCTAGTAAGTGATACATAGCTGGAATCTGGGACTCATCCCTTCATCAATCTGCTGTCAGATTACATAGAAAAAACATGCAGGCATATTACCTTTAAGACAAATGACTTTTTATATTCTTTTCCATTTAGGAGAAAAGTGACAATTTTTTTTTTGATTTTCAGCATTCGACACATTTTGGACTTTTATTTTAGATTTTTTAGTTATTGGATGGGAAAAGAGATGAGATTTCCTTTTTGTCTATAAATAACCTTCTTTGAAGCTATTCTTTTTGACATTTTTTTTGATGAGGAAAAAGTGATGACTTGAACAATAAACTGCAATACTTAAGAATAGAATAAGCGTTTTGTAATTTTCCCAATCTCCCTGCCTGTAGCTCCCAACCTTTGTCTGACCACTTAGATGCTGTTTCTTTATACGGTACAGAAAATATACATCTCATTCTCCATTCCTTACAAATAATGAAAAAGAAATCCAGCATTATTCCCACCAGGGTAAAATCAGTTTATTTAGACGAAATGTTCAAGGCTCCATTTTGGCCGTGTATAGAAGAGACGCTGTATTAGGGACAAGACATTAGCATCTGTTCGGGGACCAACTCCATCCTTAAGCTCTGTGCTCCATTCATTATTTATGAGGACTGGAGGATGATATCTATGTTGGTACTTTTCTATAGAATATAAAGAAGCATTAAAGAAAAAAAATATTGGCGAATGACTGGGAGAGAGAAGATCAGCGGTACCTGTTATGAATGTGCTAGAGATGGTTTCTGAGCAGAGGCTCCCTCTTGTGGTTACAGACAGTACTGAACCTTTCAGCGAGGAGTGGCAATCTGGAATCACGGACTGGTCTGATATAAGGGAGGTTCCCTGCCATGATGGTTGCCGGTGATCAATTGTTCTTGTCTCAATAGTGGTTCCTGGTTCATTTGGAAGATTGCTGGAGTCCTGCCTGCATCTCCTGCTTTCAGATAAGATATTTTTTGCTTTTCTTTTTGTGCTTGCTTTTTGCATTGTTTTCTGCACTTTTGTGGAGGTCAGCCAGGTCCCCTCCTGGGGCCTGAGCTCCTCGCAGTTTTTCTGCAGCCACTGTTGTTTGCTCATTTGCTTTTTCCTGTTTTTTCAGCGGCTGCGGCTTGGTTTTTGTTCACACTGAGATCTGATTTAGAGGGTGGCGAGATCGTGTGATCTCAGTATTTTTGTAATCAGAATTGTTGGATTTTTGTAGGGTTTTCTGGGTTGCAGAAAGTAATCTCTCCTGTCCTATCCTATTTAGTCAGCTTGTGGCCCCAGCGTTTGCTCAGTCTATTTTCTGCCTATGTTTGTATTTTCATCTTGTCTAACTGCCATTATATGTTTGGGGGCTTCCTATTTTCTTTGGGGATCTGCTCCGGGGCAGATAGCTTTCATCTTTCTGCCTTTAGGTGTAGTTATCTCTCAGGCTGTGACGAGGCGTCTAGGATCAACGTAGAAACGCTCCACAGCTACCTCTAGTTGTGTCGTTAGTTTAGGAATCTGCAACCCATCAGTTACCAACATCTCAGGTGTTCGGATGCCCTGCTGTTGTTCCTGTACTCAGCTACAGAAACATAACAGTATCACCGGCCATAACTGAAAATTATATGGTACTCACAGAAGGGAAAAATAGTGTGGAAAGAAAAAAGTTGTCAGAGATTTTTTTTTTTTTTTCTGTCTGTTGCATTTTTTCCCTCTTTTTCTCTGTGTGCTGAGGAGGATTTTTTTTTCTCTCAATGGAGTTTGCACAGTTTTCTGGCCGTGTGGATCAGCTTGCCACTGAGATTCGGAGTATTGCTACCTATCTTGCTGGGTTGCCGGTTGTGGAACCTAGGATTCCCATGCCAGATTTGTTTTTGGGGGATCGGGCTAAATTTCTGAATTTCAAAAATAACTGTAAGTTGTTTTTTGCCTTAAAGTCTAAGTCTTCAGGTAACGCAGCACAGCAGGTTCAAATTGTCATCTCTCTCCTGCGCGGCGATCCTCAGGATTGGGCTTTTTCCCTGACACCTGGGGATTCTGTTTTGAATGATATTGATGCATTTTTTCTGGCTCTGGGGTTATTGTACGATGAACCTAATGTCACTGATCAAGCTGAAAAAACCTTGTTGGCATTAAATCAGGGTCTTGAAGACGCTGAGTTGTACTGTCAGAAATTCCGAAAGTTGGTCCTTCCAGCAGGCGGTGCGTCACATACCTAATCACACATACAAGCCGCACAGGTTCAATTTAGCTACACGGCTCTTGATTGCGGCCAACGCAGTTATTCCCAACTACTGGCTGTCTGCTACGAGCCCTACCACCACTACATGGCGCACCAAAGTGGAGAGCATAAGGTCCTTTGAAGAATTACAATGTAAGGCTGACATATGTCAACCTAAGTTTCTGATGACGTGGTCTCCATGGCCGCGAAGACTTTGAACAGGTGTTTAGCCGTGGGATACATACCTTCACTCCCCTCTTCTTACCCCCCCTTTTGTCTTTCTCTTACTCTAAATTCCCCCCCTCTCCCGCTATTTCTCTCTTTTTTCTTTTTGTTCTCTTGGATACACATTGAAAGTCTGAGTGACACTGTACGTTTCTCTATGCTTCTGGAGGACGTTAGGCGTCTTATGAACCTATTGTTTTTGGTTTCCCAGGTTATGTGACTTATAGCTAACATGTTTGTGGAAGCTGTTACGAACCCAGAGTGCACTCTGGAAATACATTCTGTGTCCTGGCGAGACATATGACGTTAATATGTCCCCCAGCGACGCCACGAACATGGGACCACTTCAGCCCCAATGTTCAGTCGGAGGTACATGTCCCACGGTAGGATAGGGTCTTGTACGATTCGACATTTGTTTTGACTAATAGTATTGATGCTATTACTGCTTAAGTGTTACAAAAAAATCTTCTATGTTTGTGGATGTTGATTCATTGATGAAAATGCTTTTCTATGGTTATGTACATGCATTTATCTTATCTGTAGCCTTTTATTTCTGTACATTAATAATAAAAACAGTTTTAACAAGAAATTCCGAAAGTGGGCAGTCCTGACCAAATGGAATGATGATGCTTTGGCAGCCCTTTTTCGGAAGGGACTGTCAGAGAATGTAAAGGATGTTATGGTGGGATTCCCTGCTACCTCTGGTCTCAATGATTCTATGTCATTGGCTATTCAAATTGACAGATGTTTGCGTGAGCGCAGAGGTATGCGTGAGATAGTGTTGCCTTGTGAGCCAGCTTCTGAGCCATGCAGTGTGATAGAGTGACTTCTGGGGCTCAGCGTCATGAGTTTCGAAAGCGCAATGGGTTATGTTTCTACTGCGGTGATGCCTCTCATGCTATTTCGGTCTGCCCTAAGCGGGGAAGACGTTTTGCACGCTCAGTTGTCTTGGGTAGTGTTCAGACTAAATTTCTGTTGACTGTTACCCTGATTTGCTCCCTGTCCACATTTTCTGCTCAGGCTTTTGTTGATTCAGGAGCAGCTATTAACCTGATGGATTTTGACTTTGCCAAACATTGTGGGTTTCCCATGATATCCCTGCGGAAGTCTATTCCCCTACTGGGCATTGATTCTACACCTTTGGCGGAAAATAAACCCCAGTTTTCTACTCAGGTGATAATGAGGGTTGAACCAGATCATCAGGAGAGTTGCAAATTTCTGGTGCTGTATAATCTGCATGACATTATTGTACTAGGTTTCCCTTGGTTACAGTCTCATAATCCTGTTTTGGATTGGAAATCTGTGTCTGTGACCAGTTGGGGCTGCCAATGTGTTAATGCCAACACTCCTGTTTTTTCTGCCTCTCCCAAGTCTCAGGATGTTCCTGACTTTTTGACTGATTTTTCGGATGTATTTAGTGAAAGTAAATCTGCATCTTTGCCCCTCACAGGAGCTACGATTGCGCTATTGAATTAGTGCCTGGTGGTAAATTTCCTAAAGGTCGCCTTTTTAACTTGTCTGTACCTGAACACGATGCTATGCGATCTTATATCAAGGAGTCATTGGAGAAGGGTCATATCAGACCATCCTCTTCACCCTTGGGTGCGGTTTTTTCTTTGTGGCCAAAAAGGATGGTTCATTGATGCCGTGTATTGATTATCGTCTCTTGAATAAGATCACTGTGAAGTATCAATAGCCGTTACCCTTGATTTCTGACCTGTTTTCCAGGGTGAAAAATGCTAGTTGGTTTACCAAGCTTGACCTCAGGGGGGCGTATAACCTTATTCGCATTAAGCACGGGGATGAATGGAAGACGGCGTTTAATACCCCAGAGGGGCATTTTGAGTACCTAGTGATGCCCTTTGGGCTCACTAATGCTCCTTCCGTCTTCCAATCCTTCATGAATGATATTTTCAGGGATTTTGTGGATAAATTTCTGATTGTTTATTTGGATGATATCTTGATTTTTTCCAATTACTGGGACTCTCATGTGAAACATGTTCGGACTGTGTTCCAGATTTTGAAAGAGAATGCACTGTATGTGAAGGGATCAAAGTGTCTTTTTGGCGTACAGAAGGTCTCATTTCTGGGATTCATTTTGTCTCCGTCTGTTATTGAAATGGACCCGGTCAAGGTTCAAGCCATCTGTGATTGGGTCCAACCTACTTCATTAAAGGCTCTTCAGAGATTTTTGGGTTTTGCCAATTTTTATCGTAAATTTATTGGTAATTTCTCTGTTATTGTTAAACCATTGACTGATTTGACCAAAAAGGGTTCTGATGTGGTGAATTGGCCTCCTGAGGCAGTCTCTGCGTTTCAGGAACTTAAGCAGAGATTCACTTCTGCTCCTGTTCTACGGCAGCCTGATGTTTCTCTACCGTTTCAGGTGGAGGTTGATGCCTCTGAAATTGGGGCAGGTGCCGTTTTGTCCCAAAGAGATCCAGAGACCTCTAACAGTAACCCTTGTGCCTTTTTCTCTCGAAAATTTTCTCCAACTGAACGTAATTATGACGTGGGTAATCGGGAGTTATTGGCCATGAAGTGAGCCTTTGAAGAGTGGAGACATTGGCTGGAAGGAGCCAAACATCAGGTGGTGGTCCTCACGGACCATAAGAATCTGGTTTATCTCGAATCAGCCAAGCGACTTAATCCTAGACAGGCCAGGTGGGCCTTGTTTTTCACACGTTTTAATTTTGTGGTTTCTTTTCTTCCTGGCACTAAGAATGTTAAGGCGGATACCCTCTCGAGGAGTTTCTTTGCGGACTCTCCTGAGTTATCTGATCCTACTGTTATTTTGAAAGAGGGTGTAGTTCTTTCCGCCATCTCGCCCAATTTGAGACTGGCCTTGGAAGGGTGTCAGGAGGATAAACCTGAGCGCTGCCCTATTGGGAAATTGTTTGTCCCAGACCAGTGGAAGAAGAGTGTGATGTCTGAGATTCATTGTTCCGCGTTGGCTGGTCATCCCGGGATTTTTGGTACCAGAGACTTGGTGAGTCGGTCCTTTTGGTGGCCTACTTTGTCTTGTGACGTCAGGGAATTTGTGCAGTCCTGTGGGACTTGCTCTCGCTCCAAGCCTTGCTCTCGCTCTAGTGGTTTGTTAATGCCATTACCTGTGCCCAAGAGGCCATGGACCCATATCTCTATGGATTTTATTTCCGACCTCCCTGTTTCTCAGAGAATGACCGTTATCTGGGTAATCTGTGATAGGTTTTCCAAGATGATACATCTTGTGCCATTACCTAAGTTACCTTCCTCCTCCGAGTTGGTGCCTTTGTTCCTTCAGCACGTGGTTCGGTTACATGGCATTCCGGAGAACATTGTGTCTGACAGAGGAGTCCAGTTTGTTTCCAGATTTTGGAGGACATTTTGTTCTAAACTTGGTGTTCAATTATCTTTCTCCTCTGCTTTTCATCCTCAGACCAATGGACAAACTGAGAGAACAAACCAGACCTTGGAGACTTATTTGAGATGTTTTGTGTCTGCTGATCAAGATGACTGGGTCTCTTTTTTGCCTTTGGCTGAGTTTGCTCTTAATAATAGGGCTAGCTCTGCCACCTTGATGTCTCCATTTTTCTGCAATTTTGGGTTTCACCCTTAATTTTCTTCGGGACAGGCGGAGGCTTCTGTCTGTCCGGGTGTTGACTCTGTTGTGGAGCGAATGCAGTAGATTTGGGACCAGGTAGTGGAGAGTTGTCTCTCTCTCAGGAGAAGGCCCAACGGTTTGCCAACCGGCATAGGACTGATGGTCCTCGGTTTAAAGTGGGGGACTTGGTTTGGTTGTCCTCAAGAAATATCCCTATGAGGGTTGCATCTCCAAAGTTTAAGCCCAGGTTCATTGGACCTTATAAGATCATGGAGATTCTTAATCCTGTTTCCTTCCGTTTGCTTCTTCCAGGGACATTTAAGATCCATAACATGTTCCACAAGTCCTTATTGAAGAGGTTTGTCGAGCCAGTGGTTCCTATGGCTGCGCCTCCTGACCCTGTTTTGGTTGAGGGCAATCTGGAGTATGTGGTTGAGAAAATATTGGATTCTAGTTTTTCTAGACAGAAACTCCATTATTTGGTTAAGTGGAGAGGTTATGGTCAGGAGGACAATTCTTGGGTGTTTGCTTCGGACATCCATGCTAGGAGACTGATCCGTGCCTATCACCGAGCTCATCCTGATCGGCCTGGTTGCACAAGTGAGGGTTCGGTGACCCCTCCTCTAGGAGGGGGTACTGTTATGAATGTGATAGAGATGGTTTCTGAGCAGAGGCTCCCTCTGGTGGTTACAGACAGTACTGAACCTTTCAGCGAGGAGTGGCAATCTGGAATCACGGACTGGTCTGATATATGGGAGGTTCCCTCCCATGATGGTTGCCGGTGATCAATTGTTCTTGTCTCAATTGTGGTTCCTGGTTCATTTGGAAGATTGCTGGAGTCCTGCCTGCATCTCCTGCTTTCAGATAAGATATTTTTTGCTTTTCTTTTTGTGCTTGCTTTTTGCATTGTTTTCTGCACTTTTGTGGAGGTCAGCCAGGTCCCCTCCTGGGGCCTGAGCTCCTCGCAGTTTTTCTGCAGTCACTGTTTTTTGCTCATTTGCTTTTTCCTGTTTTTTCAGCGGCTGCGGCTTGGTTTTTGTTCACACTGAGATCTGATTTAGAGGGTGGCGAGATTGTGTGATCTCAGTATTTTTGTAATCAGAATTGTTGGATTTTTGTAGGGTTTTCTGGGTTGCAGAAAGTAATCTCTCCTGTCCTATCCTATTTAGTCAGCTTGTGGCCCCAGCGTTTGCTCAGTCTATTTTCTGCCTATGTTTGTATTTTCATCTTGTCTAACCGCCATTATATGTTTGGGGGCTTCCTATTTTCTTTGGGGATCTGCTCCGGGGCAGATAGCTTTCATCTTTCTGCCTTTAGGTGTAGTTATCTCTCAGGCTGTGACGAGGCATCTAGGATCAACGTAGGAACGCTCCACGGCTACCTCTAGTTGTGTCGTTAGTTTAGGAATCTGCAACCCATCAGTTACCAACATCTCAGGTGTTCGGCTGCCCTGCTGTTGTTCCTGTCCTCCTCAGCTACCGAAACATAACAGGTACCTGATTGACGAGGTGTAATACATGTATATAAGGGTCAAAGGTGTTAATCCCTTAGATACTGTTGTTAATGTTGATAGCGGCTTCTAAAGGGTTAAGCAGAGGCAATCAGGGCTATCTCTGATTTATCACTAGTCAGGCCATTTTTTTCTGTAAATACTTTTTTTTAAACTTTTTCTATCAATATAGCTACCGTCATGGCCGAAAGTGTTGCCAGTTAGTGATGAGCGAACGTTCCTGGATAAGGTGTTATCTCAGCATGCTCGGGTGCATGCTCGAATAATATGTTTGAGTCCCCGCGGCTACATGTCTCGTGGCTGTTCGACAGCCTCAACACATGCAGGGATTGCCTAACAAACATGTAGTCCCTGCATCGGTTGTGGCTGTCTAACAGCCGCTAGACATGCAGCCGCGGGGACTGGAACATATTTTTCGAACATGCCGAAGACACCCAGTTAGCACCCGAGCATGCTCAGATAACACCTTATCCGGGCACGTTCGCACATCGCTAGCTGGCACTTGTTGGCCAACACTTTCGGCCATGACTTTATACGAAGGCTCATTTTTTTGAAGGGTGAGCTGCACTTTTAATGTCACCACTGAAATTATGAAATAATATTTGCATTAGCCTAATAGTCGTACTTTATGTGGTAACATTTTGGGTACATACAACTTTTTGTGACCAAAAAACAGCAATTCTGGCATTTATAGCAATAATTTATAATGTAGTTTTTTCCTTTATTTTTTTTATTTGACAATTTGTTTGACGGTGTTATTTAATTTTTTTTAATACTTATATATATATATATTTTTTAGATTAATTCTAATCTCTGAGTTTTATTCCCTCCTATCGACCCGTTAGATCTTTACACCACGTTCTTAGTGGCTCAACCACTGAATTTTAGAAAAATCCTCAAGTTGTAAACTCTTCAGCTAACACACTTTACAGTTTTGACGGTATGCAAAAAACGTACATAAACAACTTAAATGCCTAAATATACAAAAATAACAACATACTCGCTTGCAGACTGTGGTCATGATAGTGTATAGGTTTCTCACTTTCTTCTTTAAGGCGGTGACTCTTGGAAATCTTCCACAGTAAGGAGCGGAGATGAAAGAGCGCAGCTTTGTCATGACACAAGCATTCTGGAACACAACAATTCATTGCTGTCATTCAAGATTCTATTTATCTATAATATATTTATTCAATTAGTCAAAAATGTTTCGAAAATATTATTTAATGGCAAAAATCTTCTTATTTTGGCTTCTTTGTGAGTAGAGGGGGCCTTACAGAAAATGCTAAAATCAGTCAAATCTCGCTGGCAGGTCCGCTGAGCCATGTTGAGGAGAAAAGTCGTTGGGTACGTAGAACATCAACATGCCTGATCCTTTGTGCTCAGTAGATATAAGCTGGAACTAGATGTATCTGGCAGCAGCTTATTGTCTTGTGCTTGGTTGGGAAAAATAACAGGAAGACAAAAGAGCCAACCTTCTCCTGTCTGACAGTCCATGAAAATGAGACCACACTCCGATGTCATCAGAGTGCGGTCCAATTTTTTCACTGGCTTATAGACTTGCATTGATCCGACCCTCAGATCACAATTGGATATGACTCCAGTATTTTGCGCTGACCACTCGGTCAGAGGAACACATTGGACAGGTGCACAGCCCCACAGAATATTGTAGGTATGAGTCCTACCCAGGAAAATCATGTACAACCCTTTTACGTGAAATTCGGGCATGTGCACAAGCTCTAAACATAATGTGTGCACTGCGCCATCAATTATCTACCATGTTATCATAGCAAATACCCATTTACAGTTTTTATTTCCTTTTAGCTTACGAAAAACTCCCCATTTACTTTTTTGTTTTTTTGATTAAGCATGTTTTTTTCTGTTTTTTTTGATTAAGCATATTTTTTTTCTGTTTTTTTTTGATTAAGCATGTTTTTTTTCTGTTTTTTTTATTAAGCATGTTTTTTTTCTGTTTTTTTTTAATTCTATACAGAAACACATGGGAAGAAAATACACCTTGTGCATGCTGTGTCTTAAAAAAATATGCAAAACACTGAAAAAAGCAATAATAAAAATATATACATACTATATCTATATTATATACAGTAAATATAATATATAAATATATGTATATGAAATGTGAAATTCACAATTCCCTATTGAGATCAAGCTGAGATTTGTTTTGAATCTTTTTTGTGCAAAAAAACCTACCATGATAAAAAGCATTAAAATGTGTGAAACCTTCAAAAAAGTAATCCACTTTATGAAGTCACTGAAGCAAAGGAAGGAAAGGTTACGTTACATATTATTATTACATATACATATAGTATTCTAAATAGAAAATTAGCTACTGTGTATAAAGTGGAGTCCATTATTCTGGTGCAGATGAATATGTCACTTAACTTTTTTTTTCAATTCACTGTAAGTTTCGTTAGTAAGAAATTACCTAGAGAAAGTTATTGTGGCATCACAATGATCTGTGCTAAAATGACAAACTCTCGATACTTACATGGATGTCCAGATACAATGTGGGCAGAGATTCTTTACACCGTCCCTGGTTTAAAAGACATTAAAAAAAGTTTTAGGAAGTTAGGTTCTGTAGTCCTCCCAACGGTCGCCCCAGAATCTTCCGGTTACTTACAGATGGCAAAATCTTCTGTAATGTTAGAAAAGATTCAGTGATTTCCTGGCTCAAAGTCACAACTCTTGAATAGCAGGTCAGGGGAGAAGAGGAGGTGAAAAGAAAGAATATATTACAGACTAAGAAATTCAGGAAAAACTTCATCACTGCTCGCAGTTTGTCAGCACGAGCTGCTAATGGCTCCGGCCGAGGTTTGTAAATTAATGGACACATAGCCGAGCAGTCAACACCAATTTATATGAATAGCTGAATCAAGGGGAGGAAAAAAAGCTGCAGGCTCCCAGCCAAGGGGAAATGAATGTGGACGTTACCAGCAATGTCAGAGAGCGACGTTTCATAACTCTTCTGAAAAGGAGATGAATGACGAACAGAAAATGATTTTATAGGGCGGTCCGTGGATAGGGGATTTTTAATGGAATAACAAAAATATGTCTTTGTGCAAACTTGGAGACGTTTGGTCAAGAGGTCACCAATCGGTCAATAGTAAGAGTTGAGCTAGTTGCTTCAATTTGCCTTGAATTTTACAAAAAGTTCAAATTCACTTTGTGTGAATTGAAAGTTTGTGAAGGAGGCTAAAAAAAATTTAAAAAAATCCTAAACTCACCTATTCGCCTTTCCATCATTGGCTCCCTCTGGCTCCAGTCACGTGGGATTTTCATGGCAGGTGATGTCTTTTTCGGCTTCTTTCTTCGTTCTCTTCTATCGAATTGTTCTTGGGCATTAAATGACACAACGTGACGTGACAAGACTAGTCATCGCTGGAGATGCCAAAGACCTGATAGGGCCTGTAAAGGAGACAGAAGACCTGCTGTGACTGTGGAAACAGACTGGAACTGGGAGGAATTGGAGAGGAGCTGCCGGTAGGAGGTGAAGGACTGGAAAAAGTACCTAGTATGACTTTTTTTTCATTTTTTTCTCCTTTGCCAGTTCTTTTGAATGGCAACTCAACAATGGCAACTCAACATTTTGTGTACACAAAAAGCGATTTGCAAAAAATTAATATTTGTGGAAACTATTATTTTTTTTAAATTCAAGATTAACTCAATTATCTTTGAACTGATTCGTTCACCTCTGGTTTCTGTACTTTCAGTCAAAAATGGTGTGTTCTTGTGAGGGTCGGCCAGAGCGGTAGTCATGTCTAAGAGCAATCCCTGTAGCACGCCCTGGCCTCCCCTCACAGTAAAACAATGTCCATCACTCTGTGTACCTGTGTCTCCAGTTTCTGCGCCGTCAGGGTCCACTCTGGGTTGCTGAAGGCTCCCTATAGACGGTCCCGCATAAGTAGAGACACAGTCTAATTCACCTTTTAAATAAACAACTTTACTCATTTCTGTACGCAGCACATCCATATTCTTCACAGCAGGAACATCAGGTTTCACAATGCACAATTCCTCTTCTTTCCCTTTTCTCCTGTTTCTGCCACTAAGCCTGCTACCGGGATGAACCGTACATTGCCCACGCAATAAGCTGCCACGTGATGAGCGACCTGTCCGTACTGCTCAGTCTTCCCTAGCAACTTCAGTCCCACTTAGGCCTCTTTCACACATCAGTTTATTTGTGTCAGGCATAATCCGTCGAATACCTGACAGGACGGATCCTGCGCTGATTTTGAAAAAACTGATACAACGGATCAGTTTTGTTGCCGGATCCGTCCTGAACTTTTGAACCTGGAAATGCTGGGTGCGCATGTCTGGAAGAGAGAGAGAGATAGAGACCTTGGTTTCCAGAATCCGGATCAGTCTTTTGACGGATTGCAAAAGACTGATCCAGCACCATAGACTTCTATTGTTTCCGGCCGGCTGATGCGCCACTTCAGGAACTATCAGGCAGGTCCGCTAAAAAAAACACGTTGCAGTGACCGTTTTGTCTGCCCGCCGGAATGTACATTTCCACCGGATCTGGACAAAAACAGATGCAACACAATGACATCCGGCGCTAATGAAAGTCAATGACAAAAAAAGCATCCGGTACCGGATCCGTTTTTTTAACAACACGCCGTATCGCGCCTGAGGTAAAAAAACTGATGTGTGAAAGAGGCCTTATACGGCACCGTTAGCACTGTTGTTACTGCTTCCACTGCTGATGTTCCAGCCCCAGATAATAGATGGCTGGGCTCTACACTTGTCCAAAACGTTGCATGGCACAGTGTTGCCCGGGGCTAATGAGCCCACCCGAGCTCAACGGGCGCCCTGGCCCAGACTAACTCTATCAGGAAGTCTTTCCTGCCTTATCCACCGTGCCCCTCCTATATTAACTATTTACTACACAGAATTCCTATTTACAGCTAGGTCACTATAATGCCCACATCTAGTGGCCAGAAAGGAATACTGTACAGTATATACAGTTCAGTAGTAACAAAAATACATTACATATGTACATTCAAAAAGAGAAGCTAAAAAACTATATATAATATAGTAATATACACTACCAATAACCCATAATTATATTAACCTGGGACGTCACTTAAAAGGGGTTAAAGAGATATGCTATACTTTGCAACCCCTTACATTCTTTTCCCATGAAAAATCCCTCCAAAGTGCCACTAAAGAGGTCTATCCAGGACTATTATTTTTTTACTATGGGTCTAAAAACTAACAGGCTGGTAGTTGCTAACTACCTGGTTGTTCTATCTGGCGCTATCACAAAGTTATTACTGACCGCATCTGCTGGCAATTCTGCTGATCCACGTCTACAGAGCAGCTCTTTCTCTTCTGTGCTGCTCTGTTGACGGGGTGTGACTGCCGATGTCATGCTGATTGACAGCCAGATGCTGCAATTAGACAGTTGTGCAGCGGGGAGTTGGCTGTCAATCAGCATGATGTCAACAGAGCAGACGGGAAGAGAAGAAGCTGGTCTGTTGACATGACATCAGCGGAAGCTGATGAATCATCAGCAGGAGCAGTCTGTGACCACGGTGCCAACTGAGTTTGGCACTAGGCACAGAAGGCAACTAGTAGGTAATTACTTGCCTGTTAGTCCTCAGACACATTGTAAAAAAATGAAATAGTCCCGCATAACCACTTTAGTGTCTCCCTTCAGTTTAGCTTGTTTCTACTGCCTGTTGTCAAGTGTAATCTGTCTCTAGAGGCTGAGACACCTGGGCAGATTGCAGGAAGTGGTGACGGCCTGGTGGGGCTTTGTCTCTGCTCTTATGTCTGTTAAACATGCTATCTATCTAATCTAGCAATGTATGCTGGGAATGAGATTAAAAGGAAGTCCCTACAACTATAGTTCTAGCAAAATAATGAAGAGGAACTACCTACTTAAAAAGAGTGGAGGGCAAGTTACAGAAGATGAGGACTGGGACATTTAGTAGACATAATATCCTACTTTGTGCACCAAAAGTAGTTTTAACGTGTTATGGGGGATAAGGGCAGCTAAAGCCTGCTTTTATTTGTGGGAAAGGACAGGTAGACGTTAAGGTTATGTCCCAACGATCAGGAACTAGCAGTGTTTTATTTTCACTGTGCCCAATCAGATTCCCAGGCACCGGTACGTGTCCCACTGGTGCACGTGTGTGGAACATTTTGCTGCCCGTGCTGCTGATAAAAAATGGACATGTGAGAGTATTTTGTCCAGGGACACACGGTCTGTGGAAACACATTGACATGTGCACAGACCCATTCACTTGAGACACTGACGTGTGAAGAGGGCCTTACTGAGCACTTCTCCTTTGCCGAGATAATCCATCCACTTCACAGGTTTGTCATATCCAAATGCTGATTAGACACATGATTATTGCACTGATCACAATAACTAAAATGTGCAGTTTTATCACACAGCACAATGCCACAGATGTCGCAAGTTTTGAGGGAGCGTGCAATTGGCATGCTGACTGCAGGAATGTCCACCAGAGCTGTTGCCGCAAATTGAATGTTCATTCTCTACCATAAGCCGTCTGCAAAGCCGTTTCAGAGAATGTGGCAGTACATCTAACCGGCCTCACAACCACAAATTTTGTGTAACCGCACCAGCCCAGGACCTCAACATCCAGAATCTTCACATCTAAGATCATCTGAGACAAGCCACATGGACGGCTACTGCAACAATCGGTTTGCATAACCAAAGGATTTCTGCACAAACTGTCAGAAACCGCCTCAGGGAAGCTCATCTGCATACTCGCTGTCTTCATCAGGTCTCCACCTGACCAAAGTTTGTCATTATGTAAGGAGGAAGACAGGGCTGCGGGTACCTTTCCTGTGCCGGGTCCGGAACTGTCGGGGCTGTCTCCTCTGTTGTCCGGGGGAAAGAATAAAAGACCGGACAAATCTCTTTACCCAGAAGCAGGGGGCGGGGCTAAGCAGCAGCGAACATGGAAGCCGTTGAGTGTGCAGGAAATGAAAAACCTGTAAAAGGCAAATGGTGCAAAATTTTTAATGAAACCAAACAGCAAAACTGATTTTTAACTCCAAATACATTTGTTAAAAATTATAAACAAAAAACCTCAAAACTTTAACCTTTAGAAACCAGAGCTTGCAAGCCCAAAATACCATATATACTTGAGTATAAGCTGACCCGAGTATAAGCCAAGGCACCTAATTTTGGCACAAAAAACTGGGAAAACTTATTAACTCGAGTATAAGCCTGGTATACATTGTCTCCTCATCCCCATCCTGGTATGCACGGCCTACTCATCCCCATCCTGGCATGTACGGCCTCCTCATCCGTATCCTGGTCTGCATGGCTCCTCATGCCTATTGTGGTATTCATGGCTCCTCATATCTATCCTGGTATGCATGGCTCCTCATCCCTATCCTGGTATGCATGGCTCCTAATCCCTATCTGGCTATGTATTGCTGCTCATCCCTAACCTGGTATGCATTGTCCCCTAATCCCTATCCTGGTATGCATGGCTCCTCATCCCTTTCCTGGTATGATTGGCCCCCATCCCTATCCTTGTATGCATGGCTCCATCCCTATCCTTGTATGCATGGCTTCATCCCTATCCTTGTAAGCATGGCCCCATCACTATCCTTGTATGCATGGCCCCATCCCTATACTTGTATGCATGGCACCATCCCTATCCTTGTATGCATGGCCCCATCCCTATCCTTGTATGCATGACTCCATCCCTATCCTGGTATTATTGGCCTAATCCCAATCCTTGTATGCATGGCTCCATCCCCATCCTTATATGCATAGCCCCATCCCTATCCTTGTATGCATGGCCCCATTCCTATCATTGTATGAATGGCCCCATCCCTATCCTTGTATGCATGGCTCCATTCCTATCCTTGTATGCATGGCTCTATACCTATCCATGTATGCAAGACCCCATCCTTATCCTATATGATTGGCCCTATAAAAAAAATTAAAAAATAAACCATTATACTTATCTTCCTATGCTCCCTCGCAGCGTCTTGTTCTGGTGCCAGCAGCTGCTTTATGCTTTTAAGCAGCGCATGGCAGGGACATCATCCGCCGCTCACAAGCATAGCACAGCTGCCAGAATACTCACCATTCCCCACGCCGGAGTAGCACGCACAGTGTCAGCCGCCGGGTGATCATGTGTGCTGCTACTTAATAGAAATTAATATTCATCTCTCTCCACGCCCATGGGAGCAGAGAGAGGTGAATATTCATTTCTGTTAAGTAGCGGGCACACGTGACCACCGGGCAGCTTCAGAAGGCGGCTGCTTTGGCTGACACTGTGCGCGCTATTACAGAGAAATTAATATTCATTGCCAGTGCAGTGAATATTCATTTCTCTTTAGCAGCGGGCACAGTTACAGCCGCAGCAGATGGCGCCTGCCTCCTGTGACCTGCTGCTCCACCACTGCCGCTCCCCCTCCATCTTCTGGACACATCATTCAAGACACCTCATTCAAGTATAAGCCGAGGGGGGTGTTTCAGCACAAAAAAATGTGCTGAAAAACTCAGCTTATACTCGAGTATATACGGTAATTTACCCATATGACATCAGAACTCATGGATTTATAATTCCAGAGTTTGTTTTTCAATTTTGGATAGAAATGCCCACCATGCTGACCCCATCAATGATCAAGAATAGTCCGTGCATTGGCAAGTTGTTTATTACTTATAGCAGTGTGATCTTTTCCCGTATTTTGCAGACAGGACTCCAGTATGGAATTCATTCCGAATGAAAAAATAAATAAATAAAAATAATACACAAAACCGAAATGTGCTTCTGTCTGGCACGCATGAAAGCCTGCATTATGCGATGACAAATTTCTCTGAGAACCATAATTTTACGTTAAACCAGTAGCCCAGAAACAGAGATGCATTCTTGTAATCTGAAAGGGCATTTTGTTTGGAGAGAAATTCCTAGCATACATCTGAGGGGACAGACGGTACGGCGGCGCGCCGCTAGTTCCCGCTCAATAATGCAGTAATTATCCTGCTCTCATTCACTGGAGCTCCAAATGAGGAGGATGAAAATATATATTATTGTAATAAATAACCGCTAATGAATTCAGGTCACGACTGTTTTGGACAGCGGCTCACAAGAATCCTTCTGTTCTCTTGCCGAGACAAGCCCATACATAAAATCAACCCTCCTAGTTGAAATCTAGACAGTATAAATGGGTCTTTCTAGCATAATCTTGTTTTTAGTTTTTTTTTTCATGTCAAAAAGGTAAACTTTGTGGAGCACCACATAAGTACAAGATCCGGGGGTCAACTATAAGATCGAACTATTCAGGACAGGATCCTACATGACTGTGGACAAGGTGAAGAAGGAAATATTATGGCTGCAACCGATGCAGCTGGACAAGGACCCAAAAGATAAAGGAGGCCATGACCACCTCCAAATCAGGTGGAATTGTGGATTATGATGAGTTATTGGACTGCAAAGAGCCCATGTACTATTTTTGCACAGGGGTCTCTTCTGTCTGTGTCCACTCCAGACATCATGTGTAAGACTGCTCATTTGATGCCATTTCAAATGCATACTATATACCCCATTGACACCAACAGACCCCAATTGACTTATAATCATAAATAGATACATGACATTACTTTCAAATAGACATGTGACTAGAGATGATTGGATCTGGCCAAAATTGGAATTCACCAAATCATGTGGTTTTCCTGGGAAAATTTGTTTCAAAACGAATTCCCCAACCTTTCTTACCTCCAGAGCCGTATTCAGCTCTGAGTGAGGGTCGCCAGCCACATCCAGAGCCCCCTTGAATAGTGACATTCACCTGGTGCCAGTCCCACAGTAGTGACACCTAGAGCCCCTATAACCAGTATAATGACAGCCAACGCTTCCCACACCCAGGAAATGACAACAAGGTAGTATAGCTAGGTTCAGGGCTGGTTTTAGACAAAGTGGGGCCCTGGACAAAAGTTTAAAGGTGGGCCCCAAATGCTCACATATTACAGCATCACACAGAAGCATTTAGGTGTCATTTACAGGCCTTTAAATGAGCATGATAGACAATATTGAAATCATTCGGGGCTTGTTTCCCGGCCTCTTTACACCGGCTGAGGAACAATGATGAGAACAGAACGATCACTAATAGATCAATCAGTCCCCATACATTTAATGTTATCGACAACACTTCTGCAGTTTACACCGGGCGATGTGCTGATGAGAACAATCATTTTTGTCCCGCCATAAACAATCTAATCAACTGATGAATGAGCAACATTTTGCTTGTTCGCTGGGCAATTGCCAACATGTTTACACTTATTAACTCTCGTCTGCACTGCCGGTGTTTATAAATGAGTACACTACATATACACCGTGTGTGACACAAACATTGCATGCTACACACATATACATATAGCACGCACATATGTATACACAGAGCACAACGCACACATACAGTCATGGCCAAAAGTTTTGAGATCTAAACACAAATATTATATTTTCACATGATCTGCTGCCCTCTGGTTTTTATGTGTGTTTGACAGATGTTTTTATCACAGACAGAAATATAATTGCAAACATATGAGTAACAAAAGCTTATATTGACAGTTAGAATGAGTTAATGCAGCAAGTCAATATTTGCAGTGTTGACCCTTCTTCTTCAGGACCTCTGCAATTCTCCCTGGCATGCTCTTGTTGTGACCACGCACCACAATTGTGGGTTACCAGAGCAATGGGGTACTCAGAGCCGAGCCCATGGAAGTCTATGGGGTTGTCACAGGTAGCGGTGACTCGGTCTGTGGCCCTGGCGGTCAGGCGTATGTTGGGGGGTATATTTACAGGGGATAGGTATATATACAGTTCGTGACGCCACCTGTAGTTCTCTGATCACTAAGACCAGCGCTGCTGTAGATCTCTGAGGGGATGGTGAGGCAGCTAGATGTCGGGTCCCCTACAGGTGGGACTGGTCCCTCAAAGTCTTTGGAAGTTATGATGTCGGGTGCAGATAAATAAGTCAGTCTCACACCATCCAGCGTCTTTCCATACCTTTTACTTGTCAGATGATAAGGCAGGTCCCAGGGAGGCTGGTCGGGTGGAGGATGTGCTTTGAGATAACAGCTGAACAGGTTATGGGCCTCCTTAACTTTCCAAAATGATGAGTCCAACCAGCATAAAGCTTAGTTCCCTCCAAGAACTCCAGCTTCTTCAAAGCTGTACTGCCCGGTCAGTTTTGTGGTCGGAGTCTTCCTTTGAGAGAGCTGAGTTCCTACTCTTGTCCTGCAGAGACTCAAGGTTCCCACTCTCCCTGACCCCAGTTACGTACCGACTCTCCAAGGGCTGCTTTCTGTAACCTAAGGTCCAGTAAGCCTCTGGTTTTTCTATCACTATGCCTGGAGCTATAGTGACGCTTCGGTCCCCAGTGACCGGTGACAATGTGCAGGATAATCCAATCCTTAAGGCATCTCTGAATTCCTTCCACTGCGCCCTTCGCCCTGTCCGCGCTTGTAGCATAAGCACTCCACACTTCCTAGGGTAATGCAGGCTAGTCCCTTCTTTCTTCTTCCCAGAGCTTGCTAACAGGTGCTCAGTAATCTTCTAGTTCAGGAGCAGTCACTGAACTCCACTGTCCTTGGGACAGGAGACTGAAGGTCCTGCTGCTAACTCCTCTCTCTTCCTGCACAGACTGCACACAGGTGGGATGACTCACTCAGGAGCCACCCGGGCTAGACTCAATTTTCTCTGTCCGAGGACAGGAAACAGACTGACTGACTGGCTGGCTCTCACTAGCTTTTATACCCTATGGGTGTGTCTAAGTGTGTGGTGGAGTGAATGTTTATTGAGCATTAAACTGTTACCTCTCCACACATCCTCCAGGGTACTGCGTGTGCCTTCACACCAGGGCTACACATTCCCCCATGGTAAAATACAGCACTCCCGGGCTGTGAAATACAAGAAGACATTTTTTTTTTTTTTTCATTAACAATAAACATTAACTCTTCCCATCCGGGAGGTACGGGTTTCTTGAACGTTGCATTATAACAATAGGCATAGAAAAATACAAAATACTAAATAGACATTTTCATATAAATAGATGACAATATTCTTGTGAAGGACCCGCACCAAACCTTCAACGTGGGTCCTGGGTGGGCTGCAGGACATCTGAATGCAGACCTCGCTCAGTGCCACACCACACGGGTTTTATATTCAGAGGTAGTTGAGGTGGTTTCATGTAAAACCAATATAATGCACCTTAGTGCAACTATTTACAGGATACAGTTTTTGGGCTGGCTCAGTCCTCAGCCACGCAGTCCATTATAAGACACATTTTCAAATAATTCACATTATATCAGATTCTATTTACTCAACTAGAGTATTCTCTATAAACTTGGTGCAAATATGCGACCACTTATCACATAAATACCATAAAGTGCAAAACTCTCTTTATCTGCTTACCCAGCCGGGCATTCTACTCAATATATATAAAACTATGTAAACACTATACGTAGCAATAAAGTGCAAAACAGCAATTATTTCTTTTATCAAAAACTTTCTACATTTTCTTTGTTGCGGTAAACCCTGTCTGGGTCCTACCGTTCTTCACATTTTCTTGCAGGCTTCCATTATACTTTCCATCCCGGGGGCTGGAACAATACGATGATCCTTAGATCCATGACCAACAAGTCGTGACCTGCTATCAGGGTTTGGGTCGCTACAGTCCTCGTGCGAACCACTAGGGGCGCACCGGGCGCTTCCGCTTTGTGAGACGCTGTCTGCGTCACTGTAATAGCCACTTTCTCTCGCGATGCAGAAATAGTCGCCGTGCGCGATGTCGTGTAGACTGCTGATTGCGATGTGGAATGGGTCGCAGGTTGCGATGTAGTAGGAGGACAAGGCAGTGAAGAGTATGCAGAGGGCACTTCCAACTGTGATATTTTCTCCTGGGGCGATGCCGGGGCACGGCCTGATGCAGCGGTAGATTGTGACTGTGACGCGCTGGCAATGGTGACGTTACCTGCGTCGGGGACGGGGTCTCTGACGACTGTGACATTTAAGGCATACCATCCTTTCATACCCCAGTGCCGTGTATAGGTCACTATGTCCCCATTAATTAGGTCCCTCCCGGGATGGCCGATGGGCAGGTGGGATTCTACGTCCCTGCGACTGACAAAGACCCCTGGGTAGAGGCCCGGTTCTCTGATGAAGCCCCAGCCCTTCCGGAGCTGGAACTCTGTCCCCACACCCTGCCGCCGCGGTTCCCTTAGAGTACCTTTTTCCCGGCGGACACTTTCCTTGTCCGCGATCAGCTGTTCGTACTGCCGCTGCCGGTTCCGCTGCGCTTCCCGCTCTTCCTCCTGCCGGCGTCGCTGTTCCTCTTCGCAACGCTGCCACTCACGTTCCCACTGGGCGGTGTAGGCGACGTCATCCAGGCGCGCCATCTCATCCCAGTCGACGTCTGGTAATGATGGACAGGACCCCTCCGGTGTCCCTGCCGGGGATCGATCATCTGCTGCGGCCTCCTGGCCGGGCGGGCGTTCCGGAACTGGCGGTACCTCCTCAACCTCCTTCGCTTCCACCGCTTCCTCGGTAGGTTCAGGGTCGGTCCTTTTGGGGGTAGCGTCCGGTTGCTCCTTAGCCTTGGGCAGCAGAAGTTTCGGTAACTCGAATCGTGGGGGGTCGTCGAGGGGAGAGAACACCGCGTCCCACAGCCGCCGCTGCATCTGGGTACGCCGGCGTCTCTCGATCTCTTCTTCGCCAGGTTGTTGCAAAACCATCTTCTTCAGTCTTGCATTTTCCTCTTTAATCTCCAGCAATGCTTGCTGCAGGTGCAGGACCACGGATGGTTCCGGTTCCAGTGGCAGCTTGGCTGGGGAACGGGGCCTGCCTTCCACCGCTTCCCTGCTCGGCTGCACACGTCCTGCTTCCATGATGTTCCAGAACACTCTTTCTTTTAGAACAGTCCCGTCTCTTCCGTGGAGGCGGGGTTTGCGTCTCCTCCTCTTCGCAGGGAAGGTGAAGAGGAGGCGGACCTCCTTTGCTGTAGGGCAGGATCGCATATTGTAATAGCACTTTGAGAGGGCAGGCATTTTCTTGCGCCACAGGGGGGCACACGCCCACGAATCCACGCCCACCTTCTTCTCCAGCGCCTGAGGGCGCGAATTTGGCAGCAAAATGGCAGATTTTAGCGCCAAAAATAGCAAACAGTCCTTTTTCACAAAAACACCTCCACAGGCACACAGGGCTCGCAATTTTGCGAGTTTCGCATCCTGTTCGTGACGCCAAGTTTTGTTGTGACCACGCACCACAATTGTGGGTTACCAGAGCAATGGGGTACTCAGAGCCGAGCCCATGGAAGTCTATGGGGTTGTCACAGGTAGCGGTGGCTCGGTCTGTGGCCCTGGCGGTCAGGCGTATGTTGGGGGGTATATTTACAGGGGATAGGTATATATACAGTTCGTGACGCCACCTGTAGTTCTCTGATCACTAAGACCAGCGCTGCTGTAGATCTCTGAGGGGATGGTGAGGCAGCTAGATGTCGGGTCCCCTACAGGTGGGACTGGTCCCTCAAAGTCTTTGGAAGTTATGATGTCGGGTGCAGATAAATAAGTCAGTCTCACACCATCCAGCGTCTTTCCATACCTTTTACTTGTCAGATGATAAGGCAGGTCCCAGGGAGGCTGGTCGGGTGGAGGATGTGCTTTGAGATAACAGCTGAACAGGTTATGGGCCTCCTTAACTTTCCAAAATGATGAGTCCAACCAGCATAAAGCTTAGTTCCCTCCAAGAACTCCAGCTTCTTCAAAGCTGTACTGCCCGGTCAGTTTTGTGGTCGGAGTCTTCCTTTGAGAGAGCTGAGTTCCTACTCTTGTCCTGCAGAGACTCAAGGTTCCCACTCTCCCTGACCCCAGTTACGTACCGACTCTCCAAGGGCTGCTTTCTGTAACCTAAGGTCCAGTAAGCCTCTGGTTTTTCTATCACTATGCCTGGAGCTATAGTGACGCTTCGGTCCCCAGTGACCGGTGACAATGTGCAGGATAATCCAATCCTTAAGGCACTTCTGAATTCCTTCCACTGCGCCCTTCGCCCTGTCCGCGCTTGTAGCATAAGCACTCCACACTTCCTAGGGTAATGCAGGCTAGTCCCTTCTTTCTTCTTCCCAGAGCTTGCTAACAGGTGCTCAGTAATCTTCTAGTTCAGGAGCACGTCACTGAACTCCACTGTCCTTGGGACAGGAGACTGAAGGTCCTGCTGCTAACTCCTCTCTCTTCCTGCACAGACTGCACACAGGTGGGATGACTCACTCAGGAGCCACCCGGGCTAGACTCAATTTTCTCTGTCCGAGGACAGGAAACAGACTGACTGACTGGCTGGCTCTCACTAGCTTTTATACCCTATGGGTGTGTCTAAGTGTGTGGTGGAGTGAATGTTTATTGAGCATTAAACTGTTACCTCTCCACACATCCTCCAGGGTACTGCGTGTGCCTTCACACCAGGGCTACACACTCTCAATCAACTTCTGGACCAAATCCTGACTGATAGCAGTCCATTCTTGCACAATCAATGCTTTCATTTTGTCAGAATTTTTAGGTTTTTGTTTGTCCACCCGTCTCTTGATGATTGACCACAAGTTCTCAATGGGATTAAGATCTGGGGAGTTTCCAGGCCATGGACCCAAAATCTCTATGTTTTGTTCCCTGAGCCATTTAGTTATCACATTTGCTTTATGGCAAGGTGCTCCATCATGCTGGAAAAGGCATTGTTGATCGCCAAACTGCTCTTGGAGGGTTGGGAGAAGTTGCTCTTGGAGGACATTCTGGTACCATTCTTTATTCATGGCTGTGTTTTTAGGCAAGACTGTGAGAGAGCCGATTCCCTTGGCTGAGAAGCAACCCCACACATGAATGGTTTCAGGATGCTTAACAGTTGGCATGAGACAAGACTGGTGGTAGCGCTCACCTTGTCTTCTCCGAATGAGGCGTTTTCCTGATGTCCCAAACAATCGAAAAGGGGATTCATCAGAGAAAATAATTTTACCCCAGTCCTCAGCAGTCCACTGCCTGTACCTTTTGCAGAATATCAGTCTGTCCATGATGTTTTTTCTGGAGAGAAGTGGCTTCTTTGCTGCCCTCCTTGAGACCAGGCCTTGCTCCAGGAGTCTCTGCCTCACAGTGCGTGAAGATGCACTCACACCTGCCTGCTGCCATTCCTGAGCAAGCTCTGCACTGCTGGTAGCCCGATCCCGCAGCTGAAACACTTTTAAGAGACAATCCTGGCGCTTGCTGGTCTTTCTTGGGCGCCCTGGAGCCTTTTTGGCAACAATGGAACCTCTCTCCTTGAAGTTCTTGATGATGCGATAGATTGTTGACTGAGGTGCAATCTTTCTAGCTGTGATACTCTTCCCTGTTAGGCCATTTTTGTGCATTGCAATGATGACTACACGTGTTTCTTTAGAGATAACCATGGTTAACAGAAGAGAAACAATGATGCCAAGCACCAGCCTCCTTTTAAAGTGTCCAGTGGTGTCATTCTTACTTAATCATGACAGATTGATCTCCAGCCATGTCCTCATCAACACCCACACCTGTGTTAATGGAGCAATCACTGAAAAGAGGTTAGCTGGTCCTTTTAAGGCAGGGCTGCAATGATGTTGAAATGTGTTTTGGGGGATAAAGTTCATTTTCTAGCCAAATATTGACTTTGCAAGTAATTGCTGTTAAGCTGATCACTCTTTATAACATTCTGGAGTATATGAAAATTGCCATTAGAAAAAGTGAAGCAGTAGACTTTGTAAAAATTAATATTTGTGTCATTCTCAAAACTTTTGGCCATGACTGTATGTATTCACAGAGCAGATACATACAGATATATGCATACACAGAGCACATACATACAGATACATGCATGCACAGGCACATACATGAATGCACATACATACAGAAACATGCATGCATAGGAACATACATACGGGACTATCCACTGTATCCAGGATCAGTGGCACAGTGCGACTGGACGGGAGGCCGCAAAACTCGTACTTACCGGCGTACCCAATGCGGCTTTTGCTTAGCCAGAGCAATGTCATCTGTGTGTCCTTCTCATCTCTAGTTGGGACCTGTAGATTTTATTTTTAGTTTCTTCATTCACAGTCGGAGTCACCAGAACTTTCTCATCTTTACGTAGCTTCACTATGTAAGGAGGTAGACTGGGCTGCGTGTACTTGTGCTGCGCCGGGTGCAGATCTGTCGAGGCTGCACCCTTTGTTTCCTGGGGTAAGGCAAAAAGGTGCTCTGACCCAGAAGCTGGGGGCGCGGTTAAAAGTGAAAGTGCACGCAGCGTCGGGCAGTTTTCCGCCAGCCATGAGACAGGCCAGGTGCATGCGCAGTGTGCTCTGTGGAGTGCCATGTGACATGCCAGGTGACATGTGTTTCGTGATCATGAGTACTGCATACGTGCTGCATAGAGAAAGTCGAGTACTGGACAGATATTTGCAGCCTATCTTGCCAGTTGACACTTGCCAGTCCACGTTGAACACTGATGGCGCTGTGGCCTTGTTTGTTTCGGCTGCACATGCTTATGGACTAGGGGCTAAGGGGAAGGTACCTGAGACCGACTGCTGCCGCAAGAAGACGGACCACCGTTACCAGCAGGACCTTCTTGGACAAGCACCGCGCCAGCCATTGTTGGCGCCACTGCCTTCAATGCTTCAGTTGTGTGCTGGGAAGCCTCTGACAGGATAAGTGAGTTAAAGGACTGCCATTATTTTGTTTATTGCTCATTAACTTTGGCTATTGCTTGCCATTGAACTGTTTAACCCTCATTTAACCATTTATCTCCCTGAGAGGAGTTATCCCCCTGTTAAATTAAAACTGTTCAATTTGTTAACCCTTGCTCTGCCTTCTGTCCATCACTGCATCCCGCAACCTGCTTACAACTATGACATCTGGCTTGTGGTGTCTGTAAGGCCGTGTTCACATGTAGCATAAATACTGCACTTTTAGTTTTCTGCAGCTATCTGCACCAAAATGGCCAATAACAACCTTCTCTGATTATTGCTGCATTTTGTATGCTTTTTCCCCTTATTTAATGTGCTTTTGGTACAGATGTGAAGCTGCGTTTTAATGTATTTTATAGTCCAGAAAAGCTTTGATTCTGCACATAAAAAGTAACTGCAGTTTTTTACGTGCGTTTTTTAGTCTCATGCTCATCTCTATTTGGAACCTGTGAATTATTTTTTGTTCCTTCTTTCATAAAATCGTAGCAGCCAGAACTTTCTCATTTTTCTGTAGCTTCACTATATGACAGATGGCTTTTTTTTTGTGTTTGTAACGCCGTGTTCACATGTTGTTAATTTTGTTGTTCTGCTCTGACAATGGCACCTGCATTCTTGTAATCCTCTAAATTCCCATTTCTAGCTCCAAAAACAGCTCTGCGAGAAGATATTTGGCTCCTGTAACGTTGTAATGTTTCAACCAAAGGCTTTGGCACAAGTTTTTTTGGTCTGTCTCATAAAAAAAATTCAGCTTGCATCAATTTTCTCCTTTACTGATTGTGAAATGATTTCCATAATACTCTGTTCCATTCAGGCCAGTTGCATTAATGTGAGCGCCCTGACAGAACTCATGTTTCAGATACCTCAGCAACGCCAGCACACAGCTCCATCCCATCGGCTGATAATGACGCCCGCTGTCCTGCTGTGCCATTTATCTGTCATCTGTGGCGTTTTCATTTGCAAGGTTTATTTTAGCATTGTAATTTAATTTTTTTTCTCTTTTAATCACAGGGTTGATTATCTATTTATGACTGAGGGCAACTGTACATTTACATGGATGAAAAGTTGTGTATGTAATGAATGGATAGGTCAGATGTGTTCTCACTCGTAGAGACTTGTCCTGAATGAGGCAGCCTCCATCTATGATCACCAGCTCCCAAGGATTGTTTTGAACGCCTTCTTAAACATAAAGTTTGTCTACAGAAGTCATGTGAGAATGTCTGAGGTTTTGTTTTATTATACAAGGTCATTAGATGTATCTGTTCTTCATGAATTATATAAGGTCATCAGACGCTAATGAAGCTGGTATCAGTGGGATCATGAGAACATGATAACTGAGCTGTGCTACAACATAGCTATCAGTTCAACTAGAGTGCTTTACACCATGTTCCAAATTATTTGCAAATGATATTTTTCTCTGATTTTCCTAAGTGGTCGGTGCAAATGACAGTCAGTCTAATAAAAGTCATCACCCGTTACAGTATATATCGAATTTTATTGAAGAACCCTCCCAATGATAACAGTATAATCTCCAAAATGGAAAAAAACTCAAAATGCACTGTTCCAAATTATTAGGCACAGTAGAATTTCTGAACATTTGATCTGTTTTAAAGAACTGAAAATGCTCATTTGTGGAATTTGCAGCATTAGGAGGTGACATTCACTGAACAAAAAAGCGACTTAACTCCAAAACATCCTAACAGGCCAAGTTACATGTTAACATAGGAACCCTTCTTTGATATCACCTTCACAATTCTTGCATCCATTGAACTTGTGAGTTTTTGGAGAGTTTCTGCTTGTATTTCTTTGCATGAAGTCAGAATAGCCTCCCAGAGCTGTGGTTTTGATGTGAACTGCCTCCCACCCTCATAGACCTTTTGCTTGATGATTCTCCAAAGGTTCTCTATAGGGTTGAGGTCAGGGGAGTTTATCTCCTTCTATGCCCATAGCAGCCAATGACTCAGAGGTATTCTTTGCAGCATGAGATGGTGCATTGTCATGAATGAAGATGATTTTGCTCCTGAAGACAAGTTTCTGCTTTTTATACCATGGAAGAAAGTTGTCAGTCAGAAACTCTATATACTTTGCAGAGGTCATTTTCACACCTTCAGGAACCTTAAAGGGCCCTACCAGCTGTTTCCCCATGATTCCGGCCCAAATCATGACTCCTCCACCTCCTTGCTAACGTAGCAGCCTTGTTGGGACATGGTGGCCATCCACCAACCATCCACTACTCCATCCATCTGGACCATCCAGGGTTGCTCAACACTCATCAGTAAACAAGACTGTTTAAAAATTAGTCTTCATGTATGTCTGGGCCCACTGCAACCGTTTCTGCTTGTGAGCACTGTTTAGGGGTGGCCGAATAGTAGGTTTTTTCACCATAGCAAGCCTTAGGGCTCATACTCACTGGCTGGAAAAAAATCGGTCCGTTTTCTGCAGGAAAAAAACGGTACATTTGTTGTAAAAAGGCATGCGATTTTGATGCGATTTTAAATCGCACCATGCGATTTACATGCGATTTTTATGCGATTTTTTTCCAAGACATAACCACAAATTAAGGTTAAACCACTTGTCTGACACCTATATAAAGCTATTTATCTACATATGGCACAGTAAAGATGTATATCTTTGTACCGTGTTAGCCAGTAGATAGAAAAATATTTAGAGTTGAGGTCCTCAGTGGTTGATACCTTTTAATGGCTAACTGAAAAGATGGTAACAAATTGCAAGCTTTCGAGACTACTCAGGTCTCTTCATCAGGCAAAGACTAATACAAAATTTTGTATTAGTCTTTGCCTGATGAAGAGACCTGAGTAGTCTCGAAAGCTTGCAATTTGTTACCATCTTTTCAGTTAGCCATTAAAAGGTATCAACCACTGAGGACTCTCAACTCTACATATGGCATTGATTCATTTGGTTTTTGTCCTGTGTGTTTTGCTATTCCAAACAAGCATGGCAGCAACTTTTTGGAACATACAAGTTTACAGCTCTATTTTGCACAAAAAATAGCAAAAAAAAACGGATGGTGCGTTTTCTGTGCGTTTTCTGTGCGTTTTTTAATCGCACCCATTGACTTGCATTGGCGATTTTCATCCCAAAATTGCATCAAATCGCAACATGCTGCGATTTTTTTCTCACAACAATATCTGATGAGAAAAAAATCGCAAATGAGAACTCACCCATTGACTAACATTGGTCAGATTTGCATCCGATTTTTTATCGTCTGATTTTCATCTGTTTTCGGCGCCAGTGAGTACAAGGCCTTTGAAGGATCCTACACCTTGAGGTTCAAAAGACTCCAGAGGCACCAGTAGCTTTAAATATCTGTTTGCTGGTTTGTAATGGCTTTGTAGCAGCTGCTCTCTTAATCCTATGAACTTGCCTGGCAGAAACCTTCCTCATTCTGTCTTTATCAGCACAAACACGTCTGTGCTCAGAATCAGCCACAAATCTCTTAGAGTACGATGATCAAGCTTAAGTTTTCGGGAAATATGTAATGTTTTCATCCCTTGACCAAGGCTTTGCACTATTTGATGCTTTTCAGCAGCAGAGAGATCCTTTTTCTTTCCCATATTACTTGAAAACTCTGGCCTGCTTAATAGTGTGGAACATCCAGTTTTCCTTTGATTGGGCTCACAATTATCACAGGTATCTGAGATTGGTTTCAGTTATCCAAAGAACCCTGAGACACAATACCATCAATGGGTTTCATTTACAAAAAAAACAAAAAACGCTATGACACTTAAAACCGATTTGCATAATAATTTGGAACATAGTGTATTAGATAGGGTCATTAGGTGCATCTGCAAATGCTCGACCAACAGCATTAGAACTACTGGAGGATGGATCCAGTAGCCATAAAGGGTGAAGAGAGCCCTGTAGAGTTATGATTTCTAGCTATTTCCTGTTTATCAAGATGGAACTGTAGGTGGGAAACACCAGGAATTGGGTAAGTCAGTTGTAGCGCCAGTGTCTCTGCCTGCTGCCCGTCTTCCCCAACAGAGAAACCGACTTACTCACAATTAGTGGCTGGGAGACACTCATTACTTAAGGCACCTCCACCTAAAGGAAGGTGCCTGTTCAACATTGTAAGTTTGTTCCTAAAATCTCTGGTTAGTTCTCAGGACTCAGTGCTCGTATTCATGTATAGCTGCCTGGGTCCACCTGCCTGTCTATCACTCGTCCCTTCCTGCCTGTCTACCAGCTGTGCCCGCCTGCCTATCTCTCAGCCATGCCCGCCTGCCTATCTGTCAGTTGGCCCAGCCTGCACCTGCCCATGCTCATCTACATCTATACATCGGCCGGTCCAGCCTGTACCTGTCAGTGCTCATCTATACATCAGCCGGTCCTGCTTGCACCTGCCAGTGCTCATCTATACATCAGCCGCTCCAGCCGACACCTGCCAGGCTCATATGCACATCAGCTGGTCCAGCCGTAACTTCTAGTGTACATCTGTACATCAGCCAGTCAAGTCTGAATCTGTGGTTCCTGTGTTCCTACAGCGCCTGCCTACATCTACTGTACCTTCTTTCGGGCCGTCCCAGCTACCTGTCCTTAGGGGGTCAGCTGCCATCTACCCAAGGTCTGTCCTAGTGTAGCACCTGGTCCACCTCCTTTGTTTCTCCTCGGATCATGATATCATAAGCCGCTGTGTATCTGAGGGCGGATTAGGTGAGGCTCCTAGTTACCCCCCTACAGGCTTTCCTTGGACCCCATGCACAGTAGTTCCACCACCCAGCCCATCACATCAGTGTTACCTAACTCCAGTCCTCAAAAGCCATCAACAGATCAGGATTTCCTTAGTATTGCCGACGTGATGTAATTATCATCTGGACAATACAAATGAAATACTGAAAACATGATCTGTCCCATGCACAGTATGACAAACCCCACTAACAGTATGATGGCCTCACATGCACTAATTAGGTCTCTCCACAGACTTTCTCAGCTTCCAGCTGGGTTTCCTGACTAGACACGCCCCTTCTTCCTGAGTCATGGGGCCTGTCCTGTCTCTTATGCTTTCCCACGGAAACATGGGATGAAGCCTCAGCAGTTCCGGACCCGGCTCAATACAGGTACTTGCAGCCTTGTCTTCCTCCTTCCATTTGTTAGTCACAGTTTGAACGCTGCTGGTTGGCGTTATCAATTCCTTGGATATCTTTTTGTATCCGTTTCCTGTTTTATACAGTTCAACTACCTTTTCCCATAGATCCATTCATAATTCTTTTGCTTTCCCCATGACTCACAATCCAAAAAGTCAGTGGCTGGATGAAAGATGCAAGAGACTGTCTGGATCGCAGAAACTCACTCAGCTTTTATGCACACACACTGACTACAAGCAAAGAGGTAAGGATGTTACCTTTACTAGCCATTCAAACCTATTTGTGTCAACTTCTGTGCACGTTATCAGGCCTAAATCACCAGGGTATGTAAACTTTTGATCAGGGTTATTTGGATGTTTTGGTTTGTCATTATGATTAAAAAAGAGAAAACACAGTAGTGTGACAATAAATGGCTTCGCCCAACCATTAACCATGAGTGGAGAAAAAGGTTTGATGTTATAATTCATATTCTCTGAAAAATGGTATCCGGTAATTGGAACATCTATTTTTTCATCTGGACCTCCTGATGATTCGTTACAGCAGGGAAACGCGTTGGGGTGTATCTGCTCATGATAAGTCACCATTCTTTACTCTTATAGTTATCTGACTTCATTTGTTTAGTCCCTCTAATTTGGGATAGATCTATTATAGACAGGTAGTTACAGATCAGGTTTATTGTAGGGCTGTGTAGGCCCATAGTGTTGGTCGTTTTCTAATTTTTTGACATTTGCCATTTTTCATCCCTGGGAAGGTGTTTTTTAATATTGTTAATAAGTAATTTTTAAGGGAATATATGTTCACTGCTTTGAGGTTATTCCTTGATTTATTGTTTGATTTGATATTTTTCAGGGTCTAACAATACTCGGCAGGAGCACACGCGTGTATCAGGATAGCGTTCACCACGGGTCATGTGGCTGCCCTGTCTCAGCACACACGCTTATGAAGAGAAGAAAATACAGCTCCGGAAATAATATAAAAATCATCCTTTTATTTAGGCACATATTAAAATACAAAAATCCAGCATGGCTGCTGTACTAGTCTCAGCGGTGAATGAATGAAAATACCGCAACATACAGTGACTGCCCACTGAAGTCTGCGCGTTTCGAGCACCAGGTGCTCTTAGAATCAGAAGCTACGGCAGAAGCTTTCCTCACTCACGGTCACCGGTGTCAGTGGGCACTTTGTCAGTCTCTGTCGGCAATCTCTGCTTGAGGACCTGATGCCCCTAAGACTTGGGCCTACTCCGTCGCAATGCTCAGAGGTAGAAGCGCTGACACTGTCCTCCTGCGCGCTGCGCGTTCCTGCCAAGACTGCCTTGTTTCCCACGCGCTGCGGCTTTTGTAGCTTAGCCGCGCCCCTTCTTCCTGAGTGTAAAGGTCAGTCCGGGGTTTTAAGCATTTCCCCGTGCAACATGAGTGACAGTCCCGACAGTTCCGGACCTGCAGAGGAAAAGTTATGCCCGTTCCGGTCCTTCTCCTTACAGTTATATGCCACCAAAATGTACCACAGAGCATGTAACAGTATATGGATGAGTAACTGAATACAAAAAAAGTTTCTATTCTTTTTTTTACTGTTATATATCATCAAAATGTACTGCACAGCACGTAATACTCTATGGGTAAGTAATTGAATCCAGAAAAAATTTTCAATGCTTTTTTGCAGTGTTATATATCACAGAAATGTATCATAAAGCACGTAATTCTCTATGGATGACATTAAAGTCAATTTTTTTTACCCCCCCCCAAAAAAAAAATGTGATCAACTGCTACAGCTATATATTTAGCAATGGACTGCAAAGAGACTGTATCCATCCACCCTCTTTGCTCCTACAACTCTCTCTGCCTCCCTAGGCTAAATGCAGATTGTACAGTGGGTACGGAAAGTATTCAGACCCCTTTAAATTTTTCACTCTTTGTTTCATTGCAGCCATTTGGTAAATTGAAAAAAGTTTTTTTTTCATTAACGTACACTCTGCACCCCATCTTGACTGAAAAAAAAACAGAAATGTGTAGAAAAACCTGATGAAAAAGCACATGTCATGTATCTGTTATAACACTTTTTTTTATAATTGAATCTTCTTGCACAATTTGTAATCACCTTAAAAAGAGTCTGCCAGAACAAAATGACTGCTCAGCGCAACCTGGGTGCAGCCAAACATTTCAGTGCACCTTCCCACCTATTTGATTTATATCTATCTCCATCCTTCTCTTCTTTCATTGACAACTCTAGCTTTACAGGATAAAAAAAAAAACGTAGGTGCACTGAATTATTTGGCCGCGACAAGGGTGCACTGAACACCTGTGCTTTGTTTGTACAATCAGTTGGTGCTGACAGGTTGGTCTTAAAGAAAACGTCATCTCTCCTGAGTCTGTGTCTTAGTAAACACTTGTATAGCCCATAAAAGGGGCAGCATGGTGGCTCAGTGGGTAGCACATAGCTTTGCAACACAAGGGTCTTGGATTCAAATCCCACCAAGGTCAAAATCTGCAATAAGTTTGTATGTTCTCTCCCCAGTTTCTCATTTTCACGAATGCTATTGATTTATTAAATAACAATTAAAATGACTGTTACCCTTTAAAGAGAATAACTCCAGTACAGAATCTGTAGACGCTGTGATCACATCATACAGGTGCTTATCTCTAAATTAGAATATCATCAAAAAGTTAATTTATTTCAGTTCTTCAATGCAAAAAGTGAAATTCATCTATTATATAGAGTCATTACACACAGAGTGATCTATTTCATGTGTTTATTTCTGTAATGTTGATGATTATGGCTTACAGCCAATGACAGCCCTAAAGTCATTATCTCAGTAAATTAGAATACTTTATAGCATCAGCTTGAAAAAATGATTTTACAAACTGAAATGTTGTCCTACTGCAATGTATGATCAGTAAATGTGCTCAATACTTGGTCGGGGCTCCTTTTGCATCAATTACTGCATCAATGCGGCGTGGCATGGAGGTGATCAGCCTGTGGCACTGCTGAGGTGTTATGGAAGCCCAGGTTGCTTTGATAGCAGCCTTCAGCTCGTCTGCATTGTTGGGTCTGGTGTCTCCCATCTTCCTCTATACAATACCCCATAGATTCTTTATGGGGTTAAGGTCAGACGAGTTTGCTGGCCAATCAAGCACAGTGATACTGTTTTCTAAACCAGGTATTGGTACTTTTGGCAGTGTGGACAGGTGCCAAGTCCTGCTGGAGAATGAAACTTCCATCTCCAAAAAGCTTGTCAGCAGAGGGAAGCATGAAGTGCTCTAAAATTTTCTGGTAGACGGCTGCGCTGACTTTGGTCTTGATAAAAATAAAACACAGTGGACCTACACCAGCAGATGACATGGCTCCCCAAACCATCACTGATTGTGGAAACGTCACACTAGACCTCAAGCAGCTTGGATTGTGGCCTCTCCATTCTTTCTCCAGACTCTGGGACCTTGATTTCCAAATGAAATGCAAATTTACTTTAATCTAAAAACAACACCTTGGACCACAGAGCAACTGTCCAGTTCTTTTTCTCCTTGGCCCAGGTAAGATTCTTCTGGCGTTGTCTATTGGTCATGAGTGGCTTAACACAAGGAATGTGACACTTGTAGCCCATGTCCTGGATATGTCTGTGTGTGGCGGCTCTTGAAGCAGTGACTCCAGCAGCAGTCCACTCCTTGTGAATCTCCCCCAAATTTTTGAATGGCTTTTTCTTAACAATCCTTTCAAGGCTGCGGTTATCCCAGTTGCTTGTGTAACCTTTCTCTAACAAACTTTTTCCTTCCACTCCACTTTCCATTAATATGCTTGGATACAGCACTCTGTGAAGGGCCAGCTTCTTTAGCAGTGACCTTTTGGGTCTTGCACTTCTTGTGGAGTGTGTCAATGACTGCCTTCTGGACATCTGTCAAGTCAGCAGTCTTCCCCATGATTGTGGAGCTTACTGAAACTGACTAAGGGACCTTTATAAACACTTAGGAAGCCTTTGCAGGTGTTTTTTGTTAATTATTCTATTTTAGTGAGATAATGACTTCTGGGTTTTCATTGGCTGTAAGCCATAATCATCAACATTAAGAGAAGTAAAAACTTGAAATAGATCACTCTGTGTGTAATGACTCTATATAATGAGTTTCACTTTTTGGATTAAAGAACTGAAATAAATGAACTTTTTGATGATATTCTAATTTTGTGAGAAGCACTTGTAATACCATTAGAAAAAACTATTATTCAATCTGCGGATATTTATCACTATCATAACATATTGCTTTTATGGGACAAATAACAGATATAGACGTCTGGTAGCAGTTGCAACCTTAAGGGTAAGTTCACACGAGGCGTTTTTTCAGCGTTTTTTCTTCTTGGTTTTTCTTGCGTGTTTTTGCTGCGGTTTTGGCATGCTAGATTTGTCTCTTGTGCGTGCTGATAAAGTTTAGTGTTTAAAATAAAGTCATATTCTATAGAATCTGGTTTTGGCACAAAAACACAGCAAAACCTGATACCTGCGTTTTTGCTGCATTTTGGTGTTCTTTTTCACGACCCATTCATTTCATTAACTAGGTGAAAAATGCTGACATGCCCCCCATTGTGCAAAAAAACATACAAAGAACAAAATCATGATGAGAAAAAAACCAAGTTGTGTGTATGAGATTTCTGAAATCTCATAAGCTTTGCTGGTAGTGTAAAACGCAGCTGAAAATTTGCATTAAAAAACGTGTAATAAAACGCTGCAAAAACGCCTACTGTGAACTTCGCTTTACACCCTCCCTGTACATGCCTTGCTTTTTGCATTGCGTGACTTACATACAGTCATGGCCAAAAGTTTTGAGAATGACACAAATATTAATTTTTACAAAGTCTACTGTTTAACTTTTTCTAATGGCAATTTGCATATACTCCAGAATGTTATGAAGAGTGATCAGCTTAACAGCAATTACTTGCAAAGTCAATATTTGGCTAGAAAATGAACTTTATCCCGCAAAACACATTTCAACATCATTGCAGCCCTGCCTTAAAAGGACCAGCTAACCTCTTTTCAGTGATTGCTCCATTAACACAGGTGTGGGTGTTGATGAGGACATGGCTGGAGATCAATCTGTCATGATTAAGTAAGAATGACACTGTGTAGCCCTGGTGGTAGGCACACGCAGTACCCTGGAGAGTGTATGGAGAGGCAGCGGCTTAATGCTCAATATGCATTCACTCTACACACACTAGACACACCCTTAGGGTAGTGGAGTATACTCTAGGGAGTGGTCAAGAAGGTATGTGTAGGAGTGATTTTAGTCAGTCAGTCTAGTTCCTGTCTTCGGGCAGTAAGGACGTGGAGAGTCTGCGTCTGGACTACAGTGAGAGAGTCTGTATCTGGAGGAGGAGAAGGAGTCTAGATTGCTATCTCACCAGCTTGGAAAGTGGAGTCTGGTATAGGTGTTGGAATACACCTTAGTCTGGTCAGAGCTGTGTCATCTCCTCAGCATACATTGAAGGAAGGAACAAGTTGTAACCCAGAAAGTCTTCAGCATTCCTGTCTAGAGGACAGTATCAGGTACAGTGACGTGCTCCTGCCTGTGATAACTGAGCATCTGTGGCGAACTTGATTGGAAGGAAAAGGAAAGAAGTGACTGCTCGACCCTTGGCTAGTAAGAGTGCTTATGTTACCAGCGTGGACAAGGCGAAAGGCAAGTGGATTTATAAGATTGTGCTTAACGGATTGCAGAAGTCCAGCACGTTTCTACCGGTCACTGGGGACCGAAGAGTCACTGTTGCTTCAGGCACAGTGACAGGACAACCAGGAATCTACCGGACCCTAGGTCGCGGCAGACAAGCCCCTTATAGTCAGCACGTAGCTGGGGTCAGGGGGAGTGAAGGCTTCGGAGTTCTGCAGGACTACATGAGTATTCAGCTCCTTCACAGGAAGGCCCCTAACACTAAGCTGACTGGGCAGGTACAGCAAGCATTGCTGAAGATTAGAGGGAACTACGCTTCATGCTAGTTGCACTCGTTATATTGGAGTTTAAGGAGGCCCCTAACTTGTCCAGCTGCTGCCTCAATATACACTCTCCGTGGGACAGCCTCCCTGGGACCTGCCTTAACATCTTGCAAGTAAAGGTATGGAAAGACGCTGACCGTGTGAGACTGTGTTCTTTAACCGCACTCGACTTCACTACTCACATAGACTTTGAGGGACCAGTCCCACCTGTAGGGGACCCGACATCTAGCTGCCTCACCATCCCCTCAGAGATCTACAGCAGCGCTGGTACTAATTACCAGAGACTACAGGTGGCGTCACGAACTATACATAATCAATCCCCTGTAAATATATCCCTAACATACGCCAGACCGCTAGGGCCACAGACCGAGCCACCGCTACCTGTGACAATCCCATAGACTTCTACGGGCTCGGCTCTGAGTACCCCATTGCCCTGGTAACCCACAATTGTGGTGGCGGGTCGACACAAAACTTTGGCGTCACGAACAGGATACCAAACTCGCGAAATTGCGAGCCCTGCGTGCCTAAGAACTTGTTTTTGTGAAAAGGACTGTTTGCACTTTTGGCGCCAAAATCGCCATTTTTGTCGCCATATTCGCGCCCTCAGGCGC
>JARQOD010000001.1:34620692-34665004 GCA_033576555.1 Oophaga sylvatica
GGTTGCTTCTGTTACTCATATGTTTGCAATTATATTTCTGTCTGTGATAAAAACATCTGTCAAACACACATAAAAACCAGAGGGCAGCAGATCATGTGAAAATATAATATTTGTGTCATTCTCAAAACTTTTGGCCATGACTGTACAGTAATTGTTGGAAAAATATTTAGACTTGAGAGTCCTCAGTGGTTGATACCTTTAAATGGCTAACTGAAAAGATGGTAACAAACATCTTTTCAGTTAGCCATTAAAAGGTATCAACCACTGAGGACTCTCAAGTCTAAATATTTTTCTATCTACTGGCTAACACGGTACGAAGATACACATCTTTCCTATATCAGTAATTGTTGGAAACTTGAGATGACCACCAGAGGGCAGCATCATTTAATATTTTCCAATTCTTTTCTTCCCAGACCTACAACAGTGAAAGCCTTAAGAAAATGAAAATTGTTTCTTTGTTGCCATGTTATTTTGTTTTATTTGGAATTGATAAAACTGTACCCCTCTGTCCTCCTCTGTCCTCCTCTGTTGTATCTAATCACAGCGGAGTCATGTATCATTGACACAAATAATAAAATGTGATAATAGTAAATGAGAACTGTGGCCATTAATAAGTGTTATGTCTTTGATTGACAGGTCTGGCTTTATAAAGCCAAAGAAGAGCAGAAATTGATTTAAAACAGGTAGCTGTCACGGTGCACCGGATGCCTGTGCTTGTTTCAACAGCCATTATGTGCCAACGTAGACCCCTTTTATGGAGAAAATTGGGGTCTGTGCACAAGAAATGCATCAGAAAAAGGTTTCAAATTTTGGGCTACGCCTCATTTGCGCCTCTTTTTGTTTTTTAAAGAAAAGTCCATGGTTTTCGTCATTTTTCTAAAAAGTGGCCAAGGTTTAACAGAAGGGACGGTGTCAGAACTTAGCATTAGTACAACTCAACCGAAGCCCAAAGCCGGGATAGGTGTAGCTTTCTGGAACATGTTTGACCTCGTAATAAATTAGGTGCTTTTTACTCCAGAGAATAATAGTAAGAGTTGAAGGAACATCTGCTGAACGTTCTCCATGTAGGGCAATATCAATGGTGAAACTTTTACTTTTTGAGCAATCTCTGGCTGCTGAAAATGATGCCCAACAATCAACTGATTAAGTAGAGTCTGTGTTGTGAATGCGTTGGAGACGACTTCGGAGCTGAGGCTCCCTCCGGTGGTTGCGGAGGGTATTGAACCAATTAAGGAATGGGTGTCAGGTGGGGCTAACTGGCCTGATATAAGTGAGCTGGCCTCCCATGATCCTCGCCGGTAATCAATTGTTGCTTCCAGGTCTTTGTTGGAATTTCAGCTTGCTTTCCTGCTATCATTCAGATAAGTGACTTTCTGTTTTTTTTCTGTGGTTGGATTTTCCTTGCTTTTTGCAGTCTTGCCTTGGACTTCAACCGGGTCCCCTTTGGGGGTGTCACGCGGTCTTATGATATGTGTACGATGTCAGTAAACTATTCTTAAAAGAACAACACTCTATACAACATATAGATTAGCAACATCAGCATGTAAATATAGAATAGATTTACCTGACACGATATCCGTTGAACTCAGGGTTAATCTTGAGGACTTGATACACTGTCACAGGAAAGAGGAGGACCGGGGGTCTAACCTGACCCTAAACTGGGGTCCTAACTAATCCCTCACCTTGGAGGTACTGATAATGGTTCAGAGGTCCAAGTCTCCAGCCTAACCCTGTCTCCTATCAGTCCCTGAACCCTGTAATCAGTCCTAAGAAGGATTCTGATTACCACCAAAGGGATATGGGCTGATCTCTGCTAAATACACAGATTAGACATATAAGACAGACTGGAGAAAACACAGACTTGCATACACACTCAAACACAGAAGGAACATAAATGATCTGGGATATTAAACTCTAAGCAAGGTGAGCTTAAAACAACTAAGGAGCTCTTCAACTTAAGTCTATACAGATACAATCCTATCTGTGGTCTGCATGAAGAATTTCACTGGCAACTCCCAACACAGACAACCAGAGATTTAAAGGAAACCAATCAACAAATAATTAATTGCAGCCGGGAGAAACTGCACCCAGTCCCAGAACTGAGCACAGACAGAATTAACTCCCTAACTGCCAAACACAAAGAAACAGCAACTCAGCTGTGAGAAGTCAGAATGTGCAACCGCGACGATCTTCGTGGCGATGCACACATGACAGTACCCCCCCTTCTACGAGGGGCCTCCGGACCCTCAGGGCCAGGTTTGCCCGGGTGAGTTCTGTGGAAGGTCCGCACCAAACGATCTGCGTTAATGTCAGACGCAGGAACCCACGTCCTCTCCTCTGGACCATACCCCTTCCAATGCACCAAGTACTGAAGGGACCGGCGATTCAGACGTGAGTCAATGATCTTTGACACTTGAAACTCCAAGTTACCATTGACCACCACTGGAGGAGGAGGTAGAGGTGATGGTATGACTGGTGTCACGTACCTCTTAAGTAATGACTTGTGGAACACATTGTGGATTTTAAACGTAGGAGGGAGGTCCAGACGAAATGCCACAGGATTAATTATGGAACTGATCCTGTACGGCCCGATGAATCTGGGGCCCAGCTTCCAGGAGGGAACTTTAAGTTTTATATTCCTGGTAGACAACCATACCAGATCGTTCACATTAAGATCTGGACCAGAAACTCTCCTCCTATCAGCCATACGTTTATAACGGTTCCCCATAGCACTCAGATTATTCAATACACCTCTCCACACTGAAGCAAGTGACGACGAGAAACGCTCCTCCTCAGGAACCCCAGAAGGGCCCCCCCCATTGAATGTACAAAACTGGGGATGAAAACCATATGCCCCAAAAAACGGGGACTTACCAGTGGACTCGCTCCGCCTGTTGTTAAGAGCGAACTCTGCCAGAGGCAAGAAAGAAGACCAGTCCTCCTGGTTCTCTGAGACAAAACACCGAAGATAAGTCTCTAGGCTTTGATTCAGACGCTCTGTCTGACCATTGGTCTGCGGATGAAAAGCCGAGGAAAATGACAATTGCATCCCCCGACGTAAACAAAATGCCCTCCAAAACTTGGACACAAACTGAGACCCCCTATCTGACACCACATCAGAAGGCAACCCATGAAGTCTCACAATCTCCCCAATGAACACCTGCGCCAGAGTTTTAGCATTAGGGAGGGCAGGAAGAGCAATGAAATGTGCCATCTTACTGAACCTGTCAACAACCACCAGTATGACAGTCTTCCCTGACGACTGAGGAAGGTCCGTGATGAAGTCCATAGACAAATGAGTCCATGGACGCTCCGGAAGTTTCAAGGGTAAGAGGGTCCCAGACGGACGGGTATGAGGGGTCTTAGAGCGAGCACAAACCCCACAGGACGCGACAAAAGTTAAAACATCTTTATTAACGTTAGGCCACCAAAACCGGCGAGAAAGGAGATCTAAAGTAGCCTTACTCCCTGGATGTCCTGCTAAAGCAGAATTATGATGTGCCTCAATAACCTTTTGTCTCAACTGATTTGGGACAAACAGTCTCCCTGGAGGTCCTGCAGGGGCGTCCCCCTGAGCCTCTAACACCTCCTCCTCAAGCTCAGAACATACAGCCGACACTACCACCCCCTCCTGAAGGATAGGAATCGGGTCATCCATTTTCCCGGCCCCTGGGAAACTGCGAGACAAGGCATCCGCCTTAACATTCTTAGATCCAGGGCGATAAGTGACAACAAAATTAAACCTGGTAAAAAACAACGACCATCGAGCTTGTCTGGAATTCAGACGCTTAGCAGATTCCAAATACAGCAGGTTCTTGTGATCAGTAATGACGGTGACCGGGTGGACTGCCCCCTCCAAAAAGTGACGCCATTCTTCAAAAGCAACTTAATGGCCAAAAGTTCCCTATTGCCGATATCATAATTCCTTTCGGCGGACGACAATTTTTTAGAAAAGAAAGCGCACGGATGCCATTTACCAGGGGACGGACCCTGGGACAATATTGCACCCACCCCTACGTCAGACGCTCCACCTCCACAACGAACGGCTGTGATGCATCTGGTTGGATGAGAACGGGTGCCGAAGCAAAACATTTTTTCAAAGAGGAAAAAGCTTGGCAAGCTTTGTCCGACCATTTAGAAAAATCCGTCCCTTTTCTTGTCATGTCAGTGAGAGGTTTGACAACAGATGAGAAATTACAAATAAATTTCCGGTAGTAGTTAGCAAACCCCAGAAAACGCTGCAGAGCCTTAAGATCCTCTGGCTGATCCCATTCAAGCACTGCTCTCACCTTTTCAGGGTCCATACGGAAACCGGAGGCTGACACCAAGAAACCCAAAAACTGAAGTTCCTGTACGGCGAATACACACTTTTCCAGTTTGGCGTATAGTTTATTGTCTCGCAAGATCTGCAACACCTGTCTCACATGCTCCTGGTGAGACACAAGATCTGGTGAGTAAATTAAAATGTCATCCAAATATACGACCACAAACAGCCCCACCAGATGACGAAAAATGTCATTAACAAAATGTTGGAATACTGCTGGTGCAGTAGTCAGACCAAAAGGCATGACAAGGTTCTCATAATGTCCCTCCGGCGTGTTAAACGCCGTTTTCCACTCATCCCCCTCTTTTATCCTAATCAGATTATACGCCCCCCTGAGATCCAATTTAGAGAACCATTTGGCGCCAACAATTTGATTGAAGAGATCAGGAATCAGAGGGAGTGGATACGGATCTCGAACAGTAATCCGATTAAGTTCGCGGAAATCCAAGCAAGGGCGTAGGCCTCCATCTTTTTTCTTCACAAAGAAGAACCCCGCGGCCACTGGGGAAGATGAAGGTCTAATATGCCCTTTGGCCAGACTTTCCGAAATATAATCTTTCATAGCCTGCCTCTCAGGACCAGAAAGGTTATATAACCTAGCTTTAGGTAACTTAGCATCAGGAAGTAAATTAATAGAGCAGTCATACACGCGATGAGGAGGCAACTCCTGACACCCCTCCTCAGAGATCACATCCCCAAAGTCCTCCAAAAAAGGAGGCAAAGTACTAGGCACGACCGCACTGATGACTGTGTTCATGCAGTTACTTTTGCAAAACTCACCCCATTGGCTTATATCTCTGGACTGCCAATTAATCACAGGGTTATGTTTAACCAACCAAGGAAGTCCCAACACAATAGGAGTAGGTAGACCCTCCAACACATAACAAGATAATAGTTCCCTATGTATTGCCCCTACCCGAAGGTCAACGTTATGAACCTCATGAACAAAGCTACCTTGGCCGAGAGGCCTGGCGTCAATGGAGAATATAGGGATCGGTTTGACCAATACACTCAGATGCATACCTTGAGCCTGAGCAAACTGAGCGTCAACCAGATTAGCCCCGGACCCACTATCAAGAAGAACAGAAAATCTCTCCACTCTCGTACCAACCACCACCTCCACTGGTACAAGGAACTGAGAAGAACTAGCGGACGAAATACATACTCCCAGGTTGTCGTCCACCACACAACCTGGGATTAACAGTTTTCCGGCGACTTTTTGCTCAACAAGGCACGGGATGGACATCCCCCAACAAAATGTCCCTCTTTCCCGCAGAAGAAACACCTTCTAGTCCTGCGGCGTACCGCCAATCCCCTCCTACGAAATGATGTCCCTCCCAACTGCATAGGCTCCTCCGAACAGACAAGGGGAACCTCAACATAAGGGACTTTAGTAGTAGGTGGAGTAACAACAGGGGGCGGAGTTACCTCGCACCTCTCCCGGAGCCGTCTATCAGTACGGATAGCTAGGGCCATAGCAGCCTCCAGTGATGGAGGAGAATCATACTGAGCCAAAACGTCCTTTAATTTGTCAGAAAGCCCATGACAAAACTGGCTTCTAAGAGCTGGGTCATTCCACTGAGTATCTGTGGCCCATCTACGGAACTCAGAAGCAAATTCCTCCGCCGGACGATCTCCCTGCTGTATCTTACGTAATTTTGTCTCAGCAAGAGAGACCCGATCTGGGTCATCATATACCAAACCCAGGGCAGTAAAAAATCGATCACTGACTGTAGAGCCGGGGATCCCGGAGGAAGGGAGAAGGCCCAGGATTGAGGGTCCCCTTGTAGGAGCGAGATAACAATTCCCACTCTCTGCTCTTCACTCCCTGATGATCGAGGCCGAAGCCGAAAATACAATTTACATGCTTCCCTGAAGGTAAAAAATTTGTCTCGCCCACCAGTGAACCTGTCTGGGAGAGCTACTTTAGGTTCAAATCTGGTTTGCTCCGAGGGAGACAAAACTTTGGACTTAATGTCCGTCAGCTCCATGGATAATCCCTGCAACTGCAGAGCCAGCTGGGCTACTGGATCCATGGCAACTGGGAATAATTTTATGGGCCAGTGAAAATGTCACGCGGTCTTATGATATGTGTACGATGTCAGTAAACTATTCTTAAAAGAACAACACTCTATACAACATATAGATTAGCAATATCAGCATGTAAATATAGAATAGATTTACCTGACACGATATCCGTTGAACTCAGGGTTAATCTTGAGGACTTGATACACTGTCACAGGAAAGAGGAGGACCGGGGGTCTAACCTGACCCTAAACTGGGGTCCTAACTAATCCCTCACCTTGGAGGTACTGATAATGGTTCAGAGGTCCAAGTCTCCAGCCTAACCCTGTCTCCTATCAGTCCCTGAACCCTGTAATCAGTCCTAAGAAGGATTCTGATTACCACCAAAGGGATATGGGCTGATCTCTGCTAAATACACAGATTAGACATATAAGACAGACTGGAGAAAACACAGACTTGCATACACACTCAAACACAGAAGGAACATAAATGATCTGGGATATTAAACTCTAAGCAAGGTGAGCTTAAAACAACTAAGGAGCTCTTCAACTTAAGTCTATACAGATACAATCCTATCTGTGGTCTGCATGAAGAATTTCACTGGCAACTCCCAACACAGACAACCAGAGATTTAAAGGAAACCAATCAACAAATAATTAATTGCAGCCGGGAGAAACTGCACCCAGTCCCAGAACTGAGCACAGACAGAATTAACTCCCTAACTGCCAAACACAAAGAAACAGCAACTCAGCTGTGAGAAGTCAGAATGTGCAACCGCGACGATCTTCGTGGCGATGCACACATGACAGGGGGCTTGTGCTGCCCTCTGTTCTCATTTTGTATTTGCACTTGTTCGCTGTTCCATTGATATTTTTATTTGCTGGGTAGCTTTGTGTCACACCAGAGATCTGATATAGGTGGTCGAGATCGTGTGGTCTCAGGTTTTTTGTAATCAGAAGTGCTGGTATTTTTATTAGGGTTTTTTCTGGTTGCAGACAGAATTTCTCTCCTGTACTTTACTTTCTAGACAGATTTGGGCCCCAACATTTGCTCATTCTATTTTCTGTCTGTGTTCGTGTTTTCCTCTTATCTAACCGCCATTACATTTTTGGGGGCTTCCTATTTCTTTGGGGGCTTTACTCCGGGGCAGTTAGCTTTCCTCTTTCTATCTTCAGGTGTAGCTAACTCTCCGGCTGTGCCGAGGCATCTAGGATCACCGTAGGTACGCTCCACAGCTACATCTAGTTGTGCGGTTAGTTTAGGGATCTGCAACCCATTAAGTTCCAGCCTCTCTGGTGTCTTGCTGTTTGGCGGTATTTTGCTCCTGTCCTCCTCAGCTACCAAATCATAACAGTCCGACTGCTAAGACCCCAATGATCAGCCTTAAACTACGGAGGAACTCATTGGCAAATCTTCAGTTTCCCAGCAGCACCACCACAGGGGAAATAAGGAGTTGCAGACCACATTCAGGCTCGGGATTGGATGGTATGTATGAGTTATACATACCCTCGGCCAGTGGGTGCGGTCTCGCTCTCCATACACTTGGCCGGGGTCGTCACTAGACAGGGCGTGGCATCGACTCAATACAAGTGCATGGCGTGAGACTATAACTCACACATACCCTCCAGTACTAGGTCTGAAACCGGCGAATCCCCACAGCGTACAGAATGACTGCAGACTTAATGTTTTTGACCGGACAACCCTTTTAAATCAGATTTTTAGTTAAATTTACTTTTTCTTTTTGGCAATATTTGTATTTTTTACATATCACAATCTGTATTAGAAATTAAAAAAAAAGTTATTTTGCAATTTCCACACTGGCCACTGGGGCTTTTTTTGACCTGTCGTTTAAATCATATTTTTTTGGTATATTTGTTTTTTTAATTTTAACTTTTAGCAATGTTTTTTTTTCCTTTTTTACATATCACAATTTGTATTTTAAAAAATAGAAATCTTTCAATTTTCACACTGTCCACTGGGCCTTTTTTTAACTGTAACTTCCTGCTTCAGGAAACAACACATGTACATAGCCACAATGGTCTAAACTTGGACCCTTTCTTTTGATGCATCTAACGAGCAAGGGAGGAATAGCAGGGGTATCAGTGACATCGCCTATTGTGTTATCTGCTGTCTATAGTGGTGTTGGTGCCTGTCACTGTTATCTTGTCTGTTGTGATAATGAGGCTGCTGGAAACTTTTTCTGGAAAAGACGCGTCTAAAAAAAAAAAAAAAAAAGCTCTTGTGGCCAGTGTGAAAATTGCAAGATCACATTTTTTTTTGCAAAAAGCTGATGAAAATGGCAAGTTTTAAAAACAAAAAAAATAACTGAAAAACCTGATTTACACAATAGGTAATTTTGTATGATAACTTTTCTTTAATCCAATGGGATATCCAAGTAATATATGGACATAATGGATCCTTCAGATAGGAATATGTTCTTTGTAGCAGTGTGCTGCGAATGTATGTCCTTTAAAGACAAGCCTTGCCGTGACGAATACGTATCTGAATATTTGTTTGCACCTAGGGTCAATGATGTGGGTCGGCCTCCGCCACTACCTGTATTGTCACCGGAGGGCTCTGCGATGTCTGAGCACCTCAAGCTGTGACTATGGTAATGCACTTCAGTGTCTCATTTTGCTATGATCACAAGAGCTGTTCTCCTCCTCCTCCTCTCGCCCCCTTGCATCGATATGGCATGAGCAGCACGTTATTAAATTGCAGAAGCAATTGCAGCGTGTCAAGGGAGGGATGGATCAGCTCTGCTGTGTCTCCTGGATCCCAGGACATAGAGGATTTCCCCTGCCCACCAGCTGTATACTCCAGTCCTACAGCTACTGATGAAAACCCTTAAACAGGGGCTCCTGGAGAGAAATAAAGGCATGGACAGCAATCTGAAGACTTCATCTGTGTGTGTGTAACCTGGAATCAGGGGGATGAAGAGCTAGAAGACTGCAGGCAGGCTGTGGACCACTGTGCATCCTGCTTTGGCAAGAATCCGAAAGCGCAATGGCTTTCTATTGTGACATGGAAGGCTTCTGTTTCAGCTGAGATGCTCCAAACTCATCCAGACTAGGATTATTCTTATTGGGGATGGTGAAAACCCAGTGGATTACTATTATGGGTGCCAATCACTCACACAAAACTCCAGTGTTTGACGAGAACGAAGACGGTAAGGAGCTGTCCAGTGTGCATGGTGCTGAAATAGTATCCAGATACTTCCAGCGGTCTGTTGTGTGATGTCTACTCCCTTTGTGACTAGTTGTGATGATTCATTGGGATTTTTTTTTATTCTTACTAAAATGTATGTATTTTTGTCTAAAAATTATTTTTGTCTAAAAATTATATTTGTCGTTTGGTTTCTTTAAAATGTTCCACCATAGCTTTTCTGTTGCACTGTTTATTGCTAGTTGCAGAAAGAGTTAACAGAGAATCTGTCGGCGCATTCACCCTTGACTGTGCAATGGGAGAGTTTGTAACTCTTTTATTCATTTTCTGAGCTGATTTATGATCACATCAAAGTTGAGTGTGCAGGGAAACAAAGAGCCTGTTAGAGCCAAACGCTGCAAAATTTATACTAAAACCCAATTGAAAAAAAGATTTTTAGCTTCCAACACTTGCATTTAAGTAAGAAAAAAAAGTCTCGAAAGGTGGACAAGCCCTTTAAATGATTCTTGTTGGCCTAATGTTGTCAGTATTGTGCTCCAGTTTCGGTCCGAGTGCGATTCATTGCAAAACATCAGATCGCTCTTGGATCAATGTTATTCCATGGGACAGTGCACATGTCCGATTTTTTTTTTCAGACCCAAGAGATAAAATCGTGAGATGCCCGATTTGCCTCTGATAATGGGATGGCGCTCGCCCATTTATGTCTATGGGTGTCCTGGTGTAATCAGTCAACGAATGGAAAGTGCTTTTTTTAATCCACTCTGAACCCTTCATCACACTACATTGCTTTCATGTGTTGTAATGGAGTTATTACTCCTTGTAAGACTAGGTCAGCCTCCCCGCTCTGGATTATGTTCAATTAGATCCTTCATATACCTGCAGTCTGCTTGTTAGATGCCGGTGAAAGCATTCATGTAGTCTAGCAGATGGATCGTTCTGAGATACTTAACAGAGCTCTTAGTTGTTTTACTCTTACAGCTTATAGTTTATCTCTGAGACCTTAGGTGTTCCTATAGTGTGTGATGTTGTATGTAAGACTTTATTTACTTAATTTCTTGTCTTTCTTGTATGTCTTTCTGTCATTAACACGTTAACCTAGTTCAATTCCCTTTGTGTAAATCAGGGTCCTTTTAGACTAGATTAATTGCAGGAGTAGAAGTTCCTGTGCGGACTTTACTTATCCCAGTAGGATTGTTAGACAGTGGACAACCTCCTTACCGGACGATACGGATCGTATGACGGACTCTGTATCATTATCATCTTCGTTAGTTTCCTTATTAGTACGACAATATATGCTACTGACATGGTCGGAACATAAGACGATGAAAGTGAGAATTTTTTTTTTTTAATTCAACGAAAACGACCAACGTAACTACCAACTGATACATTGATCTAAGACATTTGCAGGCACGATCCACCTGCTTGGAACATCTAGTTCATTAATTACATCAAGGAATCCATCTCTCGAGTACGGCAACTTACAAGACTAATTAGAAAGCTTTTCATTCTACTACATAAGGAAAAATACACTCTTATGAATCTGCCAAGATCAGTTTCTTGAAGTTAGTAAGTTACAAGCTGTTACACAGATCTAGCTTCTCATCATGTCAGAACAGAAGCTTTGCACACGGATATGATACGCTATGTTTAATATAATCATTTCAATAGAAATCGACCATTTCAAGTGAATCGACATTGGTTCAATTACAGTTACAACAAAAGTATTGCTGCCGGTAATTATCCTCATTATTAGTATTAGTAAAATCTCTAAAGACTGAATTTAATTGTTTTTTTTTTTTTTACATAGCATGTAAGAAAACCCAAGCAATACTGTTTAGGTCTATGAATTATAATTATTTTACATGGGACTGCAGGACATTATCATTGCTTTAGTTTAACTTACACAGTTAGAGTTTATAAGAAATCTTTTAAAATTCCTTAAAAGTGTCCACTTATTTTTATATATCCCAGCATAACGTTTAGCAATTCGCTATGTACCGCCTGTTAGGACAGATATAATATTTTTGTGTATATATATTTGCAATTTACAACATTATTCATTAAAAAAAATCTTGAAATATAATAATTAATAATTATAACCCAGGATAAAATATTGAACTTGTCACGTAAGGGACTCAGTAAATTAGGATGATACGGTATGTTTCCCGCCAATCCTATAACTCGGATTAATGATTTGATCCCAGCTCAGTTCTGCTACATCTACATACACAATGTGATTTTTTTATTTCCTCTGGATGAAATACGTCAGGATTATAAGAAAGGTCAGCTTGGCATCACGCTATGGATTACCTGTATCTTTTGACAGTGGCTGAAATTGCTGCAGATGCTGGGTGAAATCAGATGAAATGTCATTGGATTCTCCATTATACACTGGATTTCTAGCAATGAAGACAATGTGAATGTGTTCTGATTGTAGGACTATGTATTTAGTAAATCATTCATGTGTATAAGCCGGCAGCGTATAGTAATAGTAATGTAAAATATTAATGGACGATGTTACCGCCGCTGACAGTCCCAGAACATCATTTATTAACCTAAGCATTTATAAATTATTACTGGTGACCAACAGTTGAACGTTGACATCATCTAAACTGATGGGTTTGTAATAGGCAGCCCGATGGAAAGCCAAGGTGAGCGAGATGAAAATTCTTACCGGTTTTCCGATAAGAAAGATGCAAGTGGAAACCTGTTGACTTAGGTTGTAGCTAAGGACCTTTCGGTTGAATGATTCTCGTCAAACACAATGACATATGACATGATGATGATCACAAGGACTCATTATTGCCTAGACATCATTTTTTCTTAAAAAAATGGATAAGAACCCTACTGTGTCATTCGTACCATTAAATCAAGAGGCAGATGATAATTGTTGGGGAGATCATCTAGCTTGACTGATATGTTAGTTATGATCTGATGTCTCTTTATAAATGCTTAACATTTTCCCGATAAACATCAGTAGGTCGGATTTACTAATGTGTTTGCTTGTAAACTTTGGCAAAAAATAAAAAGTAAAAAATCAGCAAAAGTTGATGCATCAACTATATTATCTAAATATTTAGTTTTAGACATTTTTATTATGTGGTTTAGATCTTTTTGCAGCTCACAAGGGGGCATAGCTTAAAGCACCACTTCAGAGATTTTTTGTTGCACCACTGGAGTGGTGCTTTAAATGTAATTCCCCTGCCCCATGTCTCAAACTCACTTGCCATCGCCTTCATCCTATTCTAGAGTTGCTCCCGTTGGTCTTCGGCAAAAAGTGACCTGCCGGGGGTAGCCGAGACCCCAGAGAACATGATCCGGGTCAGTATTTACCGACCCCGGTGTTGCGATCGCAGTTATACTGAGTATAACGGCGACCGCAACAACAAAAAAAATGATTTCTCTCCCCTCTGATGTGATCGCGCATCAGAGGGGTAATAGTGTCCCGGGACCCCCGATGCCCCCCGTACCTGTAGGTGTTCCCCATGTCCTCGGATCCTCCCGGGTCTTCTTCCTGGAAAAAAATTGCGGGCGCATGCGCAGTGCGCCCGCCAAATCTGCCTGGCGGCAGATTAAAAGAATATTTCATTCATTCTTCAAAAGTACATTTTGATCACTGTGATAAACTATCACAGTGATAAAAATAAAAAAACAGTACATAACCCCCCCCTTTATCACCCCCTTAGTTAGGGACGTATAATAAAATGTAGAAATTGTATTTATTTTAATTTTTCCGTTAGGGCTAGGGTTAGGGTTAGGGCTAGGGTTAGGGTAAGGGTTAGGGCTAGGGTTAGGGCTATAATTAGGGTTAGGGTTAGCATTAGGGTTAGGGTTAGGCTGGGTTCATACTGCGTTATGGCAGTCCGTTAGACGGACTGCGTTACACCGCGGTATAACACGGTGTAACGCAGTCCGTTAACGCTGCCATTCACCCCCATTTGAGGGCGCATCGCGACGCATGCCGTAAAGCGGCATGCGTTAGCGACGTGCCGTCATTCAGTGACGGAGCCTCGGACACGGGCTGCAGCGTCTGGGCTCCGTCACCGCTAGCGCAGATGAATCATCTGCTGATTCCTCTGCTCTAGCGGGTATAGCATAACGCGATCGCGTTATGCTATATTGTTACCAGCCCGACAACGCTATGTGTTGAACGGGCTGGTAAAACGCAAAATGAACCTAGCCTTAGGGTTAGGGTTATAATTAGGGTTAGGGTTACAATTAGGGTTAAGGCTACAATTAGGGTTAGGATTACAATTAGGGTTGGAATTAGGGTTGGGATTAGGGTTAGGATTAGGGTTAGGGTTGGGATTAGGGTTAGGGGTGTGTTGGGGTTAGGGTTGGAGCTAGAATTGAGGTCTTTCCTCTATTTAGGCACATCAGGGGGTCTCCAAACACGACGTAGCGTTCAAAAAGTCAAATTGCGCTCCCTCCCTTCCGAGCCCTGCCGTGCGCTCAAACAGAGGTTTACCCCAACATATGGGGTATCAACGTACTCAGGACAAATTGCACACCAATTTTGGGGTTCTAATTTCTCTTGTTACCCTTGGGAAAATAAAAAATAGCTGGCTAAAAAAATCATTTTTGAGGAAAAAAATATTTTTTCATTTTCACGGCTCTGCGTGTTAGGGTTCGATTTCCCGCTGCTGCTCAAGGGGAGTCTCGAACCCGTCCCGCTGCGGTCTCCCATTCATTTCTGGCCACAGTGGAGCCTGCTCAGCAGAGACATCGGTCCAAGCGTCTTGCCCACTCCACTACTGTGCAGTGATTTACTGCTGCCTTTCCTGGATCTGCTATTATAGCCAGTGCTGGAGCAGACGTCTTTGGAACAAAGTCCTGCGTTTTCCCTTCTGAGCATGCCCAGAGTGAGATCTCTCATTGGAGATCAGGGGTCACATGTTCAGGTGCTGCAGCGGCTCCTATTGGTCCGCCAGGAAGGTCATGTAGCTACATGTGTTTGTAACAGTTTCTCATTGGTCCTTGTTCCTGGAAGGTCCTGTAGCTGTTGCTATAAAAGGGTAGCATGGCTGGGCCGCCATGCGCTAATATCAACCATTGTATGCTATGCGCCAGTGTGGTCATGTGTATGTGTGGATAGGGACCCGGCTGAAATAAGCCACTAGAATACCGACTTAATCGGTGAGGAGTTTGGTATGGTAGCCGGTCAGGGTCGGTGTCCTAGATGCCCTAGATTACCGGCATAACCGGTGAGGAGTTTTGATTGCCATATTCAGGGTCTGGCGTTCAGACGCCATAGATTGCGGGTGACTCCCGCGAGGACATTAGCACATGATCACGCTTTATGTACGCTTAGCACTTAACTGTGTACCTGAGAGCCTTACAGGACACAGTGCTTTTTCTCAGCGGCCCTGTGACGTAACAGGGTTCGCTTTCAACGCTAGTCAGCGCCCTAGCGTGTTTTCTTTGCCACTCAGTTGTGTCTAGTGAGTGCGCACACATCGCCATATAGCGCTGCGGCTCTCCTTCTAGCGGCTCTGTGGAGTAACAGAGTTCGCACTCATTGCCACAGCACATTACGGCGTTTATGTTGGCGACTCTGCGGGATAACAGAGTTTGCTTCTCGCGCCATTTTTACTAGCAGCAGGCTCCGCTTGCACGGTGGACCCCGGGCTGCGAACGCACCTTTCTACATTATATATTTGGTGTGTTCCGCAGACCCATAACACTGCGTTTATAAATTTCTGTGAAGCACTTTGGGGTTCAAAGTGCTCACCACACATCTAGATAAGTTCCTTAGGGGGTTTTCCACTGTTTAGGCACATCTGGGGCTCTGCAAACGGAACATGACCCCCATCAACGTCTGCATTCCAAAACGTTATTACTTCCTTTCCAAGCCCTGCCGTGCGCCCAAACAGTTCCCCCCCACATATTTGGTTTCAGCGTACTCAGGACAAATTGGACAACAACTTTTGGGGTCCAATTTCCTTGTGAAAAATCAAAAATTTGGGACTAAAAAATCATTTTTGTGGAAAATTGTTTGTTTTTTTTCACACCCAGGCATTATAAACTTTTGTGAAACACTTGGGGGTTCAAAGTGCTCACCACAGATCGAGATAAGTTACTTAGGGGGTCTAGTTTCCAAAATGGGGTCAATTGTGGGGGTTTTCCACTGTTTAGGCACATCTGGGGCACTGCAAACAGAACATGACCCCATCAACGTCTGCATTCCAAAATGTTATTACTTCCTTTCCAAGCCCTGCCGTGTGCCCAAACAGTCCCCCCCCACATATTTGGTATCAGCGTACTCAGGAAAAATTGGACAACAACTTTTAGAGTCCAATTTCCTTGTGAAAAATCAAAAATTTGGGACTAAAAAATCATTTTTGTGGAAAATTGTTTTTTTTTTTCACACCCAGGCATTATAAACTTTTGTGAAACACTTGGGGGCTCAAAGTGCTCACAACAGATCTAGATAAGTTCCATAGGGGGTCTAGTTTCCAAAATGGTGTTACTTGTGGGGGGTTTCCACTGTTTAGGCGCATCAGGGGCTCTCCAAACGTGACATGGTATCCAATCTCAATTCCAGCCAATTTTGGTTTGAAAAAGTCAAACGGCGCTGCTTCCCTTCCAAGACCTGCCGTACACCCAAACAGTGGCCCCCCCCACATATGGGGTATCAGCGTACTCAGGACAATTTGGAAAACAACTTTTGTGGTCTAATTTCTCCTGTTACCCTTGGGAAAATAAAAATTGGGGACTAAATGATCAGGTTTGTGGAAAAAATATGATTTATTATTTTCACGCCGGGTGTTATAAACTTCTGTGAAGCACTTGGGGGTTCAAAGTGCTCACCACAGATCTAGTTAAGTTCCTTGGGGGGTCTAGTTTCCAAAATGGGGTCACTTGTGGGGGGTTTCCACTGTTTAGACACATCAGGGCCTCTACAAACGCGACATGGCGTCCAGCCAATTCTGCGTTGAAAAAGTCAAACGGCACTCCTTCCCTTCCAAGCTCTGCCATGCACCTAAAAAGTGGTTTACCCCCACATATGGGGTATCGACATGCTCAGGACAAATTGCACAAAAACTTTTGGGGTCTTGTTACCCTTGGGAAAATAAAAATTGGGGTGAAAAGATTTTTGAGGAAAAAAAATGATTTTTTATTTTCATGGCTCTACGTTATAAACTTGTGTGAAGCACTTGGAGGTTCAAAGTGCTCACCACACATCTAGATAAGTTCCTTGGGGGGGTCTAGTTTCCAAAATGGGGTCACTTGTTGCGGGTTTCCACTGTTTAGGTACATCAGGGGCTCTCTAAACGCGACATGGCATCCAGCCAATTCTACGTTGAAAAAGTCAAACGGCGCTCCTTCCCTTGCGACCTCTGCCGTGCGCCCAAAAAGTGGTTTACCCCCACATATGGGGTATCGGCGTATTCAGGAGAGATTGCACAACAAATTTTGTGGTTCATTTTTTCTTTTAACACTTGTGAAAAAAAACAATTGGTTCCGAAGTAAAGCTTTTGCAAAAAAGTTAAATGTCAATTTTTTCCTTCCACATTGCTTCAGCTCCTGTGAAGCACCTGAAGGGTTAATAAACTTCTTGAATGTGGTTTTGAGCACCTTGAGGGGTGCAGTTTCTAGAATGGTGTCACTTTTGGGTATTTTATATCATATAGACCCCTCAAAGTGACTTCAAATGTGATGTGGTCCCTAAAAAAAAATGGTGTTGTAAAAATGAGAAATCGCTGGTCAACTTTTAACGATAACTTCGTAACAAAAGAAAATTTTGTTCCCAAAATTGTGCTGATGTAAAGTAGACATGTGGGAAATGTTATTTATTAAGAAATTTGTGTAACATATCTCTTTGATTTAAGGGCATAAAAATTTCAAGTTTGAAAATTGGTAAATTTTCTAAATTTTCGCCATATTTCTGTTTTTTTCATAAATAAAAGCAAGTCATATAAATTTCTTTTTACCCCTAACGTGAAGTACAATATGTCACGAAAAAACAGTCTCAGAACCAGCTGGATTCATTAAAGCGTTCCAGAGTTATAACCTCATAAAGTGACAGTGGTCAGAACTGTAAAAATTAGCCCGGTCATTAAGCTGCAAAATGGCTCTGTCACTAAGGGGTTAAGACTCTCCAGGTCAGTACAAATATGCAGATACTAAACATGTAAAGGTTCTTTTTTATTTAAATGGGGAAAAAAAATCTAAAGTTTGTAAAATACCATTTTGGGTTAGATACTGTGCTTTCATTGCCTGTTCTTGCAGTTTATTGCAATGTTGTGGCAACCAAAAACATAATTCTGTTTTTTTTCCTTTTGTTTTATTTTGGATGGGGCAAAAATACGGTTATTTGAACTTTTTTAAAAAAAATTTTGGAACAATTTTATTATACTTTTCACTGACTTCAATAGTCTCAAGCTGAGATCATCTGATCACTTCTTCTACAGAAGCAAAATGATCATCTCCTCATAGGAGATCAGCAATGACAGACATGAAGGTCTTTTGCAAACCCCACTCTTGAAGAGTGGAAAAAGATATTGTAATTTGTCGCCAAAGTGTTCATTCTGTGCCTAGAAGACTTGGTGCTGTCCTTAAAACTCATGGAGGTCATTTGAAACACTAGGTGTTGTAGCTTTGGCAAGGGGTGTACTCATTTTTTAATAAACTAATTTGCATAAAACTAAAGATTTTGCAATTAAAGTTATGTTATATTAAAGGGATTCTGTCACCCCATTTTTCAACTATAAGCTGCGGCCACCGCCATCAGGGGCTTATCTACAGCATTCTGTAATGCTGTAGATAAGCCCCCGATGTCACCTGAAAGAGAAGAAAAACAAGTTAGATTATACTCACCCAGGGGCGGTTTGGGGTCCGGTCCGATGGGTGTTGAGGTCCGGTGCCTCCCATCTTCTAGCGAAGACGTCCTCTTCTTTGCTTCCCGTTGCGGCTCTTGCGCAGGTGCACTGATCTGCCCTGTTGAGGGAAGAGTAAAGTACTGCAGTGCGCAGGCGCTGGACCTCTCAGACTTTTCCCGGCGCCTGTGCACTGCAGTACTCTGCTCTGCCCTCAACAGGGAGATCAGTGCGCCTGCGCAGGAGAAGCAACGGGAAGCAAAGAAGAGGACGTCTTCGCTAGACCGGACCGGAACGTGACACCCATCGGACTGGACCGGACCCCGGACCGCCCCTGGGTGAGTATAATCTAACTCGTTTTTCTTCTCTTTCAGGTTACATCGGGGGCTTATCTACAGCATTACAGAATGCTGTAGATAAGCCACTGGTGGCGGTGGCCGCAGCTTATAGAAAAATGGGGTGACAGATTCCTTTAAAGTTATATTTTTACTTTCATGTTATGGCTTATAAAATGGATTTTATGAAACTCAGTCTTGTCAAAATTTTGGATATGTTCTTGTCTTCAGTGAGATATTAATTAAAATGTTACTTTTACTTTTCAAACGGGGTGTACTTATTTATGCTCAGCCCTTTACATGTAAGCATCACTGCTCCAACCAGTGATTGGTTGCAGCACTCAGGTGAATGTTAATGTATTTTATGTCATTTCTGCAGGAACAGCAGCAGTGGGTCATTAAAAGATTGAATCAGCGACTTTTGCTTATTTAATAATTTTAAGTCAATTTCTGCTCTTTTCCATGTTCAAAACCCCGAGATAAAGGTAATACAAGCTGTTTACATATTAAGTTGGCAATATTAATGTGACAGCAGATCCAGCAGATGCTCAGCGTTGAAGTCCACGTCTATTAACCCTGACAGATGTTTATACGTGTGTACAGTAGACAGGAGTAGGACGCAGTTCAGAAGCCGCAGGGACAGAATGAGTAGGCAACGGCGCAGTCAGAAGCTGCACGAAACTGAGTGATAGGAATCAGAGAACCTCGCTCCACAGCTCATATCTCATCATCTCCTCTGACTTTATGACCCTTAAATCAAGGAAAATATTCGAGAAACATTGATGATCAGGAAAACAGAAATCTTCCTAAATTGTTATTGTTTTTAGACAAAATTTGAATGATCTCATTACTCATTAACGTACATTTTATTTTAGACTTATCATTTGATTACAACAGATATGTAGGATGTGCAGATCTGTCCATCCACGCCGTTTCTCTTGGCTTATCACATCCTCAGATGAGTGACACAAGATGACCAGAGAGGAATAAAGCAAGATGATATTGCTATACTATGTTGGGAATTTTTGATGCCCCATGTGTCTGGCCATCCACTAGCTATGATGGGAATTGTAGCCTATCAGGAGTTAGTTTGCATATCAGAGTTTGGTATTGGAAGGCATTTGAGCTATTTGGCGACTTGATGGATGAATAATCTGTAGGAAGATCAATTTTGTGCAAGCCTAGATCGGTCCACCATGGTCTTCACCATTATTTTGATTATATGAAGCCATCAGGTTGCTGGTCTTCCTCTTCATCTTGTTCCTTCTATTCTTCTGACCATGATGTCCTTCTCCAGTCATTGCTTTATTCGCATGAAGTGTCCAAAGTAGGCAAGTTGTAGCTTGGTGATCCTTTCTACGAGTGACATGTCTGGCTTGATTTGTTCCAAAATTGATTTGTTTGGTCTTCTTGCCATCCATGGTATTGATAACATCCTTCTCCATTATCACATATCGAAGGTGTGAATTCTTCTTCTGTCTTGTATCTTTATCGTCCAGGTTTCATATCCATATATTACCTCAGAAAGCACCATATTATGTATGAGCCGTGCCTTCTCCACTAGTGAAATGTTACTAGACTTGAAGACCTTGTCCAGTGACTTTATTGTTGATTTGCCCATAGCTATTCTACTATTGACTTCCAGTTTCGTCGTTGCATTTGAGTGAGCAATGATCTGAGTAGGTTGAAGTCCTTTAAAACGTTCATTTCTTCACTGTCCATCTCAAATGTGTCCCGGCCGTACCTGGCAGTAGTCAATATCTTTGTCTTCTTTGCATTGAGTAGCAGTCCCATGTTGGAGCTTTCCATCTTCGTACTCCTTAATAAGTTCTTCATTCCTTCTATGCTTGTTGGTATCAATGTTGTATCGTCTGCATATTTAGGATTGTTGATGCGTCGTCCATCAATTTTGACTCCTTTTTCAACAAGTCCAGCCTTTCTGAAAATAAATTCTTCATATAAATTGAGTAGAAATGGTGACAAGAGGGTGAAGCTTGGAAAATACCAACATATAAGAGCTAAATAAATATTTGTTCAGTTTCTTCATTTCTGAAAAATGCCACAATGGGTGATTTTTGTTTTTCAGGTGTGATATATCAGCATTTTTGGTTTTCAGGAAGACATTAAGAAGAGAAGGCTCTTAGCTAGATCAAATTGCCCCTCCGTCTCCTTTGAGATACTGTTTAGATATTCTGTGGGATTTATGAAGATTAACATGATCAGAGGTGATGGATTTGTTGCAGATACCTCACCATTCACACTTACAATAATGTTGTGTACATCTGAGGGCATTTTGGAAATTTTACAATCAAAAGAGTGATACCTGTAGAAAAGGCTTCAACATTCTGCACTTTATAGTAAAGCATATGCTCCTATTATGACCCTGCTGTATAATGATCCTATATAGGGTATCAATAGAGATACATGACTCCTTATTGTAATTCTGCCTCTGATGTCATATGGAGGTCATCAAACTTTTTTCAATATGAATCCATCAGAAAGATATTGTGATATGCCAATGAATGGTATTCTTCTACAGAAGCAGAGTTTCTTAATATGGGACCCAACATAACATGGTACCAATAGCACTTTAGTGCATAGTACTCCATGTTCAACCATACTGTTTCCTTTTGGCTAATTTTCTGTACATTCTTCAATTGAAATATTTACTGACCATTGCAGAAAGCTTTGGACGTGTCCTGTCCATGGCACAAATAAGTCACTAGAACAATGGAGAAAACTTGGAGACTGTTGAACCTCCACGCCTTTGCTTGTACAGGCATCAAAACATGTTCACAAAGTGAGAAAATCCCCTAAGTATGCCCGTTAAATGAAGTTATCTTTTGAAGTTTTTCTAGCAATATTTTCTTGTAACTTATGATCTTTCAGTAATGTCATTATTTCCTTGTGATCTTCTGGTAATGGTCCAAACCATAAAGTAGCTGCTTCCGAAAGGTATAGACCTTATGATTTAGCTTCAGGTTTCAATTTCTTGGCTATGTTTTTCTCCGCTGGACACTATTATACAAGCAGAGTCCATAGAGTAGTAATTGGGCACAGATATATGCACAGACCTCACATGAAAATAGTAAGTATCTGGAGACTTTGTGCAATGAAGCCATGACGCAGATTGCTGCTGAAGTCCACCCTGCAAGCTCTTCAAGATGTAGGAGGAGATCGGCTCTAAATTCACTATGTCTGACTTTTAAAATGTAGTTTATCATTCAGGTTTTGGTGCAGAAATTTTAACTGTGTATATGGGAAAATTAAAGCGCTATTTTCTGGTTACTCCATCGAAGATAATAGTATGGCTCTCTTGGTTCTAAGTCATGTCCATTAATATTGGAAAGGAGGTAATAAACATCTCTTGTCAAAAAACTATTTCCCAATAACATAAATATTCCCTGTATTTGGTATTTAAATAAATATATAATTTAGTTAAATTAATGGAGCAGTTTAAAGCACCACTCCAGAATTCTTATTACAGCGTTGGAGTGGTGCTTCTAATCTAAGTTCCCTGTCCCTAGTCTTTTACTTTTCAGCTGCTGTCTTCACCTTTTATTGGTGCCTCTCAGGTCGGTCTCCAGCAGTTTGCTGGGCGATTCATAAGTCACAACTATATTGGAACCAGAATGAGGACAGAACGAGGCCCTATAGACTTTCATCAAGAGCTTGTGACCATTATAAATGACTTTCAGTCGGTCAGAAATGGTGGACGCAAGATGGTGGTGCGGAATGGAATGGCGCTGGGAAGAGTTGAAGACAGAGACTGGATGGCATCACTCTGGGATTCTCGGAGGCTTCTTATAGCCTCATTGAGGGGCCATTTCCTGTTGCTTATACTCTGACCCTTGGTCGAGTGTGTTTGACCCTGTTGTGCCAGTGCCAGTGCTTTGTGCCAGGTGCTACGTTTTGGCTGTCTGGATCTGATTTGGTTGTGTCCCTGTTACGAGTTTTGCCTGCCCTTTTGCACTGTGCTGCCCTCTCTGTGTATGACCCCTTGGCTACGTCCTGACTGCCCTCTGTCTGCTTCTCTTGTACTGCACTGCCCTCTCTCTGTATGACCCCTTGGCTACATCCTGACTATCCGTTCTGTCTATGCCCCTTGGTAACTTTGTCCCGTAGTTACCCTTCTAGGAGTTTTCCTTCACCTCCCAGCTCTACGGAGATTAGGCCACGCCCCCAGCAGTCAGGTGCTTCAGGACCTATCTGACCTGAAGCATTCTCTCTCTGCTCCTGCTTCCTCTGAGAGACCTGTGGCCGTCTCCGCCCCTTGGCAGTCACGTGCTTCAGGTCCTGTTTGTCTGAAGCACGCATCTTCACCACTGCTGCCACGCTCCACAGGTATCTTTGGGCACAGTTTGTTTACTCAGGACACGCGCACTGGCTCAGTAAGCAAGTGTAGTGCGGTGTTCCTGACAAAGATATAACTTATTGATCACTGGGGATCAAACTGCTGGGACCACAAAGTTAACCCTAAAGCAGGATCTCTGGATCCCAAAAACAGAGCCTTGATGAGCTTTATCTGAATGGTGCGGAGGTGCGCTTCTGAACTTCTACTCTATGGGACTACCAGAAAAAGGAATTGGAAAAATCTGCAATAAATCTGCAAAATTGATTAACACACTGTGTATCTAAAATCCAAACTGTGCTCAAATTTTTTGTGCAGCATGTGGATACGATGTCTTGGATCCACAAATCTGGACAGAAATGTGGAAATAAATTATGGCAGTAATTTATGAAAAGTTTTTATAGCAGTGTTACATGTTCAACTTTTGGCTATTTTACACTGCTCTTGCTGCTTTTAAAAAATGGTTCTAATGACTGGTTAGCTATGCAAACAAGGTCTAAGAATATTTATGATGTGTGACTTTGTGAAAACCTGCAGAAATAGTTGCAAACTCAGCCCAGTAGGTGTAAAAAGTAGAAAATCAGCTCTAGACAAAAAGTGTTATATGTGCTAAATTTATCAAAAATCACACAACGCTTTGATCAACTTGGCACATATAATGGCAACACAGTCACTAGAAAAACATGTTAAAATGCCCCATGCGTGTGAACATACCTGTCAAATGAAAGAGTCTAATAACTTTCTTATAATAGTGAAAAGCTAATCAAACAGTTTTCTAAATATAATAAATGATGGAACACTGAATAAACTGGAACTTTTCGTGTAATTCAAAGTTGTGTTGGGGAAAACCAGTTCTGTCTCTTCCGCCTTCCTACATAAAGACAAATCTATTGGCGATTGCAGACTCCTCATCAGCATCAGTTCATGCATGTGCGTAGCCCAGCTGCGCTTGGTGCCACATGTACCCTGGAGGATGCACGGAAAGGTAAATCCATGATAATCTATAAGCACACAACACTTCACATTTTTCCTGGTTCCACCAGAGGGAGCCCTTGAGACAGCAGTGAGATGAAGGCAGTCTAGCTGAGAGTTAGCTAGTCGTTGGTGTTACCTCAGAACAGCAGAACATCTCAGAACGGCAGTTACCTCAGACGAGCTGTGAGGGAGAGATAAGATCTCCTCAGAACACCGGGGAGAGACTCCTGTCAGATTAGCCTGAGGAAGGAAGAACTTGTTATGGAAAAAGAGAAACCAGGTGAAGTCATACACACGGACTTAGGAGATTTTCCTGCAGATTGGCCTTGTATCGGGGATGCTGTGATTATTCCAGTACTTCAATTTTACCAACCACAAGAAGCGCTTCAACGTCCAGTTGAGCCAGTTGTCGCAGCAGAAGAAATAGTTCAAGATCAACCTGCTCCTGTAGCACCTCTAGAAGTAGAGTCTCAAGAAATGGAACCTCAAGACGTGGAACTACCAGAAGAATCCCCTGGCGAAACAGAACCGCATCGCCCAGCCACAAGTATGCTTGCCAGATCCCTAGAGAGGTTAAGGCAGTATTACAGTTTGCCAGCACGCAGGACAGATAGGCCAGATGCTACTATACCTGACACCACACCACATAGGTCAGTACGCACAACGAAAGGAAGGTTACCTCTTAGGTACCAAGAGTAGTCCTAGCAAATTAATCCAATAGGACCCAGACAGGGTTTACTGAACTGTAAAAAGTTTAAAGAAGAATTGCACTTTATTGAGAATGTTATATGATGATAATGTTTACATGCTGAAGTAGTATACCCCAGTTGGGTAATGTGATATGTGAAATGTGTTTCTTTTAAAGGACTGCGTGGCTGAGGACTTTGCCAGCCCAAAAACTGTGTTGTAAATAGTTGGCACTCAGTGCCCCATCTTGGTTTTACGTAAGCCATTCTACCTCAGAAGAAAAACCCGTATGGTGTGGCCTTGAGTGTGGTTTGCAGCAGAGAAGTCCTGCAGCCCACCCAGGACCACCGTGGGAGGTTTGGTACGGGTCCTCCACAAGTATCCTGTATTTATTTGTGTGAAAGTATTTTGATATTTTCTATTTGCCATTTGTATACATTGAAACATTAAAGTGTCCTTACCTCCCGCAAGGGATGAGTTATGTTTAGTTGTTGATGTTATAAAAAAAATTGTTTTCTTTTTCAGCCCGGGAGTGCTGATATTAACTAGGGGGGGATGTGTAGCCCAGCTGCGCTTGGTGCCACATGTACCCTGGAGGATGCACGGAAAGGTAAATCCATGATAATCTATAAGCACACAACACTTCACATTTTTCCTGGTTCCACCAGAGGAAGCCCTTGAGACAGCAATGAGATGAAGGCAGTCTAGCTGAGAGTTAGCTAGTTGTTGGTGTTACCTCAGAACAGCAGAACATCTCAGAACGGCAGTTACCTCAGACGAGCTGTGAGGGAGAGATAAGATCTCCTCAGAACACCGGGGAGAGACTCCTGTCAGATTAGCCTGAGGGCTGAGGAAGTTAGAGCGAGAAGCTGACATCTACTGCTGCCTGTGCTTATGTTAAATGTGCGAGTAGGACGACAGGCAAGTGGAAAAGGGAAAAGAGAGAGTGGCAGAGGTCAACCAGCATTGATAGCTTACCTCCACTCTGCATCACCGGACACCGGGTCCGAGCTTGCTAGTATCTTCACAGCTAGTGGGAAAAACCGGAGACCCTGGACTTCAAGTCGCAGGGACCCAGCAGTGCTGATACGTAACTGAGGTTAGGAAGACGGGGGTCTGGCAGGTACCGCTATAGAGACACTGTTCTGTCCACAAGAAGACCTCATCACAAGATCAGCCGGGCGTAGCAAAGAGAAGGAGTTAAACTCTGTTTTATGCAAGTTAGAAACTCACACACATAAGGACGTAAGGAGGCCCTACACCTACTCAGTGGATTGCTGGACGTGCATCCTCCACCCTGACGGCCTCCCGGGACGTGCCTGCAACTTCATCACCAGTAAAGGTACGGAAAGAGACTGTCTTGTGTGTGTCTGCATTATTGCTCCTTCACCCCTATACTGCCATATACCTCGAGGGATCAGTCTTACCTGTGGAAGACTTAACACCTTGCTGCCCAGTAACAACCCCTCAGAGGATTCACCCTGCAGCGCTGGTCACCCTGATCAGAAACCACAGGTGGTGTCACGAACATTTCTATCATCCCCTGTAAATATCCCCCTTTAGTGAGCGCCCAGGGCAACGGACCGAGCTGCGCTACCCGTGACATCCCCCAGTAAAGTGAACGGGCTCGGTGCCGAGTACCCCAAAGCCCTGTTACGTGCGACTCACATGCATTGGGGAAAAGGAGCAAATCCTCATCAACTTGTGTGATCTGTGGTGGTCTTTGGGCCGCTCTCGATCATTGCCATGCATCTTCTATTATTCTCCTTGTAGGATAGTATTTATCATTTGACAGGACCCAGCATAACTTGATTAAAGATATACAATAAAAAAGAGAATATAGCACACGAATGGAGGTTTGTACCACTAAGGGATAACTGGATCTAAATAGCAGGTCCACAAATGCACAAAGTTCTATAGCTACACCATGATTGATTGGCCAAATGGCCAAGCAACTAATGAAACAATAATGGAAGAGTAAATATACCCAAAAAGTAGCCTACTTGGTGGTATGAAATAGAGGATGGGAGAAACCAAGTAGAGACAAAATTGCTAAAAGCGAGTTTCACATTAGCTTCTTCCAGGGTACTTGTAATTGATCGATATCCATATTATACATACCACTCATTATATTTTAGAACTTACTGTATATTTTGAACATTATTAATGCCAAAGCCGTAGCCATATACTGAGTAATAGACAAATAATTACCTTATATTGTATCATTGATGTCCATATTACATAAATTGTAGAGTCCAAGTGTCCGCAAGTGCAGGAGGTTCTGCTGTCTGTATTCGCACATGCACTGAATGCATTCAGCCACAGTCCAGCTCTGGCATAGGAAATGATGGTCCAGACACGAGTCTTGTTGGAAAATCACATGAACGTCAGCATCGTACATCCTATAGAAGAGGTGCCCATAATCCTAAACTGGTTCCAGAGCCGTACATGCGTTTTTTAAACAAGAAGTAGGGGTAACACATATATGGGTTTTACAGTGAATTGTGCAACAACAAACAGTTTAAAGACTTTTCTATTTTCTAATACAGTTTTATCAAGTGGCCTACCCCTTTAATTATTTCTATTGCACTCCTGCCCAATGCAGCATGGAACAAATTTATCAATCAAACAGAAAATTAGTGTAAATACATGGATACATATGCTCCGTTTGCAGAAGAATTAAACATTCCATTAACATACAATCTGACCTGAGTAGTCTCGAAAGCTTGCAGTTTGTTACCATCTTCTCAGTTAGCCATTAAAAGGTATCAACCACTGAGGACTCTCAATTCTAAATATTTTTTTACATTCCATTAACAATAATCTGGACAATCTTGTAAAAAGTGAACGTATGGACCCAGCTATTGCCTTGTGACAAATGGAATTATTACACTGCGTATGCTCATCTAATGTTAATGTTATTAGCAATAGCTTTTCTACAGTACGTAGCAAAGCTGGGATATTATGCTATTGTTGCCTTTTATCTGAGCAATGCAATTGAAGATTCTTAGATTTCTGGGGAACTGAAGACACGTGAGGGTGATTGGGTGATTTATGATGTGCCCCTATGAACAGAATGGCACTACACTTAAGATATGCAGGTGTTCCAAGATATTATTCCAATAACTTTTCTCACAGGGAGGCAACAAACTTGATAGTTTTGCAACTTTATACACGGCAGATAATTGGAATATATAAAGGTGGTCTTACATTTCACTGACACTACATTTATGACAATCTGCTGGCAATCTCTTCAGCAGCACCTCCTTCACTCTAGCACAGTAGAGGTGCCTTTTTCTGTGTAGTACAGTGTCCTCTCACAGTGTGCACTGCAATATGTCTGTCAGTAACTTGTCTGGAACTTTGCACACTCTTCTTCTGTGATGGCCCAGGTATTGACCACCAATGTTCAAGGTATGATAATCTGCTAGAAGTCATAGCTATACAAAAGACATTAACCAGCTGTCTGTTGCTTCAGCAGTGTGGGAAATTGTGGTGGCAGCAGTTTTTTTTTTAATTTGCAAACTGCAAATTGATTTTCAAAGTGTTTGAATTCACATGAAAGCACTAATTTCAGGAAATTCGACTCTAAGTCAATTCTTTAATAGTGTTGAGCGATACGATACTGCAAATATCGGATATCGGCCGATATTAGCTGTATCGACCTTTCGATTCCGAATACCGATATTTTCGTCATATCGAATACCGGAATCGGATTTGTCACTGTCACTGTGAGTGTCCGTCGGTCGGGTCTGTCAGGAGTCAGCGGCACTTACCTGGCAGAAGATCTCCGGCGGTCACGTCCTGGACTGCTTGATGGCCGCCATTATCTTCTCCCTGGCGGTTACATGCAGTTTCTCGCGATAACTGCAGTGACTGCAGGGTAATCCCGGCCGTAAAGCAGTCAGTCCGATGACGTCACCGCCGGGGAAGCAGGTAATCAGCTGTGCTGCGCCGGGATGACAGGCTCTACCTGTCATTCTGATGTAGCAGAGCTGGATCGTCGTGGGACACTCGTTACTATGGACTGCGTCGGACAGGTGGTATACTGCTGTGTTTTTTTTTCATTTTTTTACAGGAGATCGATGGCGTCGCAGGATGAGACTGTAATAAAAGTAATGAAAACTGTGTTGTTGTTTTTTTTATTAAATTAAAAAACTTTTATATGAACATTCACCCGTCCGGGTACATCAACAATTTAACTATTTACATACAGGGACCCTGTCCGGGTTATTTATAATTCTTTGTCAGGGGTGTTCCAGGTACCACCTGGTACTCTTCTGATGCTTGCCAAACATCCGAGACACCAAGGACCACCAGGACCTGATGACGTCGTGTGGCCTGTACAGTCAAGTCGTGACCCGCTATCTGGGTCTGTGTGGCCACCTCTTTCATCTCCCTCCGGGTCTGGACCCCTATGTCCCGGACTGAACGAACCCCAGGGGGCCTAACAGGCGCCGGGTATGGGCCAGCTATAGTTATCATGTCCATAGCTGGGGCTGCTGAGGAGACCACTGAGGGAGGCTGGGGAGATTTACGGCGTGGGGTGGGCACTTGTGCAGAGGCCTGGATGTGGGAGGCTGAAGGCTCCGAGGGTCTCACAGGTTCCTGACACTCTGGGGAGTAGGGGTCGCACCTGGTAACATTTAGGGCGTACCATCCATTGTAACCCCAGTGTCTCCTGGCAACAGGTCCCTCCCCGGGTGTCCTTCTGGGAGGTGAGTCTCCACGTCCCGCCGGGTCACAAAGACTCCTAAATAAAGTCCAGGCTCCTGGATGAAGCCCCAACCACCTTTCAATTTAAAGCTCCGTACTGCACCCTTACGCCACGGCTCCCTCAGGGTACCTTTATCTTTTCTCATCCGGTCCTTATCTGCCCGGTCCTTCTCGATGTGACGTTGGCGAAGCTTCTGAGATTCGCGCTGCTCCGTTTGTCGCTCTGCTTCCTTCTCCCAACATCTCCACTCTTCCTCCTGACGCCGGTTGTAATTCTCCTCCAGCATCTCCACGTCTCCACCATCAAACTGCAGCTTATGATGTCCGGTTTGCGGCAGCTCTCCTGGCGCCCCCCAGTCCTGGCGGCGCTCACCTGCGGAGGAAGCAGCCGGCTCTGGAACAGATGACAGTTGGGGCTCCGGTACAGACTGGTAGACCTCTGGTGCCTGCGCTGCCTCCTCCATGAGGACGGGTGTCGCTTCTTCTGTCTCAGCGACGGGGGCAGACAGCGGGATCTGGGGTGCTGCCGGTGCAGAGGTTTTTGCAGGAACGGGTGCCTCCACTGCGACAACGTCAACCGGATCACATTGCAAGGGCTGGGATGCCCGCACGGACTCCTCTACTAGAACGGGTGCCTCACCTTCCGGTACAGACACTTCAGGTAAGAGGGATTGGCGCCGCTCCAAGTTTAGTTTTAGGGCACGCCAGCTGGCTTCCATCCTGGCGACCTCCTCCCGGTGCCGGGCCAGGCCTCTTAGGGTATCCTCCGCTTCTTGCAGCGTAGGAGGGTTTCCAGGCCGGGTGCCCAACGGTGGTTCCGTGGCGATCGGGTCGCTTCCGTGGGGGGAGAGCTCTGACTGCTCCATCCCTTCACACTTCTGCTCGTGTCCATTAGCCATCTCTGCCAAGTCACATGTGTCATTAGCATCTGGAGAGGGCCCCTCTTTTGTAGTGAGGCGGGACCTTCGTGTTAGTTTCCGCACACTGAGGAGGATGAGGAGGCGGAACTCAAGAGCTGTGGGGCACGATCTTACATTGCAGTACCATTTAGAGTGGTCGGCCATCGTTTTCACGCCACTGAGTGAGTGTACACCCACGAAGAGCACGCCCTTCTTCTTCACCAGTGCCTCGTCGTGACGCAGATATGGCGGAAAAATGGCAAATACATTCTCTGATGATTTTAGCACAAAACCAGTTCAATTCAGGCACACAGGACTCGCTTATAGCGAGCTACAGAATCCTGTTCGTGACACCCAACTTGAGTCGCACAGAGCAAGAGGTTTTGGGGGTACTCGGCACCGAGCCCGTCGACTTCTATGGGGTATGTCACGGCTTTACCCGGCAATTGAATCAGAGTCTATTTTACTATGTAGAAGTGTATAAACTATAAATATATGTATATATACAGTACAGACCAAAAGTTTGGACACACCTTCTCATTCAAAGATTTTTCTGTATTTTCATGACTATGAAAATTGTAGAATCACACTGAAGGCATCAAAACTATGAATTAACACATGTGGAATTATATATTACACTTTACAAAAAATGCGAAACAGCTGAAAATATGTCTTATATTCTAGGTTCTTCAAAGTAGCCACCTTTTGCTTTGATTACTGCTTTGCACGCAGAAAAGGTGAACGGATGGACTCTACATGCCTGGTTCCCACTGTGAAGCATGGAGGAGGTGGTGTGATGGTGTGGGGGTGCTTTGCTGGTGACACTGTTGGGGATTTATTCAAAATTGAAGCGGTGAGCGGTCCAGCTCACCCCAAACCATCTCGATTGGGTTCAGGTCTGGTGACTGTGGAGGTCAGGTCATATGTCGTAGCACCCATCACTCTCCTTCTTGGTCAAATAGCCCTTACACAGTCTGGAGGTGTGTTTGGGGTCATTGTCCTGTTGAAAAATAAATGATGGTCGAACTAAACGCAAACCGGATGGAATAGCATGCTGCTGCAAGATGCTTTGGTAGCCATGCTGGTTCAGTATGCCTTCAATTTTGAATAAATCCCCAACTTTCAGTAAACAATAACTTAATATACTCACTCAGAATCAAAAGTGCAAAGAATAATTCCTTAAAAATACAGACCACAGACATACAGAAATGAGCCGCCCGCCAGGGCCGTGGGGTACTCGGCACCGAGCCCGTCAACTTCTATGGGGGATGTTACGGGCAGCCACGGCTCGGTCCGTGGCCCTGGGCGCTCACTATAAAAGGGGATATTTACAGGGGATAAGATGTTCGTGTAGTTTGTCGTGACGCCACCTGTAGTACCTGGTCAGGGTGACCAGCGCTGCTGTGCAGGTCCTCTGGAAGGGATGGTGTTGTGCAGCTAGATGATAAGTCTTCTACAGGTAAGACTGTGTCCTCCCAGGGCAGATGGATGAAAGGTGTAGCAATGGTGCAGAGGGATGTAGCAAAGGGGAGTGTGCATCGCTAGAATAGTCAGGAAACAGTTCTGTTGCAGTTTCAGGGTTTTTACTCACAGTCTATCGGATCCATACAGATACCAGCCGTGGACTGTGTCCTTCCAGTGAGTAGTTCAGCAACCCTCAGGTAGATTGGTCACACCCCCAAAGACTCCCTTTATGTTCCTTTCCGGCCTCTCGCTTATCAGTGCTACTCTCCTCTCCTTCCTTGCACCCGCCACCACAGAGCCCTCAGACAAGGCAGTATTAGGCCCTTTCAGTTCAGAGGCTTTGACCCGATGTTTCCAGCCCACTATCTCCTTCCTTCTTCAGAGAGATAGTGAATCACCGCCCGTTGCCTGCACGTACTTGACCACTAGGCTGCCTCCTGGTGAGATTATGGTGGCTATGGCAGTGCCACTTGAAGTGACCAATGCCTACGGTTTTACTAGCAGAGCCTGAAGCTTTCCCGCTAGCCTAGGGACCGTTCCCCGAAGTCGGCCTGGTCCTCTTCTGCAATGGGCTACGACTTGTGAGATCGTCTCTGCCCAGGACCCGTTCGCTCTCCTCAGCAAGGCTCCCTGAGGTGGACTCAGAGGAGCAGCAGGTCAGTCCAGTACCCACACACTGACTGCCTGGCTCAAACTGGAAACTCTAATCTAACACGCAGCCTAATGCTGCCTAAACCCCTCCCACCCATCTAGCTACACCCTGTTCTAACCAGCCTGAGTCAGACCATCCTCCCGAAGGGTCCACCTGCACTCAGCTAGCATGGTGTGTGATGGATGCAGTGGTTGGAGTCAGTGGGGTGCTCCCTCCTTACCTGAGAGCCAGGTGTCACACCTCTGGGTGAGATGCAACATCTCTGTGGCGACTGGACCCTCAGGGCGCCACATTAACACTAAATGCATAACGTTCAGCTCCGCTAATTGCATCTTCTTGTTTGTACATACGCTCGTTAATATTCTGCTCACCAAAACCTTTTTTCTTTTGTATTGATTTTCTCATGAATCGTAAGACTCTTTAATAACCTTGTGCAAAGAACACAATTTTGAGCTGACCCAGACTTAAAGTAAATTAGGCTAAAGAAAACAAGTATTTGATTGACAGATATTTAGAGAGCTACTCCTGGAGGATAAAGTATTGTTTACCTCCAGCTTTTAACCTCTTCCTGACAGGACAAGTTTCATTCTTGCATTTTCATTGATTTACAATACAATGTACAGAATAAAGCAGGGAAATAAAGGTTATATGAAAAAACCAACACTCTGCCATACTTTTTTGGGGTTTTGTTTTTACAGCTTTCACCCGTGCAGCAAAAATAACCTAGTAACTTAATTCTGGAGGGCAATGTGAGTACAATGATAAATTTATGTCTGTTGTTTCATGCTGTACATATACATATACATAAATATTGTAACAAAGTCTGGAGGGGAGATACAAATCACGGAGGCTATTAGCTTCAGTGATTTGAAACCCGTAAGTTTGCTCCAGCACACTATGAGAGGGATTATTCAGCCAATTTAAAGGGCAAGGTTTTTGTTGGCAACCATAGAGCGGGTGGGAGGTTGTCCACCTTATCTCCACCCCAGGGAGTGGTCTGGGGTTTAAATAGTTGGCCTCCTGAGGCATTAAGCGTTCAGTGGGTCTGGAGCTGGCAGCTCCAGAGAAGTGGTTTTGTGTTACACTGTACTGAACCTGGTTGTTATATCCTGAGCGGGCGGATCCCCGTAGCTGTAGAGACTGTATACTATTTTGTTTTGTTCTCCTGTTTTGCCCAAAGGGCCCTGTTTATTTTCCCTTTGCATTGGTTTATGCCACATGTATAATAAACCAGCAGAAGTTTTAAAGAGACAGTGTACTTGTGTCTACCTCCGTGCATAGCCGAATGAGCCGATCTACCACAGTTGGCGCTAGAAGTGCGGGCAAGATCCCAAGCAAGCAAGTGTGCCTGCTGTGGACAAACCGCATGTTGTGGGTGAAGCTGGCTATAGGCATGGAACAACAGTCAGACAAAATGGAGGAGCTGATCAAACACTTGATCCTAAGCCAGCAGCAGCACCAGCAGCACCAAGAGCAACAGCAGCATCAGGAGCAGCAGCAAGTACAGTAGGAGTTAAATAAACTCCTGATGCAGCAGATCCAATGGCAGCAAGGACAGATGGAACTCCTGGCAGGGGACGTCTACAGCAAAGAACTCGCACCCTCCCCCAAGTCGAGGTGATGACACTGACACGCACCACAATTGTGGATACCAGGGCTATGGGGTACTCGGAGCCGAGCCCATTGATTTCTATGGGAGATGTCACTGGCAGCGGGACTCGGTCCGTGGCCCTGGCGGTCATGCAATGGGGGATATTTACAGGGGATTATTAGGATAGGTAGTTCGTTACGCCACCTGTGGTATCTGATCAATTGGACCAGCGCTGCTATAAGGATCTTCACAGGGGATGTTATGGGGCAGCTGGGTGGTAAGTCTCCCACAGGTGAGACGGGTCCCTGGAAGTCTATGGTGATGATGCAGGGTGTAGTTAAGAATTCAGTCACACACAATGCAGCTTCTTTTCATACCTTTACTGGTAGATGGTTCAGGCAGGTCCCGGGGAGCTGGTCGGGGTGGAGAATGCACATTCGGGATACCGCTGAGCAGGTTAGAGGCCTCCTTTACTTCATATATATCTGAGTCCAAACTTGCATGAAGCAAAGTTAACTCTGCAATCTCCAGCTTTCTCAATAGCTGCAAAGCCCGGCCGACATTGTGGTGGAGCCTTCTATGTCTCTGACTATCAGATGTTGAAAAGAACAAAGTCCCTCTATGCAGGGCCCTGCTAAAAGTCCTTGTTCTCCCTGACTCCGTTTACGTATTGGCGCTTAGGGCTGCTCTCTGCGACCTGTAGTCCAGATAGCCTCCGGTTATCTTGTTACTAAGCTTGAAACTCTAGCAACGCTTCGGACCCCGGTGTCCGGTGAATTAGTGCAGATAATTTGGTACCTGAAGCACTTCTCTCTGTCTTCTCCACTGCGCCCTTCGCCCTGCTCTCGCTCTTATCATAAGCACTTGTAGCTTTTGATGGTAATGTCAGCTTTCTCCAGAGCTCGCTGAGCAGCTCTCAGTATCCTCCTTGTTTCAGCTTCTGTTGAGGTACTGATTAAGGGTAGCTCTGACTAGGCTAGGATGATTCACTTCACCCGTACTAGCCTCCACTTCCTTGTCAGGTGAGCTATGCTAGCTCTGCGAGGATTCAGTCCTCTCTCCTCTCCCTCCAAGTCCAGACTGGACTGACACTGAACTGCACTGTCCTAAGACAGGAAACTGACTGCTCTGAGCTCTTCTCAGACAGGAAACTTGAATGAGCTCTGCTACGTGTCACTACCTCCTATACCCCTAGTGGGTGTGTCTGAAAGTGTGAGTGACGTGAATGGATAACAAGCTTTTGCGGTTACCTTCCTGTGCATTTTCCTGGATTTATGTGTGCCTGACATAGCTGGGCCACACATCCCCCCTTGGTTAAACACAGCACTCCCGGGCTGTAAAAGAGAAAAAGAAACATTTTTGTTTTGCATTAAACATAAACATTTTAACTCTTCCCATCCGGGAGGTAAGACTTCTTGAACGTTACAATTTGTACAAGAGAAAAATACAAAAGTATTAAAGTATCAAAACATTCTCATAATACAAGACAAATTCTTGTGGAGGACCCGCACCAAAAACCTCCCACGTGGGTCCTGGGTGGGCTGCAGGACTTCTGACTGCAGACCTCACTCTAGGCCACACCATACGGGTTTTTTCTTCAGAGGTAGATAGTAATGGTTTCGTGTAAAACCAAGATGGTGCACCGTAGTGCAACTATTTACAAAGCAAGTTCTTGGGCTGGCACAGTCCACAGCCACGCAGTCCATGCATGGTTAAACACATTTCAAATAATTACATTAATACTTTTTCAAACTTTATACAATTTGTCAGTGACAATAAACCCTGTCTGGGTCTTGCTAGACTAGTTTACTAGGACTACTCCTGATAGTGAATAGGTAGTTTTCCTTTAGTGATACGTTCTGACCTACGTGGGGTAGCGTCAGGTATAGTAGTCTCTAACCTTTCTGCTCTGCGTAACGGCAAACTATAGATACGACTCCACCTCTCTAGGGACCTGGCAAGCATGCTAGCGACTGGGCGAGGCGGTACTGCTTCACCAGGGGACTCCACTTCTTGTGGTGCTGCCTCTTGCGGTTCCAATGGTTGAGGGTCTGCCGGAATAGGTCCTTCTGGAACTGGCTCAACTGGCACAATTGGTATGACTGGATGTAGAGACTCCTCTTGCGGTTGATAAAACTGCAGCACAGGAATAATTACAGCGTCTCCCATTCTGGGCCAATCCGCAGGTAAATCTCCCAAATCCGTATGTATGACCGCTTCATCATTTTCTTTCTGAAGGACAACAGGTTCTTCCTCACGAAGCTTTAATGGGCCCGGACACAACTTTAGATGATCTCTAGACACAGTTGCAGTCGTTTTTCCTCCATCCTTGCTGATGGTACAGGTCTTTCTGTTATCAAAATTGGAATTTTGCACGACATATGGCTCCTGTTCCCACTGATCATCCAACTTGTGCATTCTTCTTTTCCTTTTGAGCACCATTTCTCCAGGCATCAAAGGCTTAGCGGGAGCATTTTTGTTATAGTTCTTCTCTTGCTTTTCTCTTACTTTGTTGAGACTGTCTTCTACGCAGGCTTGTACTCTCTTGTACTGATCCTGTCGAGTTGTGTCCCAATCTTCAGCACTGTCATCAGCCTCTGGTTCTACCACTCCCAGCTCCAAATCCATTGGCAGTCTTCCAGGTCTTGCTCTCATAAGGTAGGCTGGAGTGCAGTTGGTGGAGCTTACTGGTATGTGGTTGTACAAGTCAACCAGGTCAGGTAACAAGTCTGGCCACCGATTTCTTTCTTCCAGTGGTACAGTTTTCAGTAAATCCATGACAATGTGATTCATCTTTTCACAAAGGCCGTTGGTCTGAGGGTGGTATGGTGTTGTTCTGATCTTTTTACATCCATACAATTGACAGAATTCCTGAAACAGTTCAGCTTCAAAGGCTGGACCTCGATCAGTCAGTACCCGCTCTGGATATCCGTGTGGTCTGCAGAAACTTGCTTGGAAGATCTTGGCTGCTGTCTCTGCTGTCAGATCTTTGACAGGGGCGACCACCAGAAACCTGGAATAGTGATCCACCATGGTCAGGGCATATGAGTATCCTGACCTGCTTGGGGACAACTTGACGTGATCCAATGCTACGATCTCCAGGGGACGAGTCGTCCGGATAGGCTGCAAGGGTGCTCTCTGACTATGATAGTCTTTTCGTCTGAGACCACAGGGTCCACAGTTCCGGCACCACTTCTCGATGGAGCTGCGCATCCCTACCCAGTAGAACCGACACCTCAACAGGGTCTCCAGCTTTTTCCAGCCAAAGTGCCCCGCTTGATCGTGGTAGGCTTCTAGCACCATTTGGATGTCTGCTCTGGGGACCACTATTTGCCAAACCATCTCATGGGTCCTTGGGTCGACGTATCTCCTGCACAACTTCTCTCGGTAGATGAACAACCGACTTCTCTCATTCCACAGGAGCTTTGCTGGTATGGGTGCATCTTTCTCCAAGGAGGAGCCTTCCTGTTTTATCAGCTCCTTGACACGGCTGACCACTGGATCGCTGTCCTGAGTTTCCTTCCAGCTGTGATGAGGTAAAGGGTTCAACATCTCACCACACCGCTTTCTGTAGACTCGTTGCTCTTGGACCATCCCATTTCGGTGGAACGCAGGTAGCTCGATTTCTTCCAGATCATCTGATTCTTCCTCCGTGTCGGATTCATGCGGCATTCTGGACAAGGCGTCCGCGTTAGCATTTTTACGGCCCGCTCTGTACTTGATGGTAAACTGATAGTTTGACAGCCGAGCCATCCAACGTTGCTCCATGGCTCCCAGCTTGGCTGTTTCAAGGTGCGTCAAGGGGTTGTTGTCTGTGTACGCAGTGAACTTGTTGGAGGCAAGGTAATGTTTGAATCTTTCGGTAATGGCCCAGACCAGCGCCAAGAACTCCAGTTTGAAGCTGCTGTAGTTTTCTGGGTTTCTCTCAGTTGGCCTGAGCTTTCTGCTTGCATACGCGATGACTTTTTCTTGGCCGTTCTGCTTCTGACTGAGGACTGCTCCTAATCCTTCGTTACTGGCATCAGTGTACAGCAGGAACGGTTGGTTGTAATCAGGGTAGGCTAAGATTTCATCACCGGTCAGGATCTCTTTCATCTCTTTGAATGCCTCAGCTTGTTCTTTACCCCAATTGAATGGAGGGTTTCTGCTCTTGAGAGGTTGTCCGACCAGGAGGTCCTGTAAAGGCGCCGCTTTCTTAGTGTAATCTTTTACAAACCTCCTGTAGTAACCTGTTAGTCCCAGGAACTGACGCACCTCCTTTAGATTCTTCGGCTCCGGCCATTTCTGGATGGCTGTGACCTTCTCGGGGACCGGCGCTACTCCTTCGGAACTGACAATATGTCCCAAGTATTGTACCTTCCGTTTGAGCAGATGGCATTTAGAGGGCTTCAGTTTCATCCCATACTTGGACAGTGACTCGAATACCTCTGCCAGGTGCTTCAGATGATCTTCATATGTCTTGGAGTACACGATTACGTCGTCCAGGTACAGCAGCACAGTTTCGAAGTTGAGATGTCCCAGGCAGCTCTCCATCACTCTCTGGAATGTTCCTGGGGCACTGCTGAGGCCAAACGGCCTTCTGTCAAACTCGCAGAGTCCCATTGGGTGGTGAAAGCAGTTTTCTCCCGATCCTCCTCAGCCACAGCTACTTGCCAGTACCCACTAGTAAGGTCGAGGGTAGAAAAGTAGTTAGCCGTTTTCAGAGCAGCTAAGGATTCTCTATGCGTGGTAATGGGTATGCATCTTTATGTGTTATATGATTTACTTGCCTATAATCTACACACATTCGCATGCTACCATCCTTTTTCTTAACTAGAACTAGAGGTGCTGCCCAGGGGCTACAACTATCCCTTATCACCCCGGCTTGCTTCATGTCACGCAGCATTTCCTTAGCTTTCTGATAGTGGGCTGGAGGTATAGGCCTGTACCGCTCTTTGATGGGAGGATGACTGCCTGTAGGGATATGATGCTGTACTCCCTTAATTGTCCCAAAGTCGAGTGGGTGTTTGCTAAATACTTGTGCGTACTCTTGTACCACCCGTAGTACCCCCTGTTTCTGATGGACGGAAGTGGTGTCTGTCCCAATATGAAGCTGCTGACACCAGTCCGCTACCGGGGTTGCCGGATCATTATCCTCCGCTGGTTGGCGGGAGGCTAAGGACTCGGTTGTGAGGATAGAATTGTTATCTACGGCATGTAATTTAGCAACTGTGGCATAACGTGGCAAATTTACTTCATCGTCCCCCCAATTGAGAAGTCGTACTGGTACTCTCCCATTTATTACTTCCACTACCCTCTAGCAATCATGAGTGTAGGTCTGTGTTCTGAGCGATGGGGTTCTACTACTGCTTGGTAGTTCTGTCCTCTCAGACCTATGGCTGCTCTACACCATATTAACATTTCACTCATTGGGGGTATTACAATGGGGTTCGAGTCTGTGACCCGTACATTACCGATTTCACCATCTGTAAGCTTCGCTTGCTGCTGGCACATCAGGGCCCGGATCTCCCTCTGGATCACTCCCTTCTGCTTTGGCTTGGCAACTTCAGCGAGCTGTTGGAGCAAAAACACAACTTCTCCCAGACAGTTACTGATAATGTTAGTACCTAATATCACATTTAGGCCATTTTCCTCATTTACAGTCCTGACTACTAGGAGTCCCTGATCCTTCAGCTCCACCCTGCCCACTTTTATGTTCACGTTTTTGGCTCCAATTACTTCAACAGGGAGACCATTGGTGGCGTACACTGTCAAGTCAGGGCTCGGGGGCTGGAGACTGTCCATGGACCAAAATTTATTGTAAAGGACATCAGGTATGATGGTCACCTGAGATCCAGTGTCCAGCAGTGCAGGGATTGCAATCCCGTCCAGAATTATGGACAGGTAGGGCCGTCCACCCACGAACCTGCGGTTCCAATCTAAGGGGCCTGATGAGTCTACTCCTGGGTGTTGGCCCTCTGACCCAGGATCGGCTCGTTTAAAGGACATTGCTGAGCCATATGACCTTTTTGATTGCAGCGGTAGCAGATGATCTCCCGGCGAGGATGGTGTTGATCAGGAGTCGCTCCTGGGGGTGGCGTGGTCCTCCTCCGGTGAGGCGACGTCCTCCATTTCCTCCGGTTCATCCAAGGAACATCCTCCGGACAGTCGGCTAGTAGGATCTTTCCTCCTTCCTCTTTCCGCAGTTGCAGGGCATCCATTACAGTGGCCAAGTTCTTAGTCAGCTGGCGCACTTCTGAGCGCAGACATTCCAACTCACTAGGGGGCGCCACCTGCGTTTTAGCTTCTGCCACCTGCGGGGAAAAGGTGGGTACTGCCGGCTTAAGAGTGGCTTCACCCGGGTGATACTGATTTGCCACCTCAGGCTTTTCCAGGGGTCGCAGTCCTTTTATTGCCATGTCTTTTAGGGCATCAAAAGTGGCATCTGGATGATCTAAGGACCACCAGTTTACAGTCCTGCCTTCTGCTGGAGACCTCAGTCCCCGTACAAATTGCTATTTCAACATTTGGCTCTCATCAATGGGACTTGTAGGGTTAGCCTGTTTAAGAGCTCGCAGGGCCCCCTGTAGTCGGCAGGCGTAGTCCCTAATACTGTCACCCGGTCTCTGGAAGCACTGATAAAATGCCATCCGGAGATCCGTTTCTGTGCGGTCCTCAAAGATGGCCTGTAGCTTTAAGAGAATCGCAGGTACCGACTCCTGGTCTGCAATGGGCCAAGTCTCTACTTCTCTCTCAGCCGCACCAGCTAACTGTCCTATTACCACAGCAGCTTTTTGCTTTTCAGTCATTGAGTACATATCCAAAATACTACATATTTTCCTTTTAAACCCTGGCAGGGTGTCTGGCTCGCCGCTGTACTGGGGGAGCCACTTCGCACCAGGCATGTATGGGAGCGTTAGCGGCATGAGCGGGACCACCGGGCCAGGTGAGGGGCCCGCACCTCCATCCTGCACTACAACGCCAAGCGGTGGGCTATTGGGGCCACCGGCGGGGGCCGCTCCGTCTGCCGGTTGCTGCGACATGTTGATGCCCCCTTGGTTAATCTGAGCCTACCTCTTTCACAGGCTGCAGCGTCGCAGGCACAGCGGTGGAGACAGGACCTTTGTCGCTGGTGCTCTGATGTCAGAGCATTCACTTCCTGTTTCACAGGACCTGCCGCCGTGTCAGAGTTGGGGGCGTGTCCAGGCAACAGCGCGCTTTTTCAGGTACGCCCCCCTTCTTCACCAGCGCCTGAGGGCGCGAATATTGCGGTAAAGATGGCGGTATTATGGCGCCAAACACAGCAAACAGTCTTTTTCACCAAACAGTTCAATATAGGCACACAGGACTCACAATTGCAAGTTTCGCATCCTGTTCGTGACGCCAAGTTAGTTGACACGCACCACAATTGTGGATACCAGGGCTATGGGGTACTCGGAGCCGAGCCCATTGATTTCTATGGGAGATGTCACTGGCAGCGGGACTCGGTCCGTGGCCCTGGCGGTCATGCAATGGGGGATATTTACAGGGGATTATTAGGATAGGTAGTTCGTGACGCCACTGTGGTATCTGATCAATTGGACCAGCGCTGCTATAAGGATCTTCACAGGGGATGTTATGGGGCAGCTGGGTGGTAAGTCTCCCACAGGTGAGACGGGTCCCTGGAAGTCTATGGTGATGATGCAGGGTGTAGTTAAGAATTCAGTCACACACAATGCAGCTTCTTTTCATACCTTTACTGGTAGATGATTCAGGCAGGTCCCGGGGAGCTGGTCGGGGTGGAGAATGCACATTCGGGATACCGCTGAGCAGGTTAGAGGCCTCCTTTACTTCATATATATCTGAGTCCAAACTTGCATGAAGCAAAGTTAACTCTGCAATCTCCAGCTTTCTCAATAGCTGCAAAGCCCGGCCGACATTGTGGTGGAGCCTTCTATGTCTCTGACTATCAGATGTTGAAAAGAACAAAGTCCCTCTATGCAGGGCCCTGCTAAAAGTCCTTGTTCTCCCTGACTCCGTTTACGTATTGGCGCTTAGGGCTGCTCTCTGCGACCTGTAGTCCAGATAGCCTCCGGTTATCTTGTTACTAAGCTTGAAACTCTAGCAACGCTTCGGACCCCGGTGTCCGGTGAATTAGTGCAGATAATTTGGTACCTGAAGCACTTCTCTCTGTCTTCTCCACTGCGCCCTTCGCCCTGCTCTCGCTCTTATCATAAGCACTTGTAGCTTTTGATGGTAATGTCAGCTTTCTCCAGAGCTCGCTGAGCAGTTCTCAGTATCCTCCTTGTTTCAGCTTCTGTTGAGGTACTGATTAAGGGTAGCTCTGACTAGGCTAGGATGATTCACTTCACCCGTACTAGCCTCCACTTCCTTGTCAGGTGAGCTATGCTAGCTCTGCGAGGATTCAGTCCTCTCTCCTCTCCCTCCAAGTCCAGACTGGACTGACACTGAACTGCACTGTCCTAAGACAGGAAACTGACTGCTCTGAGCTCTTCTCAGACAGGAAACTTGAATGAGCTCTGCTACGTGTCACTACCTCCTATACCCCTAGTGGGTGTGTCTGAAAGTGTGAGTGACGTGAATGGATAACAAGCTTTTGCGGTTACCTTCCTGTGCATTTTCCTGGATTTATGTGTGCCTGACATAGCTGGGCCACACATCACATATGTCCGAAAAGCAGTAAGAAAAGCAATGCAAAAATTGACCCTGGGCGATGATGTGAAAGCTTTTTTGACTGTGTTTGAAAGGGTGGCAGAGCTGGAGAAGCTGACGTCAGAGAAATGGGCAGAGGTACTGGCCCCCTATCTAACTGGTGAGCCACAGAAGCCTTATTATAATCTGGCCTAACAACATGGCCAGGAATATACCAAATTAAAAACTGCAATACTGGCATGCTCATGGGTGACTGTTTGTCTGAGCTCAAAGGATCCACCACTAGACTTATTGCTGTGATAAACCCCCTTGCTCCCAAATGTTCGATATGCTGCATCTGGTTGCAGCCGGAGTCCACCACCGCAGTCCAGATGGTAGAGCAGGTCACAATGGACAAATATATCCACTCCTTTCCCAGGCTCCAAAGGAATAGATAGCCCCCAAACATATATTGCCGGTGAGACAGATGAAGTACAAAACACAGGCAGAAAATAGAGTAAGCAAATGCTGGGGCGCAAACTGTCTGGATAGAACAAGACAGGAAAGGATACCGTCTGCAATCCCGCAAAAACCCTAAGAAAAATTCCAATTCTGATATACAAAAATACTGAGGCCACATGACCTCTCCTCCACTAAATCAGAACTCTGGTGTGAACTGGACACAAAACAACAGATACTGAATAACAGGAGACTAGAAAGACAGAAAAGACTGACATAAGCTGTGTCAAAGGAAAACAGAGTCCAGTCCAGCACAGGTTCCAGCCGGGAACAAGGAGCAAGCAGACTTCCAGAAGGCTCAGGAAGAAAACCAAATCACCGGCAACAACTAAAGGAAGGCTGCTCATTTAAATCTCTAAAATCAGTAATATCTGACCTCCAATCATCCTTTTCAGGTGATTGACTTCTGTCAGCCAGACCAGCTCCATTACCAGCTGCAACCACCAGAGGGAGGCCAAACTCAGAAGCCAGATCAAAAGTGTTCACAACAGTACCCCCCCTTGAGGAGGGGTCACCGAACCCTCAACCAAGCTACCAGGTCGATCAGGATGGGCCCTGTGAAAGGCGCGAACCAATCTCTCGGCATGAATGTCAGAAGCAAACACCCAAGAATTATCCTCCTGACCATAACCTTTCCACTTGACCAAGCACTGGAGTCTCCGTCTAGCCAGACGAGAATCCAATACTTTCTCTACTTCATACTGCAGATTGCCCTTAACCAATACAGGATCAGGAGGTGCAGCCATGGGAACTACTGGCTCAACAAACCTCTTCAACAAAGATTTATGAAAGACATTGTGAATCTTAAACGTTCCTGGAAGAGCCAAACAGAAACAAATGGGATTAAGGATTTCCAAAATCTTATAAGGTCCAATGAACCTTGGCTTAAATTTTGCAGACACAACCTTCATAGGAATATTTTTTGAGGACAATCAAACCATGTCACCTACTGGGGACCATCAGTCCTATGCCAGTTGGCAAACCGTTGGGTCTTCTCCTGAGAGTGAGACAACTTATCCACTACATGATTACAAATCTGCTGCATTCTCTCTAACGTAGAATCAGCACCTGGACAGGCTGAAGCCTCCACCTGCCCTGAAGAAAACCGAGGATGAAACCCGAAGTTGCAGAAAAAAGGGGACATCAAAGTGGCAGAACTAGCCCTATTATTTAGAGCAAA
>JARQOD010000001.1:34665104-34785687 GCA_033576555.1 Oophaga sylvatica
CCGAAGTCATCTCCAAAACGTTCACAACAGTACCCCCCCACTTGAGGAGGAGTCAACAAAACCCTCACTTTTGCCAACAGGATGATCAGGATGAGCTCGGTGATAGGCACGGACCAGTCTTTCAGCTGGAATGTCAGAAGCAAATACCACGATAGTCCTCTGACCTAGCCTTTCCACTTCACCAAGTACTGGAGTCTCCGCCTGGCCAAACGAGAATCCAATATCTTCTCAACCACGTACTCCAAATTGCCCTCAACCAAAACAGGATCAGAGGCGCAGCCATAGGAACCACTGGCTCGACAAATCTCTTCAATAAAATTTGTGAAAACGTTTGTGAATCTTGAATGTTCCTGGAAGAAGCAAACGGAAGGAAACAGGATTTAATAATCTCCACGATCTTTAAGTCCAATGAACCTTGGCTTAAATTTTGGAGACGCAACCCTCATATGGGATATTTTTTGAGGATAACCAAACCAAGTCACCCACTTTAAATCGAGGACCATCAGTCCTATGTCGGTTGGCAAACGCTGGGCCTTCTCCTGAGAGAGAAACAGCTAATCCACTACTTGATCCCAAATCAGCTGCATTCTCTCCACTATTAGAGTCAACACCAGGACGACAGAAGCCTCCACCTGCCTGAAGAAAATCGAAGGATGAAACCCGGAATTACAGAAAAATGGAGACATCAAGGGTGGCAGAATTGCACTATTATTCAAAGCAAACTCAGCAAAGGCAAAAAAGAGACTAGCAGACACAAAACATCTCAAATAAGTCTCCAAGGTCTGGTTTGTTCTCTCAGTTTGTCCATTGGTCTGAGGGTGGAATGCAGAGGAAAAAGACAGCTGAACTCCCAGCTTGGAACAAAATGTCTCCAAAATCAGGAAACAAACTGGACTCCTCTGTCAGACACAATGTTCTCTGGAACGCCGTGCAACCAAACCACCTGTTGAAAAAACAAGGGCACCAACTCAGAGGAGGATGGCAACTTGTAGTGGCACAAGATGTTTCATCTTGGAAAAACTATCATCAGATTACCCAAATAACGGTCATTCTCTGAGAGACAGGGAGGTCGGAAATAAAATCCATAGAGATATGGGTCCATGGCCTCTTGGGCAAAGGCAATGGCATTAACAAACCACTAGAGCGAGAGCAAGGTTTGGACCGAGAACAAGTTCCACAGGATTGCACAAAGTCCCTGACGTCACGAGACAAATTTGGCCACCAAAGGACGAATCCCAAATCTCTGGTACCAAAAATACCAGGATGGCCGACCAACGTGGAGCAATGAATCTCGGACATCACATTCTTCCTCCACTGGTCTGGGACAAAACAATATCCCAGCAGGGCAACGTTCAGGTTTTCCTCCTGAAATTTTCTCCAAAGCCAGTCTCAAATTGGGCGAGATAGCGGAAAGAACACACCCTCCTTCAGAATAACAGCAGGCTCAGTTACCTCAGGAGAATCCAGAAAGAAATCCTCGAGAGGGCATCCCCTTAACTTTCTTAGTGCCAGGAGAAAAAGAGACCACAAAATTAAACGTCTGAAAAACAAGGCCCACCTGGTCTGTCTAGGATTAAGTCGCTTGGCTGATTCAAGATAAACCAGGTTTTATGATCTGTGAGGACCACCACCTGATGCTTGGCTCCTTCCAGCCATGTCTCCACTCCTCAAAAGCCCACTTCATGGCCAATAACTGACGATTACCCACATCATAATTACGTTCCGCTGGGGAAAATTTTCGAGAGAAAAAGGCAAAAGGGTTAATCTTAGAGGTTTCCGGATCCCTTTGGGACAAAACGGCTCCTGCACCAATCTCAGAAGCATAAACCTCCACTGAAATGGCAGAGAAACATCTGGTTGGCGCAGAACAGGAGCAGAAGTGAATCTCCGCTTAAGTTCCTGAAAGCAGAAACTGTCTCAGGAGACCAATTCACTACACCAGAACCCTTCTTGGTCAAATCAGTCAGTGGCTTCACAATACCAGAGAAATTGCTATAAATTTACGCTAAAAAATTAGCAAAACCCCAAAATACTCTGAAAGCTTAATGTAGTGGGTTGAACCCAATCTCAAATGGCCTGAACTTTGACCGGGTCCATTTCAATAACAGCGGAGACAAATGAATCCCAGAATGAAACCTTCTGTACGCCAAAAAAGACATTTTGATCCCTTCACATACAATGCGTTCTCTCTCAAAATCCGGAATACAGTCCGAACATGTTCCACATGAGAATCGCAGTCATTGGAAAAAATCAAGTATCGTCCAAATAAACAATCATAAATTTATCCACAAAATCCCCGGGAAAATATCGTTCATAAGGATTGGAAGACGGAAGGGGCATTAGTGAGCCCAAAGGCATCACTAGGTACTCAAAATGCCCCTCTGGGGTATTAAACACGGTCTTCCATTCATCTCTGTGCTTGATGCAAATAAGATTATACGCCCCCCTGAGGTCAAGCTTGGTAAACACAAGCACCCTTCTCTCTGGAAAATAGGTCAGAAATCAAGGGTAACAGATATTGATATTTAACAGTGATCTTATTTAGGAGATGATAATCAATACATGCCTCAATGAGCCATTCTTCTTGGCCACAAAGAAAAAGCTGGGCCCAAGGGTGAAGAGGATGGTTGATATGACCCTCCTCTAAAGACTCTTTGATATAAGATCGCATGGCCTCATGCTCAGGTACAGATAAATTAAAGAGTCAACCTTTGGGAAATTTACAACTGGGTACTAAGTCAATAGGCATTCATAACTCCTATGAGGAGGTAAGGATGCAGACTTACTCTCACTAAACACATCGAAAAATCAGTCAAATAGTCAGGAACATCCTGAGACTGGGGGAGGCAGAAAAAAACATCTTGAGATTGGGTGGGACAGAAAAAACAGGAATTTTCAGTACGAACACATTGACAACCCCAACGGTCACAGACACAGACTTCAATCCAAAACAGGATTGTGAGTCTGTAACCAAGGAAACCCCAGTAACAAAATGTCATGTAATTTTACACCAAAAATTTGCAATTCTCTTGGTGGTCGGGTCAACCCGCATTATCACCTGGGTAGAAAACTGGGGCTTATTCTCCGCCAAGGGGTAGAATCAATTTCCCAGCAAAGGATTGACTTCCGCAGGGGTATCATAGGAATACCAAAACGTTTGGCAAAATCAAAATCCATCAGGTTTACAGCTCCCCCTGAATCAACAAAAGCCTGAGGTGAAAATGTTGACATGGAGCAAATCAAGGTAACAGTCAACAGAAATTTAGTCTGAACACTACCCAAAACAACTGAGCGCGCAAAACGTCTTCCCCGCTTGGGGCAGACGGAAAAAGCATGAGAAGCGTCACCACAATAGTAGCACAACTTATTACGCTTACGAAATTCATGACGCTGTGCCCAGAAGTCACTCCATCACACTGCATGGGCTCAGGGGCTGGCCCGCAAAGCATCACAATCTCACGTATATTTCTACGCTCGCGCAGACGTCTGTCAACTTGAATAGCTAATGACATAGAGTCATTGAGACCAGAGGGGACAGGGAATCCCACCATAACATCCTTTACAGTCTCTGCCAGACCCTTCCGAAAAAGAGCTGCCAGAGCATCATCATTCCATTTAGTAATGACTGCCCACTTTCTGAATTTCTGACAATACAGCTCAGCGGCTTCATGACCCTGATTCAATGCCAACAAGGTTTTTTCAGCTCGATCAGTAACATTGGTTCATCGTACAATAACCCAGAGCCTGAAAAAACACATCAACATCATTCAAAACAGGATCCCCAGGTGTCAGGGAAAAGGCCCAATCCTGAGGGTCACCGTGCAACAGGGAGATGACAATTTGAACTGCTGCGTTGTTTCCCTTAGGATTTAGGCTTCAAAGCAAAAAACAACTTACAGTTATTTTTAATATTCAAAACTTAGACCGATCCCCAAAAATAAATCCGGCAGAGGGATCCTAGGTTCCACAGCAGGCAACCCAGCAAGATAGATAGCAATACTCCAAACTTCAGCAGCAAGCTGCTCCACACGATCAGACAAATGCTTGACCTCCATTGGGGAAAAAATTCCTCCTCAGCCCCCCGGAGAAAAAGAGGGAAAAAAATGCAACAGAGAAAAAAAAATTCTGACAACTCTGACAACTTTTTTTTTTTTTTCCTTTACTATTTTTCCCTTCTATTGAGTACCATAGAATTTTTCAGTATGGCCGGTGATTCTGTTTGTTATGGCAGCTGAGGAGGCAGGAGCAAAAAAAACGCATAGGCAGCCTAACACCAGAGAGGTTGGAAACTAATAGGTTGCAAATCCTAAACTAACTGCACAACTAAAGCAGCCGTGGAGCATACCTACGGTGGTCCTAGACGCTTCGGCACAGCCAGAGAGATAGCTATCCCTGAAGATGGAAAGAGGAAAGCTAACTGCCCCGGAGTAGACCCCAAAAGAGTAGGAAGCCCCCAAACATATAATGGTGGTTAGACAAGATGAAAATACGAACACAGACAGAAAATAGATTGAGCAAACGCTGGGGCCAAAACTATCTAGATAGGACAGCACAGTAGAGAATACTTTCTGCAACCCAGAAAAACCCTAGGAAAAACTCCAACACTTCTGAATCCAAAAACACTGAGACCACACGGTCTCGACCACCTATATCAAATCTCTGGTGTGGACACGTAGCTACTCAGCAGAAAAATATCACAAGAACTGAGCAAATGAACAAATACAAAATACGAACGGAGACCAGCCAAAGCCCCCATAGGGGACCCGGCTGAAGACAAAAAGCAATGCAGCAAAAAGCAAGGAATTTCAAACCACAGTAAAAAAAAACTGAAAGAGACTTATCTGAACGCAAGCAGAGACAGCAGGACAGCAAGCTAAATTCCAAACTAAACCAGGAAGCACAATTGATCACCGGCGAGGATCATAGGCCAATCAGTACCACCTGACACCCACTCGTTATCTGCGGGTGTAGGACTCTTGGTATTCAAGATAGGTTCAATACCCTCAGCAACCACCAGAGGGAGCTTCAGCTCCGAGTCGTCTTCAAAACGTTCACAACACTTTTCACCTTCACTCCATCATTGCTTTTTCCCCATCACCCCATCATTGCTTTTTTCCCCATCACCCCATCATTGCCTTTTACCATCACCAAATCATTGCTTTTTCCCCATCACCCATCATTGCCTTTTCCCATCATTGCTTTTTCCCATCACCCCATCATTGCTTTTTCCCCATCACACCATCATTGCCTTTTCCCATCACCCATCATTGCCTTTTCCCATCATTGCTTTTTCCCCATCATTGCTTTTTCCCATCACCCCATCAATGCTTTTTCCCCATCACCTCATCATTGCTTTTTCCCCACACTGCTTTTCCCCATTACCCATCATTGCCTTTTCCCCATCACCCATCATTGCTTTTTTCCCATCATCCCCATCATTGCTTTTCCCCATCACCCCATCATTGCCTTTTCCCACCATTGCTTTTTCCCATCACCCCATCATTGCTTTTTCCCCATCACCCATCATTGATTTTTCCCCATCACCCATCATTGCCTTTTCCCCATCATTGCTTTTTCCCCATCATTGCTTTTTCCCATCACCCCATCGCCTTTTCCAATCATTGCTTTTTCCCCATCACCCCATCATTGCCTTTTCCCCATCATTGCTTTTTCCCATCACCCCATCATTGCCTTTTCCCCATAATTTCTTTTTCCCCATCATCCCCATCATTGCTTTTTCCCATCACCCCATCATTGCTTTCTCCCCATCACCCCATCATTGCCTTTTCCCATCACCTCATCATTGCCTTTTCGCCATCATTGCTTTTTCACCATCACCCCATGATTGCCTTTTCCCATAATTGCTTTTTCTCCATCACCCCATCATTGCTTTTTCCCCATCACCTCCATCATTGCTTTTTCCCATCATTGCTTTTTCCCATCAACCCATCATTGCTTTTTCCCATCATTCCCCTCTCCTCCACCTACACACACGCACGCACACACACCATCAATCATGTCTACACACACATAGATACAAAACACACACACACATACAAAACACACACACACAGCACCTCTCACCAGTCCGCAGCCACAGCATCACCGGCGCCCGCGCTTCCTCGCACTGACACAGCCGGCTGCTGAATGATGACATCATCCAGCAGCGCTGCTCTCTGTGTCAGAGACAGGAAGTGCGGGCTCCGGGCAGGAAGGACCCTTGCAGCTCTGCTCCTGTTTATTTTCACTTGCAGGCAGCGGAGCTTCAGGGATCGCTCCCTGCCCGCCGCACATGAGGGCAATCTGGTCAGGGGCCCCCGGAGCCTCGGACACGGAGAAACCGGACAGATTGCCCTCCTTATTAGCCGCCCTGCAGGGGCCCCCTGGAGCCTCTGGGCCTCGGGACACCGGATAGTTACTCCACTGAGGTCAGACTATACAACATTGCAACAAAGCTATAGTGTGCAAAATGTATAGGAAAAATGTGAATTTGGGTGGAAAATATTTTGGCATGGGGGGCCCCATTTGAAAGATCGCACCGGGGCCCATAACTTTGTAGTTACGTCACTGATCACAAATATCATGTCTGCCAACTTATTTTGAAAACTGGATTTTCCTGACCCTCTTTCCAACTGTTGAGGTGATCATTGTATGTGAATGGGGTTTAATTTATAGATGGCCAGAAATATGCATGTCTTTCTCCATTAGTATTAAGAGAAGCAGTAGAGAAAGTTGTAGGCGCGTGAGCTCCAGAATGCAAACCACTTGGCCAGTGAAGCCGAGCGGAATCCTAGTAGTGGTTACATTACACATGGCTAAGATTTCTAATGTTACACTACATTGCTGAGTCTTTTGTGTCCAAAAAGAGTACTAAAAGAGTACCCATGGGGTTTATTAATTGAAAGAATGGCAGCTAATGTAAAAAAGTGAGAAGGTTTGGTTATCTTAGAAGAGCTGATGGTGTCACAAATTAGTAGAGCTGGATTAGCATATTAGGGCTAGGTAAAGGAATCTGAAAATTAAAGCTGTCATGTGTGTGTTTTGCTGAGGAATAACTCTAATTCTGGCAATTATATGAAAAAATATGCATTTTTCACCATTTTTCCATCTGCTGAATCTTTCTCCATCTGTCGTCTCTGAGCTAGTGGGTGAGAACTAGCTGTTATGATGTCTTCTATATAGTGCACACAGAGAAGGGATGGATTCCTGCGCTTCGTATTTGTGTAGCCTATGTAGCAGTGCTCAGCAGTATAGAAGTGAATGTAGCAATCAGTTCTCGGGCATGTGCCGTGTGTGTAGCAGATGCCCCAGATCCCGCCCCGCAGTGTGTTATGATGTATTCACACTGCGGGGTTGGGAATCTGGCGCCTGCGCAGTGAGGATCTCTGCGCCTGTCCCCATCTCCCTCCACCTATTTCCTCCACCTATTTCCTCATTATTTCAGTATTCCTAGGGATAATAAACATAAGAGCCACCTTCACAGAATGCAGCCTTAGTGCTGCTGAAGGTGGCTCTGTTACTTTAATAGGCCCCGGGGGGGTGACAGGTTCCCTTTAACTACGTCCCCTTCACTAAACCAAGCCCACCAGCAGTGCCGGAATAGAAATGTCAAATATTGCAAAATTTTACTTACAGATTCCCAAAAATTGAGCATTTTCCATTCTTTAAAATTGGTGTAAAAAACTCGATGAATTAATCCCGCTCATCTCTTTCAAGTAATTTTTGCCTTTGAAAATTCTTGCTGATTCACACAGGATCAACCTCTATAGTTCAGTGTTAGACTTGAAAAGATTTTAAGTCTATTTCCCATGTCACCAATGCAGAACTGTCCGAATTTCCTTGTAACCTGAAGCCTGGCTATATTTCTAATTACACGCGTAATAACTGCTTGTAAGACTCATCTTTTCCCATCCATTTCTTTGTATCTAATCCCTGTTCTGGCTGAAAATGAGAGCAATTTCCTTTCCTGCGGCTTCTCTCGGCTTGTAGGAGGATTTACATTCACAGTGAGTTTCCCGTGTAGGCTGACAGCGCTGCCACTGATTTGAAGCACATGCACAAATGATTTGTCAAACTGCTTGCTTAGCTCAACTAAAGGTTTGCCTCCGGCGATTCTTTTGATAGCACATCCTTTGTTTATATACAGTCTAAACTTAACTGGCAGTGTTGCTTCATCTCCCCATGGTCCAACTCGCCCTTGATTTTTTTTTGTCATTCCCTGCCTATAAGAGATGAAAACGGTACTACGACAGCTCTCGTAGTTGAAATGCCATCATTCGTCCAAGGAGTCTACTTGTTAATCATCAATGTCATTCTGCCAAAGCCAATGACCAGCGCACAACATACAACCTGGTAGAAAGTAAGCGGAATGTAGCCAACCCTTCAGCATTGCATATGCAAATATCACGTAAATTATCGAATATCTGACCTCAAAAGCATTATATTTATCTGTAATTTACAGGATTTTATGTCTGCTTCAGATAATGTTGCACCCCGTCATGTCTATTAGAGATGAGCAAACCCGAACTTAGAAGTTGGATGTTCGTTCCGCACAGTTAGTGTCCAGTGCTAAACGTCAAACACGGACTTTCCCTGGTGGAAGTGTATTACAGAGAGAGACCCAAAGTTCGGGTCTCCATTGTTTTCAATGTTTCAAATTCAGGTACAGTTCTGGTTTCTGAACCAAACTTTGGAATAAAGTTCAGGTAAGGTACCAGAACCTGAAATTCCATGGGTCCGTTCATCCCTAATACCCATATTTTAAATTGGTTTCTCAGCTTTAAGCTACAAGTTTGCAGTCACTACACACGCAGTGAGGATTCTCCGGAGCTGGTGCTAGGAGTTGGCATTCATGTGACCACAAGGATGCGATTTGTATGCTTCTGGCCACATTCCAACTAGACTGTGTCCGGCCTCACTCAGTACACTCATCTAGTCGGCATGTGACTGCGCATGTGCAAATCACATTCTTGTGGTCAAGTGTTTGCCACTCTGGGCGCCGACACTGAAGAATCCTCACATCTCGCAGTGTGCAAGATATAGTGATTGCAGACTTGTAGCTTAAGACTGGACCACCTCTTTAATATACAGTGGGGGAAATAAATATTTGATCCCTTGCTGATTTTGTAAGTTTGCCCACTGAACAGTCTATAATTTTAAGGGTAGGTTAGTTTTAACACTGAGAGATAGAAAATCAAACATAAAATCCAGAAAATCACATTGTATAAATTATATACATTTTTTTGCATTTTGCAGTGAGAAATAAGTATTTGATCCCTCTGGCAAACAAGACTTAATATTTGGAGGCAAAACCCTTGTTGGCAGCACAGCAGTCAGACTTTTTTGTAGTTGATGATGAGGTTTGCGCACATGTCAGGAGGAATTTTGCTCCACTCCTCTTTGCAGATCATCTCTAAATGATTAATATTTTGAGGCTGTCACTTGGCAACTCGGTGCTTCAACTCCCTCTATAAGTTTTCTATGGGATTAAGGTCTGGAGTCTGGCTAGGCCACTCCATGACCTTAATGTGCTTCTTTTTGAGCCACTCCTTTGTTGGCTTGTCTGTGTTTTGGGTCTTTGTCTTGCTGGAAGACCCAGCCACGACCCATTTTTAATGTCCTGGGGAGGCAAGGAGGTTGTCACTCAGGATTTTACGGTACATGGCTCCATCCATTCTCCCATTGATGCGGTGAAGTAGCCCTGTGCCCTTAGCAGAGAAACACCCCCAAAACATAATGTTTCCACCTCTATGCTTGACAGTGGGGATGGTGTTCTTTGGGTCATAGACAGCATTTCTCTTCCTCCAAACATGGCTAGTTGAGTTAATGCCAAAGACCTCAATTTTTGTCTCATCTGACCACAGCACCTTCTCCCAGTCACTCACAGAATCATCCAGGTGTTCATTGGCAAACTTTAGATGGGCATGCACATGTGCCTTCTTGAGCAGGGGGACCTTGCGGACATTGCAGGATTTTAAACCTTTGCGGCGTAATGTGTTACCAATGGTTTTCTTGGTGACTGTGGTCCCAGCTGCCTTGAGATCATTAACAAGTGCCCCCCGTGTAGTATTAGGCTGATCTCTCATCTTCCTCATGATTAAGGATACCCCACCAGGTGAGATTTTGCATGGTGCCCCAGATCGATGTTGATTGACAGTCATTTTGTATATTTCTTCCATTTTCTTACTATTGCACCAACAGTTGTTTCCTTCTCACTCAGCGTCTTACTTATGGTTTTGTAGCCCATTCCAGCTTTGTGCAGGTCTATGATATTGTCCCTGACATCCTTATAAAGCTCTTTGGTCTTGCCCATGTTGTAGAGGTTAGAGTCTGACTGATTAATTGAGTCTGTGGACAGGAGTCTGTTATAAAGGGGACTATGTAAGACAGCTGTCTTTACTGCAGGTAACGAGTTGATTAGGAGCGTCTAACTGGTCTGTAGGAGCCAGAACTCTTAATGGATGTTAGGGGATCAAATACTTATTTCTCACTGCAAAATGCAGATAAATTTATATAATTTATACAATGTGATTTTCTGGATTTTATTTTATTTGGTATTCTATCTCTCAATGTTAAAATTAACCTACCCTTAAAATTATAGACTGTTTCATGTCTTTGTCACTGGGCAAACTTACAAAATCAGCAAGGGATCAAATACTTATTTCCCCCACTATAACACTATTAATTTCACAGAGCTTTACAGTTATCAGTAGAAATGGGCAAACCCAAACAGTAAAGTTTGATGCCCATACCAACCACCTAATGCTTGACAGTGTGGCAAACAACACTTCTGAACGGTGGTAACATCATCACCGCCAGTCAGACAGCTGCGGTTCCAACACTGACAAAAGACAGCGTGAACGCTCAGCTGTGATCGGAGGTATAAAGTTTATCTCCGGTCACTGGTGTCAGCTGATAGGACTAATGCTCAGCCAGCGCATGCGCAGTAAATAAATAATTAAAAAAATAAAACGGCGTAGATTTCGTTGCATTTTTGATAACCAGCCTGGCAAAACTCACAGCTGGGGGCTGCAACCCTCAGCTATCAGCTTCAGCAAGGCTGGTTATCAAAAATAGAGGGGTCTCCACGCCATATTTTTTAATCATTTAAATAAATAATTAAAAAAAAGTGTTGGGTCCCCCCCCATTTTTGACAACCTGCCTTACTAAAGCAGACAGCTGGGAGTTTGTATCCTCAGACTGGTAAGGGGCCATGGATATTGACCCCCAGCCTAAAAATAGCAACCCGCAGCTGCCCAGAAAAGGTACATCTAATAGATGCGCCAATTCTGACGCTTTGCCGGGCTCTTCCCACTTGTCCTGTAGCGGTGGCAAGTCGGGTTAATATTTGTGGGGTTGCTTTCACCTTTGTATTGTCTGGAGACATCAAGTGTCTATGAGACACTTATCCATTACTAATCCTATAGTTATATTGTAAATAAACACACAGCCAGAATAAAGTCTTTTATTTGAAATAAAAAACACACTTTTACTTTTTTATTTATTCATTGTAGCGCATTGATTTTTTTTTCCTTTTTTTATTTTTAAAAAGGGAAACTATGATATAATCCTAACATTTGGTACAGTTTTGTTACTGGAGATATGCTAAGGTAAAGGCACGGGGAACAGGATAATTAAGAAACTTTTGCTTTGCTAAAAGCTGTGATGTGCCTGGTGGGAATAGAGCTTTAACTTCTTCAAATAAAACATTGCAGCTTATTTAAGCTGGAAACGTAGAAGATAAGACTAGTTTTATCTGTTACGGTTGAGTTTGCCCCTCCTTCCTGCGGATCTCCTATCGGTTCATTTCAGGCCAAATCAATGGAGCTTCTAAACAAAAAATAAAATTCTCCCACAAGCCATAAAATGCAATTTGCAAAAATTTCAAACAGGATTCGCTGTTATGCAAGGATGTGATCAGTGTTGAATACGTTGAGGAACACTTAGGAAAAATGATCAAACTGAAAGGCACAGCGGCCCACAGGCGATGTGTACAGATACCGTTTTTAATACAGGTTATAAAATGTTTTAATAATGTCTAAAGTTTAAAGTGAATGTACGACAAGTTACTCACTCAGTTCTAAACTCTGTGCTGATTTTTAACCCCTTTGCTTTTTATTTTTTAAATCTGTCATCGGCTTTTTGTCACCTAATCTGAGAGCAGCATAATGTAGAGTCAGAGACCCTGATTCCAGCAGATGACTGATGGGCACTCCGCCCTTCAATATGTGATGATTTTAATTACAGCAGGTTCCTACCTACATATAAATGCTGGCATTACTTAGAGCTGTCCACATTCACCCAGGAATTCAAACATCAGCCTAAGAGAGGTATTCATACACGTAGGGACCCATCAGTTTTTTTAGACTACCTTGACGTTGGTTGATGGGCAGGCATGATTTGGCCAAATTATGTGCTAAGCATCTCATTTTTTCCTAGTATCCAGAAGCAGTATTGCTATTCATATTTCATATATTTCACATTGACATGCTCTAGCACGATAGAGTGTAAACTTTTCTTTGCATATAGTCCGATTTTTCTCATACCTGAATATAAAAATATTAAAAAGTTTCTCCACCTCCCCCTATCTGGCAGCTATCTAGCGGCATGATTTTTTTTATGGACCCATTCACTTGCATTGTCAATTTGAATCCGAGAGTTGAATCAAAATCGGACATGTCTCTGCAATTCTGAACTGACCGATAAGTCGGCAAAAAAATCACAGACACAAGAATGGCTGCATTCACTACTGTAGGTACGAGTGCTGTGAAAAACACAGAGAGCACTCGTACGAGAAAAATGGACGTGCCAATGAGGCCTCAAACGTCCACATTACAGCTAAAGGCCTCGTGCACATGTTGAATGTTTGATGAGTTTTTTACATCAGTATTTGTAAGCTAAAGTCAGAAGAGGAACAATCAAACGAAAAGTATAATAGATACACCACTGATGTATTTTTCACCCACTCCTGGTTTTGTCACGCACCAGATTCCCGCACTTTGATGGTGTGAAAATAGCAAAATTTGCAAAAATTTTGAGGAGCCAAGCGTTGTACAGTACAAAAAAAAATTGTGATTTTTCAAAACTTTTTAGGCGTTTTCTGGTTTAAAAGATTTGATGAATCGGGGGTCAATGGGCAGGTGTGTAAATATAGCAGGTGAAGAGGTTGCAGTTCTACTAGGGCCACGGTGCGTAAGGTGGCCCGAAAGGTCTCTTTGTGGCACATATCAGAAGACCAATATTGGTAAAGATTCATGAATCTTTCATACATAAAAGCCTGTGGGGAGAGGTTTCTGCTGCAGCAAGATTAAAAAGAAATAAATAAAAGTACACTGGCGCTCGCCGCTAACCAAAAAACAAAAAAAAGGGAGCTGCTGGTACCAAGTCAGAGATTGTGCCTGCCCTGTCGGAATAAACGTACTGATAAATAAATAATGGAAGGTACTGCGCTAAAAGGGAAATAAATCGGATAGTGATACACTTGATAAAACCCAGCTATTTGAATCTGGTGCAGGAACTGATCAATAATTGCAAAACATATTATAAAGGCGCATTCCAGGGACCAATGCCAGATAGCATGTTGTGCTAATTAGAGCTGATACCTGCTAAGAAAAAAGGAAAAAATAGGGCACAACCTGCAGTGACCTATGAAACCAAGTACTAATTAGTATGCAATGCACATGAAAGGTAGTACCTGCTGAGAGAAACAAAAATTTTTAGATCTCAATATCTATGTGGAACAGAACCTACTGCACACTAAATATCATCGCAAAGAGGTAGATTCTAGGGCTATGTGCACATGTAGGAGAATTGCCGAAGTAAGCGGTTCAATGCATTCCTATGGCGGCGGAATCGCGATTACGGAAAAAGAATGAACATGCTGCGCTTTTTTCCGCAATGCGTTTTTTTCACGGAAAAAAAACGCAGCATGTGCACAAAAATTGCGGAATGCATTCTACTAATAGGATGCTTGATGCATGCGTTTTTTCAGCGTTTTTGCAGTTGAAAACCACCGCAAAAACGCTAAAAAAGCGCAAAAAATCCTCAACATGTGCACATAGCCTAACAGTTTTATTCACACAACCAGCTGTCGTCTGCCAGTCTTGCTGACTAATAGACCAAAAAGCCAGTATATGAGGATTAGACGTAACTGTTCCAAATTAGAAGATTTTAATGCCGAAGCAGACCATATAATCCAACAGTTTTTAGAGAAGGGGTACTCTGAGCCCCTATAGGAACAGGCACGCCGAGACACTCTGATTATTCCCAGGAACTCGCTTGCAAATAAAACACGACTTAATGGTCCAATGAGCTCTAACACACAGGAACATATTTCTAACTTATCTTTTGTCACCTGGTGACAGGTTCCCTTTAAAGTAACCTTGTACAGGGAAATTGCTTTGTTTTCCATTAAACCTTGTTGTTGATATCTATAATTAGTAAATCTCAATCGACATGGATAAGTCATTTAGTACAAATCATAGTTTTCACCATATAGATCTATTTAATTCCCCTTTATAGAAAATTAATATTTTGAGTAGTTAACCCTTATAAAAGATATATAATAGTCATTTTTTCCCTTGTATACAAGATCTTACCTGCTAATAAACATTTATTGTCATGTACCTGAACGTTATTTTTCCTTTTATTTTTCAGTTAATTTTGACCACTTCCAAATATTACGAGCTATTGGAAAAGGGAGTTTTGGAAAGGTAAGTCGCCTCATGCTGCGTATGATTGTGTCACTATATTATCATTAAAGAAGCCCTCCCTTCAAAGTTTTTATCCTTCTAATATTGCAATCATCAGATTATATAGTACTGTGTACCTACAATTGCTCATTTTGCCTTTCTACCCAGTTAATTATTCTCTTTTCTCTGCTCTACATAGAAACAGGAAGTCTCGTGTTCATACATTTATCATCCCCCTCTTCAACTTCTAACCAGATGCTCCTTCGTCCACTTGCCAGGGACTTTTGCAATGATTCATGAAAATTTACCTCCTGTTTCTACATAGAGCTTAGAAGGAGTCAGCTAGTCTGTTTTTAATCACGTGATGTCATAGACCGAATGGAAAGGAGAAGAATTATCTGGTAGAGAGGAAAAGTGAGTAATTTTAAGTACACAATGCTGTATAATATGATGACTGCAATATATTAAGAGGATACAGATTGTGATGGGAGGAGGAGGAGGAGAAGGAGGAAGAGGAGGAGGAGAAGAAGGAGGAAGAGGAGGTAGAGAAGGAGGAGTGCTTATTTAATTAAATGCTGTTGGATATGTCATTGAGCTCACCAAATCACAAACTTTGGTCAGATTTATAGCTAGATTTTTCTTAACCCAGGGTGCAGATTTGACCAGCCCTGTCAAAATCAGCTGCTTCAGCCAAACTTAAAGTGTAACGTTACGTCATTTACTTTTTTTTCTTCACATAAATCAATAGAACACAATAAAATAAGAAACTTTGTCATATATCTTATCCAAAAAATCAGCGTCTCCTGAACTGATCATGTATTATCAAAATTCTCAAGTCACGGGTAAAATTTGCATTCAGTGAATACAGATTTTTACATTGCTAAGATAGGAGATGACATGGTGATCATAATATTTTGTGGAAAACTTTAATTTGTCCTTTCAGGAGAACTTGCAGTAGAATTATAATGTCTTCTAATGTCTAGCTCCTCCCCTCTTCATAAAATGTTAAAAGCACCAACTGTCATCTCAATAATGGGGAAATTTGTCATCACTGAATACAGATTTTGACCCCTGAATTGAGAATGAAAGATCAATCCAGGAGGAGAAAGAAGCAGATATTTCTGATAATAATTGTTACGATCGGGGACGCAGTGTGGCTTACCCAGCCAACGCTCCCATGTCGTTGAACCATAAAGACGATGGGGTATGCGCCCCAGGTGATCGTGGAATGTGGACTCAGGCCTTCCTGGACTAGGGAAGGGTAGCGACCGGGGTCTGTGGCAGCTGAGCTTGTGGACAAGAAGGCCATATGCAGGACTCAAGGACACCGCACAACTTCAGGTAAGAATAAAATATAAAGTTTACTTAAATAAAGCAAAAGACATGTAAACACCAGGTTCCAGAATATGCACATCATGAAGGAAACACATCACAAGTTGACAGGCGAAGCAAGAGGTCATCACGGGTTGACGCAGTCCAGAGTCATCTGGCACAGGCATACTAGGATGGCCGCTCACTCAGGCCTCAGGCATAGCACAGGCACAGCAGGAGAACATCAAACACCGACCTCGGACTAGCTTCAGACAATGGCAGGAGGTAATCAAGGGTTGACGCAGTCCAGGGTTATCTGGCACAGGCATACTAGGATGCCCGCTCTCTCAGGCCTCAGACGTAGCACAGGCTCAGCAGGAGAACATCAGACACTGACCTCAGGCAAACTTCAGATGATGGCTAGGGTCATCACTGGTTGATGCAGTCCAGGGTTATCTGGCACAGGCATACTAGGATGGCCTCTTTCTCAGGCCTCAAGCATAGCACAGGCACAACAGGAGAGCATCAGATACTGACCTCAGGCAGCCTTCAGACAACGGCAGGAGCCATCACAGGTAAGACCCCAGGGAACCGGCAGGAAATCAGAACATAAGCAAGACACGGATAGCACAGGTCCAGGACTCACTGGCAGGACCATCACTGGGGAACAGAGCTGGATAACCCCCGGAAACCATGGAGGAGGAATCCATCCAGGAACACAAGTGGGACCGGTTCAAGAGCACAACTTGGACCACCAGAACCCGGGACTGGACATATGGACACAGGCTGGACATCAGAACATGGACAGATATCCAGACTCAGGCAGGACATCTGGACACAGGCAGGACATCAGAACACGGACTGGACTTCGGAACATGGACGGGATATCGGAACACGGACTGGACATCATAAGACAGACTGGACATCTGAACACGAACTGGATATCAGGACATCAGGGCACAAGCTGGACATCAGGGCACCAGGCGGACATCAGGACATCAGGTCTCAGACAGGACATGAGGACATCAGGATTCGGATCTCAGGTAGAACATCAGAACACTGGCATCGGACTCCGGGCATCTGGCAATGATCGACAGGTTTTGGTCATCAGGCTGCGGAGTGCGGACATCAGGCTCCGGACATGAGGCCGCAGTCATTAGGCTCCAGACATCTGGCAGCGATCAGCAGGCTCCGGGCATCGGGCAGGGAAGGATAGGATCCAGACATCTGGAAGTGGTCATCAGACACCGGACATCAGGCCGCGGTCATCAGGCTCCGGATAAGAGGCCACGGTCATCAGGCTCCGGACATCTGGCAGCAACCTAAAAAGGAATCCAAGCGGTCTGGTGCAAGCCCCGCCGGGTTGAACTGGAGCTGGCCGGGGATTGCACCGAAAAACAAGCTGAGCTCAGAGTAGCAGAAACTCAGCAGACACACCGGACTCCTACTTCCAAGATGAACCCAGGTCAGATCACAGAAAGTCAGTTAGTAAAGAGTCACAGTCACTGGGCACCTGGTTCAGGACACAGAATGACTTCAGGAACATAACACAGTAGGAATCAGGACTTCAGGAACACAACACAGCAGGAATGAGGACTAGGACTTTGGTACCAACACATAAACAGGATAAGTCGAGGAACTCAGACATCAGCTGTCTCAAAGCTGATAACATAAACGGATCTGGGTATTCTGCCCCCAGAGCAGGCGGAAGAGAGGAATCAGCTCACCTAGAACTGCAGGCAGGCAGGAAAGGTGCTGAACACCAAACAGACATAGCAAGACTCAGAAACTTAATGTGAAGCTCTGACAATGCCACACAGGGCAGGGGAACTTTATATAGGAGATGCCTCACAGCAATATGCTGGGAGCAGCAATTCAAGCACACACCCATTCCTCATAAAAGCAGGGGAGGTGCAGCCGCGCGCACCCTAAGCACAGCCAGACACAAATCTTCATAGCAAAGGACACCTGGCAGTGACTGCAAGCCTGAACACACATGGTAAGTCATGCACAGCTGCAGAGGACCTTGCAACCAGCGGGTAGCTTCCACAGCGGTAGCCAGGGACCGCACATGCAGGTGGTCATATAGCGCAGCGGAGACACACACATGTATGGCTAAGCAGCGGAGCCGGAAACTGAGCAGCATCCATACAGGTAACTGACAACAGCATTCCAGCTCATTAGAAGGAAAGGAGCGAAGGGTTAAAGCAGAGATATGCAGAGTAACGCTGGGTAAACAGAGTAAAAACACAGCAGCCTTACAATAATATATTACAAAGTTGCAATTTTCATCTGAACTATTTATATATGAAATGAAAATTAAAATGACGGCTACTCTTTAATACATTGGTAATGGCCATGTTAAAATATTGCTCCACTGCTGTGATCTCTCCTTCATATAAACCCAATGACCTTATGCACCATGGTCTATGTAGAACTGCAACCTCTGCACCCACTATAGCTATACACCTGCCTATTGACCCCGATTCATCAAAGCTTTTACACCTGAAAACTATCCTAAATAGTTTTGAAAAATCACAATTTTTTTTTTGTACAACGTAAGGTGGCTCCAAATTGTTGCAACGTTTGAAGTTTTCACGCCAATTTTGCCCAGCTCCGTCAAAGTACGGGGATCTGTTGCGTGATAAGGTCAAAGTCATGATGAGTGGTGGCATTCCTTTATGGAACAAATCTTACTTCCGTCCCAGTGGAGTAAGATTTGTGGTGAGGCGCATGAGAGCACACGTCACTTTGCGCCTTGCCTGATTCTTTAAGAGGCTTGCACACTCCAATCTGCTCCATCACTGAGACGAGCTTGAAAAAAGTCATTTTTGATGAATCAGGGAGATTATATTTACTCCAGTTTTGTGTACAATTTTTTTTTTATAAATGGTATTGTCTCATTGTCATGGATTGGCAACAGTATAGACATTTCACATGGGCCACAAGCACCTTTTGTGTCCCACTAGAATCCAGGGACCGTATGAAACTTCAACTACTTCAGCCACTATAGTTACACCCCTGATAGAGAACTTTTGTACCATACCACATTATATTATCATGCACTGTAATATCATATGCATTGTCATGTATAGTGTACAGTTCCTATAGCGTCTTGTGCTTGGGTGCGAGGAAAACACAGGAGACATAGGTTGAAATGAAATGACTTGTATTACTTCATACAAGCATGCTGAAAAGTTCACACAGTTTGCAGGAACAGCGACAGGAGACACAGCAGGCCAGAGTAACTTCAAGCACTACAATAAATCTCCAAAGCAGGTTCAGGATCTCTTCTCTGTACCGTAATTCCTCTGCAAACATGGATTCACCAAACAGCAGGTTTCCAGAGTCCAAAAGTGTTCCAAGGTTCCTCAGTAGGGAATAGCTGGAGTACAAGTCCAAGGCTTTCAGGAGTCAGGTCACAGACTGACTGAGGCTTGATTCAGGAGCACTGATTGTTCAGCTGAGGCTGCTTAAGAAGCAAGAGGGAAGAATCAGGGCGGGAACATGAAAACTGGAAACTCCATATTAACTGAGGGCAAGAGCTGCAGAAAGACAGAAAGCAAAATGGCCGACGGAAAACTGAGTTTCAAGGAACATGTCAACAGAGACAAAGAACCTTACATTACTCCCCCCTTAGGGACAACCTCCGGATGACCTTGTTCCGACCACGCACCACAATTGTGGATACCAGGGCTATGGGGTACTCGGAGCCGAGCCCATGGAAATCTATGGGAGTTGTCACTGGTAGCGGTGGCTCGGTCCGTGGCCCTGGCGGTCATGCAATGGGGGAATATTTACAGGGGATATTTAGGATAGGTAGTTCGTGACGCCACCTGCGCTTTCTGGTAAATTGTACCAGCGCTGCTCTAAGGACTTTCACAGGGGATGTTATGGGGGCAGCTGGGTGGTAGTCTCCCACAGGTGAGACGGGTCCCTGGAAGTCTATGAGGATGATGATGCAGGGTGTAATAAGAATTCAGTCACACACAAGGTAGCTCCTTTTCATACCTTTTACTGATGATGGTTCAAGCAGGTCCCGGGGAGCTGGTCGGGGTGGAGAGTGCACATTCCGGTAACAGCTGAGCAGGTTAGAGGCCTCCTTTACTTCCATATACATGTGAATCCAACTTGCCTGAAGCGAAGTTAATTCTGAATCCCCAGCTTTCTCAATAGCTGTACTGCCCGGCCAATGTTGTGGTGGAGCCTTCTAGGTGATGAAACTAAGTCCTTACTTTTGCTGGGCCCCAGCTCAAAGTTCCTGTTCCACCTGACTCCGGTTACGTATTGACACTTAGGGCTGCTCTCTGCGACCTGTAGTCCAGATGCCTCCGGTTTTCTTGTTACTAAGCCTGAAACTGTAGCAACGCTTCGGACCCCGGTGTCCGGCAATTTAGTGCAGGTAATCCAATACCTGTTGCACTTCTTTAACTTCTCCACTGTGCCCTTCGCCCTGCTTTCCGCTCTTAACATAAGCACTGATGGCTTTTTGGGGAAAAGGTCAGCTTCATCCAGAGCTCGCTGCACAGCTCTCAGTTTCCTCCAAAGTCCACACAGGACCGAGACTGAATGGCTGCTCTGTCCTTGAGACAGAAGCTAACAGGCTGAACTTCACTGAACACTAAGCTCCACACAGACTGATCTTATCTCAGACAGGAAACTATCCAAGGGATGACTCACTCCTGAGCCTCCCGGAGCTAACTGACTGGCTGTCTCACTAAGCCAGACTAAAACTACACTGTCCTCAGACAGGAAGCTAGACTAGACTGACTAACTACCACGTGTCACTCCCCCTTATAACTCAGATGGGTGTGTCTGAAGAGTGAGTGGCAGTGAATGCATATCAAGCTTTAGCTGTTACTTTCCTGTGCACTCTCCTGGACTTTCATGTGTGCCTGCGTAGCTGGGCTACACAACCTCAGACCAGGCTTGTCAGGGTACCTCTGATGAAACTGGCGGAGCAGGCGAGGAGCATTTACATTATTGACTGGTTCCCATGAGTTGTCCTCCACTGGGTAGCCCTGCCATTTAATCAAATATTGCAACTGATTTCTGTACAACCTGGAATCTAGAATCCTTTCCACCATAAATTCTTCCTGACCATCGACCAGCACTGGGTCAGGGCAAGGAGAAGAACGTCCAGGAAACGTATAGGGTGTTGCAGCCTTTAGTAGTGATACATGAAAGACTGGGTGGATTCTCATAGTTCTGGGCAGTTGAAGACGACAAGCAACAGCACTTATAATCTTATTGATCTTATAAGGTCCAATGTACTTATGTCCCAATTTAGACGATGGAATCTTTAATTTAAGATTTCTGGTTGACAGCCAGACCAAATCTCCTACCTTGAAAGCTGGTGCAGGTTTACGAAATTTATCTGCTGCTTTCTTGTACCTTTCCTGAGCCAATTCTAGATTTTCCTTTAGAAGATCCATATTCTTTTGTAAAGAAGTGATTCTTTCAGCCACTGCCAGCAAGGGCGTATCTATGGGAAATTGAGGAAGAATGTTAGGATGATAACCTAGATTGGAGTAAAAAGGAGACTGCTTAGTGGAGGCGCTCTGAGAGTTGTTATAAGAGAACTCAGCCAGTGGAAGTAGATCCACCCAATCATCCTGTAGGTGGCAGATAAAACAGCGGAGATACTGCTCCAGGGTCTGATTGGTTCGTTCTGTCTGTCCATTAGTCTGGGGATGAAAAGCAGAAGAAAGGTTTACTTTAATGTCCAATGCTGCACAGAAATTTTGCCAAAACCTTGAAGTGAATTGCACTCCTCGATCCGAAATGACCTCATCCGGTACTCCATGTAAGCGAAACACATTCTTAATCATCAAGTCTGATGTCTGTTTTGCAGTGGGTAAGCCGACACAAGGGATAAAATGAGCTGCCTTTGTTAGACGGTCAACCACCACTAGAATGGTGTTCTTCCCTTGAGAGGTTGGTAACTCCACAATGAAGTCCATAGAAATGGATCCCCACGGGCGGGACGGGGTGGGAAGAGGTTGCAACAGACCAGTTGGTGAGGAGCGAGGTGTTTTGCATCTTGCACAGACTTCACATGAAGTGACATAGTTTAAGACATCTTTCCTGTAAGTGGGCCACCAAAAGAAACGAGAAAGAAATTCTTGTGTCTTTAGAATTCCCCTATGCCCGGCTATCTTGGAATCGTGGATGAGTTGCAATACTCTCAATCTGACTGTTTCAGGTATATACAGACGTTGTCCCTGAATCCACACACCATTCTTAAAGACAAGACTTACGTCCCTTGGGGGTTGAGCCAACAAAGAATCCGCATGGTATGCTTCCTTGATGTCCTTAAGTAGGTCTTGATTATGAATCACTCCCAGGAATCTAGAGTCAGGAAGAATAGTCTTAGGAGGAGTAAGTGGACGTGTCTCTGCTGAATGAATCCTAGAGAGTGCATCAGCCTTTCCATTGCGCGATCCTGGTCTATAAGAAATGACAAAATTAAATTGGTTTAGGAAAAGATTCCAGCGAGCCTGGCGAGGAGTCAGGCACTTAGCCGACCTGATAAATTCAAGGTTACGATGGTCTGTAAGGACGACTATTTGCTGTGCAGCACCCTGAAGAAGGTGTCTCCATTCCTTGAAGGCGGCAATAATGGCCAACAATTCTCTATTGCCCACATCGTAGTTCCTCTCAGCCGAAGACAACTGCTGGGAAAAGAAGGCACAGGGATGCAAGACATTCTTCTCACCTGTTCTCTGAGAGAGTATAGCTCCAACGGCACAGTCTGAAGCATCCACCTCTATTATGAAGGCAAGCTCGGGGTTGGGATGTACTAAGATAGGTGCGGTGGTAAATTTATCCTTTAAACAGGAAAATGCTTCCTGAGCTTGCGGGGTCCAGGAGAACCTAGACTGTTTCCGGGTAAGTTGGGTGATAGGTGACACTACCTCAGAAAAATTCTTAATGAAACGTCTATAGAAGTTGGCAAACCCGATGAAACGCTGCACCTCCTTCACATTTCTAGGAATTGGCCAATCCTTGATGGCTTGGGTCTTGCTTCCATCCATACTAATCCCTTGCGTAGATAGTACATACCCCAGAAATTGAATTTCGGTCCTATGGAATTCACATTTTTCAAGTTTGATGTAGAGATGGTTTTGTCTTAGGCGTTCTAAGACCATTCTCACATGTCCATGATGTTCCTCTGTGGAGTTAGAAAAAATTAGAATATCATCCAGATAAATCACCACAAATGTATCTAGGAGATCCCTGAAGATGAAGATATCATTCACGAAATGTTGGAAAGTGGCTGGGGCGGTACTCAGACCAAAAGGCATAACTAGATATTCAAAGTGTCCATAGCGTGACCTGAAAGCAGTCTTCCATTCATCCCCAGGTCTAATACGGACCAAGTTATAGGCCCCACGGAGATCCAGTTTAGAGAAAATTTTGGCATGCCGCACTCTCTCCAACAACTCAGGGATTAAAGGCAATGGATAACGGTTTCTAATAGTAACCTTATTGAGTTCCCTATAGTCTATGCAGGGTCTCAGAGATCCATCTTTCTTTTTCACAAAGAAGATGGGTGCACCTGCGGGAGATGAAGAGGGGCGTATGAAGCCCTTGGCTAAATTTTCGTCTATATAATCCTTCAAAGCTTTGAGCTCGGGCCCCGCTAGGGGGTAGATCTTACCAAAAGGTATCTCGGCTCCAGGCAATAATTCAATTGGACAATCATATGGACGGTGAGGAGGAAGCTGATCAGCGTTCTTCTTGTCACATAAATCCACATAGTCCTGGTATACAGCTGGTAGTTCAGGGACTGACATGGTTCCTTTAGGAACAGAGCAAGCTGAAACTCCTTGACTCATCTGTTTCTCCGGAAAGTGTAATTCCTTGGTCTCCCAGTTAATCGTAGGATTCTGCGCCTGCAGCCATGGTAGTCCTAGAATAATGGGAAAGTGGGGAGAAGAGATAAGCATAAAAGACATTTTCTCCTGATGATCTTTACCCATAAGGACCCTCAAAGGCTCTGTTTCTTGATCCACTGGTCCAGAAGTCAGTAGAGAGCCATCCACAGTCTCCATCTGTACTGGAGTAGCCTTCTTCACTGAACGTATCCCCTGTTTCAGAGCAAAGGAGATATCCATAAAATTTCCACTTGCTCCTGAGTCGATCATAGCAGAGCTAGACACCCAGACTGAGTCAACCCAGAGTTTGATGGAAAGGAAGCAATGAGAATTGTTTCTTTTACAACTCAGCTGGGACACCGCTGAGGAAACTTGAAAAATTGCAGCGTTTATACCGTCATCGTCCCCAGAACTAACAGAGTTTAAGTCTGAGAAATCAAGATCTCTTGCAGCAGATCTCTCTGGAACCTGAGGCTCGGACATGACAGAGCTCCTCTCGCAACACTCACAGTGAATGACTGCTGCAGTAGTCTTACGAGAACGGCTGGGGCAGTTTATAATGAAGTGCCCTGACTTACCACAGTAGAAACATAGATTTTCCTTTATACGATGTTCTTTGCGTGCATCACTAACCCGTCTTTGTAAAGAGTCCACCTGCATGGGTTCAGGTTCTGGTTCCCTTGTGATCCTACTCAAAGGTTCCTTAACTGAGGAGGGAGGTAGTAAAAGGTTAGTGCGATTATTTTCGAACCATCTCTCTTGTCTGCGTTCAGTCAGACGAGCATCAATACGGATACAATAGTTAATAAAGTCACCTAACGCAGTGGGAGGGTCGGCACGAGCAAGTTCATCCTTAATCAGTGGAGACAACCCTTTCCGAAAAATAGATTTTTTAGCGGAAGTGTCCCAAGTGGTATCAAGAGCCCATCTCCTGAAATCCAGGGCATATTCGGCTACTGAACGCTTACCTTGGCGCAAAGTTAACATGGCTGCTTCAGCTGTTGCACCTCGATTGGGGTCATCAAACACCTGCCCCATGGCTGAAATAAAAGCATCAAGGTGATTCAAACAATCATCCTCAGTCTCAATCAGAGGGTTTGCCCACATCAAAGCCTTATTGGTAAGCAACATGATTATAGTAAGCACTTTAGATCGTTCAGTGGGAAATTGTGAAGCATGTGCAGAGAAAAATAAATTACATTGATTAATAAATCCCCTGAATTTCTCACGTTCACCGCCAAAACGAAAAGGAGGTAATTTGGGGATCCCAGAACTTGGGGTTATGGCAGGAGCCTGGGCTCGTTCCTCTAGAGCCTCAATCCTGGCTCGCAATTCCTGGGTAGTCTGTCCAAACACTTGCAAATTATGATTAGTGAGGTCCTGTAGGCTTGCAAAACGGGTTTTTAAAGTCTGTACATCTGAAAGGATTGTATCAGTCACTCCGCAAAGTTCCTTTATGCGGGCCTCCATCTTCCAGATCTTTTAAGGCAGAAGTGCTGGAAGGAGAAGAGGAAAGGAAAAAAAAAAAAAACAATAGTGTTTACCTGTGGTAACACTCCAGAGTAAAATTTTAAGGGAATGCGCTCACCTGGAATGGTTGTGAGAAGTCACAACCACTGTCATCACATAAGGTATTAAACGGACATCTGATATCCACAGTCACAGCAGACACGGCTTTCCCAGACCCAGCAGACACTAAACATTGGCTCCTGAATCTTGTCATGTATAGTGTACAGTTCCTATAGCGTCTTGTGCTTGGGTGCGAGGAAAACACAGGAGACATAGGTTGAAATGAAATGACTTGTATTACTTCATACAAGCATGCTGAAAAGTTCACACAGTTTGCAGGAACAGCGACAGGAGACACAGCAGGCCAGAGTAACTTCAAGCACTACAATAAATCTCCAAAGCAGGTTCAGGATCTCTTCTCTGTACCGTAATTCCTCTGCAAACATGGATTCACCAAACAGCAGGTTTCCAGAGTCCAAAAGTGTTCCAAGGTTCCTCAGTAGGGAATAGCTGGAGTACAAGTCCAAGGCTTCCAGGAGTCAGGTCACAGACTGACTGAGGCTTGATTCAGGAGCACTGATTGTTCAGCTGAAGCTGCTTAAGAAGCAAGAGGGAAGAATCAGGGCGGGAACATGAAAACTGGAAACTCCATATTAACTGAGGGCAAGAGCTGCAGAAAGACAGAAAGCAAAATGGCCGACGGAAAACTGAGTTTCAAGGAACATGTCAACAGAGACAAAGAACCTTACATGCATAGATGTAGAAGAAGACATGGACCACACATCCAAAAATGTACATTGATCTAATGAATTTAAGCAAAAATGTCAAAAAACTAAAACCATGGTAATTAATTTAACATTGCAGCATGGGTGCTATGTGGGACTATTTCATTCTCCATGCTGGTGCTTCAATAGTTCAGCAGTGGTCAGCAGATACCGCTGTACATTTAACTTTCCAGTAACATCCCTAAGAGGTCCACCATGACGTGGCAGTGGGCATCATGCAGTCTGATCAGAATGTTAAACGTTTTGAATGTGTGTTCCATGTCTTATTCTACAGCTATGGTATATGAACATACATATGAGTCATTCATGTTAGCCCACAGATTCCAGCAAAATTGTGTGTGGAGACCTCACAAATCTCCTCCCAGTAGATGATGTTGGGAAAACAAGGATCAGCCGTGTTAATTTTCAACACCTGATCTTTTTGTTCCCAGGGAACATGAGCCATCAGCAGTGGTTTTTGGCAGCAAATTACTCCACACCCAGTCAAATATATATATATATATATATATATATATATATATATTTATATATTTAACCAAACTGATTGCTATATTGTTATATATTTGGGGGTTGGTAGGGATATCTGTTAACGAACGAACAATTGGCTGACAATTATATGAGATTCCTGCAAAAATGTACAAATCAACAGGTCAAATGCCTGTTGAGTCCATATATTGTGTATGTTGAGTCCATAAATTGTGTAAGTTGAGTCCATATATTGTGTACAGCATGTTGAGTCTATATATTGTGTAAGTTCAGTCCATATGTTGAGTCCATATATTGTATATGTTGAGTTCATATATTGTGTATATTGAGTCCATAAATTGTGTAAGTTGAGTCCACATGTTGAGTCCATATATTGTGTAAGTTGAGTCCACACGTTGTTGAGTCCATATGTTGAGTCCATATATTATGTATGTTGAGTTCACTTGTTGAGTCCATATATTGTGTATATTGAGTCCACATGTTAAGTCCGTATATTGTGTATGTTGAGTCCATATATTGTGTATGATGAGTCCACTTGTTGAGTCCATATATTGTGTATGTTGAGTTCATAATGTTGTTGAGTCCATATGTCATTGAGTCCATATATTATGTATGTTGAGTCCACATGTTGAGTCCATATATTGCTTATGTTGGGTCCACAAGTTAAGTCCGTATATTGTGTATGTTGAGTCCATATATTGTGTATGTTGAGTCCATATGTTGAGTCCATATATTGTGTATGTTGAGTCCATATATTGTGTAAGTTGAGTCCATATATTGTGTAAGTTGAGTCCATATATTGAAAAGAAAATTGCCATGAAGACTTGTAATTAATATTATCCAGAATTGAGATCGCTGCCTTCATTCCATGAATTGGTGGAAGTCTCAGCTCATGGTAACCCACAGATGACATCTTCTGAAATCTGTCAATAACATTTCAGAAGAATAATCCCTCACCTAAACATCTTCTGATGGGCTATCTGTATTCTACACTTATAAATTGCGCATTGTATCTTCAGGTATGCATCGTACAGAAGAGAGACTCCAAGAAGATGTACGCAATGAAATATATGAACAAGCAGAAGTGTGTAGAAAGAGACGAAGTGAGAAATGTCTTCAGAGAACTTCAGATCATGCAGTGCCTTGAACACCCCTTTCTGGTAAATCTATGGTATGTGAGATTTCTTTCTATTGTCTTTATGCACCTTTTGCTGTTGGGATGATTATGTTGATATGAGAAGCAGCATATCCAAAAGTGATGTCAGAAATCAACCTCACTATGCCGCCCTGAGCACCTTTAATTGCTAGGAAGTGTCATTTAGCAATGACTTTATTGAGCAGTAAATACAATGCTCAAAGCCTAAAGATTACTTATGGGTAATGAGTCCGCAATGTTCTATATTTCAAAATTTCTAGTAAAGTAAAGCGTTAAAGGGAACCTGTCATGAGGATAAATCGCAAACTAATGGAATGTGTGGACAGGCACTTTCATGCTGATTAAATCCATACCATGATTATAGAAATCTGATTTTTCTTTTTTGAGAAAGGTGCTGCAAGTGCGCTGCAAGTGCTCAAGGTGGGACATTGCACTTGTAGCTCTCCTGCCTTCCTTGTATTTTCCCGACCCACTGCCTGAACATGATGTCTGACTGATAGGTCGCTCTTGTTTCTGTGACCTGCTTCTCATGACCTAAAATCGTTCTGAAATATAATATGCATTTGCATGAGAATAATGTATATATACTTCTATGAATCATAGAATCCTAGAATGTTAGAGTTTGAAGGGACCTCCAGAATCATCGTGTCCAACCCCTGCTCAATGCAGGATTCACTAAACCATCTCAGATAGATGTCTGTCCAGCCTCTGAAGACTTCCATTGAAGGAGAACTCACAGTCACCACCTCTCGTGGCAGCCTGTTCCACTCATTGATCACCCTCAATGTCAAAAAATCCTCATCGCATCTTCAGGTCACAGTCAGCTGCATTAAAATCACTGGGTCGCTAAGTTGGGATTTCCAAATTTAATATGACTGGGAGGGTTCTTGGCATGCACTCGTGAAGGGTTCTGCATGTGCGCCCATCTTGGTGTGGGCTGTGACATGTGGGCTCATGCATGGAACCGTCCTGGACCTATCAAACCCTTAAGTCCTGGCCTAGTGTGAGAAGTTCAGGCATTTCAGTGTTGGTGATGACTTTCTAAAGATGCAATAAGAACTGGATGAGGGACAGTGAGGAGCAGAGGGGTTGGAGAGGTGAGTGGTAAGGTAACTATCAGGATTTATTTTTATTTTTTAATATTTAACATTTTGAAGGCATTGTAGAGTTCAGAAAAATGGTGACCAGTGGCCGACATTTTTCTGAATCCGCATGGAATTGAATTACAAAAATTTGAATAGAACTCAATTCCACTCAAATTTATTTGCTCAGCTCCACTTATAGCTATGAAAGCAAAGTCTAAAGCTCTCTATACACTAATTTATTGTTACCTGAACCCACTGATTTCAACGGAACAGGTCAACCATTTATTATGTAAAGGGGACTAGGTACTTTGCTCCAACAGCATATGTTGGGGAAGAGAAGGATCCGGTATGATCTGGAAAGGACCCAAGCCAACCTGGAATTTGTTTGGGAGAAGGAGCCTGTTAGGTTATCTGTTCTTCCCCTGGAAACCAATCTATTAGTCTCCTTTAGTAACAGATTACTGGAAATCGGCAGGAATTTTGTAGTTTGGTACCGAAAACAATAGAGAGAAGTGAAGTCTTCTGACTCTGCTTTCAGAGTATTGAGGTTACCAAAAATGGTCACTACATAGTGAACGGAGCTGTGGTGTCCCGGCTATGTACATTGAGTTCATTGTTGACCGGTGGGGTTGTTGGGTGTTGGGCTCTTGCCGATTTAACAGCGATGAACTATTCTAAAGATAGAGCATTAATATCTTATATCTGGACAACCCTCTAAGTTTTGATATAAGTGCTTTTTATACTTCTAATGAATAGGCTTAGGCATTAGAAAGCAATTCACAACTCCATCAAACTAAGATTACAAGAAATAGAGATATATTGCTTCTCTATGAACGCAATGATGTAATTTCTTTTTATAATGGAAAAAGCTGTATCGAAGATATACGAGTAGTTGAAATTTATTTTTGGTGTATATTTATATTCAAGTTATCTGTTGGAAAGACTAAAATAAGATGACCCTGAATGGGAAAAAAACATGTTTCTCTTAGAATATCCTAACAAATTATTCATTTTTGTCATATCTATGCATTTTCCAGTTCCCTCATGATTTCTTACAGCAAATCAGCCAGAAACACAATTAACCACCTGGGTTTCTAGCCCTGTGTTCCCATAGGCTTCCCTTTGTCAGGATTTCAGAGGTTGCAGCTGTTCTTTCCTCTGATCCTTATCTTTGGGTAAATGTATAATGCTCCTGTTATCTATAATGCATTCACTAATTAGCCATCACTTTGAAAATACTGATGAGTAAAACATTGATTATTTTGCGACAATGAGTGGGAGATATTAGGTTTGCAAGTGATCAACCAGTTCTTGAAGTAGATGTGTTGGAATCAGGAATGATGGGTATTGTAAGGAACCAAGCAAATGGTGATGGATAGAAGACTGGATGAGAGCACCCTAAATGACCTATCTTGTATGGCTTCCCATTATGCAGTGCTCAGTATATTCCAGGCATGTTAAAGGCATCCTGGTCAGGGTGGCCATGGCTCATTGGGGAGTGAAGTCTAATCTATTTGGTCTGATCTTGCAGAAGAGCTAATTTAGTCCAAATTACTGAATTGTTGTTGCTGTCTGTAATAGAGAGATCTTAGAACAGCTAGCACAATGTAGACTGTTTCGTGTAGAATTGAGAAATCAAAGACCTGTCAGATCTAGTCTAAACAGGAAAGAGCATCAGAACTGGACCATGTAGTAATGGAAGGAGGCGGCCTAGTCTGATAACTCATATTTTACTTTATATCATGTGGACGGTCCAATGCATATGGATCACTTACCTGGGGAAATTTGACACCAGGATAGGGGAAGAAAGATATCTAGCGGAAGGAGTGTCTAACTCTGGGCAACGTTCTGCTAGGAAACCTTAGGTCCTAGCATTCGTGAGGCTGTGACAAAATACCTAAACATTTTACATACCAAGTTACCCCTTTATGACAGCGGTATCCCTAATGGCAGGATAATGATCCTTACACAAGGTAAAAACGTTTCAATAATGCATTGAGGAACAAGGCAAAAAATTTAATGTGATGACTTCTCCAACTTCCCTAGATTGGTGGGTTGTGCTGGAAAAACGAGTCCAACATCTCAAAATATACAGGACTGTAAGGATCTTGGTGCCAGATACCACAGGATAACTTCAGATGTCTTGTATGATGTCCATGCTGCCAAGAATCAAGAGCTGTATTGGTTGCACAAGGAGGACCTACACAATATTGCGGCTCATCAATGTACAAATCCTGCCACTAAACGGAATAAATTGTACATTTTTGGTTAATTTTAATGATATAAATAATGGAGATAAATACATCTTGCAGTTGTTTACAGGCCCTGATACATCTGGGCCCCCTAAAGAAAGGATGACATATCAAGATAATTGCATCCAAACACAACTATCATACTACAAGTTTTTTTTAACATCCCAATACTGCCACCCAGAGGTATAACTTGAAGCCACTGTGCCTTTATGTAAATTCTGTAATAGGGCCCCCGAAGCACATCATTAACGGTCGTCATGCCCCTCATGATTACATGGGTCCTAGTGATTGATAGTGCTGGAGGCTCAGAAAGAGAAGATGATGGATGGCAGAAGAGAGAAGTCACAGTTGATCGTATAACCGTAGGCGGGAGAGATAGTCATAGGGCCGAGGAGAGGTGATTGAAAAAAAAAAATTTCCCACCTTCTTTCTCAGAGTGCATTTGGCTGTAATTTTGTTGGAATTTGCTCGACTCCAAGCAGTAAAAATTCTTAAAGAATTAAATTCATAACGATTCGATTAACTCATCTCTAGCAGAATTTAATTTCCAAACCAAATCAGATTGTCAACGCAATTGTACGTCTTTAGATGGAAATATAACACAGTTATATCTTGGAAGATGATTCATCAAAGCTCGCAGAAAATACCCCATCATAAGCATTATTGCTGAGAGCAAGAGGAAAATCCAATGTCCTCTGAGGATGGTGGGAGATGCCTTTTAGTGATTGCAGAGTGCCGATAAATTATTCATACTTGGTGGAAAAATATTTAGACTTGAGAGTCCTCAGTGGTTGATACCTTTTAATGGCTAACTGAAAAGATGGTAACAAATTGCAAGCTTTCGAGACTACGCAGGTCTCTTCATCAGGCAAAGACTAAAACAAAAGCTGAAGAATCACATATTTATACACAAGAGGACACAGGAATAATGCAATAGGTAAGACATGTGACGTGAAGCAGAACTGTCATTATGGCAGAGGGATTAACATAAATATGACTAGTTCATAGATAAGGAGTGAAGGTTTTATTACCCTCTGATTGGGGTCTGGTATTGTGTTGTGATGACCCTAAAAGGTCAGGGAAGCAGATTCCTTAATTGTTGTAGAAAGACATAAAACTCTGGGATATATTCATCCCAGCACTAAGAGTGTCAAAGGTCATCATAAGTTTATATTCCCAGACTTTTCTATCCTTCTCAGATTTGAAGTTAGATTTTAATACAAGTAATTCCATATCCGTCATGCTATGACCGGGCATACAAAAGTGTTTTGCCACAGGTAAATCCATTCTCCTTTCTCATTCAGACTCATTCAGACATTTGATAAAATCCACCATCATAGCCACCAACAAGAGACAAGCCTCCAACATCAGTGCCCAGGAGAGAAAGGCCATACAGTCTCTGAAAACCAACAAAGAAATCATCATTAAACCTGCTGACAAGGGAGGTGCAATAGTCATGATGAACACATCAGACTATATGAAGGAAGCAAACAGACAACTTACGGACACACGCTACTACAGAAAACTGGAGTCGGACCCTACACAGGACTATTACAAGGAACTAAGCAAGTTGGTATCTTGTCTGTCTGACAAATCCATAAGAGCTGATGACCTGATACCAGAAAGTCCAAGAACAGGGACATTCTACATGCTTCCCAAAATCCACAAAGCCGGAAATCCAGGGAGGCCGATTATTTCATGTGTGGACACCCTTACTGAGCAAGTATCTGGATGGGTAGAGGGTGTTCTTAAACCCCTGGTAAAGGATACACCCAGCTACATTCAGGACACAACTGACCTACTGAATAAACTAGCAGCAATAAGTTTTCTACCAGAAGGAACCATCCTGGCCACCATGGATGTGGAATCTTTGTACTCTAATATCCCACACCAGGATGGATTAAATGCCTGAAAAGTCTTCATGGGAAACACCGGGAATGATGCTGATTCTGTGGTGAAACTCACAAAATTCATCCTCACCCACAATTACTTCGAATTTGACAACAAGATCTATCTTCAGTAGACTGGCACAGCTATGGGAAGTAAAATGGCTCCACAGTATGCAAATCTTTTCATGGCCAAGCTTGAAAGCAAATTTTTGTCCTCATGCCCCATCAGGCCTCGGGCCTACTACCGCTACATTGATGACATTTTAATCATCTGGACGGAGTCTGAACAACAGCTAAAGACGTTCCATGAACAGTTCAATCAATTTCATCCCACCATCAACTTAACACTTAACTACTCCAAAACTGAAATTAACTTTTTAGACACCACCATTAAGCTAAAGAACAATGAAATAGAGACATCCCTGTATCAGAAGCCAATCGACCGTCCAACATATCTTAAATGGGACAGTTTCCATCCAAAACACATAAAAAACTCTATTGTCTACAGCCAAGCCATCAGATACAACCGTATATGTTCCAACCCCATGGATAGAGATGAACACCTTGGTTGCCTCAGAAAGACTTTTTTGAACCAGGGCTACCATCCAAGAACAATTGAAAACCAAATTACAAGAGCCACCAGAATATCAAGGAATCACCTGCTACATTACAAAGCTAAAGAAGAAAATAACCGGGTGCCTCTAGTGGTCACCTACAATCCAAGTCTGGAGATGCTAAGGGGAGCTGCACGGAAACTACAACCTTTACTACAAAAAGATGCCTGATTACAATCCATATTTCCAGACCCCCCACTACTATGTTTTCGGCAGCCCCCAAATCTAAGAAGCATCATTGTCAGAAGCTCCCTGTCCTCCCCAACAGCTGCAGGTACCTTTCCTTGCTAACAAAAGAAATGCAAAACCTGTACATCTATAATGACCACGGACAGGATAAAGATCCCCAACTCCCATCAGGACTACAAGATACCAGGTACTTTCAGCTGCATCACATCTAATGTGGTGTACCTAATTATATGTACTAAATGTCCAACTGGGGGTCTGTATGTGGGGGAGACCGGGCAAAAACTGAGAACAAGGATGAATTCTCATCGCCACACAATAAGAGAAAGGAGAATGGATTTACCTGTGGCAAAACACTTTTGTATGCCCGGTCATAGCATGACGGATATGGAATTACTTGTATTAAAATCTAACTTCAAATCTGAGAAGGATAGAAAAGTCTGGGAATATAAACTTATGATGACCTTTGACACTCTTAGTGCTGGGATGAATATATCCCAGAGTTTTATGTCTTTCTACAACAATTAAGGAATCTGCTTCCCTGACCTTTTAGGGTCATCACAACACAATACCAGACCCCAATCAGAGGGTAATAAAACCTTCACTCCTTATCTATGAACTAGTCATATTTATGTTAATCCCTCTGCCATAACGACAGTTCTGCTTCACGTCACATGTCTTACCTATTGCATTATTCCTGTGTCCTCTTGTGTATAAATATGTGATTCTTCAGCTTTTGTTTTAGTCTTTGCCTGATGAAGAGACCTGCGTAGTCTCGAAAGCTTGTAATTTGTTACCATCTTTTCAGTTAGCCATTAAAAGGTATCAACCACTGAGGACTCTCAAGTCTAAATATTTTTCTATCTACTGGCTAACACGGTACGAAGATACACATCTTTCCTATATCATACTTGGTGGTGATTCCTGCTCCACATTTACCAGGTACAATATTAGGTCTTAAACACATAGGACAAGCATTCAGTATGATATATGGATGAAATCATATTATGGTACGATGCTGACGTCTGGGGGCCATGTTACACTGGTCTTGGAACAATGAAATGCAATATGCGGATTAAAAGAACAATCCAGGGAACCTGATCCACTGCAATATATCTAGTGCACGGGCTGAAGGGGTGTCGCGTGAATCAATAATTCTCCACACAGTAAAAGTGTCCCAAACAAGAGTGCCCCCATTTTAGCCCACCAATAGTGCACCACTGTCAGTTCATTGTGTGACCATGGTCCTAACTGCCTCTGCCTCAGGTTACCAGATGGTGCTGAATTTTCACTGCGGATGTTGTTTCCGATTTAGCCTTAGTATAGCTGGAACTTGTTGTCCCACTTGTCAACACGTGTTTCTGTAGAGAGTTGATTATCTGTTGTTGTAATTAGATTTCGGCTGGGAGCAATGGATGAGGCTCTTTTCTCTTTAAACCCCTAGAACTCTTTCTCAAGATACCAGTTATAGGTTAAACCAAACCCTGGTTCCTTCCCTGTACCTCTGCTGCCTTAATCCTGCGTGTCATATTCTGTTGCTAATCTTGGATTGTTTTGACCCTTGCTCTGCCTGATGTTTTTGTCTTAGATTTTGTCCTTTCTTATTTTGACCTGATTTATACGACCCTCCTTTGTCAGCTCGCTCCACTTGCCAGAAGCTACTTGGCGGACTTTACCCAGGTGGTCCAGATCTCTGTAAAAGATTTAAAGGGTGAAGGCCATTATTCCCCTGGGAAATATTAAGTGGAATAGATAATCTAAAGTCTGTCTGTAGAAACCCTTTTAAGAGCAGAAATGTTCTGCAAACAATGCACCCTTACAACCACTTACTTTTTTGGACAATACAAGAATTATACCTGCTGGCAAAGTAAACACCATGACATCACAAAACAGGGATAATAATCTACCTAGTGCATGGACTGAAGGGGTGCAGCCTGATGCAAAAATTCAAAACACATCAATGAGAGATCTCATCTATTATACATCACCCTCAATGAATGGAAAATAGCGGTTATTTATTATGTGTGGGAAAACAGGTGGTAATCATACTTTTTTAACCTTTGTCTTTGACCGAACCAGTCTGTCCTTTGTCCAATAATACCATTGTAATAGGCCAAGATGAAGAAAGATGTACAGATGTGTCTGCCCTCACATTCCGGCATTTTCATTAAGAACTCCAATTTCTCACCATACAAATTGAACACATTATCATGACATACTAGCAAAACACTCTACAGGCTGCAACTCAGAAAACAGAGATCCTCTCTGTCTCCTGTAAACTGTAAACTCTTATGATCGGCAGGGTCTTCGCTCTCTCTCTCCTGTAGACTCTAAGCTCCTATGGTCAGCGGGGTCTTTTCTCTCTCCTGTAGAGTGTAAGCTCTTATGGTCCCTGGGTTCCTCTCTCTCTCTCTCATGTAAAAAGTAAGCTCTTATGGTCAGCGGGGTCTTTTCTCTCTTCTGCAGTGTAAGCTCTGAGAGAAAGAGAGAGAAGACCCCACTGACCATGAGAGCTTACTCTTTACATGAGAGAGCGTGTAACAACCCTGTCGGCATCACTGAATGGCCTTCCATCCGCCACCTGCCTTACACACCTACTTACTCACTACTCCGGGCCATGCTGTGAGTTCTGTCTGTTGCCAGTTCCATACTTGGTGCCGCATGTCTTCTGTCTGCTCTGTGTATGCTTCCTGGCTGTGTGCATAGCGGGGCGGTGCCGACACTTCCTGTTTCTTATAGAGTCAGTGTGCTCCTTCCTAAGTTGTCCCCAGCCAATTTTCAAGAAGCCTTTAGTACTTAATGCAGCCCCTCCCCTTGCCTGAGCAATCAATTCTCTCAGTCTGTATCTTGCTGCTGAGCTGCCGGGTCATGTTCTATTTTCCGCCTTCTCTGGGGGCTTTGTACCCACATCTGTTTCTGTGCTTTGTGCCTTACTTGTTCTGCCCTCCAGGAGGCTGCATATCCTGGACTATATCCTGGTTCCTGTACCCTACCCATTACCTGACCCTGTCTGTATTCAGTCATATTTCTGTGTCTGTTGTATCCTTGTCGGTAGCTATCCTTACCCTGCTTTGTGTATCTTTGTGGTTACTTCTGCTCTGCTCGCCGCACCCTGTGGTTCCGCTTTGCTCTCGGCTCCACTCCTTGCGGTCCCGTTCTGCCTTTTGCTCCGCATTCCTGTGGTTCTACCTTTTGCTCCGCATTCCTTGCGGTTCTGCCTTTTGCTCGTCACTCCTGCGGTTCTGCCTTTTGCTCGTCACTCCTGCGGTTCTGCCTTTTGCTTTGCACTCCTACGGTTCTGCCTTTTGCTCCGCACTCCTTGCGGTTCTGCCTTTTGCTCTGCACTCCTTGCGGTTCTGCCTTTTGCTCCATATTCCTTGCGGTTCTGCCTTTGCTCCGTACTCTTGCAGTTCAACTCATTGCACTGCAACCAGCGACTCTGTTCTGCTCTCTGCTCTGCAACCTTGCGGTTTTGCTCCGCTCTCGTTCCGCTTCCTGTGTTTCTTTATCTGTCCCTGCTTCTCCAGTGTGAACAGGTCCCTACCTGTCCCCACACATTACTCTTACCTGTTCCCATATACCACTTATGCTGTCCGTGTTCCAGTCCCTACCAAGTCAGTTCCTGCCCCTTCCGTGTGGACTGTGCCCGCCTGCCTGCCAGTGTCTCAGCCGTGCCCGCCTGCCAAGAGTACCTGCCATGTCTAGAATAGTACCAGTCGTCGTGCCTGTCTGTACTCATCTGCACTTCTCATAGTGTTCTGTTCCCCAGTGGGATCAGCAGCCACAGCTAGACACCGCCCTGGATTTGTACGGTCAGGGTGCAAGGGTCTGTCCTGTACTCGGTCACACGGATGCGGAATGCTCTGCGTCTCGCTTACTGGAAGTCACCGGCACACACTGCCCGTCCCTCTCGCTCTCTGTCCCCGGCTGCCGGCGTCGGGAAATGACGGTCACTGGTCTGCGGGATGCTGGTACTCCACGGACAAAGCTCTTCTCTGTTTCTGGCTGCGGCACGACGGCTCTGCTCAGTCCTGCAGCGGCTCTGCATCGCTATGCAGCCGGCTTCTATCCTGGCAGTGGTCCCGCTCTAAATGGTCGGACCCTGCCGCAATGCTGGTACTCCGTGCAGGGGACAAGGGAAGCAGAGCGCGCCACTTACTGCTCTGTACGCTGCTCTGCCCTGGCACCAAACTGCTCTTCTTCGTGCGCTTTTTCCTTTTATCTCTCTGCTGCTGCGCGCTCTTTTTTGACTCTCCCCACCTCCTCCGGTCAGCAGGAAGCTCTGTCTCACTCCTCCTTCCCTCAGACAGCAAGGTAAGGTCTGCCCCACTCAGGCTTCCCCCCGGAACAGAGGATGCAGCCTTTCTCGTTCCGGACCCAGCATGCAGGTACCCGAGGTCCGTTCTATCTCCTTACATTTACATTTGATGATAATGGATTTGATGGTGCTCCGGTGGATCATAAGAGATTGGGATATTTTTATTTATAACCCAACCCTGACTTGTACTTCTCATCAGCTTTGTCCCTGACTTGTTTGGCGATCTCCTTGGTCTTCATGATGTTGTTTGGTTAGTGGTGCTGTAGTCTCAGTGGCATTTCAGAAAAAGTAAAGTGTATATAGTGTGAGACCGTGTGACACTTAGAATGCACGGGGTGACAATGGATGTCCTGTCACTAAGCATGAAGGTAATTGCTTGCAGCAGAAATTTTTAGGGGCTTCATAGAAAAAGGGGTGACTACATATATCCATGCCAATTTTTAGTTATTTGATCAGAAAAACGTAATTTAACCCTAGATTTTTTTCACTTCATCAACTTAGACTATTTAGTGCTGATGCATTGCACACAAATCAGATTACAAAAATATTTAAATACAGGTTGTAATCTATCAAAATAGGTAAAAAAAAGTCATGGGGTGGGGTGGTGGGGTGTGAATTTTTTTGCAAGCCACTGTATTTGGCATCACCTAGTCAGCAAAAATCCTTTCAAACCATAAAGTTATTTAATCCATACAGCAAACGGTGTAAAGAAAAAAAAACCTTAAGTCAGAATTGTGTTTTTTTGTGTCAAAAGTAAAAAAATGTTATACCTCTTAGGAGAAAGGCAGGAAAAAAAGGAAAAAGGAAAAAATGAGAAATGGCCCAAGAAGTGGATTATCATTCCTATACCCCCTCATTTACCACTCAGAAGCCAATATAAAGATTTATATGTTTCTATTTCTAATCAAGCAAATAGCTCTTATTAAATTCTGGCTCATTTGCATGAGAATGCAATTAGCAATACAATCATTTAATCATTACAAAAGCAAACATATTATTTCCACAAATTACAAGATGTTACTCATAGTTGACAATGAGCCTTATAAAACTGCATTCTTGTAATTGAATAATAAAGACATCATGCCCAATTCATCATTTGCGGTTTATCATTTTTTGGTCTTCTGGCATTCATTGATGTTTTTGCTCCAAGTTCTTAAAAAAATAGTAAAAATGGGTCATGAATTTTGCACCATTTTTGTGACATTGTCAAAAAATTTGCTGAGTAATTTCAGAAATGCGATGTGACGCAAGTTACTATAGTAAATATTTGTAACGTGCACAGGTATAAGACATTTTTCAATACAATAAGGACCCCATTTGACAATATCTTTCCGATTCCAGACAATAATCGGATTATGCATACGCAACCAAGGAATCTCCAACACAATTCCAGCAGGTAAATTGTTCAAAACATAACAGGAGATTAATTCCATATGAAGAGACCCCACCTTGAGTGTGAACTCAACCGTAACTAACCGAACCAGAGTTTTGAGCAACAGTGTTCTATCAATGGCCACAATAAGTCCAGCACCCATGAAATTAGCAGCAGATCCGCAGTCAATAAAGGCAAATGTGAACAGACCCTGATTTTGAAAAAGAAGTTCAGCATTCAACAACACTTTATCGGAGGAGTGAAAGGGTACCTGTAAGTCTGAGTGACCTCTTCGATAATCACCCGGACTTAAGCATTTCCCGACGGCTTGTTTGCTGCAGGTCGTGCCAAGCAATCCTTTAAGAAATGTCCAGCTTGGCCACAATAGAGACAAAGTCCAAGTTCCCGATGGTGTCTCCTCTCCTTAATCCTTGAGCTGGCAGCACCAACCTCCATAAGTTCCACTTCAGGTGCACAAACCGGGCCAGTTGGACAAAATGGAACCTCTTTTTGCACCTCGCATCTCCCGCATCCGCCGATCCATGCGGATAGCCTGAGTCATGGCCTCCACCAAACAACCAGGTTGAGCATGTAGAGCCAGAGCGTCCTTTAGAGACTCCAAAAGACCCCTGAGGAATTGGCATCTGAGAGCTGTGTCATTCCACAGGACCTCAGAAGACCACTGCCAAAACTCAGTGCAATAGTTTTCTGCTGTGCGGTTCCCCTGTGTCAGGTTCATGATCCTTGTGTCTGCCACCTTGACCATGTCAGGTTCATCATAGATCTGTCCTAAAGCGTCAAAAAAGGCGTTCACCGAAAGACGTTCAGGAGCGAAGGTAGGGAAAATGCCCAGGTCTGAGGACCCCCCCCCGCAAAAGTGACATTATAACTCCCACCCACTGTGACTCATTCCCTGATGACCGGGGGCACAAGCTAAACAATAATTTACAACTCTCTTTAAAAATTCTGAACTGATCTTTTTATCCTGAAAATTTGTCAGGGAGTGCTATAACAGGTTCAGGGGGGCTCAAAGATACGTAAGATAGTTCAGAAGTCATAATAGCGGTCTGAGGAGAGAGATTTTGAGAGGCAGTAAGAGGACCAGAAATCTGGCCCTGTAACTGAGCCTGTGAGGATGCCAGCTTGTGTTGTTTCAAGGCTAAATCTTGGACTAACTGAGTCAGATTTGCCACCTGATCACACAAAGTATGTAACGGATCCATAGGTGTGAAAATGAAAAAAATGTAACGGTCAATGGTCATGTGATGAGAGTCACAATAGTAAATATATATATACTACTTACTGTAAGTAAAGGGAGGTCAAACAATCCGAGGTCAGATCCAGGAAATGGCGCAGTACAACAAAGGGAAGTCAGAGGCGAAGTTCAATACACGAGCCGAGGTCAGGAAAGCCAGAGAGACAAAACAGTTTACAGGGAGCAGGTGTAAGCAGGTTGCGGGATGCAGTGACGGACAGGAGACAGATCAAGGGTTAACGTGTTTACTATAACAGGGAATGTACTCCACGCAGGGAGATAAACAGTTAAGTAGGAGTGAAAAAGGCAATGCAGAAATACAAGGTATTAGGTTAGACAAAAAAAACCCGAGTACAGGTGGAGGGGGTAGTTCTTAATGTATGACTAAGGCTACTTTCACACATCGTTTTTTACAATCAGGCACAATCCGTCCAATTTTTAAAAAGACGGATCCAGCGTAGATTGTAAAAAACTGATGCGACGGATCAGGTTTTTCGCCGGATCCGTCCTGAACTTTTGAACCCGAGAAAAGCAGTGTGAGTATGCCTGGAAGAGAGAGAGACCTTGATTTCCTATTATCCGGTCAGATGACTTCCAGGCAGTGGAATTCAAGAAACAACCGATGGCGCCAACAGTGGTCAGCGCAGGCTTGATCTGGTGAAGTTCTGAAGAGACTGACGACATAGGTCCTGGCGGCAACGGATAGTCTCTGAGACTCTCCGTGGGATTCTTAGTCCAGAGATCCTTGTGGCGGGAAAGGTACAGGCCACAGCACTGTCTGAGCCCAACGTGGCTCTGCAAATATACACCAGGGGGTCAGGGAGTAGTTCACAGTCACGTACCCGGTCTCTCTTAGGCGGCACGCGCGCGGCACTCATGGACTCAGGGCGTCTGGCTACTTGCTTTGTGGGAACCAGCTGGCTTTCGGCACGTCTCTGTTCACAGTCTTTGTGGGTAGCAGCAAGAATGCTTCGGCGTGGGCCTACACTGCTATGGTGCTCGAAGGATGGAGCACTCACTTCTCCCTGCAGCACTCTGTCTGATCCCGCCAAATCTGTCTCTAGGCCACCAGGTCTGACCGCTGCAGTCCAGCGCCGTGCCAGCGGTTCGGCTGTGGAGCGCGCTGCTTGCCCTGCTGCTCGCACGCTGATGGCGAGGGCCTCTCTGCAGCTTTGTGCGCTTTCTAAATCAACTTCTGGCCGGGTTCTCTGACTAAACCAGTCCCCTCTTCCTGGGTCATGGAGCCTGTCCTGTCCTCTATTTCTTCCCCCCGGGAAACATGGAATGCAGCCTCAGCAGTTCCGGACCCGGCGTAAAACAGGTACTTGCAGCCTGGCCTTCCTACTTACACAGGCAGAAGAGAAGTCAGGTCACAAGCAAAGGGTCAGAATCCGGGGAAATATCAAGTCAAGCTGGGTCAGGAACAGATCACAGATGGATCAATGTTACACAGGCACCAGCAAGTGTACGATTGACACTGGGTGGAGGAGCTAGCATGCTTAATTAAGGAAAGTGAACACAAATGATTTCAGCACAGACCCAGTGCAACCAATATACAAAGAAACAGACCGTAACAGAGAGGAGATCGTGACATGCATACTGTAACTTGAAAAAGAATTCATATCCTGTGAATTTTTAACACATTTTTTCATGTTACTACCACAAAGTTAAATGTATTTTATTGGGAGGATTTTATGTTATATATCAGTGGTGGCGAACCTATGACATGCGTGCCAGAAGGGGCACGCAGAGCCATCCTGGTGGGCACGCATGCCATCTCCTCAGCACTAGCGCTGCCACCATTCTCCTCAGCCTGCTCGTCATCACCCTCATCACTAGTGCCGAGGCCACTCTCCTCTGCACGTGCACCATCTCATTAAGCACATCTTCCCATCAGTCTATGTGTGTGCATGGGTGAGGAGGGGAATGGCTTGTGGGCTGAGGAGAGTGGTGGCGCTAGTGCTGAGGCGATGGCACGCGTGTCCACTCATAGGACTATGATAAATGAAGAGATCAGATCAGCGATGGAATGGGCAGAGGTGAGTAGTTATTTATTTTTTAACGTGATGGCATTATACTGTACGGAGGACTATATGGGCACATTATACAGTGTGGAGCAATATGTGGGGCCATTATACAGTATGGAGCATCATGTGGGGTCATTATTTTGTATGGCGCACTACGTGTGGCCATTATACAGTATGGAGCACTGTGGGGCCATTATACAGTAAGGACCAGTATGTGGGGCCATTATACAGTATGGAGCATCATGGGGGGCCATTATACAGTATGGAGCACTATGTATGGAGCACTATGTGGGGTCATTATACAGTATGAAGCACCATGTGGGGCCATTATACAGCGTGGAGCACCATATTGGGCCAATTATACTGTATGGAACACAATGGGGGGTTATTATACTATATGGCTCACTATGTGCGACCATTATACAGTATATTGCACTGTGTGGTGCCATTATACAGTATGAATGACCATGTGGGGTCATTATACAGCATGGAGCACCATGTTGGGCCTTTATACTGTATGGAACACAATGTGGGGTCATTATACTGTATGGCTCACTATGTGCGGCCATTATACAGTATGGAGCACTATGTGGTGCCATTATACAGTATGCAGCTTCATGTGGAACCATTATACTGTATGGAGCACTATTTGGAGCAATTATACTGTACGGAGCACTATGTGGAGCCATTATACAATATGGAGCACTATGTGGGGCCATTATACAGTATGGAGCACTATGTGGGGCCATTATACAGTATGGAGCACTATGTGGGGCCATTATACAGTATGGAGCACTATATGGGGCCATTATACTGTATGGAGCACCATGCGGGGCCATTATACAGTATGGAGCACTATGTTGTGCCATTACACTGTATGGCGCACTATATGGGGCCATTTTACTATATGGAAGGCAATGAACAGCCCCCTTAAACTGAATGGAGCACTATGTGGGACCCATTACACTTTATGCAGGACTATGTGGAGCCCATTTTTCTGTATGGAGGACTATGTGGAGACATTGTACTGTATAGAGGACCTTTTGTGCACATTAAACTGTATGAAGAGTTGTGTGGAGATTACAGTTGGAGAATCATACAGTGATGGGGTCACCGTTCTTTATTTGCAGTGATGGGGTCCCAAGAGCAGAGTAAAGAGAGAGGAAAGGGGAAGTTTAGGGAACCCTGAGGATTGGAGCTGTGACCAAACTCACCCCAGGGAAGAGCGCTTGACACCGGACGCCGGAGTCCATGGCTGCATGGGTACAACAGTCCCAGCAGCCAAATCTGGAGGGCAGCAGACTGCAGTCCTCCTGGCACCATCATACACCTGAAGGCACAGCAGCATACCAGAGCCGGAGCCACCAAGAAGGAGTGATACCTGTAAAAGGCTCAAGCTGCCTGCCATGTAGGCAAGGACTAAAGAACAGTAAGGAACAGGGGGACCAAGCATAGCTTTAGGCAGCAAGGACCTCATAGTACAGAAAGGAGGCCTCCAACCCATCTGGCTTAGTGGATCCTAAGTTGCTTCCAGGCTGCCTGGATCTCCATCACCATCTGTACTCAGTGCCCTGGTCTGCACCTCAAACTGTGAGTAAACTGAAAAGACTGCACCCTGCTGTGTCCTCCTATTTATTTGCTGGGTCTTCTGCCCTGCGCTACAACCATCATCATCATCCGTTACACATACAGCTGCCCTGGGGCCCAGATCTACCTGTGGATAGCTGTAACAACTCTGCTGCATCACCATCAGCCCCAGCGGACTCTGAAGCAGCGTCGGCTAACATCTTTATTGCCGAATTCCACAGGTGGCATCAAGAACTATATCTTATAAATTTTATTCCCCTTTCATCATCATTTTCATTGGACGCTCAGGGCCACGGACCGGGTCACTGCTGCCGTGACACATCCCCTTAAGAACCGGCCCGGTACCGAGAATCCCCACGACCCTGGCTGGCGATCCATTTTGGCATCACGAACAGGATGCGCACCCCGGCACAGCCGGGTACTGTGTGCCAGAGACTTAAGTGAGCTGTGAAATTGCCGCCATTGCTGCATCATGTGGCATGCAGGAGGAGAAAGGCGTGCCGTCGTGGGTGGATCTTGGAGGAAAGGCGCAAAAACTTTGGCCGCTCCTCATCAATACTGTTATGTGAGGAAAATATGTCCGTCTACAAAAGAGATCCGCCTCCTTGTCTGGGATGGTGGGAAAAGGAAGAAGAAAGACCACCCACGAAGGAGAGAGTGGGGACAACCAGGGAGTGCAGCCCAGGATCGAACCGGCAAGATGGCAAGTGGAGGTCACCCTTAGTTTGGGGAGGAAGCAGAAAGCTGCTCCAGCCAAGGGGGTTGAGAAAGAGGACCAGCCGCCAGCAATGAATCAGGAGGTTCTTGGTGCCAAAGTAGAGAAGCTGAGCCACTGGCTCCTCAGGTCATATGTCACTGTGGTGTCTGACTGGAAAGTGGCCCTCTTGGAGAAGTCGGGGGAGCAACAGCCAGCCAGGCACCAAGCATCCCCGGCACCTGTGGCAGGTAAGGTGACCGACCCAGCCCCAGTAGCCAAAGACACTCTAATAGGGCCCTATAACGCCCCGCCAGCCTTTCCACCCGGCCGGGTATACAGAAATATTGACTGGGATCGGCCCTCGGGTATGATAGACACCTTGACAGCCCCGCTGCAGCCAAGAAGGGAGTTCCAGGAGGAGAGCAGAGAACGGGTGATGTTCTGCTGGGAGCATTTCGGCACCGACCTGATGGGGTTTCCTGGGAAGGCCCAAGCAGAGGGGGATCGACTGGAGGTCGTTAGCTGGGAGGAATATCGCCAGCAGCAGGCACTTAAAGGGGAGCAAGAGGAGAAAGACCGAGACATCCAATGCAGGGCCATAGAGGAACGAAACCTGAAAGCTACCCGGGAGACAGCGTTACGTACACACGACACTGGGGTGAAATGGGATGGTATGCTCTGCACATCCATAAATGTACACCAAAAGGGACAGCACACAGGTCACCTGTAGACAATCCTGAGCCACAACCTGCAGCCCCAATGCATGCTGCCGTCGCAACACCTGCAACTGGTCCAGATCCACTGCCTGGAGATGGCACACCTGCATCTGTAGCGGCAGAAGCACTAACTGCCTTGTGTTTTCGGGCTATGCAGACCAGCATTGAAATGCGCTCGTGGAGCACTCAGACCCCCATAGTGGGTACTGACCAACTTTTTGTGTTGCCTGGAATAAGACAGAACTCCCGGCCAGGAGATTTGTGGAGCCCAGATGCGCTTGGATTCACATATCCAGAAGGGTGCATGAAGGATTGTACCACTAGAGGTCTCACTATACATACACACACCTTCACCCATCCCCTAAGACCACCTCAGGGAGCCTGATAGTTATATAAAAGGGGGTGAAGGCAGGAAGGGAGTTTAGTTTGTGTTTGAGTATTGGAAGTTTTAGTCTGCAGAGCAGAGTGGAGTTTGCAGTGAGAGACTCAATAGCTCAAGTTAGAGAGCTAGGAGCGTGCCGACGCTCTGAGAGCAGCAGAAGAGGCAGCCCACCAACTGCCACAGTGTATAATCGTGTGAGAGCCCGAGTAGGCCGAAGGCAAGAGGGGAGTAGCAAAGGAGCAGAAGAGCCTAACCAGCTCACTCCAGCAAGTATAAACCGGACGCCGGATCCGAGCCTATAGGGATCTCCACGACCCATTAGGAGAACACCAGAATTCCTGGAGGTCTACAAGTCCCAGGAGCACCACAGAGCTGATACGTAACAGGGCTAGGAGGACGGAGTTCAGGCAAGCAGGGCCCTGCAAGCAGGGACACTGTACTTCAAGAGAAGGTCCAACCACAAGGTCAGCCGGGTGCAGGACAGAGATTAAGTTAGGCCCAGCTGCAGGCAGGCCAGAAACTCATTACGGAAAGGCAAGGAACAAGGAGGCCTTAAACCTACTTAGTGGGAGAATCTGGATGTGCACCCTTCACCCTACAGTGCTCCTTGATGTGCCTGCAACATCTTCAGTAAAGGTACCAAAGTGACTTGTGTATGTGTCCACCTTCTTGTCCCTACCCTGCCAGGTTCCCCTCCGTCCTGCATCCCTACACATCTACCTGCCCTGGAAGGACACAGCCTCAACTGTAGGAGGCCTAACATCTAGCTGCACAACACCATCCCTTCCAGAGGATCTGCACAGCAGTGCTGGTCACCCTGACGAGGTACTACAGGTGGCGTCATGAATCATCAAACAAACATTCTGCGGAGCTGCTGGCTACAGAAGGTAGGCCACGTTTCACTAGGGGGGCGCAGACATGTCACAGCAGCAGGCCGACGGCGCGGCCCAGGCCGACAGCCCCAATAACTTACCAACGGGCGCTGCTGCGCAGGCTGGAACCGCTGGCCCCTCACCAGGGCCTGTGGCCCCGATAGTACCGCTGACACTGCCATATGTGCCTGGAGCCAAGTGGCTTCCCCAGTACAGCGGCAAACCAGACACCCTGTCAGGGTTCAAGCAAAAAATATGCAGCATACTGGACATGTACTCAATGTCAGAGAAGCAGAAAGCTGCAGTGGTAGTGGGACAATTGACTGGTGCTGCAGAAAGAGAAGTAGAGACTTGGTCGGCTGCGGACTAGGAGTCAGTGCCTGCAATTTTCCTAAAGTTGCAAACTATCTTTGAGGACCGCACTGAAACATACCTCCGGATGAGGTTCTACCAATGTTCTCAAAGGCCGGAGGACAGCATTCGGGACTATGCCTGCCGACTACAAGGGGCCCTGCGAGCCCTCAGACAGGTTAATCCCATGAGCGTCACCAATGAGAATAAAATGTTAAAAGAACAATTTGTACGGGGACTGAGGTCCCAAGCGGAAAGCAGGACTGTGCGTTGGTGGTCCTTGGATCATCCTGATGCTACTTTTGATGCTCTTAAGGATATGGCTATAAAAGGACTGCGACCCCTGGAAACGCCCGAGATGGCAACCCTGCGTCACCCGGGGGAGGCCACTCTAACGCCAGCAGCATCCACCTTTCCCCCGCTGGTTGCTGAAGCCAAAGCGCAGGCAGCGCCCCCTACTGAGCTGGACTGTTTTCGCTCAGAAATGCGCCAGTTGACCAAAAACCTGGCCACTGTAATGAGTGCCCTGCAACTGCGGACGGAGACAGAAGGGAAGATCCTGCTAGCCAACTGCCCGGAGGATGTCTCCTGGATGAACCAGAGGAGAAGGAGGACGTCGCCACCCCCAGGAAGGACCAACGACCAGCGCCATCCTCAACGAGGGATCGTCTGCTACCACTGCCAGAAGGAAGGTCACATCGCACGACAAAAACGAGCAAACCCTGGCTCCGAGGGCCAGCACCCAGGAATAGACTCATCAGGCCCCTCTGATTGGAACCGCAGGTTTGTGGGAGGAAGACCATTCCTGTCCATCATACTGGACGGGATCGCAATACCTGCTCTGCTGGACACTGGATCTCAGGTGACCATCATACCTGATGTCCTGTATAATAAGTTTTGGTCCATGGACAGTCTCCAGCCCCCGAGCCCTGACTTTGCTGTGTACGCCTCTAATGGTCTCCCTGTTGATATACTCGGAGCCAAAAACGTGGACGCAGAGTGGAGCTGAAGGACCAGGGACTCTTAGTAGTAAAAACTGTAAATGAGGAAAATGGCTTAAATGTGGTTTTAGGCACTAACATTATTGGTAACTGTTTGGAGGAGGTTGTGTTTTTACTCCAACAGCTCGCTGATGTTGCCAGACCAAGGCAAATGGGAGCGATCCAGAAGGAGATACGGGCCCTGATGTGCCAGCAGCAAGTGAAACTGACCGGTGGTGAGATTGGTAATGTACGGGTAACAGACCCGAGCCCCACTGTGATACCCCCAATGAGTGAAATGCTTATTTGGTGTAGAGCAGCAATAGGTCTGAGAGGACAGAACTACCAAGCAGTAGTAGAACCCCATTGTTCAGAACACAGAGCTACACTCTTGACTGCCAGAGGGTAGTGGAGGTACGCAATGGGAGGGTGCCAGTGCGTCTTCTCAACTGGGGGGAAGATGAAGTCAAATTACCACGTTATGCCACTGTTGCCAAGTTACATGCTGTAGATAATAACTCCATTCACACGACGGAGCCCTTAACCTCCCCACAACCAGTGGAGGATAACGGCCCGGCAACCAAGGTGGAGGATTGGTGTCAGCAGCTCCATGTCGGTACAGACACCACTCCAGCCCACCAGAAACAGGGAGTACATTGAGTGGTCCAGGAATACGCACAGGTATTCAGCAAACACCCACTTGACTTTGGGAAGATTAAGGGAGTGCAACACCATATTCCTACAGGCAACCATCCCCCCATTAAGGAACGGTACAGGCCAATACCTCCAGCACACTACCAGAAAGCCAGATGATGCGTGACATGAAAGAGACAGGGGTGATAAGGGATAGTTGTAATCCCTGGGCAGCTCCTCTAGTTCTAGTCAGGAAAAAGGATGGGAGCATGAGAATGTGTGTAGATTACAGACAAGTAAATCGCATTACACATAAAGATGCATACCCTTTACCACATATTGAGGAATCTCTGGCTGCCCTAAAGTCTGCTAATTACTTTTCCACCCTTGACCTCAATAGTGGGTACTGGCAAGTAGCTGTGGCTGAGGAAGATCGGGAGAAGACGGCTTTCACCACCCCGATGGGACTCTGTGAGTTTGACAGAATGCCGCTTGGACTCAGCAGTGCCCCTGGAACGTTTCAGAGAGTGATGGAGTGCTGCCTGGGACACCTCAACTTCGAGTCTGTGCTACTATACCTGGACGACGTGATTGTGTACTCCAAGACGTATGAAGATCACTTGAAGCACCTGGCGGAGGTATTCGAGTCACTGTCCAAGTATGGGATGAAACTGAAGCCTTCGAAGTGCCATCTGCTCAAACAAAAGGTACAGTACCTGGGACACATTTTCAGCTCAGAGGGAGTAGCGCCATACCCCGAGAAGATCACCGCCATCCAGAAATGGCCGGAGCCTAAGAACCTCAAGGAGGTACTTCAGTTCCTGGGACTGACAGGATACTACCGGAGGTTTGTACAGTCATGGCCAAAAGTTTTGAGAATGACACAAATATTAATTTTTACAAAGTTTACTGCTTCACTTTTTCTAATGGCAATTTGCATATACTCCAGAATGTTATAAAGAGTGATCAGCTTAACAGCAATTACTTGCAAAGTCAATATTTGGCTAGAAAATGAACTTTATCCCCAAAACACATTTCAACATCATTGCAGCCCTGCCTTAAAAGGACCAGCTAACCTCTTTTCAGAGATTGCTCCATTAACACAGGTGTGGGTGTTGATGAGGACATGGCTGGAGATCAATCTGTCATGATTAAGTAAGAATGACACCACTGGACACTTTAAAAGGAGGCTGGTGCTTGGCATCATTGTTTCTCTTCTGTTAACCATGGTTATCTCTAAAGAAACACGTGCAGTCATCATTGCAATGCACAAAAATGGCCTAACAGGGAAGAGTATCGCAGCTAGAAAGATTGCACCTCAGTCAACAATCTATCGCATCATCAAGAACTTCAAGGAGAGAGGTTCCATTGTTGCCAAAAAGGCTTCAGGGCGCCCAAGAAAGACCAGCAAGAGCCAGGACCGTCTCTTAAAAGTGTTTCAGCTGCGGGATCGGGCTACCAGCAGTGCAGAGCTTGCTCAGGAATGGCAGCAGGCAGGTGTGAGTGCATCTGCACGCACTGTGAGGCGGAGACTCTTGGAGCAAGGCCTGGTCTCAAGGAGGGCAGCAAAGAAGCCACTTCTCTCCAGAAAAAACATCATGGACAGACTGATATTCTGCAAAAGGTACAGGCAGTGGACTGCTAAGGACTGGGGTAAAGTTATTTTCTCTGATGAATCCCCTTTTCGATTTTATGGGACATCAGGAAAACGCCTCATTCGGAGAAGACAAGGTGAGCGCTACCATCAGTCTTGTCTCATGCCAACTGTTAAACATCCTGAAACCATTTATGTGTGGGGTTGCTTCTCAGCCAAGGGAATCGGCTCTCTCACAGTCTTGCCTAAAAACACAGCCATGAATAAAGAATGGTACCAGAATGTCCTCCAAGAGCAAGTTCTCCCAACCCTCCAAGAGCAGTTTGGCGATCAACAATGCCTTTTCCAGCATGATGGAGCACCTTGCCATAAAGCAAAGGTGATAACTAAATGGCTCAGGGAACAAAACATAGAGATTTTGGGTCCATGGCCTGGAAACTCCCCAGATCTTAATCCCATTGAGAACTTGTGGTCAATCATCAAAAGACGGGTGGACAAACAAAAACCTAAAAATTCTGACAAAATGAAAGCATTGATTGTGCAAGAATGGACTGCTATCAGTCAGGATTTGGTCCAGAAGTTGATTGAGAGCATGCCAGGGAGAATTGCAGAGGTCCTGAAGAAGAAGGGTCAACACTGCAAATATTGACTTGCTGCATTAACTCATTCTAACTGTCAATATAAGCTTTTGTTACTCATATGTTTGCAATTATTATATTTCTGTCTGTGATAAAAACATCTGTCAAACACACATAAAAACCAGAGGGCAGCAGATCATGTGAAAATATAATATTTGTGTCATTCTCAAAACTTTTGGCCATGATTGTAAAGGACTACACTAAGAAAGCAGCCAATGTATTGTGCAGCCAATGTATTTTATTTTACATTCTTTGCAAAATATGCAATACACAACATAATTAGTATTGCAATTAATACATCTTTTTATATCATTGGCTGCATCAATTTTTTGAGTTTGCAATGTATACTTGCACATCGTACATTTGGAACATGCACATTTAAAAAAACCTTTACAACTAAGCCAGGTTTTTTTTATCACTTTTCTGTGGCATGTATAGACTTGGGGAAAGAATAGCACCTATCGATCTCCCTTTTCTCGGTACACATGCTAATCCATTTACCAGGATTTTGTTTAAGTCTTGATCTTGAAATAATCTAGGGACATATCTGTTTACAATATTTTTTATTTCCTGAAATTGACAGCTGTATGGGGTACTGAAGATGTTTTTTTTATCCATATTGTATGGGTTAGAAAAAGTGGATATTCCTATTAGAGGAGGGGACTGGAGGAAAAAACTCCTCCTAAGAGAGTTATTTTGGATTATTAAACTGGATACAAAACACTCCAATGGCATGAACTATAGGAATGATACTCTTTATTTATAATAAATCTCAGAGAATTGAATGTCTATGGTGGGTTTTTTTTGTTTTTTTTTTCTTCTTTCTTTCTCTGGCTTTCTTGTGATTTAGCCTTGTGATTATGCTGATTATTCTCAAATGTGATTGATTGCTAACATATGTGTTTACTGATCAATGGTTGGTCACTATTTGTTTTTATACCATGTATCATAAGGAATCTGTATCTCAGTGAATAAGGGCTTTTTCCAGAAACGCGTCGAGATGTATCACCAACCTGCATGATCTTTTAATCTTTTTTCAATAAATTTGAGGATTTTATTATTCATGGGACTCACCATTACTAATTTTCGTACAAGGGAAGACCCTGACAGAAAGGGATCATGGAAGGGGTCACCTCTTAACATAAACCTTAGTCTGATCCCTGCATTCCTTATGGTCCTCCCCCCCCCCCCCTTGCGTGGTCATGTGCCTAGGCCCTCGCTGGCCCTGAACTTACCCTGTCTAGTGCGTAGGCCAGTGAGACACTAGTCCCACTACTACAAAAAGACAACACAAGGAAGGTATGACAAACAATGGGAAAAGACACAACAAATAGCACTCTTCTACTCTTCTTCTTGATTTGGATTCTTGGGCACTCGTATGTTTTCTGGGCTGATGTGCTCCCTGATGGTTGGCAGCTTTGGCAGTCTAGGTCTATGGCATCAGATGGAAGGTTGGGTATCCGTGTTATGACACGGAGTAGCGTGTTAATAAATAAAAATAATGATGAGGGAAAAGCAATGATGGGAGTGATGGGGAAAAAGCAATGATGGGAGTGTTAGGGTTCGAGTTCCCGCTGCTGCACAAGGGGAGTCTCGAAACCGTCCCGCGGCGGTCTCCCATTCATCTCCGGCCGCAGTGGAGCCTGCTCAGCAGAGACGTCGGTCCAGGCGTCTTGCCCACTCCTCTACTGTGCAGTGACTTGCTGCTGCCTTTCCTGGATCTGCTATTATAGCCAGTGCTGGAGCAGCCGTCTTTGAGACAAAGTCCTGCGTTTTCCCATCTGAGCATGCCCAGAGTGAGATCTCTCATTGGAGATCAGGGGTCACATGTTCAGGTGCTGCAGCGGCTCCTATTGGTCCGCCAGGAAGGTCATGTAGCTACGTGTGTTTGTAACAGCTTCTCATTGGTCCTTGTTCCTGGAAGGTCCTGTAGCTGTTGCTATAAAAGGGTAGCATGGCTGGGCCGCCATGCGCTAATATCAACCATTGTATGCTATGCGCCAGTGTGATCATGCGTATGTGTGGTTAGGGACCCGGCTGAAATAAGCCACTAGAATACCAACTTAATCGGTGAGGAGTTTGGTATGGTAGCTGGCCAGGGTCGGTGTCCTAGATGCCCTAGATTACCGGCGTAACCGGTGAGGAGTTTTGATTGCCGTATTCAGGGTCTGGCGTTCAGACGCCATAGATTGCGGGTGACTCCCGCGAGGACATTAGCACATGATCACGCGTTATGTATGCTTAGCACTTAACTGTGTACCTGAGAGCCTGACAGGACACAGCACTTTTCCTCAGCGGCCCTGTGACGTAACAGGGTTTGCTTTCGACGCTAGACAGCGCCCTAGCGTTTTACTTTGCGGCTCACTGAAGCTAAGTGAGTTCGCACCTATCGCCATATAGCGCTGTGGCATTTCCGTTAGCGGCTCTGGGTATTAACAGAGTTCGCACTTACTGCCACAACGCGCTACGGCGTTTATTTTAGCGACTCTGCGGGATAACAGAGTTTGCTACTTTCGCCATTTTACTAGCAGCAGGTTCCGCCTGCACGGTGGACCCCGGGCTGCGAACGCACCTCTCTACCTCATATATTTGGTGCGTTCCGCAGACCCTAACAGGGAGTGATGGGGAAAAAGCAAAGGGGGGGAATGAGCGCTGGGGGAGGATGAGCGCTGGGGGAGGATGAGCGCTGGGGGAATGAGCGCTGGGAGGAGGATGAGCGCTGGGGAGAATGAGCTCTGGGGGGAATGAGCGCTGGGGGAATGAGCGCTGGGGGAGGATGAGCGCTGGGGGAGGATGAGCGCTGGGGGAGGATGAGCGCTGGGGAGGATGGGCGCTGGGGGAGGATGGGCGCTGGGGAGGATGAGCGCTGGGGGGAATGAGCTCTGGGGGAGAATGAGCGCTGGGGAGGATGAGCGCTGGGGAGGATGAGTGCTGGGGGAGGATGAGCGCTGGGGGGAATGAGCGCTGGGGGGAGGATGAGCGCTGGGGAGAATGAGCTCTAGGGAGAATGAGCTCTGGGGAGAATGAGCTCTGGGGGAATGAGCGCTGGGGGAAATGAGCGCTGGGAAGAATGAGCGCTGGGGAGGATGAGCGCTGGGGGAGGATGAGCGCTGGGGGAGGATGGGCACTGGGGGAGGATGGGCGCTGGGGAGGATGAGCGCTGTGGGGGAATGAGCGCTGGGGTAGGATGAACGCTGGGGGAGGATGAACGCCTGGGGAGGATGAACGCCTGGGGAGGATGAACGCCTGGGGAGGATGAGCGCTGGGGGAGAATAAATGCTGGGGAGAATGAGCGCTGGGGGGAATGACTTCTTGCTGTTAACCAGTTAATGTTTACTTGTCCACCACACTGCAGTGTCAAAAGAGGAAGACAGCGAGACAGGCAGCAACATCACATCAGAGAGCTCTTGACCTCGAAACAGAAAATCCTCAGATCCTGGTATTGTAACATAATATTAAGGATAATATTTATTCATTGATATTGCACTATTAACTCCACAGCACTATACATACATCATCAACACTGTCCTCATTGGGATATTTGATAACATTGGAATGTTTTTGTAAGAGCTTTTCTTGTGGAAAACCTGATGCGGCCCAGCCTCACCCAGATTCTACCTCCAGCGGTCCCCGGGTAAATTGAGTTTGAGACCCCGGCTCTATGCCATTAGTGGGCATTAACAAGACTGCAAATATGCAATGACATGTCGACTAGATGTGCGCAACCTTGAAAAATACAAATGACATGAGTCCGGAAGTCAACCTCAAGCCTGGACAACCCCTTTAAATAGGCAATTTTAGTCTGATCCCTCAATGACCTGGAAGTCCATCTTGTCTTGAGCATGACAGATTTTAGCAGTTTTCAGAGGAAATGATGAGTTTAAGAGGCAGGAGTAAGAAGTGTCTCATAAGTGGAGAAAGAAGTATATTTCTCTGATAGGAGTGATCATTTAATTATCTGAAACAGTATTGGGGCAGGTGAAATATATGTGCAGTACTTTTATTTATGTATGAAAATAAATGAAGACAGATAGGTCAATGTGTGCTTGTCAAGCCTATGACTAGCAATGAACAGGTTCTTGCACGTGACCTGAACTTTATTCCAAAGTTCGGTTCGGGTACCAGAACTGTACTTGAACTTGAATCAGAACTCAAACCTCATTGCAATCAAAATGGGGACCCAAACTTTTGAGCTGGAACATATTCTCATTCTCTCTCTCTCCTGAACAGACTTTTCCAGGAACTCAGAATATTGCAATAGACTTCCGGGAGAAGTCCGTGTTCGGCGACACTACCTGTCTGGTACGAACCCCGAACTACTTAGGACCAGACACAGCAGAGGAGTTAAAAGTTCCAGTTCTGAGACTTGAAATGTATCTGATATACAGTGGGTACCTTTGTAACCTTGGCCAGATGTGTGCCTTGCCACAATTCTGTCTCTGAGCTCCTTGACAAGTTCCTTTGACCTCATGATTCTCATTTGGTCTGACATGCACTGTGAGCTGTGAGGTCTTATATAGACAGGTGTGTGTCTTTACAAATCAAGTCCTATCAGTTTAATTAAACACAGCTGGACTGCAATGAAGGAGTAGAACCATCTCAAGGAGGATCACAAGGAAATGGACAGCATGTGACTTAAATATGAGTGTCTGAGCAAATGGTCTGAATACTTGTGACCATGTGATATTTCAGTTTTTCTTTTTTATTAAATTTGCAAAAATGTCTACATTTCTGTTTTTTTTCAATCAAGATGGGGTGCAGAGTGCACAATAATGAGAAAAAAATAAAACTTTTTTGCATTTACCAAATGGCTGCAATGAAACAAAGAGTGAAAAATTTAAAGGAGTCTGAATACTTTCCGTACCCACTGTAAAGCACCTAGTAATGTAGTAGATATTTGGCGGCAGCATTTGTGTAGCAATTAGGATATATGAACATGAGTATTTGCTGCAGATATTTCTGCAGCAAAATCATTAGTGTTGGCAGGAATATGCTGCTTTAACCCCTTTCCGACATGGGGTTTAGTAGTACGCCGATGTCGGACACCCTCCCTTTGATGTGGGAGTCGGAGGTAAGCACACATCTTTGAACAGCTGACATGTGCTGCTAACAGCCATGGGAGGAATCGCGATCCTCACTCAGCTGTTAACCCGTTAAATGCTGTTATCAAATTCTGACAGCGGTATTTAACACGTGCTTCCTGCAAGCATATCGGAAATCCACCCATCAGTGACCCCCGTCACTTGAAAGCGGGTCACCGATGAGTTGGCATGACAACAAGAGGTCTCCTGCAGACCTCTATGGTTGTCACTGCCGGATATTTATGAGCGCCGCACAGTGGTCGTCGTTCATAGCAAGTCAGCAATTCTGCTACACACAGGCGATCTGATCATCGACTGTATGTAGCAGAGTCGATCGGCTTATGGCAGCTTCTAGTTTTCCATGGAGACTATTGAAGCATGCCAAAAGTAAAAAAAATGTTTTTAAAAATATAAAAAAAATATAAAAGTTCAAATCACCTCCCTTTCGCCCCATTCAAAATAATACAAAAAAAACCAAAACATACACATATTTGGTATCGCCACATTTAGAATCACCCGATCTACCAATAAAAAAAATATTAATCTGATCGTTAAATGGCGCAGCGAGAAAAAAAGTCAAAACGCCAGAATTACGTTTTATTGGTCACTGTGACATTGCATTAAAATGCAATAATGGGCGATCAAAAGAACGTATCTGCACCAAAATTGTGTCATTAAAAACGTCAGCTCGGCACGCAAAAAATAAGCCCTTACTCAATCTGAGATCACAAAAAATGGAGACGCTACTCGTATTGGAAAATGGCGCTTTTTTTTTAAACAAAGTTTGGAATTTTTTTTCACCACTTAGATAAAAAAGAATGTAAAGGTTGGCCATGGCAGTAGTTGTGGCTGAGGTTTTTGGGCATTGTATACCCTGACCTCCCTCTACATGACAAAGGTGCCTCTTATTCTGCATAATTTGTGCAGTACTCACTTTACTGCACTGGCATACTGCTGCTTCCGGATCCCAATGAATGGAGACACAGTCCAGGGCAACTCTTAACTCAACAGTTTTATTCTCTTCAGGACACAGCATATCCAAGTAGTTTCCAGCATTTCCATCACAATACAAACAGAACATCACTTCGTCTTTTCCTTCACCGTTTGCTTCGTCACTAAGTGTTTTTGCTGGTGGGAGCATCACAGACGGCCCCTCAGCATCCTCCCTGTACAGCGTCACTACGGTGAAGCCCTCTCCTGCACATTTCACCCAGGACATAAGAGATTCAGCCCACAAAGCAATCCAGAACATTTGGAGCGACCTGCCCGTACACTTTTATGGTGACCTTTACGCCTTCCTCTGTTTCTTTCCTTCCTCTCTCTCTCTACTGTGGGATTTTCTGTACTTTGCTCTTCCCTGTGTACCCCGGGTGGATGGGCACACGCTTGAATGTTGCGGGGTAGTTGGGCAGCTCGGGCCATAGCCCACCCGAGCACCCAAGGAGCTCCCTGGCCCCAACTGACTTAACTTAGGAAGACCTTCCTATCTTACTCCCCAGCTAACCCCTCCTACAGTTATCTATATACATGATAGCCTGTCCTAATGAGATCTATGCCCCATCTAATGGTCAAACTAGTTATTGCACTGTCCCTATATGGTGCAGAAATATGACATTACATTATACTTATACATATACATATCACAACAGACATTAGTAACATACATAAGACGTTAAGGAAATACATTATTCTTTGTAACCCCTTACAAGAACCTAGATATGTTTGGTGTCTATGAACTCATAATGATCTGGAGAATCATAATGGCAGGTCAGTTTTACCATTTAGTGAATATAGTAAAAAAGCAAAACAGAAAACAACTGTGTGATTCACTTTTTTGCAATTTCACTGCATTTTGAAATTTTTTTCTGTTTTCCAGTATATGATATGTTAAAACCAATGGTTTCATTCAAAAGTACATCTCGTCCCGCAAGAAACAAGCCCTCACATGGCCATTTTTACAAAAAAATAAAAAAGTTATGGCTTTGGGAAGAAGGGGGACCAAAAATGAAAAAACAAAAATATCTCTGGTTGTTAAGGGGTTAAATACATGCATTTTTTACTTGCCGTTTTTTTCATTGATTTCAATGGGTGAAAACCGCTGAATAAACAGTAAATTAATATTGTACACGTTTAATATTTGCAGAAGATTTTTTCTGCTGTAAAAAACATTGTTGGCCGGAAAAACGCTGTGTAAAATACGCACATTTTTGCCACGCTTCTGCGTGAATTTTTGATACGTTTTGTACTTGTTGCAAATTTGAAAAAAAAACAAAAACGTTTCAAAGTTTCAAATCTGCAAGAAGAAATATAGAACGTGTGCTTGAGATTTCAGAAAACTCACTCATTTTGCTGTCTCTGTAAACCGTTGCATTTTTTTTTTGCAGAAGAAAAACATGCGGGAAAAAAACAAAAACGCCAGATGTGAACAAGCCCAAAGAATTTACATTCTGCAGATTTGAAAAAACTCTTAAATGCTACAAATCTGCAAGGAAAAAAAAATTTGCATGTTCATGAGATTTCAGAAATCTCATTTACTTTTTTGGTACTGTAAAATGCTACAATTTTTAGTGGCAAAAAGCGTACTGGGGGAAAAAAACGAAGATTGTGAAGATTAGAATTAATCAGATTTTTTTGTTGTATTTACTTGCTAGGAGTTAGCTATTCATTTGTATGCAGCGTCGGCTGTTGCAAGGAAAAACTGAACTGCTCTGCTAATTGATATTAATCACCTAAGTCTGAATGAACTAATAATAAGTTATTTCTATAAAGCACATTCATTACTTGGAAGTACATGAGATAATTAGGTTGTTTGCATGGTCATTACTGAACTGTGAGAATGGCTTGGAACTATTGTACTTGCAAAGATTTTGCCATAAAGAAGGCTCGGCAACAGGTGTCACGGGGTTACCGAGGCAGTGTGGAGCCAGTAGACCACAGGGTCTGATTGTTCCTACTCCGGCACTGAGAAGAAGCACTTCTCCTTCATTTTAAATGTGTTTATTCCTTCTGGCAGAACAGGGGTTAGTCAGCCATGTTGGAAATCCCTGTGCTTACAGCTGAGCTCGGTTAGCCACTCCTTTCCCCTTTATAATCTGGGCTCTGCTTCAAATCCTTGTCAGAGCTAGCGTGTGCTGCATGGCTAACGGAGGGAGAGGAGTTCATTTGAGAAGGAGAGTTGGAAGAGTTATCAGTGACTGTTGCTTGGTTTGTATATGTGGTAATTTCCTATCCTTCTCTATTTTGGTTTATTGTCACGCTGTCTCTGTGTACAGGAGGTCAGGGGCCTAAGCTGACCCTAAGCTGGGGCCCTGACTAATCCCTCTACCTGGAGGTACTGTTAAAGGTACAGAGGTCCAGGCCGCGAGCGTAACCCCTACCTCCTGAGGATCCCTGAACCTCAGTGATCTAGTCCTGAGAAGGACCCCGATCACAACAACAGGGGACAGGATAATATAAGCCAACACACAGTACTAGACGAACGAGACAGTACAAGGGGAAAACCAAAAACCACCTTGCATACAAAAACTCACACCACAACAACAGAGGGAACACCAACGGGTAAGGAGATAAATGATAAAGCGAGGAAGGGAAAAAACCACACCAAGTACACTTCACTCCAAACTCCAAAATACCACGAGCCGCTCTGTTTGTCTGCAAGGAATGCTTTCACCGACAAGTTCCCTAACAGACCGGCAGGTATTTGAAGGAGTCCCACTACTGCAGCATTGACTGCAGCTTGGCGAGGCTGGGCCTCATCTAGCACAGAGAGAGAGAAAATTAACTCCCTCACTGCCGAAAAACACAAAGCACCAAAAACTCAGCTGCGAGAAGTCAGGCTGTGTAATCGTGACGATCTTCGTGGCGACACACCCGTGACATTTATTCTCTTACCTCCATGCCCTGGTGCATTTCTCTGTTATATGTGAGTGAATATTTTGTATGCCTGGAGTTTTCTGTTAACTCTTGTTTGTGTTGCCTTGTTTGTCGGGTTGGTGTACTATGATGCACAGTAGCACCCCTCTTCCCTTGGTGGGTGAAGAGAACAGACGGAGGGCTAACTCAGGAGATAAGGCAAGGGCGGAGGCCCCGGCATCTTCACCTTCAGAAGTATCCCGGGGACAGGGCTGGTTTTAGGCAAAGTGGGGCCCTGGTCAAAAGTTTAAAATGGGGCCCTAAATGCTCACATATTGCACCATCACACGGAAACTTTTCAGTTGTATTTACTTGCGCTGATCTCAGGCCGCTAAACGAGCGTAATTGACAATATTGAAGTTGTTCAACGCTTGTTTCCCGGCCTCTTTTCCATGGCTGAGGAAGAATGATTGGGACAGAACAATCACTAATAGATCAATCTAACCCCACACAGTATCATGTTATCATCAGCACATCTGCAGTTTTCACCGGGTGATGTGCTGCTGAAAACAATGTTATTTGTCCCAGCATAAACAAGCCAATCACTCGATGAATAGACAGCATTTTGCTTATTTAGTATAATGCACCCCATAGTCCTCCACATAGTATGCACCCCACAGTCCTCCATATAGTATTATGTTCAGCACAGTCCTCCATATTGTATAATGCACACCCTATAGTCCTCCATACAATATAATGTGTCCCATAGTCCTCCATATAGTATAATGCACTCTGTTGTGAATGTTTTAGAAATGAATTCTGAGCAGAAGCTCCCTCAGGTGGTTACAAACAGTACTGAACCATTCAATGAGGATTGGCAATCAGGAATCACAGACTGGCTGGATATAAGGGAGGTTCCCTCCCATCATGGTTGCCGGTGATCAATTGTTCTTGTCTCAACTGTGGTTCCTGGTTCACTTGGAAGCTTGCTGAGTCTTGCCTCTTCTCCTGCTCTCAGATAAGATATTTTCTGTTTTTTGTTTTTGTGCTTACCATTTGCATATTTGTCTTCATTTCTGTGAAGTTAGCCAAGTTCCCCTCCCCAGGGGGCTTGGGCTCCTCTCAGTTCCTCTGGAGCCACTGTTGTTTGTTCATTTGCCTTTTCCAGTTTTTTCAGTGGCTGCGGCTTAGTTTTGTTACACCAGAGAACTAATTTAGGTGGTAGAGGTCGTGTGATCTCAGGTGTTTTTGCAATTAGTAGCGTTGGATTTTTTTTAGGGTTTTTTTGGATTGCAGTAAGTATCCTTCCTATCCTTTTCTGTCTAGGCAGATTGGGCCCCAACGTTTGCTCATGCTATTTTCTGTCTGTATCTGTATTTCCTCTTGTCTAACTGCCATTACATGTTTGGGGCTTCCTATGTTCTTTGGGGATCTGCTCCGGGGCAGATGACTTTCTCTTTCTATCTTTAGGTGTAGTTAACCTCTCAGGCTGTGACGAGGCGTCTAGGACCAACGTAGGAACGCTCCACGGCTGCCTTTAGTTGTAGTGGTTAGTCAGGGTACTGCAATCCAGTAGATTCCAACCTCTCTGGTGTATTGCCGTTTTTGCCTGTGCTCCTCAGCTACCGAGACATAACAGCACTCCCCATAGTCCTCCATATAGTATAATACAAGCCCCATAGTCCTCCATATAGTATAATTCACTCCCCATGGTCCTCCATATAGTATAGAACATTCCCATAGTCCTCCATATAGTATAATAAACTCCCCATAGTCCTCCATATAGCATAATACAGTCCCCATAGTCCTCCATATAGCATAATACACTCCTCATAGATCTAGATATATTAAAATATACTCCTCAGTCCTCCATATAGTATAATACACTCCCCATAGTCCTTCATATAGTATAATATATTCCTCAAAGTCCTCCATGTTTTAAAATACACTCCTCAGTCCTCCATATAGTATAATGCACCCCCATAGTTCTCCATGTTGTATAATTCATTTTCTATAGCATAATGCACCCAATAGTTCTTCATATAGTATAATGTATTCCACATAGTCCTCGATACAGTATATTGCAGGTTCCATGTAGTACATATAGTATAATGCATTGCCCATAGTCTGATAGAGTATAATGCAGCCACCCCACAGAATATAATTTAGCCCCCTCATATAGCATAATGCAGCCACTTCATAGAGCATAATTCAGCAACCCCAATTAGTATAATGCAGCCACCCATAGAGTATAATGTAGCCCCTCATAGAGTATCATGCAGTTCCCCCATAGAATATAATGTATCCCCCATAAATTATAATGCAGCCCCTCATAGGGTACTGTATAATGCAGTCCCCCCATAGAATATAATGCAGCCCTCATAGAATATAATGTAGCCCCCTCATATAGTATAATACAGCCCCCATAGAATATAATGTAGCCCCCTCATATAGTATAATGCAGCCCCCCATAGAATATAATGTAGCCCCTCATAGAATATAATGCAGCCCCCTCATAGAATATAATGAAACCTCCTCATATAGTATAATGCCGCCCCATAGAATATAATGTAGTCCACTCATATAGTATGATGCAACCCACTATTAGAATATAATGTAGCCCCCTTATATAGTAGAATGCAACCCTCATAGAATATAATGTAGCCCCCTCATATAGTATAATACAGACCCCATAGAATATTATGTAGCCCCCTCATATAGTAGAATGCAACCCTCCATAGAATATAATGCAGCCCCCCATAGAATATAATGCTGCCCACTCATAGAATATAATGCAGCCCTCCATAGAATATAATACAGCCCACCCCCCATATAATGTTATGGGGCCCACTGATAGATTTAAAATAAAAAACAATACTCACCTCACCTCCTCATTCCCCGTGCTGCTCCAAGCTCTGCTCTGGTATCAGCAGCTGCACTGCCCGGCACACATCGAGTGTGTGATGAAGTGACGTCATCGCGCACCCGCAGTGTCAGAGCGAGGCAGAGGGGCATTCATCCCATTGGCTATTTACACCACCATGTCACAGAGGGAAAGACGAGCCATTGTTGAGCTCTGATGTTCACAAATTTCAAGAGCACAAGAGGCACATCCACATTGTCAGAACCCCAGCCTATAAAATAGGGCAATTGCTCATTCATCAAAATTAAGCCCATTTTACATAGTTATGTAGGTTGAAAAAAAGACCTAGGTTCATCAATGTCAACCTTTCTCCACTATGGCTTTGATGGTCATCCAGTTCATGATTGCATTCTTGTCTCTCTTTCTGGTTACATCACTTTTCATTCTCCTGTGTATGGAGTAATTGGATATATGTCTGACTGTTGTAAATTATAAATCCAAGTTAAAAATAAAACTAAATAAAATCAACTTTACTTGTTCAGAATCAATCCACTTTCGTGTATGTTATCTGACGCTAAGCTTATAAGGAGCTTTGAAAAATACAGTTACATCATGAAGGGGGAATAGGAAATCTCAGAGTGACATCCACTTTGGGAGGGATTTGTCATAATTAATTGAAAACTCATTTTTCATTTAGTACATTGATATATAGCGATGTATTCACAGAAACATTTCATTTCAGTTTAGGCAGTGAATACGGAAAGCTAATGTAAAGTCGTGGAACTTTCTCAGTTATTGCATTTTTGCCTATTTTTTTATATTTTTTAGCCTAATTTTAATTTACTACACATAGAGGAAAGGAGTAAATGACAACATAAGAAAATAAAAATATCATAAAATATATTATTTTATTTGATACAAAAAAGATAAAAGTATATATTAAAATAGTGGGGAGCAATACAGCGAAAGGCGAAAGTTCACGACAAACGTGAAAAGTGTATCATAAATAATTGTGTTGTGTTTTCTATATAAATTATATAAGATTTACATTTTATGATTTACTAGCTGCAGAGCCCGGTGTTGCCTGGGCATAGTAAATAACTGCCGTCCCGCTGTCTCCTTCCACAGCCCCACTCTCCACTTGCCGTCCCACTCTCTCTCTCCAAAGCCCATCTGTACACCCGCCGTCCCGCATTCTCCCTCAGCAGCCCCGCTCTCAATCCGCCATCCCGCTCTCTCCCTCCACAGCCCCTGTCTCCACTGGCTGTCCCGCTCTCTCCCTCAGCAGCCCCGCTTTTGCTCCGCAGCCCCGCTGTCTCCCTCCACAGCCGAGCTCTCCATCCACCGTCACGCTCTCTCTCCTTCCGCAGCCCCACTCTCCAATCACCGCCACGTATTCTCCCTCCACTGGCCGTCCTGCTGTGTCCCTCCGCAGCCCCGCTCTCCCCTAGCCGTCCCGTTCTCTTCCTCCACAGCCCGTCTCCACTGGCCATCCCGTTATGTCCCTCAGCAGCTCAGTTCTCCACCCACATCCCGCTCTCTCCCTTAACAGCCCCGCTTTCCACCCGCCAACATGCTCTCGCCTTCCGCAGCATGCGCCGTCCCACTCTATCCCTCCACAGCCCTGCTCTGCATCTGTGTCCCGCTCTCTCTCCCACAGCTCCGCTCTCCATCCGCATCCCACACTTTCCCTTTGCAACCCTGCTCTCCAGCCGCCAGTGGGCGGGGCTATATGGAGTGGACGTGGCTTGGTACATACACACACATACATACACTCAACTTTATATATATATAGATTTATTTTCTTATGTGGTCATTCACTCCGTTCCTCATTGTGTAGTATATTAGGCACTTAATGTGAATACCTACCTCAGTTCATGACATTAATTATATCGTGATGTATTTCTATTTTAAATTTGGGATAAAATTCTTTTTTTATTGTGATTTTTTTAAGTGTATTTTATGTATTTCATTGTTTCTTTATTGTTTGTCAGCGTGGCCATAGTTTTTATATTCCAGATTTTTTTTAAAAAGTTGCAAAACGTACCTTGAAATTTCATTGTCTGGAGATTTTGGAGCAAATTTTTAAACATTTTATGAAACACGTGTCTTTTTGCTCTATAAAAGGTGCAAAAAGGTAAGCAAAAATAAAAAAAAAATTTCAAATGTGGTTAAAATTCATGATCCACAAGTGCCATTTAGAAGAATTTGGCACAAAAACTTTCAACGAATGCCATAAGGCAAAAAAAAAGAGAGACTTAAAAAAATCGGGTGCGGCATCATTTAATTGTTTTTAAAAGCTCTGTTGCTTTTGGTTCCTAAGAAATAGATGCTGGTGATGACTGATTAATATCACGTCTGAATCTGATTCTCTCAGATGAGAAGATGGAGAAAAAAATTCCTCCATCTTCTCCATTGTGTCAATTTGCGGAAATCAGACTGCACTCAGATATCATTCGAGTGCAGTCCGATGTTTTCCACGGCCTCATTGATTTGCATGGCTGAGTGAGATTCAAATATTGAATCAAACTGGGGCATGCAGCGATAATTTTTGGAAATGTCCATGGCCTCATAGACTAAAATTGGTCCGACACGGATAGCAAATACAGACATCTGCACATGCCCTACATCTTTTCTGAATGCAAATGAAAGAAGGAAGAGTTCTGGCAGAAATGTTAAATGCTCTTGAATTCCAATTGTACATTTTTTAAAATTGTGATAACCATAGGATAATTTTTTAGGTGTTTGGTTAATTAAAATAAATGTAATGCTAATATATGTGTACAAAAACATATCACCTACATAAATTCAACTCATCCTGCAAAAAGAAAGACGTTTTGCAGTGTTGAATTGAATAAAGTGTTTTGTCCATCAGCAAGCAAAATGAAAGATATAACGACTGCAGAATGCAGTTACCAGTATATAGGTTTTTAGTTTACTTTGCAATCAATCAAATCCTCATAGATGAAAACAATAAAAGCTTTGATTCAATAACTGCAAGCAAACATCTTAAAGTTTAGAAAACCTGCATAACTTTTTTGTGTGCAATGCTTAAACTGTATTTGTTGTGTAAAATACAGTACAGAACAAAAGTTTGGACACACCTTCTCATTTAAAGATTTTTCTGTATTTTCATGACTATGAAAATTGTACATTCACACTGAAGGCATCAAAACTATGAATTAACACATGTGGAATTATACATTACACTTTACAAAAAAGTGTGAAACAACTGAAAATATGTCTTATATTCTAGGTTCTTCAAAGTAGCCACCTTTTGCTTTGATGACTGATTTGCACACTCTTGGCATTCTCTTGATGAGCTTCAAGAGGTAGTCACCGGAAATGGTCTTCCAACAGTCTTGAAGGAGTTCCCAGAGATGCTTAGCACTTGTTGGCCCTTTTGCCTTCACTCTGCGGTAAAGCTCACCCCAAACCATCTGGATTGGGTTCAGGTCTGGTGACTGTGGAGGCCAGGTCATCTGGCGTAGCACCCTAACACTCTCCTTCTTGGTCAAATAGCCCTTACACAGTCTGGAGGTGTTTGGGGTCATTGTCCTGTTGAAAAATAAATGATGCTCCAACTAAACGCAAACCGGATGGAATAGCATGCTGCTGCAAGATGCTGTGGTAGCCATGCTGGTTCAGTATGCCTTCAATTTTGAATAAATCCCCAACAGTGTCACCAGCAAAGCACCCCCACACATCACACCACCTCCTCCATGCTTCACGGTGGGAACCAGGCATGTAGAGTCCATCCGTTCACCTTTTCTGCGTCGCACAAAGACACGGTGGTTGGAACCAAAGATCTCAAATTTGGTCTCATCAGACCAAAGCTCAGATTTCCACTGGTCTAATCTCCATTCCTTGTGTTCTTTAGCCCAAACAAGTCTATTCTGCTTGTTGCCTGTCCTTAGCAGTTGTTTCCTAGCAGCTATTTTACCATGAAGGCCTGCTGCACAAAGTCTCCTCTTAACAGTTGTTGTAAAGATGTGTCTGCTGCTAGAACTCTGTGTGGCATTGACCTGGTCTCTAATCTGAGCTGCTGTAAACCTGCGATTTCTGAGGCTGGTGACTAGGATAAACTTATCCTCAGAAGCAGAGGTGACTCTTGGTCTTCCTTTCTTGGGGCGGTCCTCATGTGAGCCAGTTTCTTTGTAGCGCTTGATGGTTTTTGCAACTGCACTTGGGGACACTTTCAAAGTTTTCCCAATTTTTCTGACTGACTGACCTTCATTTCTTAAAGTAATGATGGCCACTAGTTTTTCTTTACTTAGCTGCTTTTTTCTTGCTATAATACAAATTCTAACAGTCTATTCAGTAGGACTATCAGCTGTGTATCCACCAGACTTCTGCACAACACAGCTGATGGTCCCAACCCCATTTATAAGGCCAGAAATCCCACTTACTAAACCTGACTGGGCACACACGTGAAGTGAAAACCATTTCCGGTGACTACCTCTTGAAGCTCATCAAGAGAATGCCAAGAGTGTGCAAAGCAGTCATCAAAGCAAAAGGTGGCTACTTTGAAGAACCTAGAATATAAGACATAATTTCAGTTGTTACACACTTTTGTTAAGTATATAATTCTACATGTGGTAATTCATAGTTTTGATGCCTTCAGTGTGAATTTACAATTTTCATAGTCATGAAACTACAGAAAAATCTTTAAATGAGAAGGTGTGTCCAAACTTTTGGTCTGTACTGTACATATTTAATGCAGTTCTATATTACTTCAATAGCCTGTTAAAGTCGGCACATATACTGTATCTGTTGCACATGTGCTCTCAATTCTATCCCTTATAATAACAATAGTGAACGTGTTATAATCACCTTATTTTTTTCAGGTATTCTTTCCAGGATGAAGAAGACATGTTTATGGTTGTAGATCTTCTTCTGGGAGGAGATCTGCGCTATCATTTGCAGCAGAATGTGCATTTTAGTGAGGAGGCTGTGAAACTTTATATATGTGAATTATCACTGGCCCTGGATTACTTACAAAAACACCACATCATTCACAGGTAAGCGGACACAGGGTATTTCCTCTAGATTAATTTTTTCTTGATAGAAACACGAATGGTGAAAATTACAGTTATGTTCTCATGGATTTGTCTGGAGCTCCATATACAGTAATGCTCATATTAGGAATATATATATATATATATACAGTATACTTACTGTATATATTAAATACATGCAACTGCTAAAGCTACTTTCTGCTATGCAAGAGGTTGTGAGTTTGAATCCCAGGTAAGACCAAAGTTTAAGAAAAGCAAATTATGAAGCTGAAAGTAGAATAATGAGATAGGAGAGATGATGCTGACAGCAGAATAGTAAGATAGACAAGATGAATTTGACAGCAGCATAGTGTGAAAGAGAAGAGACGAAGATGACAATAGAACAGTGGGAGAGAGAAGAGATGAAGCTGACAGCAGAATAGTGAGAGAAGAGATGAATCTGACAGCAGTATAGTGAGAGAAGAGATGAAGCTGACAGCAGAATAGTGAGAGAAGAGATGAAGCTGACAGCAGAATAGTGAGAGAAGAGATGAATCTGACAGCAGTATAGCAAGAGAAAGAAAAAATGAAGCTGACAGCAGAAAAGTGAGAGAGAGGCGAGATGAAGATGACAGCAGAATAGTAAGAGAGAAGAGATTAAGCTGACAGCAGTATAGCAAGAGAAAGAAAAAAATGACTCTGACAGCAGAAAAGTGAGAAAGAGGTGAGATGAAGCTGACAGCAGTATAGTGAGAGAAGAGATGAAGCTGACAGCATATAGCAAGAGTAAGAAAAAATGAACCTTACAGAAGAACAGTGAGAGAGAGGCGAGATGAAGCTGACAGCAGTGTAGCTAGAGATAAGAGATGAAGCTGATAGCAGTAAAGTGAAAGCGAGAAGAGATGAAGATGACAGCAGTATAGTGAGAGAGAGATGAAGCAGACAGAAGAACAATGAGAGAGGCAAGATGAAGCTGACAGAAGTATAGTGAGAGAGAGGAGAGATGAAGCCAATAGCATTAAAGCGAGACAGAGGAGAGATGACGTGTCAGCAGTACAGTGTGAGAGAGATTAAGTTTATAGCAATAGAGTGAGAGGCAGAGGAGAGATCCAGGTGACATCAGTATAGGGAGAGAAATTAGAAAGATGAAGGTGACAGCAGTATAGTGAGAGAGAGGAGAGATGAAGGTGACAGCAGTATAGTGAGAGAGAGGAGAGATGAAGCTGGCAGCAGTATAGTGAGAGAAAGGAGAGATGAAGCTGGCAGCAGTATAGTGAGAGAAAGGAGAGATGAAGCTGGCAGCAGTATAGTGATACATTGGAGAGATGAAGCTGGCAGCAGTATAGTGAGAGAGAGGAGAGATGAAGCTGGCAGCAGTATAGTGAGAGAAAGGAAAAATGAAGCTGGCAGCAGTATAGTGAGACATTGGAGAGATGAAGCTGGCAGCAGTATAGTGAGAGAGAGGAGAGATGAAGCTGGCAGCAGTATAGTGAGAGAAAGGAGAGATGAAGCTGGCAGCAGTATAGTGATACATTGGAGAGATGAAGCTGGCAGCAGTATAGTGAGAGAGAGGAGAGATGAAGCTGGCAGCAGTATAGTGAGAGGGAGGAGAGATGAAGCTGGCAGCAGTATAGTGATACATTGGAGAGATGAAGCTGGCAGCAGTATAGTGAGAGAGAGGAGAGATGAAGCTGGCAGCAGTATAGTGAGAGAGAGAGGAGATGAAGGTGACAGCAGTATACTGAGAGAGAGGGGAGATGAAGGTGACAGCAGTATAGTGAGAGAGGAGAGATGAAGCTGGCAGCAGTATAGTGAGAAAGAGGAGAGATAAAGCTGGCAGCAGTATAGTGAGAGAGGAGAGATGAAGTTGGTAGCAGTATAGTGAGACTTTGGAGAGATGAAGCTGGCAGCAGTATAGTGAGACATTGGAGAGCTGAAGCTGGCAGCAGTATAGTGAGAGAGAGGAGAGATGAAGGTGACAGCAGTATAGTGAGAGAGAGGAGAGATGAAGCTGGCAGCAGTATAGTGAGAAAGAGGAGAGATAAAGCTGGCAGCATATAGTAGAGAGAAGGCAGATGAAGGTGACAGCAGTATAGTGAGACATTGGAGAGCTGAAGCTGGCAGCAGTATAGTGAGAGAGAAGGCAGATGAAGGTGACAGCAGTATAGTGAGAGAGAGGAGAGATGAAGCTGGTAGCAGTATAGTGAGAGGGAGGAGAGATGAAGCTGGCAGCAGTATAGTGATACATTGGAGAGATGAAGCTGGTAGCAGTATAGTGAGAGAAAGGAGAGATGAAGCTGGCAGCAGTATAGTGAGAGAAAGGAGAGATGAAGCTGGCACAGTATAGTGATACATTGGAGAGATGAAGCTGGCAGCAGTATAGTGAGAGAGAGGAGAGATGAAGCTGGCAGCAGTATAGTGAGAGGGAGGAGAGATGAAGCTGGCAGCAGTATAGTGATACATTGGAGAGATGAAGCTGGCAGCAGTATAGTGAGAGAGAGGAGAGATGAAGCTGGCAGCAGTATAGTGAGAGAGAGAGGAGATGAAGGTGACAGCAGTATACTGAGAGAGAGGGAGATGAAGGTGACAGCATATAGTGAGAGAGGAGAGATGAAGCTGGCAGCAGTATAGTGAGAAAGAGGAGAGATAAAGCTGGCAGCAGTATAGTGAGAGAGGAGAGATGAAGTTGGTAGCAGTATAGTGAGACTTTGGAGAGATGAAGCTGGCAGCAGTATAGTGAGACATTGGAGAGCTGAAGCTGGCAGCAGTATAGTGAGGAGAGGAGAGATGAAGGTGACAGCAGTATAGTGAGAGAGAGGAGAGATGAAGCTGGCAGCAGTATAGTGAGAAAGAGGAGAGATAAAGCTGGCAGCAGTATAGTGAGAGAGAGGCAGATGAAGGTGACAGCAGTATAGTGAGACATTGGAGAGCTGAAGCTGCAGCAGTATAGTGAGAGAGAAGAAGATGAAGTTTGACAGCAGAAGTGAGAGAGAGGAGAGATGAAGCTGAGCAGCAGTATAGTGAACATTGGAGAGATGAAGCTGTAGCAGTATAGTGGAGAGAAGGCAGATGAAGCTGTAGCAGTAAGTGAGAGGAGGAGAGATGAAGCTGGCAGCAGTTAGTAGATAATTGGAGAGATGAAGCTGGTAGCAGTATATGAGAGAAAGGAGAGATGAAGCTGGAGCAGTAATAGAGAGGAGCATTGGGAGAGATGAAGCTGACAGAGTATAGTGAGAGAGAGGAGAGATGAAGCTGCCAGAAGTAAGTGAGAAGAGGAGAGATGAAGCTGGCAGCAGTATAGTGAGAAGAAAGGAGAGATAAGAGTGGAAAGCAGATAGTGAGAAAGTAGGAGAGATAAAAGCTGCAGCAGTATAGTGAGAGAGGAGAGATGAAGTTGGTAGCAGTATAGTGAGACTTGGAGAGATGAAGCTGGTAGCAGTATAGTGAGAGAAAGGAGAGATGAAGCTGGCAGCAGTATAGTGAGACATTGTAGAGCTGAAGCTGGCAGCAGTATAGTGAGAGAGAGGAGAGATGAAGGTGCAGCAGTATAGTGAGAGAGAGGAGAGATGAAGGTGACAGCAGTATAGTGAGAGAGAGGAAGAGATGAAGCTGGCAGCAGTATAGTAGAGAAAGGAGAGATGAAGCTGGCAGCAGTATAGTGAGACATTGGAGAGATGAAGGTGACAGCAGTATAGTGAGAGAGGAGAGATGAAGCTGGCAGAAGTATAGTGAGAGAGAGGAGAGATGAAGCTGGCAGAAGTATAGTGAGAGAGAAGGCAGATGAAGGTGACAGCAGTATAGTGAGAGAGGAGAGATGAAGCTGGCAGCAGTATAGTGAGAGGGAGGAGAGATGAAGCTGGCAGCAGTATAGTGATACATTGGAGAGATGAAGCTGGCAGCAGTATAGTGATACATTGGAGAGATGAAGCTGACAGCAGTATAGTGAGACATTGGAGAGATGAAGGTGACAGCAGTATAGTGAGAGGAAAGTTGAAGGTGACAGCAGTATAGTGAGAGAGAGGGGAATGAAGCTGGTAGCAGTATAGTGAGAGGAAAGTTGAAGGTGACAGCAGTATAGTGAAACAAAAAAGTGCTTCAACCATCTGGGTGTTTATCACAGAATTTCTTAGTGGGCCTTTTTCTTGCTCCTCTGATTCTGGCCAATCAAAATACAGATTCACCCACAGAAAAAAATCTGTGGTATACAACCATTGGTTGAAAGGAAAAGTTTTATTTTTATTACCGTGTGAGGGGGGAGGAGGGCAGAGGCGTAACTTGGTGTACCAACACTGATATTACTGCCATATGGTGACATATAGTTAATTTTACAGTTAATTTTCAGTAAATGCGACCACGCATGTCTAGTCAGCACGTGACTGCATGTATTTAAATCACCGGTACAAGAAAATCCTAACAGCGTGCAGTGAGCACTGTGAGAATTTGGAAGTCTGCAGTCACATAGAATGACTGCAGACTCAGCACAGACCTGGAGAACCCCTTTAATGCTCCTAACGTAAATAAAAAATGAGAATTAGTCAGTATCACAAATAATATTTACATTCAGGTACCTTATAGATGGCGTCGTCTCTGGAGTCGTTCTTATTTTCTTCATCTTGTCCAGACCCCATGACGAGTTTTCTCATCCACAGCCATCTCTGCAGACTTCCATCTTCTCCAATCTTCTTGTCAAGATCCCGTCTGGGTTGGAGCCGATGTTACTGCAAACACTAGGGGAAGCAGAGGCAGGTAGCGTAGTCAGGTGGCAGCCGGAGGTCGGTACACAGGAAAGGCAGTTCGGTAACAGAGGAGCAGGCAGATAACGTAGTCAGGTGGCAGCCGGAGGTCGGTACACAGGAGAGCAGTGTTTGTAGCAATGGATCAGGCGGAGAGCGTAGTCAGAAGGCAGGCCGAGGTCGGTTCACAGGAGAGCAGTGTTTGTAGCAATGGATCAGGCGGAGAGCGTAGTCAGAAGGCAGGCCGAGGTCGGTTCACAGGAGAGCAGTGTTTGTAGCAGCAGGATCAGCAGGAAACGCCTGACTAAAGGCTAAGAGCACAATAATCTCGCAATGACACACCCACAGGGCCAGGTTTAGATAGGGTGTGTAATTGGCAATCAGAGGCCAATCAAGAGAGCACTAGGTGTAGCCAATCAGGAAGAACAGTCAATGGTATCTGGGTTCAGCAAGGAACTTTTCAGCCAGCAGAATAGCTCAGATGGTAGAGCTGTTGGCCAGTGAACAAGAGGTACTGGGTTCGACTCCTGACACTTCTGCTGCAAATCTCCACATGATGCCCTTAAAGATAGCAGTATTATTATAATGCTCCTGAATAAAAAATGTTGCCCTATGCTGGGCCCCTGAATAAATAATTGCCCCTCACTATATTGTCTGCACAAAATATAACCCTCACACTGTCCCTCTTATGGTACATGCTCTTCACACTGTCCTCTCACACTGTTTCCTCCCTATAGGGCCTAGTCTCTATATTATTCCATCTCATCACACTCCTCCCTCCTTAGTATACTGTTCCCTCCTGGCTGTACCCTTGCAATGTCTCCCCAGGCTACGCCCCCACTACTCAATGTCTATTCTGTGCCCACTCATTTTTCTCCCCCCATACTGTCTCCTGACACTATTCCCCTCCCTCCTTATACAGTCTCCTCTCACATCCCCCCTGTTTACCATGCTGTCTCCTCATATATTTATCCCCTCACTCTCTATACTGCCTGCTCACACATACCCCGGACTCCACACACTGCGTCTGCACACATCCAATCATCCTCATTTCTCATACTGTGTCCACATATATTTTTCCCATCACTACTCAAACTGTGCCCGCATACATTCCCCGTTCGCCGCCCATATTGTTTGCAACCATCCCCCCACTCACCATACTGTGTCTGCACCAATCCCCATACTGTTTCCTCATACATGCCCCCATACTGTTTCCTCATACATGACCTAAATTCCCCCATCCCCAGTCCAAATCTCCTCCCACACATTAAATCCCCCATCACCACTGCAAATCTCCCACGACACATTAAATCCCCCATCCCCACTCCAAATCTCCCACGACATATTAAATCCCGCATCCCTACTCCAAATCCCCCATCCCCACTCCAAATCCTCCCATCCCCACTCCAAATCTCCAATTCCCACTCCAAATCTCCCCATTCCCACTCCAAATCACCCCATCCCCACTCCAAATCCCACCATCTCCACTCCAAATAGTCCCATCCCCACTCCAAATCTCCCCATTCCCACTCCAAATCTCTCCATTCCCTCTCCATATCCCTCAGTGCACTTAATTTTCAGTGTCTTCAGCTCCACTGGAACACTTACCACCAGTGTTCACTTTTACAACACGGGCCAGTGACATCAGCAGCGTGATCACATGACCTGATCACACTGCTGACGTCGCTCTCCCCCAGCGGTCAGAGCTTTAGTTGTACTCACATCTTTTAGACGTGAGTACTATTGAACACTGGCAGCCGGCGCGCTGCAGCTTCTCTGTGCCGGCTGTTAGCTTGAGAGCCGTCACAGAGAACTGCCGACTCCCAGTCCGGGGGTGGCAGAATACCGCAACCGGAGGAGACACTGCTGACCGCCGCCCGACTGCGCCCCCCTGCCAGCTGCACCCAGGGCACATGCCCCGGCTGCCCCCTCAGATACACCTCTGCACATTAGCTTCCATGCTGTATAATGCCCCCCCATTAGTTTGCACGCTGTATGATGCCTCCTGCATTAGCTCCCATGATGTATAGGGACCCTCACACAGAAGTCCCTAAAATGTATTAGGGGACCCCTCATAGTACTCCCTACAATGTATGAGGGGGCATCCCACACTGTTACCGTGCTGCGACTCTGGAGTCCTGTACCTACGTCAGCACATCACCTGATGTTCTGTAGACCACAGGCTTAAAGCAACCTACAGAACAGAGACGATGTCTTCCTGCTCTACCACGGAGATGGCTGCGCATGCCGATTTAGTTAACAGTAGCAGTAGCTCCAGGTAGGCCCCTCCAGTGAACTTATTTCTAATTTCTGCTTGCTTATTATGTCCTCATTTTAATTGTTTTTCTACTTTTTAATGTTTGAAATATAAAAAAAATCCAGTGAAAGGTCCTCTTAAAATGAGATAAAATTGTGAAAGGTATGTCCATGGAAGCAAACTATGTACTTCGCTGCTCAAGGTTATTGTGACCATGCAAGAAAACTCAAAGAAGAAGAAAAACAATCACAGCAGGATAGATAAGAAAAAAAACAGAAAGCGAGAAAGTTTCAAATTGGACTCAGATATTTTCAGGTATATTTGTATAATTTACATGCAGCTTGCGGAGTGACCGGTACTAAATGGCCGGCCAAATCTTACTCTAAAAGCAGAGATAAAAGATAATGAGTTCATATATACCATAATTGAATTTCCAAGAGAAAAGCTAAAAGTTTCCACTTAAAGTGAAGATTGAACTTCATTTACTGGGAGTTGAAAGGATTTTCTGAGTTCCTGGTGAGATAGTAAATCGGGAAATGTACCCATATATACAAAAGCTAATACAGAAAAAGATCTCATCACAGATTTTATGTGGTGGAGACAAAAAAGGGATTACAATTATAGGGGATGTAATCGCTATTGAGGAGGAAATACATGTTTAGAATAGATAATGGTTTTATTTTTTTTTAAGAAAGAACACAAAATCTGGGAATTAACATGTATTGTATTGGTTACTTAGAGAGTTAAGGCCCCAATACATATTACATGTATGGGGGCACGCACAGATTGATTGTCAATGGTGCTCATTGGTTTTATACAGGAGTTTAGCAATCAATTTTGCAGAAGATGTGACCACAACCGGGCCCATCCGGAAGGAAGGCCCACCAACGCCAGCAGCTTTTTCAGCTGGATGTGTGCCTGAGGATAATGGAGGACTTGATAAACTGGGGGATGTATATTTTTCTCATAATTGGGTATTTTGTACAAAAAGCTGTTTACATACAGCTGGAACTCACAGAAAAGCCTGTGAGTCTTGAAAGTCTGTGAGCCCTTAAAGTCTTAGAGTCCTGCTTCTTCCTCCACTAAAAATTAAAACATATGTGACTCGTGCTTCCTCCACCCATTCAAAGGGAAAGAGTACATGAATTACAAAACTCCACCTGCATATTAATTTACAGGAAAAGCTAGCACTGTATGTGGAGTAGGAAAGCAAAACTCAAAGTATTTTCCTATAAGAAGATAGGTCAAAAAGGACTCACTGACTTTCCCTATTAATCAGCATGGAAAGTAGGACTCACAGGCATTCTGTATGGGTAGGCAGGAGATGCAGGACTCACAGGCATTCTGTATGGGTAGGCAAGAGATGCAGGACTCACAGGCATTCTGCATGGGTAGGCAGGAGATGCAGGACTCACAGGCATTCTGTATGGGTAGGCAGGAGATGCAGGACTCACAGGCATTCTGTATAGGTAGGCAAGAGATGCAGGACTCACAAACATTCTGTATGGGTAGGCAGGAGATGCAGGACTCACAGGCATTCTGTATGGGTAGGCAGGAGATGCAGGACTCACATGAATTCTCCATGGGTAGGCAAGAGATGCAGGACTCATAGACATTCTCTATAGGTAGGCAGGAGATGCAGGACTCACAGGCATTCTGTATGGGTAGGCAGGAGATGCAGGACTCACATGAATTCTCCATGGGTAGGCAGAAGATGCAGGACTCACCGGCATTCTGTATGGGTAGGCAAGAGATGCAGGACTCATAGACATTCTCTATGGGTAGGCAGGAGATGCAGGACTCATAGATATTCTCCATGGGTAGGCAGGAGATGCAGCACTCACAGGCATTCTCTATGGGTAGGCAGGAGATGCAGAACTCACAGGCATTCTCCATGGGTAGGCAAGAGATGCAGGATTCATAGACATTCTCTATGGGTAGGCAGGAGATGCAGGACTCATAGACATTCTCTATGGGTAGGCAGGAGATGCAGGACTCATAGACATTCTCTATGGGTAGGCAGGAGATGCAGGACTCACAGGCATTCTCCTTGGGTAGGCAGGAGATGCAGGACTCATAGACATTCTCTATGGGTAGGCAGGAGATGCAGGACTCATAGACATTCTCTATAGGTAGGCAGGAGATGCAGGACTCACAGGCATTCTGTATGGGTAGGCAGGAGATGCAGGACTCACATGAAATCTCCATGGGTAGGCAGAAGATGCAGGACTCACCGGCATTCTGTATGGGTAGGCAAGAGATGCAGGACTCATAGACATTCTCTATGGGTAGGCAGGAGATGCAGGACTCATAGACATTCTCCATGGGTAGGCAGGAGATGCAGGACTCACAGGCATTCTCTATGGGTAGGCAGGAGATGCAGAACTCACAGGCATTCTCCATGGGTAGGCAGGAGATGCAGGATTCATAGACATTCTCTATGGGTAGGCAGGAGATGCAGGACTCATAGACATTCTCTATGGGTAGGCAGGAGATGCAGGACTCATAGACATTCTCTATGGGTAGGCAGGAGATGCAGGACTCACAGGCATTCTCCTTGGGTAGGCAGGAGATGCAGGACTCACAGGCATTCTCTATGGGTAGGCAGGAGATGCAAGACTCACAGGCATTCTCTATGGGTAGACAGGAGATGCAGGACTCACAGATATTCTCTATGGGTAGACAGGAGATGTAGAACTCATAGGCATTCTCTATGGGTAGGCAGGAGATGGAGGACTCACAGGCATTCTCTATGGGTAGACAGGAGATGTAGTGTTATGATTTGGTAGCTGAGGAGAGCAAGCAAAAACGGCAATACACCAGAGAGGTTGGAATCTACTGGATTGCAGTACCCTGACTAACCACCACAACTAAAGGCAGCCGTGGAGCGTACCTACGTTGGTCCTAGACGCCTCGTCACAGCCTGAGAGGTTAACTACACCTAAAGATAGAAAGAGGAAAAGCTATCTGCCCCGGATCAGATCCCCAAAGAACATAGGAAGCCCCCAAACATGTAATGGCGGTTAGACAAGAGGAAATACAGACACAGACAGAAAATAGTATGAGCAAACGTTGGGTCCCAATCTTCCTAGACAGAAAAGGATAGGAAGGACACTTACTGCAATCCCAAAAAACCCTAAAAAGTACCAACTCTACTAATTGCAAAAACACCTGAGATCACACGACCTCTACCACCTAAATTAGTTCTCTGGTGTAACAAAACTAAGCCACAGCCACTGAAAAAACTGGAAAAGGCAAATGAACAAACAACAGTGGCTCAGACAAACTGAGAGGAGCACAAGCCCCCGGAGGGGACCTGGCTGACCTCCACAAAGTGCAGGAAACAATGCAAAAAGCAAGCACAAAAATAAAAACAGAAAATGTCTTATCTGAGAGCAGGAGAAGAGGCAAGATTCAGCAAGCTTCCAAGTGAACCAGGAACCACAGTTGAGACAAGAACAATTGATCACCGGCAACCCTGATGGGAGGGAACCTCCCTTATATAGGACCAGTCTGTAACTCCTGATTGCCAATCTTCACTAAATGGTTCAGCACTGTCTGCAACCACCAGAGGGAGCTTCTGCTCAGAACTCATTTCTAACACATTCACAACAGTACCCCCCCTTGAGGAGGGGTCACCGAACCCTCACTTGGGCAACCAGATCGGTCAGGATGAGCTCTGTGATACGCACGGATCAGTCTCCTAGCATGGATGTCCGAAGCAAACACCCAAGAATTGTCCTCCTGACCATAACCTCTCCACTTAACCAAATACTGGAGTTTCCGTCTAGAAAAACGAGAATCCAATATTTTCTCAACCACATACTCCAGATTGCCCTCAACCAAAACAGGGTCAGGAGGCGCAGCCATAGGAACCACTGGCTCGACAAACCTCTTCAATAAGGACTTGTGGAACACGTTATGGATCTTAAATGTCCCTGGAAGAAGTAAACGAAAGGAAACAGGATTAAGAATCTACATGATCTTATAAGGTCCAATGAATCTAGGCTTAAACTTAGGAGATGCAACTCTCATAGGGATATTTCTTGAGGACAACCAGACCAAGTCCCCCACTTCAAACCGAGGACCATCAGTCCTATGCTGGTTGGCAAACCGCTGGGCCCTCTCCTGAGAGAGGGACAACCTCTCCACTACCTGGTCCCAAATCTGCTGCATATGCTCCACAACAGAGTCAACACCTGGACAGACAGAAGCCTCCGTCTGTCCCGAAGAAAATCGAGGGTGAAACCCAAAATTGCAGAGAAATGGAGACATCAAAGTGGCAGAGCTAGCCCTATTATTAAGAGACAACTCAGCAAAAGGCAAAAAAGAGACCCAGTCATCTTGATCAGCAGACACAAAGCATCTCAGATAAGTCTCCAATGTCTGGTTTGTTCTCTCAGTTTGTCCATTGGTCTGAGGATGAAAAGCCGAGGAGAAAGACAATTGAACATCAAGTTTAGAACAAAAAGTCCTCCAAAATCTGGACACAAACTGGACTCCTCTGTCAGACACAATGTTCTCAGGAATGCCGTGTAACCGAACCACGTGCTGAAGTAACAAAGGCACCAATTCGGAGGAGGAAGGCAACTTAGGTAATGGCACAAGATGTATCATTTTGGAAAACCTATCACAAATCACCCAGATAACGGTCATTCTCTGAGAAACAGGGAGGTCGGAAATGAAATCCATAGAGATATGGGTCCATGGTCTCTTGGGCACAGGCAATGGCATCAACAAACCACTAGAGCGAGAGCAAGGCTTGGAGCGAGAGCAAGTCCCGCAGGACTGCACAAATTCCCTGACGTCACGGGACAAGGTAGGCCACCAAAAGGACCGACTAACCAAGTCTTCCGGCCAACACGGAACAATGAATCTCAGACATCACACTCTTTTTCCACCGGTCTGGGACAAACAATTTCCCATTAGGGCAGCGCTCAGGTTTATCCTCCTGACACCCTTCCAGAGCCAGTCTCAAATTGGGCGAGATGGCGGAAAGAACTACACCCTCTTTCAAAATAACAGCAGGATCAGATAACTCAGGAGAGTCCGCAAGGAAACTCCTCGAGAGGGCATCCGCCTTAACATTCTTAGTGCCAGGAAGAAAGGAAACCACAAAATTAAAACGTGTGAAAAACAACCTGTCTAGGATTAAGTCGCTTGGCTGACTCCAGATAAACCAGATTCTTATGGTCCGTGAGGACCACCACCTGATGTTTGGCTCCCTCCAGCCAATGTCTCCATTCTTCAAAAGCCCACTTCATGGCCAATAACTCCCGATTACCCACGTCATAATTACGTTCAGTTGGAGAAATTTTCGAGAGAAAAAGGCACAAGGGTTACTTTTAGAGGTCTCCGGATCTCTTTGGGACAAAACAGCACCTGCCCCAATTTCAGAGGCATCAACCTCCACCTGAAATGGCAGAGAAACATCAGGCTGCCGCAGAACAGGAGCAGAAGTGAATCTCTGCTTAAGTTCCTGAAACGCAGAGACTGCCTCAGGAGGCCAATTCACCACATCAGAACCCTTTTTGGTCAAATCAGTCAATGGTTTAACAATAACAGAGAAATTACCAATAAATTTACGATAAAAATTGGCAAAACCCAAGAATCTCTGAAGAGCCTTTAATGAAGTAGGTTAGAACCAATCACAGATGGCCTGAACCTTGACCGGGTCCATTTCAATGACAGATGGGGACAAAATGAATCCCAGAAATGAGATCCTCTGTACGCCAAAAAGACACTTTGATCCCTTCACATACAGAGCATTCTCTCTCAAAATCTGGAACACAGTCCGAACATGTTTCACATGAGAGTCCCAGTCATTGGAAAAAATCAAGATATCATCCAAATATACAACCAGAAATTTATCCACAAAATCCCTGAAAATGTCATTCATGAAGGACTGGAAGACGGAAGGAGCATTAGTGAGCCCAAAGGGCATCACTAGGTACTCAAAATGCCCCTCTGGGGTATTAAACACCGTCTTCCATTCATCCCCGTGCTTAATGCGAATAAGGTTATACGCCCCCCTGAGGTCAAGCTTGGTAAACCAAGTAGCACTTTTCACCCTGGAAAACAGGTCAGAAATCAAGGGTAACGGATATTGATATTTCACAGTGATATTGTTCAAGAGACGATAATCAATACACGGCCTTAATGAACCATCCTTTTTGGCCACAAAGAAAAAACCGGCACCCAAGGGTGAAGAGGATGGTCTGATATGACCCTTCTCCAATGACTCCTTGATATAAGACCACATAGCGTCATGTTCAGGTACAGACAAGTTAAAAAGGCGACCTTTAGGGAATTTACTACCAGGCACTAATTCAATAGCGCAGTCATAGCTCCTATGGGGAGGCAAGGATGCAGATTTACTTTCGCTAAACACATCAGAAAAATCAGTCAAAAAGTCAGGAACATCCTGAGCCTGGGGAGAGGCAGAAAAAACAGGAGTGTTGGCATTAACACATTGGCAGCCCCAACTGGTCACAGACACAGATTTCCAATCCAAAACAGGATTGAGACTGTAACCAAGGGAAACCCAGTACAATAATGTCATGCAGATTATACAGCACCAAAAATTTGCAACTCTCCTGATGATCAGGTTCAACCCTCATTATCACCTGAGTAGAGAACTGGGGTTTATTCTCAGCCAAAGGGGTAGAATCAATCCCAGTAGGGGAATAGACTTCCGTAGGGGTATCAAGGGAAACCCACAGCGTTTAGCAAAATCAAAATCCATCAGGTTAATAGCTGCTCCCGAATCAACAAAAGCCTAAGCAGAAAATGTGGACAGGGAGCAAATCAGGGTAACAGTCAACAGAAATTTAGTCTGAACACTACCCAAGACAACTGAGCGTGCAAAACGTCTTCCCCGCTTAGGGCAGACTGAAATAGCATGAGAGGCGTCACCACAGTAGAAACATAACCCATTGCGTTTTCGAAACTCATGACACTGTGCCCCAGAAGCCACTCTATCACACTGCATGGACTCAGAAGCTGGTTCACAAGGCAACACCATTCCACGCATACCTCTACGCTCACGCAAACGTCTGTCAATTTGAATCGCTAATGACATAGAATCATTGAGACCAGAGGGAGCAGGGAAACCCACCATAACATCTTTTACATTCTCTGACAGACCCTTCCGAAAAAGGGCTGCCAAAGCATCATCATTCCATTTGGTCAGGACTGCCCACTTTCGGAACCTCTGACAGTACAACTCAGTGTCCTCAAGCCCCTGATTTAATGCCAACAAGGCTTTTTCAGCTTGATCAGTGACATTAGGTTCATCGTACAATAACCCCAGAGCCAGAAAAAATGCATCAACATTACTCAAAACAGGGTCCCCAGGTGTCAGGGAAAAAGCCCAATCCTGAGGATCGCCGCGCAGGAGAGAGATGACAATTTGAACCTGCTGTGCTGCGTTCCCTGAGGACTTAGGTTTTAAGGCAAAAAACAACTTACAGTTATTTTTGAAATTCAGAAATTTAGCTCGATCCCCCAAAAATAAATCCGGCATGGGGATCCTGGGTTCCACAACCGGCAACCCTGATGGAAGGGAACCTCCCTTATATAGGACCAGTCTGTAACTCCTGATTGCCAATCTTCACTAAATAGTTCAGCACTGTCTGCAACCACCAGAGGGAGCTCCTGCTCAGAACTCATTTCTAACACATTCACAACAATGTAGGACTCATAGGCATTCTCTATGGGTAGGCAGGAGATGCAGGACTCATAGGCTTTTTTCCATGAATCAGAGGTGGGAGGCAGGATTTAGAAGTCTACTCTAAGAGTGGATGAGGAAATCAGGATGCCTTGCTTTCTCCACAAAATAGCATAGGAGGCATGACAGAGCCAAAGAAGTGACACTGAGGTCTAAACAAGAGAAAGAGGAGTGAAGACAGCACCAGCTAGCTGGTCAAATAGGTAAATCATGTAACTATCGCCAACTTGGGAGACATGAACACAATGACTGATGACCGATTGTACCTCTTACTGCTCATCAATAGAATTTCATAAGCACCAATTGTCATTTCCTATCTCAGTAATGGGGAAATCTGTCTTCATTGAATACAGATTTTACCCCTGAATTGACAGTGATAGATCAGTCCAGGAGGAGAAAGAAGCAGATTTAGATGATGAGATACATGACAAAGTTGCTTGTTTTCATCCATACCATTGATTTATGAAATAAAAAATAGAAACATGGGTACTTTTTAATGATTGTACACCTTCCTGATAACACAGACCAGTTATATTTTTACATGACTAAAATCCCCATAGAACCTTTTAAGGATTAGAGCGGTTTATATTTCAGTAAGTACCCAAGTATTTACCAGTCATTTCAGTGACTCAGTTTATGATTTCCTTTTATTTTTTTAAAACGTATTATTATATAGCTTAATATAGTATAATACTGTCGTCGCTGTTATCTTGTTAACCCTTTCCTCCTCGGAATGTGGTACCAGAGAGAATAAGACACAAACCAAAGTGTGCGTCAATATACTCTTCTCTTTATTGCTAATGAAGGGGCTTATATACACCCCTGAAGCAGGAAGCGGAATTACCATATATGGCAGTTAATACAACTTATCATTAAAGCACGTAACATACTGTTTTCTAACCAAACTTTCCATCTTTGCCTTTAGCCCCTGATTCTCGCTCTTAGCACAGAGTATCTCTTTAGGTCAGGGGGAGTATTATCAAGGAAGGAACATTCTTTTCTTATCTTCCCTTCTGCTATGCCTCAGCTTCCCAAGGCCTTGAGAAGAAATACTGAATTTAACTCTAACATCCCCTCCTTTTTTTCCTTCATTTGATCAATACACATCTTCATACCTCCTCTGTGTCCTAGTACATCGTCTAATACACATCAAACAAATTTTAAAAACTAAATAGATAGCAAGACATATTAATAAAACCTGTAGGCCAGCTTGTATTATCCCAGTCAGCCATCCCCCTATGCCTTTGAACCAATTTGCGGGGTTAAGAAAGGAGAAAGTATTTGCCCACCATGAATCTTGATTCTTCAGATTTGCCTCATCATATAGTTTCCTTAACTTTATGACATCCTCTAGCTTATGTTTAAGGGTTAAAACACTAGAATTATCAATATAATGACAACATGCAGGTCCAATAATCTGGCACATCCCTCCTTGAGCTGCAGTCAGGTAATCTAACACGAGAGTATGTTGGTTAGTAACAATAATTAGCTGGTTCTGTACTGCAAGGGACCCATTGAGGATATCTAATATATCCCATATTTGATCATCTAGGTAATCTGTGGATTCTACCAACTTATCCCACGTCTGAGTTATCATAGGGTAGATAAATAATGCACTGAAAAATTTATTTGCTATCCCCATCTCCACTATGTGTGGTCTCCCATTTGGGCGAGGTCTATTGTCTGCAGATCGTTTATGTAATGTGTATTTTGGAATAGACAATGGATTTAATCTATCTGGAGTGATGAGATAGGTGGCTGGTGTCAATCTAGCTAGGGTGCATTTCCCGGTGACTCCTACTGGAAGCCACTTAAATGCCTTGTCCCCACATACCCAATACATTGATGTTGGAAGGTTCCATATAGCTGAATGCTGTAATACTAATCGGTGTGCCAAATCTATAAACTTTGAAATATTACTCATCATGCACCATCCGGGCTTTTGTCCTAGTGGGGAGCAGTATCCTGCGGTAGGTTCTCCGCAGGTGGGAGTGTTCTTCTGATACCCTTCATCTGTATTACACCTCAGGTTACCTGGTTTGTTAGCACAAGTTTCATCATTTCCATTCTCAAAGAAAACATTATTTTTCCATCTATCAGTGTGTAGATATCGTTCTAATAGGGAGGGTTTGAAAGCATCTAAGCTTCCTGTAGTGACCCCAAAACTTATCTTTAACCCCTGTGTCAGTATTTCTCCCAAAGCGGTTATGCTAGTTCTATTTCTGGGTACCCATGCCCCACCTTTAAAAGATAGATACCGTCTTGGAATTATCTGCCCTGTTAGATTTCCCTGCCACCATGGAAAATCAGTCCAACCCACTACCGGTATTCCTACCGTAGTGTTCCAAAGTTTTTGAGTGGCATTGCTGCTTAATGTGTCTGCACAGTATCCTCAAGAGTTAATTTCTTCCCACGAGACTGGGACTGCAAGAAATGGTAGACTAGTGGATGTCACCGGCGCATGTGTACAAATCCAACAGTTTGCAACATTTTGGTTTTGTTCTTTCAGTCCATCCACTAAAGCTAAGTGGTGTCTAATGAACCTGTTATCATCACCATCTACACGGCTAAGTCTGTTCCAAGCATCCGTTACTGCAAGGATGCAAGCAAATGTCATTAGTAGCATCATTCCTCTTCTGGAGGCTCTCCAAGGATCTTCTTACAATGCGATGCTTGAATCCAAGTTTCCTTGCCTTGTAGCTTGACTGCGGTACTTGTCGTCAGTAGAACTTGAAAAGGTCCATCAAATCTCGGATCCAGACTCTTTCTCACGTGTCTTTTAATGACTACCCAGTCTCTGGGCTGCAGGCTGTGACTTCCAGGATCCTGGTTCGGATCTCTGTCACTTTCGATCACCTCTGGTACTCCATACCTGCACACCACCTCCGCAAGCAGCTTCTTTGCGGTTGCCGCAGCCGTAGCCTTGGCAATCGGGAAAGCCTCCGGCCAACCTGAGAATAAATCAAAAACACACCAACACGTACTCCCATGACCCTGATTTTTGGCAGCTGAATATAATCAATCTGCAGTCTCTGGAAAGGATAGAAGGGCCGAGGGGTGTGTTTGGGTGGTGTCTTGACTACCCTTCCCTGATTATGTGTAGCACATACCATGCATCCCTGGATCAAACCTTCTATACAGGTGGGGAAGCCTGGTGCTACCCAATGCTTCTGCATCACGCTCATTACAGCAGTTTTGGACTGGTGGGTTGACCCATGTAACATCTGGGCGACCGCAGGGTACAACGCCCTTGGAAGGCATCGACGCATCCCTCTTCCCCATACCCCATTTGCTTCATTCAGACATGCACCTTCTTTTTGCCACTTTTCTACTTCCTCCTGGCGCACCTGAGCCTGCATCTGGGATAAGGCATCCTCCGACACAAAGGGATTTTTGGGAGCGCTTACCTGGTGCATCGTTACCCCTTAGAGTGGTCTACTGGCTGCTGTTTTTGCTGCTGCATCGGCCATTGCGTTTCCTTTTACTCACCTGATCAGTGCGTCTGGTATGTGCTTTAACTTTTATGACAGCTACCTCTTTTGGTAATTGTAATGCATCAATTAACTGCTGGACTGCGTCAGCATTTTTAATGGGATGTCCTGCTGCCGTCAGGAATCCTCTAGATTTCCAAATTGGACCAAAATCATAAGCTATACCGAATGGGTATCTAGAATCTGTGTAGATGTTAACAATTCTACCTTCAGCTATCTTACAGGCCTCGGTCAGAGCCTTAAGTTCAGCCTCCTGGGCCGACTGATATGGGAGCATTGGTTCTGCTTTGATTACTGCATTCAGGGAGACGATGGCATACCTGGTGTGGAAGGTACCTGAGTCATCTTGGTGGCGAGATCCATCTACAAAAGATTCAAAATCAGCATTAAGTCTTTCAGTTTCAAACACTGTGGGTAGACCTACTGTTTCTTGTGCCATAAGCTGAACACAGTCATGAGGAATCTCCTCTCTTGGATCTTCTTTGTACAATACCGTACCTGACCCCTCCTTTAGATCCGAGAGAGGTAACAACGTGGCAGGATTAAGTGTGGTACATCTCTGCAAAGAAACATTTGGAGGCATTAAAAGTGCACATTGCAATCGAAGGTGACGTGCAGCTGAAAGGTGTGCCGGTTGCACCTGGTTCAGTATGGTATATACATCATGAGATGTAAGTACTGTCAATAGATAATCAAAAAAACAATGTCTGACGATTTGTGGAGCAATAGTCCTACAGCATGTACTGCCCGTACACAGGACGGAGCACCTCTAGCCACTGCATCTAGTCTTCCACTAAAATAGGCTACTGGCCTTTGATTGTCACCATATAACTGAGTCAATACTCCTGCCGCGTGTCCCTGCTGTTCGTGGAGATACAGGGTGAATGGTAGTTCATAGTTGGGGGTTCCTAGCGCTGGAGCTGCCACAATCCTGTTTTTGAGAGAATAAAAACAGTCTATACCTTCAGGAGTTAGTTTAAAAGGCACAATGGTGATACAGTCATAGAGAGGCTGCATCCTGCAGTATGAAAACCAGTCCAAGAAATATCCTAAGAGCGGCAACATTAACAGGAATAGGAAAATTCTGTACAGCTTCTTTGCGAGCGCTGGTCAGATGTCGCGCCCCCGGTGTAATGCAATGTCCCAAAAAGATAACTGAAGATTTACAGAATTTCAGTTTATCCTTTGACGCTTTACATCCAGCTTGGTACAAAAACAACATGAGTGATATTGTTGCAATACGACACTGTTTCCTGGAGGGGGCACAAACCAGTAAGTCATCAACATATTATAAAAATAACATTGGGCAAAATCAATAACTGTGAACCAAGCAGCATCCTGAGATATCTGGAACAAAAGAACAAAAGTGTATATATATATATATATATATATATAGATATATATATATATATATTGTACCAGCCAATACATAGAGGGTTAAATCTCGTAGTTGAAGGGGGAAGCTGAAGTTTTTTGTTTTTTTTTCTGTCAAGGCCACCTAGCAGCAGAGATGCCGAAGGTGGGGGCTAGGTTTTAACTAAAACATCACTTGCTACCATTTTCTGTAATCTGCTGAGCTATAGCCGACTCTTGAGCTGAACTAAGAGGATACTGTCTCTGTTGGGGCAGGATTGCACCTGGCTTTAACTTGACCATGACTGGCTGCACCCTTAATCTGCCCACATCTGTTTTATCTGAAGCCCAGAAATCATGCGGTATCACACCTTCCAACATTGAAGAAAATTCATTTGTGTCCTCTATACTAGCAACGTCTAGCGACATGATTTTACAAAGAGTGCTCGGCTTCAGTCCTGGTGTCATAGTGACAGTTCCATCAGGATGATACTCAATATGTGCTTGCAATTGTGACAACACATCACTTCCTTTTTTTTTTTTGTTTAACCCATTCATATAAAACTTGCCAGAACCCTCTCACTAGTCTTATTTTCTGGGACAAAACCCATTTCCACCCAAGTTTTTCTTAGAGCCCAGAAATAATCTTTTGGCTCTTTCCCTGAACTCTGTCCTCTAGTGTAACTTCCTTTCTCTGCCTGTCTATCTTTACATGCTTTTTTCAACGCTTCTGTAAACAGAACCCCTGCTTCTGTGTCATTTCCTACCAACATAACACTTGTATGTCTCATCTGTCAGTCTATCGTATCTAGCTTCATCTGCCAATTTCCCTTTTATAAGCGCTTGCAAATCCTGTTTAGTTGCTTTATTAGAGCCAACTGCTCTGTAGGGCTCCATGGTCTGTACATTTCTACTGTCCGGGGGGGGGGGAAGCAGACAGGAGGGTAAATCAGTCATCCCTGTTTTTGTCAGTCCGTAACGTCTCCGTCTCCTAATTCTTCAGTCTTTTCTTCTAAGTAATCACACGCACTCATCCACAGGTTCACTGTTTTCAACAGTCCTTTGTCTCTCAACCATCCATGATGTGAGTTAAAGAACCTTTTTCCATTTATCACTGTTCAATTCTCCGTTTTCATTCATGCCTGCTTTTCACAATCTCTGCGCACAACTAAATCTTTAGCAGAAATGCCTTCCTTGGCATTTTGGTTCCCCATTTTGTATCTCCTCACCTAGAAGAGATCTTCTTGTCACCAAGACAAGTTTGTCACCAAGACAATTGCGTCACCAAGACTCTGTCACCAAGACAATGGGCCACAAAGGTTTCTGAACCATTTAACTGCTCGCTCTCCAATATTTGTACGCCAACCAAATAAACAATCCAATCACACAGACACCAAGACAAAACCACAACACAATCATTGGATCCATACTGTCATTATTCAAAGGAGGAAAGGCAGGACTGACAATTAATCTGAGGGTCTACTGGTTCAAAGGGACCTGAGCCAGGAATACCTGTGATTTACCTGGAAAGCCGACCGCTCGGGGAAGAGGGAGTCCACTATACAGTGATATAGATTTTAGGTAGAATATAATAAGTATTCTTACCCCAGCGCTGTGTATATCACCAACAGAGACCTCTGCTCATCCCACGTCTTCCGGACCGGTCGGGCTTCCTCAGAGTAAAATAACTCAGTCCCCTGGTCGGGCGCCAGTTGTCGTCGCTGTTATCTTGTTAACCCTTTCCTCCTCGGTATGTAGTACCAGAGAGAATAAGACACAAACCAAAGTGTGCGTCAATATACTCTACTCTTTATTGCTAATGACGGGGCTTATATACACCCCTGAAGCAGGAAGCGGAATTACCATATATGGCAGTTAATACAACTTATCATTAAAGCACGTAACATACTGTTTTCTAACCAAACTTTCCATCTTAGCCCCTGATTTTCACTCCTAGCACAGAGTATCTCTTTAGGTCAGGGGGAGTATTATCAAGGAAGGAACATTCTTTTCTTATCTTCCCTTCTGCTATGCCTCAGCTTCCCAAGGCCTTGAGAAGAAATACTGAATTTAACTCTAACAATACCATAATCATTAGGATTAAATTCCAAGAGAAGGAACATTATTATATCAACATTCACTGGCTAAAATGCTGGCACTTAAGAATAAATTTCATTCTTTAAAATGTACAGTATTTCTTTTGGTATTCTAGCTAGTTCTTCAACGCAAAAGCTTGTTCAGCAGTCAGCTATTCTTCACAACCCCCATATCTGCACGTGCATCTCGCCTGAGTTTTCAGGAGTTCACAGTGGCCATGGGGTAAGTGAACCACTAGCAAATACTCCTGGCAATGGCAATCTCCTAGGAAAACAAAAAAATTGCGTGTTGAATAGTAATGAGCAAATCTTCCGGAATTCTATTAGATGGATCTGCTGCAATTTTGGACAGGAAATTCCATTCACATGAACTTTGTTTTCTGTGAATCAATTGTGTCATGTAATCCCCGGAGGTGTCTACAGATCCGAGAGCATAATAAATGTAGGCTAACAAAGATGTTAAAAAATTCACCTGTTCAGCCATGGAGTCTATCCCTGGTGATTTCTCCCACCACATCTTGGAGTCTTCATACCTTCTGTGTTGACTAAACCTCAAAATGTCATGAGGTCAAGTAAGTAACAGTCACTCAAATACCTCTTTTGGGCGTCATGACGTTCTGAGGCTTGGACAGAACAAAGAGGCAAAAGAAGCATGGACGGGGAGAGATGTGTCTGGAAAACAAGGTGGGAAATTTTGTTTTAAACCCCTTTCATTGTCTAAAATTTGGATTTGCCTGAATTTTGAGAAATGCTAAGTAAATTTGATTAGTTTAAAATCCATCCTTTTTTCACATTATCATCTGTAAGGAAAGAGCTGAAAACAGGCTCGGACTGAGCCGCCGGAGAACAGGTAAATCCACCGGTGGGCCTCTCTCCCTGAACAGCATTCAGCACTATACACTTAATTTACTATGTGCACAATAGGAGAAAAAGTTGCAGTCAGGTGAATATAGTAAAAAGCCCAAATTTTATTATACAGTACATAAATGTAAAGAAAGAAGACATAAAAATCCATAACATGACGCTATCCAGAAAAACAGCAGAGATACCAGAGTCACAATTCCTGCAGTAATATCTTGCATATGTCCCAAAGATGCATAAAGTGCCAAGGGGATGAAAAATCATCCCCTAGATAAAGCGGTGTATCAAACACACGAAACGCGCGTCGGGGCTTCACCACCTGGCCAAGGGTCCTCTCTTTTCCTGCAGCTGGTAAGCGCTACCCCGGATTGTCGTTACTTTGATTTCTTATTACACTTTCTATGGTGTTACTTTTCCACGGTATCTGTACTTGCCTACCAAGCCATTTGTTGCACTGGCACTTTATGTATTGACAAAGGACCCTTTGTCCTTTGTGTGCTCAAGATTATAACCCCTTAAGGTATTTTGTCCTATTTCATATATAACCTCTGGCTATTTATATCTGCACCATATTTTATTTATGTGTCCTCACATGTTTTTTTTCCTGAAGTCAGTGTGCTTTGCTTTCAATACACCTGTTGGTGTATATTACTATTTGCACTTTGCACCTTCATTTTTTTCATTTCCTTTTATATTGATTGCAGCTTTGCACATATTTTTGTTTTTGCTCTTTTGCACTTTATATTGTGATATCCTTCACACTTTTTTCACTGCCATTTTGAGGTTTTTATAGGGATTTTATTATCTCTATGGGTTACTATTTATCATTACAATTGATCTTATATGGTATTTACTATTTATTCCTGTAGACGCGCACTTGTTTCTTTCAATCAATTGTGTATTTTAATGTTTTATTCTGCCATTCATACCTATTGTTAAATATTAGTAAATTTTGCTATTATACAAATAATCTTTTGTCTGGCTTTCACTATCTATTCCATGTTCTTGGTATTTGGGTTTTTCTCTCTATTTACTAAGTGGTTTCCACTTGTCCACTGTACACCAGTTAGTTTTTAACAATATAAATTGATTATTTACATATAATTTTTGATTTATTATCTTCTGTTATTTGTGTCATACTGTCACGCTGTCTCAGAATACAGGAGGACCGGGGTCTATGCTGACCCAAAAGGGTATGCCACACTGAACAATATCGCTAACGGGATCGCTAAAAAACGTCACTATTTAGCGATCCCGTTAGCGATGTTGTTCAGTGCGGCAGCTGCCAGCGACGAGCTTCCTGCTGTGATCTCGCTCGTCGCTGGAATCGTTCCGGACCCTATTTTCTCGTCGGCGCTCCCGCTGGGTAAGTATATATCGCTAGTGTGGCACCTTTTCTTAGCGATTTAGCGGTACTTTTGTACCGCTAAAGTCGTTAAGAAGATCGCTAACGGCGATAGCGTCGTTAACTATATCGCTAAATGTGGCCGCACTTAACGATATAGAAACAATCCCGCTAGCGATCGCATTAGTATGCGTTGTTATCGTGATCGCTAGCGGGATTGTTTAGTGTGGCAGTACCTTAAGCTGGGGTCCTGACTAATCACTCTACCTGGAGGTACTGTTAATGGTACAGAGATCCAGGCCGCCAGCGTAACCCTATCTCCTGTAAATCCCTGACCCACTGTAATCTAGTCCTGAGAAGGACCCTGATTACCACCACAGGGAACGGGAAGGTAACTGCCTACAAACAGTATAAGACAAACGAGACAGAACAAGGGGTAAAATAAAAGACCGCCTTGCATACAAAACTTCAACTACAGAGGGAACACCAACGGGTAAGGAGATAAATAATAAGCGAGGAGAGGAGAAAACCACAACAGGTACTCTTAGCTTAAGACTTCTCAATACGATCCGATCTGCTGGTCTGAATTAATGCTTTCACCGACACCTCCTTAGCAGACTGGCAGGTATTTGAAGGAAGCTCATTAGTGCAACATTAACAGCAGCCGGGCGAGGCTGGATCTAGTCTAGCACAGAAAGAGGTAGAATTAACTCCCTCACTGCCAACAAACACCAAGCACCAACAACTCAGCTGTGAGAAGTCAGGCTGTGAAATCGCGACGATCTTCGTGGCGACACACCCGTGACACATACTGTACTATTTTCTGGTGTCAGTACACTTTTTACCTTATGTACAAAGGTCTCATCATTTATTCAACAATCTACCCATTATAATATTGCATAGAAGCAGAGGTAAATGTGTGAATGAGCTTAATGTAATATTTACATGTAATTCACAGTGAGTGAATGGCGGGCCCTTGGCATCTAAGTCCGACACCAGCTGGCAAACCCTCCTACACATAAGAAAGTTTGCTGTTCTCATTAAAATCAGCTACGGTAGTTTGAACTGACTTTTCTCTAATATGTATGGAGACCTTTAAACAAAATTCAATGGAATGTGAAAGATCTCATTGTCACCTTACATAAGACTGATCATACTTAAATAAAAGTTGTTTTCTGGTTTATGAAACACATTTTCCACACCTTACTAAAAGTATGGAGGGGAGTATTCCATTCAAGATCTCCACTAAATAGCTGGAGTGTAAAGCATTGCTGAGTGCTTCTCTGGAGGACTCAACATCTCTACTCATTACATGTGTAGAAGTGGTGGAGCTTACGGTGTGCTCCCTAATGCTCTAAGGGGTTAAATGTTGCTAAGGGTAACACTCACTGGAGCTGTAGTCTAGCCTAGGCAGAGTTAACTTTAATGGCCAGCCCAGTTTGGGGAGGGGGAACTGAGAGCGCCAAGTTCAGGTAGTGACAGTGCAATGGAGGACAGTAGCGTTAAGTGACAGCGGCAGTCTCACGCAATAGGCTGCTAGGGACAACGTGGGCCTAATACTTGGGGGCAGTAGATTGCCAAAAATACCCTTCCGTGTGATGCCATCTGACGGCCTGGGAACCTCGAGATGAACGTTGGGGCCCTTGGGCGCACTCAGCCTGTGAAGCTACAGGGAAAGATGGACTCAAACTCTAAGAGGCAGGAGTTGTTGCAATCCACGTGCACTGTTAGTGGTGGAGAAGTATTCCTAGTACTAGATAAAATAGCAAGAGGGACATTCTACAGGCACTTCTTCCTTTTTACTACCATTTGTTCAGTAAAAGTGTGACTGTTTTTATGAACCTTGTGTCCTCTGGATTGACTGCTGCCAAGGTTCCAGAAGAGGAAAACCTGGAGCCAAAGAGGTCTGCGGGAAGTGTGATGCACCACACACAGCAGCACATCGGGACGGGGACACGTGTTGTCTGTAGAGTGCAAGAGCAAGTGGAAGCAGCAACTCGTCCACGACTACCTCACTTGGGCACTTTACACGTGTAGTCTATAGATTTTAAAAAGACAACCATGTAATGCGCAATTTCACTTAAGGTGGCGCTGAGGAGGAATTAATCTCAATCATCCACATATGAATCTAAAAAGCGCATGAAACATCTATCCCTAGGTCATCAATAAGTAATATGAAAGATTCATATATACATAGTGCCAGCCTCATTTAGGTCACTTGTTCCCCCGCTATGTCAATCGTACAGGATCTCATATGAATTTCCTAAGTTCCATGTGACTGGTCTAAAGATGAAATTTTGCTCCAGGTATGGTATTCGCAGTGGAAGAAGGTAATGCTGCTACTTCAACAAACTGACACTACCGGCGCGGGGCGCTCAGTTAGCTTGAAAAAGATGTATAGATATTGTCCAGTTATTTATAGGACAGACAGTGTTATGGATGGAGTGTGCCCCACAGATTACATCAGTGAGAGAATCGGGTGATTATGAAAAATGATTCCTAAAAACATAGCTAAAAATACTCTGTGTATCACTGACGTAAAAATGGGACATAGCTTATCTCCCATTTATAAAGCTTTTGCAGGTAGTATCTCCTATAGAGACCATCATTACACAATACTCCTGTACTGTACTGTGAATGAAGAAAGGGAGGTAGGTTGGCAAAAAATATGGTTGCCGCTGAGGGGTTACATATATTGCAGACAATATTTCATATCTTAACCTTATATTATTAAATAGTTTTTTTCAGTATACTCCATTACAATGGACCATCAATGTATGGGGTCCCAATGATTAGTAGAATAAAAGACCAGTATTTAATGCAAACCTTTCACTACAGTATTTAGTGAGCATTCTCCATGGAAGCGTATTTTCCAACAGTTACTGATTTGTCAGGACTGTCCCGATTATTTGGAAACACTCTCAGATGTCAAGAGGGCTGGGATAACACAAACTCCACCCAAAAATGGGCAGTCTAGAGTAGGTGTATTCCAGAAAAAAATCCCCAAAATGCCAACATCAATGTTGGTAACTATGTACGGGTGTAGATGCTTTGCCTGTTTGTGCATCTCAGCCCAGTGAACATTCTTTAGCTGTAGTTTCACACATATGGATATGACCGCACTTCTTCATTCTGCTGATTGTTGTGGTTCCCTACTAGACATGCATCAATGGCTTATCCATTATGACAGTATCTGTAACAAAGCCCAATAATTTCTATGGGACAGGTGGTGCTTACTTTATTCTTCGTATATGCCTTTTTTACCATTGTGAGCTATATAATTAAGGTGAAAGTAATAAAAAAAAAATGTTATCAGCTTGGCCATACATTTAGATCATTTGCAGATCTGAAAAAGTCCTTTAAAAAGAATCTGTCACTTGCTCAAAAAATTTAGTTAAATATTTTGTAAAAATCCCCGTGCTCCCCTGATTCTGACACTTTTTTCCATTTTGCTCTGCATCACTCTATTGCAGAGATATTCACATTTGTTTCTTCTGGAGCACAGCATGTGAAATCTCTGCTTGTAGTGGAACTGGGCATTTCTTTAGAGTCTTCTCTGGGGAGTGGAGCGCCCCCTAGGGCCGTGGGGTACTCGGTACCAGGCCCGGTGGTTCTTAAAGGGGAAGGTCAACGCAGCAGTGACCCGGTCCGTGGCCCAGGGCGTCCAATAAAAAATGATGAAGATGTAAAAATAAAAGTTATGCGGGATAGGGGAATAGTTTGTGACACCACCCGTGGTATTCGGCTACATAAGATGGCTGACGCTGCAGTTCAGTTCCACTGGGGCAGTTGGTGACGCAGCAAAGTTGTTACGGCTCTCCATGGGTAGAGCTATGCGATGATGGTGGTGGTTGTGGTGCAGGGCAGATGACGCAGTAAATAATTCTGAGGACACTGCAGGGTGCAGTCTTTTCAATTTACTCACAGTTCTTTGGTACAATCCCCAGCCAGGGTGCTGTGTCCTCTGGGTAGGTGGTCTAGACAGCTCTCAGGTAATTTGGGGTACACCATGTCAGAACCCCCTTTTGATGTTCCTTTCCTGACTGTCTCCCTATGCTGGCTCCCTCCTCTCCTGCCCTGCACCTTCACACACAGTGTCCCAAGCCAGCAGCCTTAGATCTTGTCGGGCGACATTCTCTAGGTCCCCTTGGTCCTATCTGGCTGCCTTTTTGGCGAATGTGTGTGGATGTGGCTGTAGCACATAAAGATACTGCAGCCTCCGGTTAGCTAGCTGGGTCTTCAGTTTCTCCACTAGACTGGAGCCGGTCCCCCTACTGTGACCTGGTCCCTCCACCCGACTGCGGTCAGCATGGATTCGGGCCCCACGGGTGGATTTCTCACTTCCTGTGCCCCTAGGACCCCTTCTTCCTCTCTCTCACTGAAGCTTCTATTTCTGCCTCTTCTGTCTTTCTTCTCTCTCTACTGTCCTCTGGTCCAGGGATGAGCTCCTCTCTGCTCAAGTCCCCAGCACCAATTCCTTCCTTCAACTCCCAACTTCTCCACAGCTCCTCTCAGCTCCTCTCCTGAGCTCCAACCAACTGTCACTAATGAAATAAGCACATTTTTTTCCATCTTTATTACACTGACATTCCATTCGAAGCCATCAATCTCCTAGAAAAAAGACAAAATAAAAAACCAACAATATACCCATACCTGTCCGCTGTACAGTCAAGTCCCACGCTGCAATCCATCAGAAGGGGTTAAATAGTTTACAACTGGGAGCGGTGCTAATGCCACCGGCCCAGCTGTAAACCATGGATGAATGAAGGAAAAGCTGCCTGCGCAGCCTCCCCGCCTGACCGGAGATGAACTGATTAGCGTGGGAAAGTTTCTGAATATTTTCACATGCTGGTGAGGTCACCTCAGGTCAAGCGGGGAGTCTGCACAGTCTAAGTGACGTCAGCGGTAGTCACTGAGGCTGCACAGACTCCCCACCTGACCCGCGGTGAACTGACAGCGTGGGAAAAGCACTCATCCGTATTTCTCGCAAGTGGGTATGAGCCCTTAGTATCATATCGTGGTCAGAGTCATTCATAGCAGCACCGTATCCCATTCTCAAACAACGACCGTCGTACCGGTCGTTACACATCATCAATCTAATCATGTGGGAAGCAGAAGAAGTTGGAGCCCCATAGCAAATCCTTTTTTTTTCCTACTCCTTAACTTTCACCATTGGAAGTTTTATTTCACTGCCCACGACTTGGAGCCATATGGTTTCATGCCCTGTAAAATAATAGTGTGAGGCTTTATCACCGGGGTTATTCCAGGCTGGAAAATCTGTGATCATTTCTTTAATTGCTATATCCAGACTCTCAGCGTGACAGATCTCCGCTCCCACATCAGCCGCGCTCCGGCAATATCGCTCATTGTTACAATTGAGATGTATTATACATTGCTCATTTCTAGCAGTAGGAAGCTGAAGAATGAACTCCGCATGGATATTAACTGAGCGTTATTTTACAAGTTAAGTGATATTAATGCCAAAACAAACACAATATGGTTCCTTCCGACATCTTTCCCATCTAATCATTTTCTCTTCGCTTTAATTGCAGGGCTTGAAGCAAAATTATTATTATTTATAATAGAAAATTAAAATAAAAAAAAAAATACTTTTTTGCTTCTTAACATTTTCTTAGAGAAAACGCCAGGGACTTTGATAACTAATATTTCCAAAAATGTATAGTTATTGAATTGGCCCTGGAAGCTGCTTGCTGGGGGTCTCACAGTATGGGTGTACTTATATGTGGCATTGTGTTAGCTTTTTACTACAGCAATCATCACTGTTGGCTGCAATTTTTTGGTAAATCATTGGAAAAAACATAAAGGCCGGGTTCACACTTGCGAGTGCCATGCGAGAAACTCGCGCATCAATACCCAGCACTGCCGCCGGCACTCGGACTAAGGTGTGTGTGACGCCCCTGAGGGTTCAGTCGCCACAGAGGTACTGCATCTCAGCCAGAGATGTGGTATTTCAACTTTCAGGTAAGGTGGAGACACTACGCCTGGCTCTGGCAACGCTGCATCCATCACACACACTAGCTGAGTTCAGCTAACAAGTCTACAGCTAGCAAAGGGTGTTAGATGGTGGGTGGAGTTTGTGGGTCAGAGCAGGGGTTTGAAGGAAGTTAGAGGGGAGTTCCCCCATGGGAAGGAAGAGAGCAGACGTGTTTGAGACAGATCTCCAGAAGGGAGAGGGGAAGAGATAGAATCGTGGAGCAGGCTCCACGCCTGAAGAGCTGCTCATAGAGAGAAGTGAAGAAGAGAGATTCCCTGGAAGGGAAAAGGGATTCTCAGAGAGAGACACGGCTGAGCTACAAGCTACAGGTGGGCTCATTCCAGGACTGGCGGACGCCGGCTGGAAGAATCTAGGTCGCAGAAGGGAACTCGGCCCCTAGACTAGTGGAGAACTATATGACTCAGCTAGCAAGCTGACTGCTGTGGTAACTTTAGGGATCACAGACAACAACCACATTCATCTTCTCTGGAGAGGCAGCTATATAGAATCAAGGAAACGCAGAGATAAGACGTTATCTGACAGGATTCGCAGCCGCTGATCTGGGACACTGTTTGTGAAGGTGCTGGAAGGAAGAAAGGAGTGGGAAATCAGCACAGTGAGATGGCCAGGGAAGGCATAAACTGACAGGGAGCATTGGACTAGTATTCTCCATCCACCTGGGAGTTGGCTGGACTCCTCACCTGGAGGACGTGGCACCAAGCGGGCACCTGTACTGCATGCACCTGAACTGTGAGTAAAGCCTTGGAAACTGCAACTGACTGTTTCTCAGTTTCTTCCTGCATCACCCACTCCACTCTGCTACATCTTCCAGCACCATTACTTCCTATACCATCTCACTGCCCTGAGACAAGCTTCACTTGTGGGAAGCTATTCCAACTCTGCTGCATCACACCATCAGTCTCAGAGGATCTCCACTGCAGCGCTGGTCACCTCTGACCAGACACCACAAGTGGCGTTATGAATACCTTACTACAAACTCTAACATCCCCTGTAAATATTCCCCTTTTTATTGGACGCCCAGGGCCACGGACCGGGTCACTGCTGCCGTGACACATCCCTTCAATACACCAGCCCGGTATCGAGTATCCCACTGCCCTGGCGGGCAATCCATGTGTGCCTGCTTGTATTTCTATGCAGCTGAACTCTCTGATCCGAGTGCCGGCGGCAGTGCCGGGTATTGATGCGAGAGACTCGCGCGAGTTTCTTGTATGGCACTCGCAAGTGTAATCCTGGCCAAACACAAACAGTGCAGCCAAATGTAACCCTACTTAAAGCTTTGAGGGTATGTTCTCAAAGAGGCCAGGGCGGACATATCATTGGTGCAACCTGCTTCAGGAAACTTTCTTTTTCTTTGGGTGTTTTAACACTGAGGGGTTTTTTTTTTGCTGAGTCTTTGGAGAAGAAACTCTCCAAGGCTACGTAAACACTACTTATTTTTCAGGTGGATTCTGCTGCTGAAATCATCTCAAAAACAGTTTCCAAAAACGCTCATGTTCACACGATGCATTTTTGATGCGCTTTTTTTTTAAGGCAAAATCTTGGCAGTAAGAAACTTCAAAAAAGCAGATTTTGCTTATTTTTTGCTGCGTTTTTGCAGCAATTTTGGTGCTTTTTTTGCAGCGATTTTGTCAGGATACGATTGTGCATGCTGATAAGGTTTAGTGCAAAGAAAAATCTGATTATACTTCATCAAGGTTTGGCACAAAAAACACAGCAAAAATTGATTTTTGCAGTATTTTTTCAGCAAAACGCTGAAAAAATGCTGAAAGCAGGGTGGATAAAAATCATGATTTTTTAAAAAAAATCAAAAAAATCTGATTTTTTTTTATTTAAATCGGATTTTTTTGATTTAAATCGGATTTTTTTGATTTAAATAGGATTTTTTAATCAAGTTGTACACAAGCAAAACTTTGTCTTTTTGCAAATCAAATTATTTTACACAAATAAAAATATTAAAACAGTTGATGATTATGAAACCTAATAATTTTTATTTGCACTATTAAACAATCAGAATTGAACTACAGAGAGTAAGTACTTTTTAACAATAGCCTATCTCTAACGTTTGAAGTAAGCAAACATCTTCAGTGAATACATCAGTCCTTTAAGCCTACTGTTTATTTAGGACTTTTAATAGGAAAACTAGTTGTCCTGCTTTAGCAGTTCCTAAGCGGTTTCGGACTGTTGTGTGCACAAAACCAAATGAAGAAAACAATCTCTCTACTCCTGCCGATGAAATCGATGCAGTCAGTTGCTGAGTAGCTACATTTATTATCTTCGCTGGAAGAACAAGTGATTGCGACTTCCACCAGTCCAGTGGTTTTAGTTCATTAACGACGTTATCTGCAAACATGTATTTTTGAAATGGTGCAGATTCACACTTCAATTTCAGCACAGTTGCCACAATGTCATGGATAGTATTGGCGAGCCACTCCATTGCAGAGTTGATTTCCGCCTCAGATAGTTTTTTCCCTCTGTAGATGGGATGCAAGATATTGGCTAAATAGTGTTCTTCTTTTAATGCTTGGTCCTTGCGGTGGTGTATTGCAACCTTTACATTGTTTGAGAGGTTCAAGCGATCCAGCGAACCTTCTAAATCTTTCCAAACTTCTGTGGCATCAGCTATGGTTGCAGTATCTTTCTGCATTTTATCCAACGCAATAGATATTGGCTTTAACCTTTCCAAAAGGTCCTCGGCATTTCTCTTCACACCAACATTTAATACTTTGCTTCGTATATTAGCATCAATTTTATCCCGATGCGTTTCACAAATGGACACTAATTTTGACCAGTTGTTAATAAACAGTTCCAAGCATTCAGCCAAGGTATTCCATCTAACATCTTGTGGTAGAACCAACTTCAGTCCTCCCATTTCCTTGTAGGTTGCATGTGCAAAATGATTATTGCGGAAATATTTAACAATTTCTACAACATGTTCCTTGACACCCAAAATATGCAGGTCTTTTGCCAAAAGATGCAACAAATGGGCAGAACAACCGTATGTAATGACATTTGTGTCATCCTCATGTGCCAGTTCCGCTCGCATTTTTGCCACATTGCTTGCGTTATCAGTAACTAAGCTCCTTACTTTACATCCAAACTGTTCTTGGCATTGGTGAATTGAGTTCTTAGCAATTTCAAGTAAATATTCAGCAGTATGTGAATTTCCAGATGTGTCGATTGTGTCTGTAAGGTAAGTTTCACCATCTTCTGTTGTGACACAAGTGCAAATTATGGGGTCGTTGTGGATGTTGCTCCAACCATCCAAGCTCATGTTAACAACTTTGTCTTTCAAATATTTTGTACAAGCCACTCTTTCTTTGTCGTATACAGCCTGAAGATGTTTTCCTGAGATATCAAATCTACTTGGTGGTTTGTAGCCTGGTCTTATTCCTTCGATCATTTGTACAAACAATGGGTGTTCAACTAGTCGGAAAGAAGAATTGGTTGCAAATATGAATTTAGCAATTAATTCATCAAAATGTTCTTTCTGGCTCGTCGTAGTCTTTAAGAGGAATTTTTCTACACTTTGCACGCAAAGTTTTTTGTTGGGCTGCTTTGTTGAAGTTGTACCCAGATATTGATTGTCACGTGCAGCACAAGCCATATTTGACCCTGAAAGCACAGTAATTAAAAATATAATTCAACTGCGTATTTGAAGAAATATAACGAAAATATTTTGAAACAAACTTTTTGAACAATGTAATGGTCCTCGTCCTATAAGGGCTGTCTCAAAAGTTATGCTATTCAAGTTTCCGGTGAAGTTGCTGTAATACTAGTAATATCAGAGCAACTGAAAAAAATTATGTCACAAAAGTTTTAAAAATGTTTTTTTAAAAAAAATGGTCAATTTGGCAGACTTCAAAAGTGAATTGTAGCCTACAATAAAAAAAAAATAGGCGTATACACACTCTTTTATTTTTACTTAACGTTAATCTTCTGTGAAATATTGCCTTAACAATAAATTTAAATTCTATACTCCAGAACTAGTGCTAGAAATTTTTCTTTTCATAGACTTTAACCATCCCAGTAAAACGTCTGTTAAAATAGGTTGTAATTGCCAGACTTACCACTAGTGCTAGGGTCCTGGTGCATAAGAAGCTGTGGGGGTTCATTGACATTAGTTGTATCACTATCAACATCTTCATTTCCCTTCTGGTTGCAGTTTTCATAATGTGATTTCAAACGGCAAACAAGTCCTTGGATATCCTTTTGAAAGTATTTGCACTTTGCTCTCCCACCTTTCTTTCCAAGCTCTGCTGGCATCTCAACAAAATGAACCCAAATAGGGTCTCTCTTACGACCTGCCATGGCTCACGCAGATCACTTCTGAAGTTTGATTGTTACTACAGCCAAGTACTGCTGACTGACTATCCAACAAGTTTGGGCATGTCAACTGAATGGAAAAAGAAACTGAAACCAAGCTACAGAAAGTGAAACCAAGCTAGAAGTGTGGAGTTAATTGAACAATGATTGAAAGTTTTAGATTTTAATTGTGATTTATATTAAAAAAATCTTTTGATTTAAATCAGTGATTTAAATCATGATTAAAATCACGATTTAAATCGATCTGATTTAAATAGAAAAAAATCATTTGATTTAAATCATGATTTAAATCGTTGATTTAAATCGGCGTGATTTAAATCAATCCACCCTGGCTGAAAGTGGCATGCTCTATTCGGCAAAACCTCAGGTTTTGCACACAATACTGAGCACAAAAAAACCCAAGCTGTGTGCATGAGATTTCTGAAATCTCATAGACTTTGTTGGGACTGTAAAACGCAGCTGAAAATTTGCCTAAAAAAGCATCAAAAACGCAACTTGTGAACATAGCCTTAAACACTTTAGGATTCTAAAAATCCCAAGAGATTAAAATCTGTGTCATGTCCATTCTTCTGCTTTTTTCTGCTCAGAAGGCACTCAGTACTATACAATACTACAAGTCAATGGGAAAGCTCAAAAGTTGCCAGATGTCTTTTGGAGTGTTGTGACATAGCTTTTGCTTAAATAAAAAAAAACGTTAGCGGTTTCTTCAGTAAAAGAGAAGTCACAAAAATCATGGGAAAGCCCTTCAAGAATATTGCCAGCAGTCCAAGCTGTTGAAGAAAACACTCAGGAAATGAACGAAAAAAAGCCACACGATATGCCTCCGGAAAAAAAGGCAAGTTTTTCATGAAGCATCTTATGCTTGAGAAACTTGGTTTATAGTGATATAAGGGGACTTAGACCCTATAAAAATCATTTTAGCACTATACCCATTACTGGTCCAAACACCACCTTATTTGCACATTGGAAGCCTTCCCCCAATTCTCATTGTCATTGCCCCTCTCCCAGGGCAGTCTGAATGCTGCCGGCATGTGTGTGCATGCGCACTGATACTGCCTGTGCCACGTTTTCTCCTGCTCGCTACACTAATACACCCAGAAGTGTAATAAGCAGCTTTACAGAAGAACAGAAGGCGGTTTTTTTTAACTCCTCATTGTTTTTTTTTGGGTGGAATTTGCACTAAAAAAACTCAGTACAAAAAAAAAATCACTGTGAACAAAACCATGGGGTGCTTTCACGCTAAATCTAAGTTTTTGAGGAGTTTTGAGTTTTTAAGGAGGATTTGGAAAGTTTCAACTCCGTTTATGCTACAAAACCTTAAAAAACCCTCAATGTGAACATAGTGATGAAGGGAAGAAGGAGAAAGGGATGAGATCCAGCACCATAGTAAAAATGTTATGCCGGTAACATGCACGCCTTCTCAGCGTCATCCTATTCACTGCGTTCACCACTCTTAGGCCATGTGCACACGTTGCGGATCCGCTGCAGATCTGCAAGTGATGTACAATACAATGTAAATCTATGGAAAAAAAACGCTGTCCACATTCTGCGGTAAAATCCGTGCGGAAACGTAGTGGTTTATTTTCCGCAGCATGTCAATTCTTTGGGCGGATTGCGCAGCATTTTTACACCTATTCCATTATAGGAATCCGCAGGTGTAAAAACGCATGCTGAAACCGCACAAAATCCATAGTGAATCCGCAAGAAATCTGCAGGAAAAACGCGCGGATTTTGACCTGCGGATTCTGTCAAAAATAGCAGATTCTGCACGGAAAATTCCGCACACAAATCCGCAACGTGTGCACATGCCCTTACAGTCAGGGCCGGCGTTAGCGGCAGGCAGACCAGGTAACTGCCTAGGGCCCCGGCCCACCAGGAGGCCTCCAGCCAGTGGCGTGCTGCTAATAGTGGCACATCATGCAGCCGCTATGGGACCCGTGAGTCAGGGGGCCCGCTTGCCGCCAGCGCCGACTCCCCCTGTGCCGCATCCAACTATACCGGCGTCTATGACGCCGGTACAGTTCAAAGCAATGATGGAGGAGAGAGCGTCAGCTGACGCTCCCTTTCTCATCATTCCCCTCTGCCTCTGACACTGCAGGTGCGCGATGACGTCATTTCATCATGTACCTGCTGTGTGCCGGGCAGTGCAGCCGCTGAGACTGGAGCTGAATCAGGAGCAGCACGGGGCACGAGGAGAGGTGAGGATTGTGTGTTGTTTTTTTTTTAATATATCAGTGAGTGAGTACTGGACCGTGGGGCCATTCTTGGGGGGAAGCTACATTATATTCTATGGGGGGCTGTATTATATTCTATTAAGGGACATAAAGGGGAAAATTAAGAATGCCCGTGAGGCGTTCCGAATTAAATTAGAAAATAAATTGTCACAGAACAATTCCATGGAGGTGTGGTCGGGCATGAAACAGCTAACTGGGTTTAAGGCAAAGTCGGAGCATGGGGAAGTGGATCTGCCCTGGGCTAATGAAATGAATGAGTTTTTCAACAGATTCACCAACACAAGCACAGTGTCATCAGAAATGGGGGATGGATCCGGGAAAAGATCTGCAGCATTGACATTGGGGGATAAGCCGCCTGCTTTCAGTCTCCCAAAACGACGTGAGAAGACAGTTTAGCAGACTTGTTATTGGCAAAGCAGATGGGCCTGATGGCCTCAGCCCACGTGTCCTCAGAGCATGTGCAAACCAGCTGTGTACTGTCTTCCAGCACCTGTTTAACTGGAGCCTTCAATCACAGGGGGTACCAGAACTGTGGAAGACCACCTGCCTGGTGCCGGTTCCTAAGACCACTTTTCCAACTTCCCTACACGACTATCGTCCAGTGGCCTTAACATCGCATGCTATGAAGACCTTGGAGAGAATAATACTCGTCTACTTGTGCCCGAGGGTGAGGGCCTACACTGATCCCCTGCAGTTTGCGTACCAGCAGAGATTGGGGGTGGATGATGCTGTAGCGTCTCTGCTACATACAGTACATTCATTCTTGGATAATGATGGAACTGCAGTGCGCGCCATGCTCTTTGACTTCTCTAGTGCTTTCAATACCCTACAGCCGCTCTTACCACGTAATAAGTTGACTGATATGGCGGTAGATGAGGGGATGGTGAACTGGATAAGTGACTACCTGACAGACAGGCCGCAGTTTGTAAGGATAGGGGAGGTGGTATCTGGCAGTGTACGGAGCAGTGTTGGAGCCCCTCAGGGTACAGTGCTGTCACCCTTCCTCTTCTCATTGTATACAGCTGACTTTCAGTATAAATCTGATTTTTGTCACCTCCAAAAATTCTCAGATGACTCAGTGATTGTAGGGAAAGACAAAAAGGAACAGCGCTCCATCCGGGTGTATACAAATAGAAGAACGTTTATTACGCCATATACAGCAACGTTTCGACCTGCATGAGGTCTTTGTCAAGTGATTGTAGGGGGCATTGTGGAGGGCCGGGGGGAGGAGGAATATAGAAGGGTGGCTTCTGACTTTGTGGATTGGTGTCAGACTAACTGTCTTAGAACTAAATGTAAAGAAAACCAAGGATATGGTGGTGAGTTATAAAAGGAAAAAGGAGGATTACTTACCGATCACCATTGCTGGCCAGGAGGTTGAGATTGTTGAGAGCTACAAATATTTGGGGGTTCACCTTGACAGTAAACTTGATTGGAGGTGTCATACAGAAAAGGTTTACAAGAAGGGAATGAGCAGACTGTACTTTCTGCGGAAACTCAGGTTTGTTCAATGTGTGCAGTAAAATGCTGGAGATGTTCTACCAGTCCGTTGTAGCAAGCGCCATCTTTTTTGCTATCATTTGCTGGGGCAGTAGTGTGCGAGTAGCTGACACTAATAAGCTCAACAAACTTATCAAGAAGGCAAGTGCAGCTGTTGGCCTCCATCTTGACTCTTTTGAGGAAGTAGTGGAGGATAGAATTCAGAAGAAGTGTAGGGCTATAATGAAAAATAATACACACCCCCTATACGAGCTGTTCTTGAATCAGAAGAGCACATTCAGCAGCCATCTAATCCTAATAAGGTGCAAGAAGGAGAAATTCAGGAAATCGTTTGTACCTACTGCTATGGGGATGTATAATAACTTCCTAAGGGTGGTAGAAAATAATGACTGATGGTTGGTGTACTAATGTCAATTAACATTGACTTATATACACCTGAACTACACACTTTTATTTATTATGTAATGTTGGTATACCTGTGCAAGATTTGTGTCCTAATATTTTATGTACTGCTGTTTGCATTGCTGCTGTAATACTGTAATTCCCCCCCGGGATCAATAAAGTGTATCGTATCGTATCGTAAGGAGGATTGCATCATACTCTTTGATGGGACTACATTATATTCTATGGGGAGGTGAGCTGTATTATATTCTATGGGGGCTTCATTATATTCTATGGGGGGCTGTATTATATTTATTATATTAAATGAGGGGTGATTATGACACGCCCACCAGGGCCGTGAGGTACTCGGAATCGTGTCGGACAGTTCTTTGGGGAGGTCACGGGACTAAGACCCGACTCCGTAGCCCTGGCTGTGCCGTAAATGGGGAATATGTATGTGGCATTTAACGTGACGCCACCTGTGGTGTTCGGCAACAGATGTCCGACACTGCTAAAAGACACTGCTGGTGCTGATGGTGACGCAGCTGGGATGTTTCTGCTCCCCACAGGTGGAGCGGGGCCCCAGGGCTACCAGTTTTGTTTATGTCAGGCTTCGTGTACCTTGTGGTGCAGGACTCAGGGTGCAAGAGATCACTGGAGGACACAAGGACTGTAGTTTTCTTTTCCTTTACTTGATGGTTGATAGTACAGACTAGGGCACTGGTAACAGATTGTGATGGAGAGCCGGGCAGCCTGGAAGTAATTTTGGATACACCTGGCCAGGTAGGTACGGAGCCCTTCTTTCTGCGCTGTCCTCCCTTTTTTTCCTTGCTGCCTAACAGCTCACCCTCCTGCTGCTAACTGTCTTTTTAAAAACAAACTGTTGCCCGCATGGCAGGCAGCTCGAGCCTATCACAGGTGCCGCTCCTTTGTGTTGGCTGCAGGCTCTGGTATACTGCTGTGCCCCTGGTATTAGATCAGGCCAGGAGACCTGCAGTCTCTGTCCTCCGGATTTAGCTGCCGGGACTTCAGTACCCGAGCAACCATAGACTTCGGTATCCAGTCCCTAGCTCTCAGCTCTGGGGCGAGTTTAATCACAGCTTCACTCCCCAGGTTCTGCTCGACTTCTCTCCTGCTGACACCTGGTAAGGGGACCCTTTCTTGCTTCCAGGCATGATATTCTCCCTGTGAGGGAGGCAATGTCACTGTGGCAACCAGACTCCTTGGGTGCCACAATTTCATTATACTCTAGGGGGGGGGCTACATTATACTCTATGAGGGGGTTGCCATATATTCTATGGAGGGGCTGCATTATACTATATGAGGGGGGCTGCATTATATTCTATGGGTGGTTACATTATATTGTATGGCGGGCTACATTATATTCTGTGGGGTGGCTGCATTATACTCTGGGGTGACTGCATTATGCTCTATAGGGTGGCTGCATTATACTGTATCGAGGACTATGGGGAATACATTATGCAATATGAAGAACAATTGGGTGCATTATACTTTGGGAAGTGAATTGTACTACATGGATGACTATGCCGGTGCATTATTCTATATGGAGTACTATGAGGAGTGTATTATACTATATGGAGGACTGAGCAGTATATTTTAATATATGGAGGACTATGAGAAGTGTATTATACTATATGGAGGACTGAGTAGTGTATTATACTATAGGCAGAACTGAGTATATTTTATTATATGGAGGGATATGAGTGTATTATACTATATGGAGGACAATAGGGAGTGCATTATACTATAAGGAGGACTATGAGGAGTGTATTATACTATATGGAGGACTGAGGAGTGTATTTTAATATATGGAGGACTATGAGGAGTGTATTATACTATATGGAGGACTATGGGAAGTGTATAATACTACATGGATTACTGAGGAGTGTATTATACTATATGGAGGACTATAGGGAGTGTATTATACTATATGGAATCATAGAATCATAGAATCATAGAATGGTAGAGTTGGAAGGGACCTCCTGGGCCTTCTGGTCCAACCCCCTGCTCAAAGCAGGATTCTCTAAATCATCCCAGACAGATGTCTATCCAGCCTCTGTTTGAAGACTTCCATTGAAGGAGAACTCACCACCTCTTGTGGCAGCCTGTTCCACTCATTGATCACCCTAACTGTCAAAAAGTTTTTTCTAATATCTAATCTGTGTCTCCTCCCATTCAGTTTCATCCCATTGCTTCTAGTCTTTCCTTGTGCAAATGAGAATAAAGATGATCCTTCTACAATGTGACAGCCCTTGAGATATTTGTAGACAGCTATTAAGTCTCCTCTCAGTCTTCTTTTTTGCAAGCTAAACATTCCCAAATCCTGCAACCGTTCCTCATAGGACATGGTTTGCAGACCGGTCACCATTCTGGTGGCTCTTCTCTGAACTTGCTCCAGTTTGTTGATGTCTTTTTTAAAATGTGGTGCCCAAAACTGGACACAGTATTCCAGATGAGGTCTGACCAAAGAGGAGTAGAGGGCAATAATGACCTCACGTGATCTAGACTGTATGCTTCTGTTGATACATCCTAGAATTGCATTTGCCTTTTTTGCTGCTGCATCACACTGTTGACTCATGTTAAGTCTGTGATCAATTAGTATACCCAAGTCTTTTTCACATGTGCTGTTACTTAGCCCTAGATCCCCAGGAGGACTATAGGAAGTGTATTATACTATAATGAGGACTATGGGGAGTGTATTATACTATATGGAGGACTACGGGGCACATTATATTATATGGAGGACTATGGGGTGTGAATTTTAGAATATGGAGGACTGTGGTTCACATTATAATATATGGAGGACTATGGGGTGTATTATACTAAACAAGCAAAATACTGCATATTCATCGAGTGATTGGATTGTTTAAGCCGGAACAAAAATCATTGCTCTCAGCAGCACATTGCTGTAAACTGTAGATATGCTGCAGATAGCATGATACTGTATGGGGATCTATTAGTGATCTATTAGTGATTGTTCTGTCCCCATCATTATTCCTCAGACGGTGGAAAGAGGCCGGAAACAAGTGTCGAACGACTTCAATATTGTCGATCACACTTGCTTAGTGGCCTGAACTCAGCGCATGTAAATACAACAAATGCTTCTGTGTGATGTGCAATATGTTAGCATTTGGGCCCCATTTTAAACTTTTGCCTGTGGCCCTACTTTGCCTAAAACCAGCGCTGCTTACAGTGTTAGGCCGAGGTCACACTTGCGAGAAACTCGCACATGTCTCTCACCTCAGTACCCGGCACTGCCGCCGGTACTCGGACCGGAACGTTCAGCTGCATAGAAATTCATGCAGCCGCACACTCCGGACCCGAGTGCCGGCGGCAGTGTCGGGTATTGAGGTGCGAGTTTCTCGCAAGTGTGACCCCGGTCTTAGGCCATCACGCTGAACTGCCTCTTGTAGCATTCCCAGCACTGCTGCATCCTCATTTGGCTGGAGATTCTCAACCTGGCTATAGTAAGGCGCAACCAGACTCTGCATGAAGATAACCTGCTGCGTCCTGCAGAGTTTTGCTTTCCAGGCCTATCCTGTCAGCAGGGGATATATTAGGCAGCTCCCGCCACAGCTTCCGTGAACTTAGGTTCTGTTGCAGTTAGTCTCCAGTTTCCTATCTAGGTGTATTCTTATTTGACTCTGCTGTTACTGACCTGACTGGTTTACCCGTTCTGTCTGATCTCTCCACTCCTCACTTCGAATTTTGAACTTGTGCTGCCCGGCCTAACTGCGGACTGTCTGATCACGTCTATGTCTTTATCCTCTGTGCCTCGCATTTGTACCTCTGACCCATTGGTCAGCTGCTGCAGGTCCAGGCAGTCACTTAAGGGTACTTCACACATAGCGAGATGTTTAGCGAGATCGCTGAAACGTCACAGGTTTTGTGACACAACAGCGACCTCGCCAGCAATCTTGCTACGTGTGACACAAAGCGGTGACCGGCACCCCGCTGTGATATTGCTGATTGTGCTGGAATATCCTAGGCCATTTTTTGATCATTGGTGTCCCGCTGGCCAGCATGCATCGCTGTGTTTGACGCCATAAAAACGACGAGCGACCTCGTTGGCGACTCAGAACTCAGCGACGCAGGCGTGATTTTGCTTTGTCTTTGTCAGAATCGCTGCTGTGACAAGGTCCCAACGACCGCCGAGGTCGTTATACGGATCGCCGTATCGTTGCTGCTTCGTTGAGTAGATCTGCCTGTTTGACAACTTACTAGCGACCATGTAGCGATGTACCAGCGATCCTTACCAGGTTGTATTGTTGTTGGGATCGCTGGAGCGTCGCTATGTGTAACGGGGCCCATAGAGTGGCACCTGATGACTACCCTAATGGCCCAAGGCTATCCCCACTCAAGTGGATTAGTGCTAATGAGTTCCAGAGGTTATTCTTGTTTCATTTATTATTATCCTTAGTTCTCCTTATTTCTCCTTTGTGCACATGCTTTAAGTTTCCTCCCCGTAAGTTCTCCTATCCTTATGTGCACTTTCCCTCTACAGGTTAGCTGTGCACAGTGGCTTCCCCTCTGGTTCCTCATGAGATGCAAGAAGCTCCTTGACGGCCTTTTAGGGAGCCAGGAACGAGGTGGTGTTTTTTAGTTGTGTGGCTAGGGATTGTCTAGTCTGTACAGCGACCAGTAGGGTGTGGGTGTTGAAGGCTTGATTATTCCCGTTATCTGACTATGGCCAGTGTCACACTTGCAAGTGTGATGCGAGAAGCTCGCATCAACACCCGGCACTGTCGCCGGCACTCAGACCGGAGTATGCGGCTGCACAGAAATACATGCAGCCGCACGCTCCGGTCCGAGTGCTGGCGGCAGTGCCGGGTGTTGATGCGAGAGACTCGCATCACACTAGCAAGTGTGACACCGACCTATGAGTAAGTCACGTACATAACATAGTATTAACTAACTACCCTACATTATATATATATATATGTATATATATATATATATATGCACTATTACTACTCACATACTCACTACAGAGTATATGCTCATTTTGTTTTTATCTTAGGTTTTGTCTGGTAAATGACCACAGTGTGAACGCGCACCTACACATTGCACGTATACCAACTTATGCTCCAGCACATTTATTGGGTTTTGATCAAGTACCAGCTGCCAAGTTCCCTTTAACTTGAGGTTATAGAAAAAAATTTGGGAATGGGGGTTGGAAAAAGCTGAGGCGCTATAGCAAACACAGAAGGAATCACTAGAATTACTGTCAATATTCACATACTGCATATTAGTTAAAGAAGTGTCTATTACTAATATGTTCAGATACAAATCTATTAACGATGGATATTTTTCTCTGCTTTCTTACAGGGATATCAAGCCAGATAACATCCTGCTGGATGAACATGGTGAGTAGCCTCAATGCTGCTGTATATGTGAGAGGTATTTCTATCTGTACGGCTTAATGTAAAAGGGTTGGCTGGTTTCATGCAGATAAAACTAATCTATGGTGTAATGAAAACTATTCAATTTTGACTATTCAAGTTTTCACGCCAGACACCATGACAGAAACCAGATGGACCCCATTACAGGCGCCTTCCGGTAATTTTGCTTCTCTGCCCTTATGATCAATACAAATAGGAAATGCAGCCATGGACCAAGCCTACATACAAAAGGTCTAGGTGTAGCTGTAAGCAGGTGCTGAAATGCAGTACGCAGAGATTGCAGAGCAATATGGAATAACAATATTATTTAATTTAACAGTAAAGGTGAAATTAATCTCGCAGGGAGTTAATAAACAGTGAGCAAGAATTAATAGAACAAGTAATAAATGGAGTACCGTAATCAAAATGAGTGTGAAAGTCTGAAATTCAAACAACACTTATCGTAGCTCCTGCTGAGGCTTCTTAGTCCACAGTCCGATGGGGGGTATTAGTACTGTCAACATCCAGCGTAGAGTCCTCCGATGGGGTCCAAGATTAGCAATCCGTCTTCTGGCGGCAGCGGGCTGTGTCCGGTTTTTCCTGCTGAGCCCCTACTTCATAAGCCAGCACAATCAAAGAGGGAAAAGCTGCAGAAGTCTCTGTTCCAAACGTGGGCTGATGCGCGCTAGCCAGCAAAGGGGACCACACCTCAGTGTCCTGTAACCGGCCCACGTTTCTCTGTACGAGCGCGGTCCTACGCTTAGCAGGGCGCACAGCGCTTCCCACACTCACTGTCCTGCTCAGGAGAAGTCAGCCGCAGTATGTCGCGGGGCTGCTGCTCGGGGCACGGTCCTGCACTCTCCCTGACGGCGGGAAACTACTGCTTGCTTTGCTCGCTTTCTGTGCTCCCCTTAAGCACGCCCCCTTTTTCCGGATCATGGGGTTTGTCCGGTCCCCTATTTCTTCCCCCGGGCAACATGGGACACAGCCTTGACAATTTCGGACCCGGCTCAATGCAAGTACCCACAACCTGGTCTTCCTCCTTACACTCCCCCTTTCCTTTAGCTTGCCATGAGTTCCTTCATCAGACGTTTACACTCTTCCATTTCTCAAACAATACGCTGCCAAATAAACTGGTCTTGGTCGTAATGAGTGGGAGGTATTTCAGCTGTCGTCCACTCAGTACGGAGTAGTTCAGGTTGAGTGGTAGAAGACGGGAGCACGTCTGGGTTCAATGGATCAGCCAACTCTGGAGTTTCAGGCCTATGAACATCCCTTGGCCTGGCAGGTGGCGAACTTTCCAAGACGGAGAGTGAATCAAGTGGTTCCTCCTCATCACAGTCTGAGACCGTGGGGGTGAGCGTTGCGGTTGCGTCTGGCACTGTCTCCTCTTCTTCGGGATTCTGTGACAGGCAAGGACGCAACATGATACAGTGGACTATTCAGGTAGGCGTCCCTTCTTCCCCTTTGGGTTGAATCTCATATACTGGCCCATCAGACCCGACTCCGCGTTTCACCCAATACGGAATTTTTTTCCCATCGATGCTCTAACTTGCCCCGAGTTCGCTTGTCTCGGACCAGCACTCGATCTCCGGCCTTGAGAGCTGTCCCTCGAAGAGGCATTGCTTCATGATGCTGGAGTTCCTAGAACTTAGTCTGTACCAGCCAGTGAAGAGTCTGCAGCCGATGCCAGTGTTCTCAGACCAAGGAAGACACCGATGTCCGTGGGTATTCTTCTCCCAGATCCAGCTCCAGCTCTGTAATTTCCTGTCCTTTTCGCCCGAACAGTAGGGTATACGGAATGTATCCGGTTGTACTGTGCACTCGGTTGTTACACACCCAGACTAATTCAGCCACGTATTCAGGCCACCATACTTTCCAATCTTCTTATAATGTTCTGATCATCTGAATCAGTGCCCGGTTGAATCATTCACAGGCTACATTCCCCTGAGGATGATAGGGTGTCGTCCTTGACTTCTCGATCTGGTACAGGCAATGCAACTCTTCCATCACTCGACCAAGAAACAAGCGCCTTGGTCAGAATGGATTCTCTTTGGCAACCATACACCCAGATGAAGTCTTGGTAGATAGCCTGCGCCGCTGACCCAGCAGTCTGATCCCAAGTTGGGGTTACCATAACGAACTTGGTGAAGTGGTCGGTCATCACCAGACAATGTTCATACCCGAGATGAGCCGGGCCCATGGTCAAGTACTCGATCATGAACAGCTCCAAGAGGGCAGAAGTCACGATGGTCTGTGTTCTGGAGGTTTGGCTAGTTCACAGCTCCAACATCGCTGGCAGGCTTCCTCTACCAAAGCCTTCAATCGGGCGCGATATGCCAGCTTTTGCAGCCACTGGAATGTTTTCTCTGGGCCAAAGTGAGCCCCTCTGGATCACCTTCTCTGGAAGCACCACTTGCCAGGTGACCCCCAACTCCTGCACAAACTGCACTCTTCTGTACAGCAAGCCATCTTCCAGCTGGAGTCTTTCCCATTGCCTTAGAATCTGCAGCATTCCCGGGGACAGAGCGTCTCTTTCACACCGGCTGGGGAGTTGCTTCAGGTCCACCCACTGTCTCAGCTACTCTAGTTCCTTATCTTCCTGCTGGAGTCACACCTAGTAATCCCGGGGTCGCCCCAGCACCTGTTCCCCAGACACCTCTCGATCTGTCCCTGCATCGCCGCCAACAACCTGGCAATGTCCTGAAAACCAGGAATCTCTTCTGCCTCCAACTCTTTGTCTTGGTCGTCTCCAGGTCACTCATGGGTCACTCTTGACACAGCATCATTATGTGGGCCACCCACCGTTGCTCCAAGGCCCCCAGTTTTGCATTTTCCAGGTGTGCTAGGGATTGTTGTCGGTACGCATTAGGACTTCGGATCCGGACAGATATTCGTTGAACTTCTCGGTCATCGCCCACACTAACACCAGTTGTTCTAACTTGAAAGAGCTGTAATTGGCTGGGTTTCGTTCCAAGTCATGGAGGGACTGGCTCGCGTAGGCGATTACTCGCTCTTTCCCAACCTGCATCTGTGACAGCACGGCCCCCAGCCCATGTAGACTCCCTTCCGTGTGAAGAATGCAGGGTTGTGAGAATTCCGCATAATCGAGTATGGGAGCCTCAGTCAAGGCCATCTTCAGGATTCGAAAGGCTTCTTCCTGCGGCTTAGCAACTGGATAACCCAGTTCTTCGAACCAGATGGCACTCCCTTTAGTAGCTGCAGCAGTGGATTAGCGATACATGTGAAATTCTTCACGAACCTCCAGTAGTACCCAGTCAGCCCCAGAAAGGCCCGGACGTCCTTCACTGTCATCGGGGTAGGTCAGTCCTGTACCTCCACTATCTTCTCACGTGTCGTTCTCACTCCTTCAGCGGATACAATGTGCCCCAGGTACTCGATCTGCTTACGGAAAAGGTGACATTTTTGGGGCTTCACTTTCAGGCCGTGCTTCTGTAGCTGACTCAACACTTGCTCCATCCCCGAAGGTGTTCTTCAAAGATGGCTTCGTAGACAATGATGTCGTCCAGGTAGATAAGTGTGGCTTCAAAGTTCAGGTCCCCAAGACACCTTTCCATCAATCGCTGGAATGTCTCAGGAGCGTTAGTCGGGCCAAAGGGCATCCAGTTGAAGTCAAACAATCCTATGGGCAGTATGAACGCTGTCTTCGGCCGGTCATGTTCAGTCATGGGCACCTGCCAGTATCCGATGGCCAGATCCAGGGAAGAGAAATACTTCGCCTTTCCCAGGGCAGAGAGCAACTCTTCAATTCGGGTAAGGGTAAGAGTCCCGCAACATACAAGCATTTAGTCGCCTATAGTCGACACAAAAACACAGGGTGCCGTCTTTCTTCCGAACTAGGACAATGGGAGCTGGCCACGGGCTCTGGCTCTCCTGTATGACTCCACTCTGCAGCATGTGTGCCAGCATTGCTTTCACTTCTTTGTACATTTGAGGCAGTATCTGTCGGTATCTTTCCTGGATCAGTGCAGCACTTCCCGTGGGTATCTCATGGGTTATGGCTGTAATGCACCTGAAGCCATCCTCATGACGGGCGAAGACATCCTGATAACGTTCCAGTACAGCTTCCACCTGTTGCACCTGCTGCGCAGAGAGTCCTGTCAGTTCAGCCTGCATTTGCTCCAGGATTCGGCGCCCCTCCTTTGTGCTTCCAGGTGGGTTCTCCGGGTCAGGGTGACGGTTACAGTCCATGGGTCTCCCTGTTTCACTGCCAACTGAACGACCTCCAGTGGTATCAACTCTTCTGGAATTCCCAGCATCTGTGCCACTTCACTCTTGGGTGGGAGAGTAAGACTATCCTCCCCCAGGTTGACGCATCGCACCACAACATCACCGTCATGGATGATGGCTAATGTCCAGGCAATAAGGAGTCCCGAGGGTATCTGGTCCATTAGGATTGGCTCTATCTGGACTTCCAACCCTTTGAGGGGCGTACAAGCTCATACGGGCATTGTGAACACAATCTGGCCAGGTGGAAGGACGAATTTAGCAGCTGCAAGGACTATCACTTTTCCTAGAACTTTCCCTTTGCTCGACATTTCCTGGGCCTGGGTGACCCGTACCAACTGTTGAAACACCTTCCTCTGGGGGGGTTCATGGGCTCCACTGGTCCAGAAAAGCATGCTGGGACTTGCTGATCAAGAGGGTCCTGAGTTGTTTTAGCACATTCATACCCAGAGTCACTGGAGAGCCATTGCTATTTTCTCCTGTGGTCAGCACGACTCCTTTCCGGTCCACATCTTTGCCGCACACTGTAATTTGCATCCAGACCACCCCTGCGACCGGGATGCGCAACTAATTGGCTGCAGTCAGCTTGATTACTGGGCCCCACTCTGGCCGCGTTACCTCAGGAAAATGACATCTGAAATATGCTTCCGGCATGGTGGTCGCCTGTGAACCAGTATCAACTAAGCAGCGGACGGCTCGACCATTCATTTCAGCCCATACAAGGGGACTCACAGAAATTAAACTTTCGGGACTGCCTTCTCTCTTCTTTGGCCTTTCAGACTCCAGGCATCATCCCCCAGCCACGAAGCCCACTAGTTTAACGGCTGCCGAGTAAGAGTCCGCCTCTGTCTCGCACAGCCTCGGGCATAGTGTTCAACGTCCCCGCACTTGAAACAAGTCGGATGTCTTTCGGCTCGGGATTTTCCCCTTTCCTGGCGAGGTACAATGGGCAAGTGGGACTCGGGGTCACTTCTGTCTCTGGACAGATTTAAAGCCATGGCTGGGTCTCTTCTGAGGCCAGACCACTCTTCCCGCATTTCCTGTATTTCTTTCCGAATCTCTCGGGCCCATCCTGGCTCAGCTGCAGGCAAGGCAAGTACCCCACTACTCCGAACCATCCCTCTAAAGACTGCTGTCCCCTGCTCTTGCTCTCCACCCCTATCTCCAGGAACGTCAGGCGCGGATCAGCATGCCGGCGCTCCCGCAAAGCTTGTTTAAGCGATGTGTCCCTTAGACCCGCCACAAGTTGATCCCTCAAAATCACATCAAGGGGTCCCACCCTCATATTATCCAACTTAGCTATCGTCGCGTGCACCTCTTGTAGCACATTCATATATTGCGTCATGGATTCTCCCTATCTCTGAACACAGCTAAACAATTGCATCCACAATTCTCCGATATCCTTGGGATCCCCATGCATCTCTTCTAAAATTCTCAACACTTTGGTAAAGGTGCCCATTCATGAGGGGGGCCCATACATTACAGAACATCTAGCCTCCTGTTGTGAATACTCTGGAGGCGACTTCTGAGCTGGAGCTCCCGTTTTTCTTTTACTATTTTTCCCTTCTGTTGAGTACCATATAATTTTCAGTTAGGCCGGTAATACTGTTATGATTCGGTAGCTGAGGAGAAATAGCAAAAATAGCAAAGTAGCAATACACCAGAGAGGCTGGAACCTATTGGATTGCAGGACCCTAAACTAACTGCAACACTAGAAGTAACCGTGGAGCGTACCTACGGTGATCCTAGACACCTCGTCACAGCCGGAGAGATAGCTACACCTAAAGGCAGAAAGATGAAAGCTATCTGCCCCGTAGCAGAACCCCCAAAGAAATAGGAAGCCCCCAAACATGTAATGGTGGTTAGACAAGAAGAAAATACGGACACAGATAGAAAATAGAATGAGCAAACGCTGGGGCCCAATCTGTATAGATAGAAAAGTATAGGAAAGAATTCTGACAGCAACCCAAAAAAACCCTGACAAAAATACCAACACTTCTGATTAACAAAAAAACCTGAGATCACACGATCTCTACCACCTAAATCAGATCTCTGGTGTAACACACAGCAATTCAGCAAATAAAAAGTGACAAAGGAACAGAGCAAAAGTGCAAACACAAAATGAGCACAATTGCAGCGCCAGGCCCCAAAAGGGGACCAGGCTGAAGTTTACTGCAAGCAGCAAACAAGCAAGGAAAATCCAACCAGAGGAAAAAAAACAGCAAATCACTTATATGAATGAGAGCAGGAATGCAAGCTGAGCTCCAAGTAAGACCAGGAAGAACAATTGATTACCGGCAAGGCTGATGGGAACTCAGGTCACTTATATCAAACCATTCAGAGCCAGCTGAAGGCCATTCAGCAATTAGTTCATTACCCTCAGCAACCACCAGAGGGAGCCCCAGCTCAGAAGTCGCCTCCAGAGTATTCACAACAGCCTCCCCATCCAGGGTCATCACAGCAATCTCTGCTTGCATAGCGGGGGTCATTGGTGCATTCTCAACATGCCTTTAACCCGCTCAGTACAGTCCCACAGCAGTGAATTACTTCCTGTAAACTTTGGAGATTGCTGAGCATGGCCTCCAGGGGTAAGCTGGCCCTTGGGGCACCCATAACTGTCTGGTCTCCTGCCTCTGCGTTCATAGACTGCATCCTGCTGACTACGCCAAGTGTAAGCAGGTGCTGAAATGCAGTACGCAGGGATTGCAGAGAAATATGGAATAACAATATTATTTATTTTAACAGTAAAGGTGAAAGTAATCTCCTCGCAGGGAGTTAATAAACATTGCGCAAGAATTAATAGAACAACAAGTAATTAATGGAGTAATCAGAATAAGTGCGACAGTCTGAGATTCAAATACTTATTGTAGCTCCTGCTAGTGCTCCCTAGTCCACAGTCTGATGGGGGTAGTAGTACTTGTAACGGCCAGTGAAGAGTCCTCCGATGGGGTCCAAGATTAGCGATTTGTCTTCTGGCGGCAGCGGGTGGACTCCGGTTTTACCCGCTGAGCCTCTAGTCTATAAGCCTGCTCAATCAAAGATGGAAAAGCTGCAGAAGTCTCTGTACCAAACATGGGCTGATGCGCGCTAGCCAGCAAAGGGGACTGCACCTCAGTGTCCTGTAACCGGCCCACGTTTCTCTGCACGAGCGCGGTCCTACGTTTAGCAGGGCGCTTCAGCTCCGTGCTCCCCTTAAACACACCTCCTCTTCCCAAGTCATGAGGTTTGTCTGGTCCCCTATTTGTTCCTCCAGGCAACATGGGATGCAGCCTTGACAGTTCCAGACCCGGCTCAATGCAGGTACCCACAGCCCGGTCTTCCTCCTTACATAACCTTAGTCTATCTGTCTATCTATCTATATCATCTATTCTCTATTTTTGAACATCTAAAACCCAAACATTTGTCATTTCTATTCTGCATTCTATTCCAGTACATGTCACACTGATGGCACACAAAAGCCAAGCGGATGTTACATGGACATATCGACACACGAACACGGATAGCTGAGGTACTGATTTTTCCAATATCGGAAATATCAGGATGAATGAAGGAGGCCTAGGGCAACCCAAGGTTTGGTACCATTGGTTACATGGTCAGCTGCACCCAAAAAAGAGATAAGTGACTTACTCCTCTCTCCCTGTTGAGAACATATGTACACTCAGCTGAGCCAAGGTTCATGTGTATGGGGAGATCAGAAGGAAAAACTGCTGGATGGACAGCAATCTAAAGTGTACAGCTACATTTTGCATTAAAAGCTAAATTTAAATCTGAGAGAGACAGAAAAGTTTGGGAATATAAACTTATGACGACCTTTGATACACTCAGTGCTGGAATGAATGTGTCGCATGGATTTATGTCTTTTTACATCAATTAAGGAATTTGCTCCTAAGACCTTCTGGGGCAAAACAACACAATACCAGGCCCCAATCAGAGGACAATAAAACTTTCACACTCCTTGTCTATGAACTGTTCCAATATTTATGTTCATCTCTATCTCCCATAATGACAGTTCTGCTTCACGTCACTTGTCTTACTTATTGCATTGTTTCTGTGCTGTGTTGTATGTAAATATGTGATTCTTCAGAATTTGTTTTAGTCTTTGCCTGATGAAGAGACCTGAGTAGTCAGCTTGCAATTTGTTAACATCTTTTCAGTTAGCCATTAAAAGAAATCAACCACTGAGGACTCTCAATTCTAAATATTTTTCTATTTACTGGCTAACACGGTACAAAGATATACATCTTTCCTATATCAGCTACAATAAAGACATCCGTACATGTTAGACTAGCCGACAAACAGTCTAATGTCATCGTCCAATTCTTTTTTTCCGAACATAAGAATATGGCAGCAGCTCTCTCATAGAGAACATAGGAACACATGTTTTAGCAAAGCTTTCCTGTATATTGGGGAGTCAGAAGTGATAAGCCATAATTCATCTAACAATCTCGCCAGAATTCTGGAATAAATAGCTTTGAAAAATCGCAAATTGTTGGTGCATCTCTAAGTTGTGCAAAAATTTTGTGAGTTTTCACGTTTTCATGCCAGTTTCTCCCAAC
>JARQOD010000001.1:34785787-34984945 GCA_033576555.1 Oophaga sylvatica
GGCACAAGGGTTACTTTTAGAGGTCTCTGGATCTTTTTGGGACAAAACGGCACCTGCCCCAATTTCAGAGGCATCAACCTCCACCTGAAATGGCAGAGAAACATCAGGCTGCCGTAGAACAGGAGCAGAAGTGAATCTCTGCTTAAGTTCCTGAAACGCAGAGACTGCCTCAGGAGGCCAATTCACCACATCAGAACCCTTTCTGGTCAAATCAGTTAATGGTTTAACAATAACAGAGAAATTACCAATAAATTTACGATAAAAATTGGCAAAACCCAAAAATCTCTGAAGAGCCTTTAATGAAGTAGGTTGGACCCAATCACAGATGGCCTGAACCTTGACCGGGTCCATTTCAATAACAGATGGGGACAAAATGAATCCCAGAAATGAGATCTTCTGTACGCCAAAAAGACACTTTGATCCCTTCACATACAGAGCATTCTCTCTCAAAATCTGGAATACAGTTCGAACATGTTTCACATGAGAGTCCCAGTCATTAGAAAAAATCAAGATATCATCCAAATAAACAATCAGAAACTTGTCCACAAAATCCCTGAAAATGTCATTCATGAAGGACTGGAAGACGGAAGGAGCATTAGTGAGCCCAAAGGGCATCACAAGGTACTCAAAATGCCCTTCAGGGGTGTTAAATGCCGTCTTCCATTCATCCCCGTGCTTAATGCGAATAAGGTTATACGCCCCCCTGAGGTCAAGCTTGGTAAACCAAGTAGCGTTTTTCACCCTGGAAAACAGGTCAGAAATCAAGGGTAACGGGTATTGATATTTCACAGTAATATTGTTCAAGAGACGATAATCAATACACGGCCTTAATGAACCATCTTTTTTGGCCACAAAGAAAAAACCGGCACCTAAGGGTGAAGAGGATGGTCTGATATAACCCTTCTCCAATGATTCCTTGATATAAGACCGCATAGCGTCATGTTCAGGTACAGACAAGTTAAAGAGGCGACCCTTAGGGAATTTACTACCTGGCACTAATTCAATAGCGCAGTCATAGCTCCTATGGGGAGGTAAGGATGCAGATTTACTTTCGCTAAACACATCAGAAAAATCAAACAAAAAGTCAGGAACATCCTCAGCCTGGGGGAGGCAGAAAAAACAGGAGTGTTGGTATTAACACATTGGCAGCCCCAACTGGTTACAGACACAGATTTCCAATCCAAAACAGGATTATGAGACTGTAACCAAGGGAAACCCAGCACGATAATGTCATGCAGATTATATAGAACCAAAAATTTGCAGCACTCCTGGTGATCAGGTTCAACCCTCATTATCACCTGAGTAGAAAACTGGGGTTTATTCTCAGCCAAAGGGGTAGAATCGATCCCCAGTAGGGGAATAGACTTCTGTAGGGGTATCAAGGGAAATCCACAACGTTTAGCAAAATCATAATCCATCAGGTTAATAGCTGCTCCAGAATCAACGAAAGCCTGAGCAGAAAATGAGGACAGAGAGCATATCAGAGTGACAGTTAATAAAAACTTAGTCTGAACACTACCCAAGACAACTGAGCGTGCAAAACGTCTTCCCCGCTTAGGGCAGACTGAAATAGCATGAGAGGCATCACCACAGTAGAAACATAACCCATTGCGCTTTCGAAACTCATGACGCTGTGCCCCAGACACCACTCCATCACACTGCATGGGCTCAGCAGCTGGCTCACAAGGCAACACCACTCCACGCATACTTCTCCGCTCACGCAAACGTCTGTCAATTTGAATCGCTAATGACATAGAATCATTGAGACCAGAGGGGACAGGGAATCCCACCATAACATCCTTTACATTATCCGACAGACCCTTCCGGAAAAGGGCCGCCAAAGCGTCGTCATTCCATTTGGTCAGGACTGCCCACCTACGGAATCTCTGACAGTATAACTCAGCGTCATCAAGCCCCTGATTTAATGCCAACAAGGCTTTTTCAGCTTGATCAGTGATATTAGGCTCATCGTACAATAACCCCAAAGCCTGAAAAAATACATCAACATCACTCAAAACAGGATCCCCAGGTGTCAGGGAAAAAGCCCAATCCTGAGGATCGCCGCGCAGGAGAGAGATGATAATTTGAACCTGCTGCGCTGCGTTTCCTGAGGACTTAGATTTTAAGGCAAAAAACAATTTACAATTATTTTTGAAATTCTGAAACTTAGCTCGATCCCCTGAAAACAAATCTGGCATGGGGATCCTAGGTTCCACAACAGGCAACCTAGCAAGATATGCAGCAATACTCTGAACCTCAGTGGCAAGCTGATCCACACGGCCAGACAACTGTGCAAACTCCATTGGGAGAAAAGATCCTCCCCAGCACCCAGAGATACAGAGGGAAAAAATGCAACAAACAGAAAAATATCTCTGACAACTTTTCTTCCTTCAAAATATATATATATTTTTTTTCCCTTCTGTGAGTACCATACAATTTTTTTGGCCGGTGATACTGTTATGTTACGGTAGCTGAGGAGTGCAGGTAAAAAAGGAAATACACCAGAGCAGTTGGAATCTATGAGATTGCAGTACCCTGACTAACCACCACAACTAGAGGCAGCCGTGGAGCGTTCCTACGATGGTCCTAGACGCCTCGTCACAGCCTGAGAAACTAACTACACCTAAAGATAGAAATAGGAAAGCTATCTGCCCCGGAGCAGAACCCCAAAGATAATAGAAAGCCCCCAAACATGTAATGGCGGTTAGACAAGAGGAAATACTGACACAGAAAGAAAATAGTATGAGCAAACGCTGGGGCCCAAACTATCTAAATAGAAAAGGACAGGAAGGGTACTTACTGCAATCCCAGAAAAACCTGAAAAACACCAACATACTAATTTCAAAATCACCTGAGATCACACGACCTCTACCACCTAAATTAGTTCTCTGGTGTAACAAAAACAGCAGCCACTGAAAAAACTGCAAAAAGCAAAAGTACAAAACACAGTGGCTGGACTAAACTGAGAGGGCAAAAGCCCCCGGAGGGGACCCAGAAGGCCCCCACAGAAGTGCAGGACAAAATGCAAAAATATAGCAAAAACACAAAATAAGAAATTGTCTTATCTGACAGCAGGAGATGCAGACACGACACAGCAGGCTACAAGGGAAACTGGAAAGAAGGATTCAGACCAGAACAATTGATCACCGGCAACCCTGATGGGAAAATGATTCCCTTAAATAAGACCAATCAGTAACACCTGATTCCCAATCCTCACTAGTACCGCTTGTAACCACCAGAGGGAGCCTCTGCTCAGAACTCATCTCAAACCCATTCACAACACAGTACCTCCAAGGTGAGGGATTAGTTAGGACCCCAGTTTAGGGTCAGGTTAGATCCCGGTCCACCTCTTTCCTGTTTCAGCTCATCAAGTCCTCAAGATTAACCCTGAGTTCAGCAGATATCGTGTCAGGTAAATCTATTCTATACTTACATGCTGATGTTGCTATACTAGTTGTTGTATAGAGTGTTGTTCCTGTATTAATAGTTTACTGACATTGTATACATATCATTAGACAGCGTGACAATACCCCTTTTTAGTGAGCGCCCAGGGCAACGGACCGAGCTGCGCTACCCGTGACATCCCCCATTGAAGTGAACGGGCTCGGTGCCGAGTACCCCAAGGCCCTGGCTATGTGCGACTCAGCTGCATCAACAGAAACTAAATCTCCGAGCACACCAAAATACTCAGAGATCATCCTCGGGGAAACCCGAGCAACGAGCATACTCGCTCATCACTAATGGTGAGTAAACGCTTAGCTAATTTAAATTAATTTAAATCTCCTGGTCCAGATGAATTACATCCTAGAGTACTGAAAAAGGTCGCAAAAAAAATTGCAGAACCACTAGCCAGAATCTTTGAAAAATCCTGAAGAACAGAAGTCCGAGAAGGGCAATTGTTGTCCCTATCTTCAAAAATAAGTTGGCCTTATGTGTAAACCAGGAAAGATATTTGAAAAAATTGCTAAACAATATGTATGTAAGTACGTGAAGTGAAATGTAGTGCCCCTGGCTACAAGCGCTTGTCCACAAGTAGGACATTAAGTGGACAATCCCAGTAAGCGCATAGGTAAAGACATCGGTGATGTTACTGGAGACGTGCTAGTACAAAGCAGGAATGCCATACTGGGAGAAAAAATGGCGGCTATGGACAGAGTCCCGAGGGAGGGGTGCTGCCATGAGTCGGTGCAAATCCTCTATGTCATCAAGCCGAAACAGCAACATTTCCACAGCAAGCAGCCTGGAAATGTGTCCATTTAGCCTTTGACACTGTAGGTGGGTGGCTGAAATCTTTATCTTTTGTTCCAAGGCCTGTGGTAGGGACAGCTGAATGCTCTGCTGGGACAAGGTTTGGGAGTGCCTGATGGTGGTAAGTCAGAATGTGCAAGGATAGGTGCATGGCGGGAGGCATCTGCACCAATTTTTATGGACAGGAGATTGGATAGCACCTATAACAGGGGAAGAGGCAGTGGTGTCACCCGATGGTACCAATTGTGGACCCAGGTATTTGGACCACCGAATCGGGTGCTTGGATGACATGTGCCTGATCATGCTGGTGGTGGTTACATTCTTTGTAGTCAGGCCCCTACTGATCTTGGCATGTCACAGGTTGCAAATAACCATTTTTTTTGTCTCAGAACTCGCTTTAAAACTCAGAGAGGAAAACATCTAACTCTTTAACGTAGAAATTCTGGAGTGTCGGTGCTCTGCGAAACAGTTGCCCGCCTTGTCCCTCTGGTCACACCAGTGCCTCTTCCTGCCTGTTTAAGTGTTGCCAATCCCTCCCCCTAGTGCCTTTTTCTGCATGCCAGATTCCCAGGTTGATTTGGTGACTTCGTCATCCACCACCTCGTTTTCCACCATCGCACCCTGGTCCTCCTGACTTGACAACAACAAGGTGACTTATCTGCAACTGCGTCGCATCATCAACGTCCTACTTTGACAAAATTTGCCATTCTCCACTGTCAACTTCTTGTGGCCATGGCTGCTCTAAGTTTTATGCATCACTAAACAGCATCTGCTCCTGTCCCTCTTGGAACATTCAGGGTGAAAGGCCACAAATAAGAAGTGATGCTGTAAAGAGTTCCTCTGAGTGTCCTAGTGTGGGATCACAAATCTCCTGAGATTCCACATGGTGGGAGGAAGGAGGATCAGGATGAAGATGAATTGATCCAGACTGGCTGGTGAGACTGGATAGTGTGGAAGACTTGGTGGTGCTGCCAAGCATGCTGCAAGCATTATCTAACTGACCATGTGATCACACTGCTCTGGCTTCAGAAGTCGTGTACCATGCCTCCCTGCAAAGTGGGACAGGAAACTATGCATCGTCGACGAGTGTGTTTCTTGTGCTCCAGCAACAGGCATAGTTGCACCTGCCTCATGTCCTCGGCATCTGCATGCACCATCATCAGCACTTTCACTTCGCGTTCCCTTACCGCATGCCTTTTGGATTTTATAATTGCTAGGTCTCAGGAAAACAAGTTAATTTTTATTAAAAAAAAATTGGTCACCTGCAGCAGGAAAAAGCTTTTTTTTTTTTTTTTAAGTTTAATACCACCATAATGTAACAAAAGCACGTAAAACTGCATGGATGAGTAACTGAATCAAGAATAATTTTACAACGCTTTTTGTGAGTGTTATATACCGATGAAATGTACCACAAACCATGTAATACTCTATGGATGAGGAATTGAAACCAAAAAACAGTTTTCAATGCTGAATGTTAGATACCAACAAAATGTACCATGGAGCACGTAATACAATATAGGTAAGTAATTGAATCCGGAAAATGTTTTCTATGCTTTTTGGGAGTGTTATATTTCACAGAAATGTAGCACAAAGCATGTAATACTCTATTGGTTACAATGGTCAATTTTTGCACCCCTAAAAAAATCTGGTCACATGCAGCACCTACATATTTAGTAATGGCCTTGTGAAGCCCTGCTGTGAGCCTTCATCCTATCACTCTTCCTGCTCCTGCCAATGTCACTAGACAAAGTGCACAATGTATCTGATACAAACAGCAAAGTACAATTTTAGCCCTTAGAAGGGCTGTTAGTATGATGGTTCAGCATCAGCACCAGTGTCAACGCTAGAGGACTCATATTAGTTAAACTGTGCACACACAGGCCTGGACAAGCACTCTCTCCCTTCAATACAAACTGTCTCTGAGCTGTGCAATGGCATCAGTGAGCCGAGCATGACGGAGCTTGTCCTTTTACACCCCTGACATAAAATGTCAAGTTCATCTCAGAAATGCCACTTCCAAGATGGCTACAGCATTACAGTGACTGGCAGGCAATCCCGCATGCTTAGTGGCTGTGTAACAGGCGCCAAACATACGGGGTAGGGATTCGAGTTTTAAATTGAGAACCATCCAATGCGCCCAGATACTCGAGAGATATCCATGTATCACCGAGCACGCTGGCTCATCCCTTTTGCACATCCAATTGGAAAAGTGTTTCAAGCGCGGTACCACAAAGTTCTGTCCTGACCTTAGTGTTGTTTAACATTTTTTTAAATGATCTAGATAAGGGAACTGAAGGTAAACTAATCACATTTGCAGAATATGCAAAGCTAGGAGGGATAGCTAATACTAGAGAAGACAGAGAAAGGATTCATAAGGATCTATATAAGCTTAAACAATGGGCAGCAAAAATCAGAATGGTATTTAACAGGGAGAAAAACAAGATTCTACATCTGGGAAAGAAAATTAAAATTACATCTACAGAATGGAAGAAATAGAACTAAGCAACAACACATGTGAAAAAGACTTGGGTATACTAATAGATCACAGATTGCACATGAGTCAACAGTGTGTTGCAGCAGCAGAAAAGACAAACACAGTTCTAGAATGTATTAATAAAAGCATAGAGTCTGGATCACATGAAGTTATCTCCCTCTAGTTCTTCTTGGTCAGGCCTCATCTGGAATACTGTATCCATTTCTGGGCACCACATTTTAGAAAAGACATTAAAAACAAGGAATGATTAAAGAAAGTTTAGCTTGCAAAAAAGAAGGCTAAGAGGAGACTTTATAGCTGTCTCCAAATATCTGAAGGGATGTCAGTGTAGAGGTATCATCCTTATTCTCATTTACACATGGAAGCACGAGAAGCAATTAAATGAAACTGAAAGGGAGAGGATACAGATAAGAAAAAACTTTTTGACAGTGAGGGTGATCAATGAGTGGAATAGGCTTCCATTAGAAGTGGTGAGTTCTCCTTCAATGGAAGTCTTCAAACAGAGGTTGGACAGACATCTGTCTGAGATGGTTTAGTGAATCCTGTATTGAGCAGGGGGTTGTACACAGTGATCCTGGAAATCTGTTCAAACTCTAACATTCTATGGTTCTATTCTTCCTTGGAAAAATCTTCCAGTTCTGTGAAATTCCTGGGTCATCTTGTATGCACTGCTATTTTGAGGTCTAGCCACAGATTTTCAATGATGTTCAGATCAGGGGATTTTGAGAGCCATTGTAAAACCTTCAGCTTGCGCCTTTTGAGGTAGCCTATTGTGGATTTTGATGTGTGAATCATCCATTTGTAGAAGCCATCCTCTTCATCTTCAGCTTTTTTTTTACAGATGGTGTTATGTTTGCATCCAGAATTTGTTGAAACTTTATTAAATCCATTCTTCCCTCTCTCCGTGAAATGTTCCCTGTGCAATTGGCTGCAACACAACCCCAAAGCATGATTGGTCAACCCCCATGCTTAATGGTTGGCGAAATGTTCTTTTCCTGAAATTATGTACTTTTTTCTCCACACATAGATGTTCTTTTGCATATTTCTAACTCTGTATTTTAGGGTGGAGGTGCAAGAGAGGTTTTCTTCTGATGCCTCGTCCATGAAGGCCATATTTGTGCAGGCTTTTCTGAACAGTAGAACAATGTACCACAACTCCAGAGTCTGCTATATCTTTCTGAAGGTCTTTTGCAGTCAAAGCAGGGACTCTGATTTTCCTGTCTAGCAATCCTACGAGCAGCTCTCACTGAAATTTTGCTTGGTCTTTCAGACCTTATCTTGATCTCCACTGTTCCTGTTAACTGTCATTTCTTATTTACATTTCAAACTGAGGAAAGGGCAATTTGAAAACGCTTTGCTATCTTCTTTAGGCCTTCTCCTGCTTTTCAGAGTGCTAGGCAGCTGTTTAGAAGAACTCACTGCTGATATTTTTTGGCACAAGGTTAGAGGAGGCTGGTTTTTATAAAGCTTGGAAATTTGCATCGCCTTTCCTAATGATGATAGTGAACAAGCCATAACCCTATCAGGCTAATTAAGGTCTGAAACCTTTTGTCAAAGTTATTTGAGCATACAAATGTCCAAGGGTGCTCAAACTTTTGCATCAACCGATTTTCCCTTTTGTAATTTTTAAAATGTATATTGTTTAAAATACAAAGGAAATGTGTCTTCTTTAATTTTAGGCCGTTTAGAGATCATTTCATTTTTAACTTGCTTAACTGTTCAAAACAACAGTAATTTTGACCAAACTTTTGCATACAACAGAAACATGTGCACTACTTCTGAATTTTTCACTCACTCCTGATTTTGGCTTACAAATATTGATGTAAAATACTGACCAAATATTGAACATGTAAATGTGACGTTATAGACAGATCCTGATCATGGAGCGACTGAACCATGAGCTGTACAGAATGTGAATGACTTTCCTGCAAAACTCGTCTAGAAGCCTATTCCTTTATATAATCTAAAATAAATCCTGTATAGCAATTTGTATAACGAACTCATGTCACAATATGAAATTGACCAGTGACCCCCACATTAAATAAAATTAAACATTTCCATTACTGTTTATACCGTATTTTTCAGACCATAAGACCCACTCCAAATTTTGGGGAGGAAAATAGCAGAAATTTTTTTTTTATAAGATGGGGGCTCGTCTTATCTTCCAAATTTAAGGTATATTACCTGAGGGCTGGCGGTGGTAGAGCGGGTTCACAGGAGGCATGGTCCCTTCCTCAGGAAGCCAGCGGCGGCAGAAGTGGGGCAGTGCAGCATTCTCGGGGTGTGATGCTGCAGGTCCGGTGTCGGCAGTGAGGCAGAGCATGGAGCAGGGTCCCTTCCTCAGGATGCCGATGGCAGCAGAAGTGGGGCAGTGCTGCAGTCCCGGGGTGCGATGCTGTGGGTCTGGTGTTGGCGGTGAGGCAGAGCATGTAGCAGGGTCCCTTCCTCAGGATGCCGGCGGAAGAAATGTGGTTATGCCGCGGCCCGGTGTCCACTGCGAGCAGAGCCGAGTGCATCACCGGTTTTTCGGCAGCCATCTTCCTGATGCCGCGCATGTACAGATTGAGATCTCAGTGGGCTCAGCTTCAGGAAAATGGCCGCCGAGATCTCAATCTGTGCCGAGCGGCCTCTGGCGGCCATTTCCCTGAAGCCAAGGACCGCTGAAATCTCAATCTGTGCATGCGCCACCTCCGGCAGTCCACGGCTTCAGGAAGATGCCTGCAGGGAAACCATCAATGCACTCTGCACCGTCCACCGTCGACACCGAGCCTCAACATCGCCACACCTCTGCCACCGCCGATACTGCTGCTACACCACTGCCGCAACCCTCCTGGTAAGCCTCCATTCGGACTATAAGACGCACCCCCTCCCCATTTTCCTCCCAAATTTTTTGGGGAAAAAGTGCGTCTTATAGTCTGAAAAATGCAGTAGTCACTATATCTAATAACCTCCTTTCTGATACTCTTGCCTCCATCTCTCAGATCAGTGCTTTGTTTTCTTCATTTCCAAGAAGTTCACTGCAGAAACATAAGGAACAATGCGGAATGTGTGACACTTTTCCCCTTATCCCCTCCGCCTTGTCTTTTGTCCCGGATGAATACATCTAGTCTATCTTAAGAACTACCTAGAGAAAGCCAAGCCCAGACCTCCACTTTTTATAGCAGTCCCATTGACAATTAACATTGCAGAGGTCAAGCAGGCGCACCTCTATTCCATTCAAGATGGTGCTCCGTAGAGAATGGCTCCCGAATTCTACGCTTGTAATTAGTGGAGGTCCCATTAGTTGAACCCCATTGATCTATAACTTGTCCCCTGTTGATATAAAATGGGTTGGGGATAACTTGCGATTTTGGAAATATCCCACTGAGTTCTTTCAGGCACCAGAGCTAAATCCTCTGCATCTCCTGCTGCTTCCTGTTTTTTATGGAAAAGATGGAAGGTTCATTGGAGTAGTGTCCATATAGGAGAACATTTAATTAATGATTCTTCCTGCAAAATGAAGGGGGCACAGTGTTTCAATGAGCCTAATGTGCCCTTCATTTTTTTACCAGTCATAGTACCATTCACAGTTGTGGCTATAGCTGGTAGCTTTGGACAGTGAGCGTCAGTTGCAGTTCATCCAGCTGATTGGGACAGTGCTAAGAGTTAGACTCTACATTATCAAATATCAATGACCTATCCTAAAAATAGAGCATTAATACAAAACCCCTTAAAGGGAATCTGTCACCCTAAATTGGCGGGATATTTAAATGATGGCAGTCAGGTCAGATGGGCAGTGTTTTGGGTACTTGCCTTAACATGTTGTTCGCCGCTGTCTCCATTATTTCTGGGAATTGCAGTCGTTGCCCTCCATATAACGCGCCTGCGCATTGCAATCTGCGGGCAAAGCATACTGCGCTTGCGCAATTCAAGATTGCAATGCGCAGGCGCGTTATATGGAGGGCGACGACTACAATTCCCAGAAATAATGGAGACAGCGGCGAACAACATGTTAAGGCAAGTACCCAAAACACTGCCCATCTGACCTGACTGCCATCATTTAAATATCCCGCCAATTTAGCGTGACCGATTCCCTTTTAAGATGGCCTGTCAGAAGTCACAAATTTTTTTGCTCTGATTTTATTTACGCTTCTCCCCTGAATTTTTTTGTTTTTTATTATTTTAAAATCCATCTTATGGATGAAGTAAATGCATGTGTAAGATACCCAAGTGAGGTAGTCGTGCGTGAGCTTCTGTTCCCACTCGCTTTGGCATCCTACAGACAACTGTGGGTCCTGGCTGGGTGTTAGTGTTGTGAGGGTCTTGTGCGTGTGCGGGCCGCCGGTATCTTGGCTGGCCGAGACCACGGGTTCCACAGATTAGTAAAGGAGACTTCTGTTCAAACATGGGAACTTTACTGAACTTGATGAGGGTTATATACAAAGGATAGCAAGTACACAGTCTTAAGCATGTTTCAATCACAGCAAGAAGCCTTTTCACTGAAATCATCCTTCCACTGTAGTCTACTCCAGGGCCGGTTCAGCACACTACTTTGCCCTTGTTCGTCAAAGCCTAGCTTGTAGCCACAGTACAGTTCAGCAAGTTTCTCTACACCTTTCAGCAGCTCAGTGTCCTATCGCTATAGACGCCCTGGATGTACGGCTCGGGACCCTCACTAGTCCCTCAGTCTCAGTCCTCTTTAGGTCCGTATCTTCTTCTGCGTTCATCAAGCTCATGGTTTCTCGTAACACATTGTCCTAGCCAAGGTCACCTTTAAGGTAGAAGGTCATTCTGCCTCCTCTGTCAGTTCCTAATCTTGCTACCTCATTGTCCCGTTGTCTCCTTTGCTGTAGTTCACCCAAACAGCAGCACTGCACACTTGTCACTTCTTCAGAACCTAGCTCCTTTCTCACTAACGTCAGGAAGTAGGTCACTTGCCCTAGCACCAAGCCCTGTCCCTGTGGGCTGGTCCCAACATTAACTCTCTCCCTGACCCTGCAGTTTATTGCTGGGGAAACATATTTATCTTCTTTACAAGGGGATGGTGCTTACAGGATCCTCTTGGGTGTGTCTTTGGGCTACTCTGAATAATTAACCTGTGAGCTACGCAGTTTTGTAAAAACCATGAAAATTAGCAAGAAATAGAAAGTCACATATCTCCAGAACCATACGTCTGATTTAAAAAAAAACAACTCAGAGCAACGGGAATAATAGAAGAGCAAACATTGGACATTCTTGATCTGGTGTCAGTGGGAAGGTGCATGCATTTACCTAAGTAAAAATGGAGATCAGAATTGAGACCATTTTACTCTTGGATGCAAGACGTTCACAACAATTTGGCATTTCTACCTCCCTTTATTTGATTTGGACTAGAACATGCCAGGTATTACAATTAGCTCACACCGCCTAAAACATATAAGTGCCGGCAGAATATACCGGTCATGTAGCAGATGGAGATTTTCTATATTTTAGGTAAACATCTACCCCGTAATGTACAATGTCTGACTGTCTGAATACTTTGTCATGAAAGTGGCAGGTTTTTCTCTGTAAATGTGACTGCTGTCAAATTATATGATCCTTATCAGGCAGGTTTGAATAGCGGCCCGGTGATTACACATCATGATAGCGAAGCAGAGTGCAATTCTACATTGTATGGCTCCTCAATTCACTGTACTGTGTGAAGGCTGATGGAGATAGAGGAACAGCCAGTTCCATCAATGCTCTTTTCAGAAATGGGTTTAACTATCGCACCTCCGGTGCACAGCAGGTAGCGAGACAGAACTTCTATGTCGTGTTATCTTGCAGGATTATTTATTCCAAGCTGCAAGTACATTGTGATTATGAGGATGAAACCCTACAAATACTAAATGGATAAATAGCAGAGGCCAAACTAATCATTTTCAACACTTGAGCCTACTATAACCTATAGAGTGCTTCACAAATTGCAAAGCTGGCCAGATTTTGGTAAGGCACAGCTAGGGGAGCGAGTTTTGACATGATTATACAACCAGCCATAACATGAAAGCATCTACAACTAATGTTTTGATGCCAAATAGCATTGGGCACCTTTAGGACTTCTTTAGTGGACAACACCATATTAAAAAGATGCGATGAGTCTACGCTAGAGATGAGCGAATCTTTTGAAATTTGAATTCTGCAGCTTCTTGGAATTTTTCCAACAATTTCTCTTTGCAGTAAATTGATTCACCAGCCCGTAATTGCCCTGAAAAACATGTATGACACTATTCTCTCCTCATTACACACTAATCTTCCTCACTGCTTTGCTATCATACACTATCAGCAGCATGGGTCTGGCTCTGGCATTTTAGCACATATGATGCTATGGCTTTTCTGAGAAAACATACTTTTAAAAGCAGTAACTTTGTGTCACAGGTGACTAATATACAGGTGCATCTCACAAATTAGAATATCATCAAAAAGTGAATTAATTTCAGTTCTTCAGTGCAAAAAGTGAAACTCATATATTATATAGGGTCATTACACACAGAGTGATCTATTTCAAGTGTTTATTTCTGTTAATGTTGATGATTATGGCTTACAGCCAATAAAAACCCAAAAGTCATTATCTCAGTAAATTAGAAAACTTTATAACACCAGCTTGAAAAAATGATTCTAAAATCTGAAATGCTGTCCTACTGAAATGTATGTTCAGTAAATGCACTCAATACTTGGTTGGGCTCCTTTGGCATCAATTACTGCATGTATGCGGTGTGATATGGAGGCGATCAGCAACCTGGGCTTCCATAACCCCTCAGCAGTGCCACAGGCTGATCGCCTCCTTGCCACGCTGCAATGATGCAGTAATTGATGCCAAAGGAGCCCCGACCAAGTATTGAGTGCATTTACTGAACATACATTTCCGTAGGCCACCGTAGCTTCTAATTTACTGAGATAATGACTTTTGGGTTTTCATTGGCTGTAAGCCATAATCATCAACAAACAGAAATAAACACTTGAAATAGATCACTCTGTGTGTAATGACTCTATATAATATGAGTTTCACTTTTTGTATTTAAGAACTGAAATTAACTTTTTGATGATATTCTAATTTTGTGAGATGCAACTGTATACAGTTTATATGTTTAAATGTACAGCTCTGGCAAAAATTAAGAGACCACTGCACAGTTTTATAAAAATCAGCTTCTCTACATGTCTGACAGCCATTCCATTCCAGTGTCAGTTGAATTTCAACCAGAGTACACCTCATTCTACTTAATGTGCTTCTGATTAGGTGATCACCTGAACCAAATCTTATTTAACCTCTTGCAATAGGACAAGCTGGATGGCAAAACAAGTGCTAGTAATATCCCAAAAGTAATAGGAATGAAAAAATAACTTTTAACCATGCCAAAGGAGTTGAAAAGAAAAGTTGTGTGGCCCAGCTATGTCAGGCACACATAATCCAGGAAAATGCACAGGAAGGTAACCGCAAAAGCTTGATATCCATTCACGTCACTCACACTTTCAGACACACCCATTAGGGGTATAAAAGGGAGTGACACGTAGTGTTCAGTGTTCAGTGTTCAGTGTTCAGTCAGACATTCAAGCCTTGGGAGACTCAGGAGTGAGTCATCCCTAGTTCAGTCAGTCAGCTTCCTGTCTTAGTACAGTGTAGTTCAGTGTCAGTCCAGTCTGGACTTGGAGGATACTGAGAGCTGTTCAGTGAGCTCTGGAGAAAGCTGACATTTCCATCAAAGCTACAAGTGCTTATGTTAAGAGCGAGAGCAGGGCGAAGGGCACAGTGGAGAAGATAGATGCTAGTGCACCAGGTACCGGATTACCTGCACTAATTCACCGGACACCGGGGTCCGAAGCGTTGCTAGCGCTTCACGCCTAGTAACAAGATAACCGGAGGCTTTCTGGACTACAGGTCGCAGAAGGTAGCCCTAAGCGCTGATACGTAAACGGAGTCAGGGGGAACAAGGACTTTTAGCAGGGCCCTGCATAGAGGGACTTTGTTCTTTCCAACATCTGAGAATCAGAGACAGAAAAGGCTCCACCACAATGTCGGCCGGGCGTTGCAGCTATTGAGAAAGCTGGAGATTGCAGAGTTAACTTCGCTTCATGCAAGTTTGGACTCAGATACATATGAAGTAAAGGAGGCCTCTAACCTGCTCAGCGGTTTCCCGAATGTGCATTCTCCACCCCGACCAGCTTCCCGGGACCTGCCTGAAACACCTACAAGTAAAGGTATGAAAAGAAGCTGCATTATGTGTGACTGAATTATTACCTACACCCTGCATCATCATCATAGACTTCCAGGGACCCGTCTCACCTGTGGGAGACTTACCACCCAGCTGCCCCCATAACATCCCCTGCGAAGATCCTTATAGCAGCGCTGGTCCAATTGATCAGATACCACAGGTGGCGTCACGAACTACCTATCCTTATAATCCCCTGTAAATATCCCCCATTGCATGACCGTCAGGGCCACGGAACGAGTCCCGCTGCCAGTGACATCTAACATAGAAATCAATGGGCTCGGCTCCGAGTACCCCATAGCCCTGGTATCCACACATGTGGTGCGTGTCAAAGTCTTGAGTGAGGAAAAGAAGGGCTAAATTCTGGCTTTACTAGCAGAGGGGCACAATGAGCATCATGTTGCCTACATCCTTAAAATTTCTAAGACGGCAGTCCATTACAACAAGGTCAAGCAGCAGACATTGGGGCCAACAAAGCTACAGACCGACAGAGGGTGAAAACGACTCTCCACTGACTGGGTTGACCATCATCTTATTCGAATGTCCCTCAGCCACCGCAGGATGACATCAAGTGACCTACAAAAGGAATGGCAAATGGTAGCTGGGGTGAAGTGCACGGCAAGAACAGTTTGTAACAGGCTCCTAGAGGCAGGGCTCAAGTCATGCAAAGCTAAAAAAAAGCCTTTCATCAATGAGACGCAAAGGAGAGCCAGGCTGAAGTTTGCCAAAGACCATAAGGATTGGACCATAGAGGACTGGAGTAAGGTAATCTTCTCTGATGCGTCTAATTTTCAGCTTTGCCCAACACCTGGTCGTCTAATAGTTAGACAGAGACCTGGAGAGGCGTACAAGCCAAAGTGTCTTGCACCCACTGTGAAATTTGGTGGAGGATCGGTGATGATCTGGGGATGCTTCAGGAAGGCTGGAATTGGGCAGGTTAATCTTTGCGAAGGACATATGAATCAAGCCGCATACAAGGTTATCCTGGAAAAAGAGTTGATTCCTTCTGCTCAGGCAATGTTCCCCAACTCTGAGGACTGGGTTTTCCAGCAGGACAATGCGCCATGCCACACAGCTAGATCAATCACTGTGTGGATGAAGGACCAACACATCAAATCCCTGTCATGGCCAGCCCAATCTCCAGACCTGAACCCCATTGAAAACCTCTGGAATGTAATCAAGAGAAAGATGGATAGTCACAAGCCATCAAACAAAGAAGAACTGCTTACATTTTTGGACCAGGAGTGGCATAAGGTCACCCAAAAGCAGTGTGAAAGACTGGTGGAAAGCATGCCAAGACGCATGAAAGATGTTATTTAAAATCATGGTTATTCCACAAAATATTGATTTCTGAACTCTTCCTGAGTTAAAACATTAGTATTCTGGTTTCTAAATTATTATGAACTTGATTTCCTAGCATTATTTGAGGTCTGCAAGCACTGCATTTTTTTGTTATTTTGACCATTTCTCATTTTCTGAAAATAAATACAAAATTTATTGCTTGGAAATTTGGAGACATCTTGTCAGTAGTTTACAGAATAAAAGAGCAATTTACATTTTACTCAAAAATATACCTATAAAGAGAAAAATCAGACAAACTGAAAATTTTGAAGTGTTCTTTTAATTTTTGCCAGAACTGTATAGTGGTTTTCTCTTCCTATCTTTATAGCTAAGCTATGAGTTCAGACGTTCTATCACTATCCAGATTCACTCCAAAATGGCAGCTGCATTCCCTGTTTCTGCTTTTATACAGGCTAAGAAAGTCCTTCTTGATTGGCTGTGCTATACCATATTAAATCTGCAAGCTAATATGTGATTATGAGGAAAATAAAGCCTGCCAGAGGTCATGTATTAATAAGGCTGTAATGTGCAGCTTATTGCCCCAACTATTTTTCATACCACATGGAATGACTGTTTTGACTAAAAGGGCATTTGAAGATATTTTATTCAATATAGAATAGTTAGAATATCTAACATTTAGTCCTGGTGTAATTTTATGTGGGGGAAGTTTTGCCTTTGGCTCGGCGTTGACTGCAACTTCTCCATCCTGTGTAGGAACAACCCTGCTGCTTACCATTTTGGACTAGTCCACAAAATCACATAGTCCTTGGTCGGCTTTTAAAAGTATGTTTTTTCTGAAACATCTCAACATTTCATAGTAAAACAAATGTTGCTGAAATAATGGAGCCAGACACTGACTCGTGCTGCCTGTGGTTTGAGAAAAACAAAAAACTGAACTGAAGTAGACTTGAATGACATGCAAGATGTAGAAGCATGTTCACACTGGCCATAAAAGCAAGCAAAAACAAGGGAAAAAGCAATGTGTGTATATACCCTAATGAAAATAAATAAGTAAAAAAGCAAGTGCATTAAATAATTAACATAGGGTACTTAGTAAACACTGTTTTGATCAAAAAAGCATAAAGCTGTCCCACCAAGGCAAGGTGTACCCATTTGAGACAGTCACTACACTCTCTAAGGTTAAAACCTACCTGGTGTGAATAGTGGCAGAGAGTCTGGGTCCCAAATGGACACCCAGCTTCAGAGGGACTATATATGAACTACACAGCTCAGTAGAAAGGAGGCCACACCTATTTGTACTGAATACAAAAATGCTAAAGAAAAACAAAAAACTGAACTAAAGTAGACTTGAATGACATGCAAGATGTAGAAGCATGTTCACATCTTGCATGTCATTCAAGTCTACTTCAGTTCAGTTTTTTGTTTTTCTTTAGCATTTTTGTATTCAGTACAAATAGGTGTGGCCTCCTTTCTACTGAGCTGGGTGTCCATTTGGGACCCAGACTCTCTGCCACTATTCACACCAGGTAGGTTTTAACCTTAGAGAGTGTAGTGACTGTCTCAAATGGGTACACCTTGCCGTGGTGGGACAGCTTTATGCTTTTTTGATCAAAACAGTGTTTACTAAGTACCCTATGTTAATTATTTAATGCACTTGCTTTTTTACTTATTTATTTTCATTAGGGTATATACACACATTGCTTTTTCCCTTGTTTTTGCTTGCCTGTGGTTTGAGCAGCAACACTGATTAATGCTGCCTGTGGTTTGGGCAGCATGAATCAGCTGTCAGCTTCCCTTTAAAAAGTGCCACCTATAGGAAGTAGCAATCCTAGAAATCAATGTCGACCCTTTAACGAGCCTTGTCACATGACATAGGATAAAATCCAAAACCAGAATCTCAGTTTGCAGACACTGTGTTTTGTGGTACTGCCCCTCGTCAGTGTAAAGTATGAGGTCTGGTCAGGCTTAGTGAGAGGCGTCTGACCTGTATCCAAGGGGTATTGTTTATCCCAGTGGAGCATTGCGGCTTAAGTCTCCTCATATCGGCATACTTGACATGTCACTCTCCGCAAGGAGAAACAATGAAAGGTTTAAAAGTCAACTGCACAATATATTGTTGAGTGTCAGAGAAAACATTAAGATCCATAACATATCTCAAAAAAGGGTGCATTCGCCCCCCTCCTCTCACGCAAAATCTGTCAAAGAGACAGAGCTTGCAATCTAAGACTCCTTGATGTAGAATTGCACAGTGGAGATAGGGAAGTGAGGAAATTACGTATAGCTGGGAAGTAACAAATCTAAGTAAAATTCTTTTTGAAGCCCAGACTCCTTCCAGTGCCTGACTGAAAGAGGATATCTATTGTGGGGAAACAGCCATAGAGTCTAAGATTTGAAAGGAAGAGGAGCAAATATCTAACACCTTTAGAGGTAACTATTGTTACCTCAAAGGAAATCTTACATTTGCAGCCAGTCGATTCAATGCCGATGGAAAGTTATGAATATTGGGGTTTGTATAGATCCTATATTGATGGGACGTACATTTGCACTTTAGGACTAATCGGGGAAAAATATGCTTTTTTTTTCACAACTGTGACACCTGCCTATAAGCCCCAAATCAATAGTGGCTAGATAGCTGTCAAAAACCATGCCATGTTTACAATATATGGAAAGGTAAAGTCCCAATAAAAAATATGGCGCGATATTGAACTTCTGCAATCGTCAGGAGTGAAGACATTGTTAATGTTGTGAATTTCCTAAAATCCTGAAGGGTTGACAACATCCCACAACTCTGCCCACATAAGGTCATCCTGTGGAGGTGTGTTGGTGTAACGCGTGTGTGTGTGTATGTGTGTATATATATATATTATATATATATATATATATATATATATATATATGTAATTCCATTTGTTGGAATCGGAAGTGTATGTACCATACGCTCACTGTTTGTTCTCCAATAACTGGCCAATTAGTGATAACAGCCGCAGCCTCATCTGTTAATTGTCTGAAAATTGTGTAATTGTCCTGACGATAGGGGGCAGCAGAGAGATATTTACCTCATATAACATCTACGGAATATGATATCACATGGAATATAGTTTCTTGTATAATTAATTCATATTTAAAATTTGTATTTCAAGCTCCAGAAGTTTTCCAGTCGTTTATGGAGGTGGGGTCTGGATACTCGTATCCTGTGGATTGGTGGTCATTAGGGATTACAGCTTATGAACTCCTCAGAGGTTGGGTAAGTGGATCTGTAACTATTATTTTGAACAAAACCTCTCCTGAGGACTTCCTCTTTAGTAAGATCTCCCACTTATCTTGGCCAGATTGCCATCTTCTTTGAGAAGACCACACAACCTAGAAGCCCACTTTCCAATGTATCGGGTGGTAGTCACAAAAAGGTTCACTTTATTTAGAATCAATGAAACACACATCCCATAATATTATATCACTGGCCATTGCTAAAAATAATCTTGCCCTCTTCAGTAAATCTTCGGCTTTTACAGAAACATTCCAACAATCAAATGTGTATGAAGGCCCATTAACAGGGATGCACAAAGATTGGATGTGTTGGGTGTCAAAAATGATTTTCTTGCTCCTAGATGGTGTCTGAGTGGCCCCTCTCCCTATAAAAAAAAAACATGCATGCTTGGCCTATGTAGGCTTGAATGTTTATTGGTTAGTCCATGGGTAAGATACCTGTCTTATGTGTATGAAGTATTATGGAGAATATTTTCTTACATTGCCATGTCTCCAGCAAACCAATTTGTCCCAAACATCTGCACAGTTTTGCCTGTGATTGATGCTCACTCTATATTGTGAGGCAGTGACTGGTGTTACAGGTAGGGTCACTGTTTGTTCTCCCCGGGATGTGCACGGAGGCGTATGAAAGCCATAGGAGTGCATGGCAGTCATGGGCATAGCTGTGACTGCAATGCAGACTAAAAATAAAATAAATACTAGCCTTGGACATGCTAGTGTTCAAGGCAGGTTCAGGGAAAACCTGCTCTGGGTATTTTTTGTGTTTGAAACAGACTGTAGTATGTTAGTGTTGCAGTCCATTTCATTCCCGGCTCGGGTTTTCCATGTGCCTGAAGGGCACAGGTTCCTTTGTTAAAAGCCCTGCAGGAAAGGGTATGGGTGTGTAAGGTCAGGGTCAGAATCAGTGTCAGGCCGGTGTCACACTTGCGTGTGTGATGCGAGAAACTCGCGCAAGCCTCCCGCATCAACACCTGGCACTGCCGCCAGCACTCAGACTGGAGTGTGCGGCTGCATAGAAATACATGCAGCCGCACGCTCCAGTCCGAGTGCCGGCGGCAGTGCCAGGTGTTGATGCAAGAGACTCATACGAGTTTCTCGCATCACACACGCAAGTGTGACACCAGCCTCAGTCTGGTGTTTGGTGGAGAACAGAGCAGTTGGCTCTGCAGCTCTCCACCTGTGTGAGGCAACACAGGCCAGCGGCACCAAGAGGCCTGGCACCCACAGCATACACAGCGGTGCTGTCGTCCACGGTAACTGGTCAGAGGAAGACTGGCTTGTGTAACGACTGCAAACAGGAGGATATCATGGATTGTGTATGGCTGTGAGTAAGAGACATTGACATGGCAGTGCAGTCACCCACGGTAACTGGACAAAGGGAAGTCCAGCGTGTTTAGTGACTGTGTAAACTGAAGGAGATCATGTCTTGTGAAAAGCTGTGAGTAAGAGACATTGACACGGCGGTGCAGTCGCCCACGGTAACTGGACAAAGGGAGGTCCAGCGTGTTTAGTGGCTGTGTAAACGGAAAGATGCCGTGTAGTATGTAGTGCTGTGAAATGGACACTAATACTAAACACTAAAATTATATGAACCTGTGTGAAGTGGACAATGATATGGTATGCACTTGTGTGAATTTGGACATTTAATGCTGTGAAGAAACACATTAAAGGAGTTGTGTGTTTGAACTTTGTGGGTTACTGCCTCATCACTGCACAAGTGTGCTACCTGTGCATCGCATATTTTGGAAAGAATGCAGGCAGTATGAACTGAGGCATACCCCAAAGAGTGCTGCATGTCGGTGAGCAAGCCAGTTGGAAAAATGGAGGAGCTTTTAAAACAGGTGGTCCTCATTCAGCAGCAGCTGAAGCTGCAGTTCCAGCGGCAGCAGCAAGAAGTGCTGCAGTTTTAGCAGCAGCAAGAGCATCACTGCAGTTGCAGCGGAAGCAGCAGAGAACGTGTGAGGTGATTTTGCAGCTGGTTGTAGCCCTGCAAGAGGAGACCCCTAAGGTGAGGGGCGATCAGCGGATGTTTATTAAGTGTTGGCGGTGTCAAGGGTCCGGACATATCGCTATCAACTGCCCTCTGATATCTGAATCCACAGACTGCGGGTATACCCACGTGAATCTATGTATGCCCAGCCAGTCTGCTCCAACCAAAAGTGATGCCCAGCTCTGCCAGGTACTTGCGAACGGGTGCCAAACGGACGCTCTCCTGGACTCAGGGAGCAGAGTGTCTTTAGTCCATAGGGGAGCAGAGTGACTTTAGTCCATGGGGGAGCAGAGTGACTTTGGTCCATAGGTTCCTTGTTGCCGGGGACACCCCGGCACCCTCGTTGATCAGATGTTCCTGTTGAGGCCAGATACGATCACTCATGGAGCTGCACAGCACAGCTCTGTCAACTGCATACTGCCCACATCCGGGCACTGCAAATCCGCCACAATTCGAATTAATGGGAGTTGATCTGGAGTACCTCGCTGAGGACACTATGCAGATGACGGAGCTGTGCTACTCCAGACAACCCCTTTAACGTTTCTATTTTTGCAAGAATTCTTACTTTGCATTATATATATAATATATACTATATATATTGTAATGTTATATTTACTGTGTGTGTACAATATGTGTGTATATATATATATATATATATATATATATATATATATATATATATATATATACACAGAGTGGTCCAAAAGTAGGTGGACAGATAATAATAACATTTATTTTGATTTATATATAAAATTACATTTACTAACACAAGCATAACATTGACAATTACATTTTATTCTGAACAATATTACAAAAGCCCTTAAATTTTATCAACGCAGGTGCTCAAACTGTTTTCCATCACAACTTGCACAGCTTTGAAGTCATAACCCTATTACACATACTGTCCACCTACTTTTGGACCACCCTGTATGTATATATATATATACAGTACAGACCAAAAGTTTGGACACACCTTCTCATTCAAAGATTTTTCTGTATTTTCATGACTATGAAAATTGTAGAATCACACTGAAGGCATCAAAACTATGAATTAACACATGTGGAATTATACATTACACTTTACAAAAAAGTGTGAAACATCTGAAAATATGTCTTATATTCTAGGTTCTTCATAGTAGCCACCATTTGCTTTGATTACTGCTTTGCACGCAGAAAAGTTGAACGGCTGGACTCTACATGCCTGGTTCCCACCGTGAAGCATGGAGGAGGTGGTGTGATGGTGTGGGGGTGCTTTGCTGGTGACACTGTTGGGGATTTATTCAAAATTGAAGCAGTGAGCGGTCCAGCTCACTCCAAACCATCTCGATTGGGTTCAGGTCTGGTGACTGTGGAGGCCAGGTCATCTGGCATAGCACCCCAACACTCTCCTTCTTGGTCAAATAGCCCTTACACAGCCTGGAGGTGTGTTTGGGGTCATTGTCCTGTTGAAAAATAAATGATGGTCCAACTAAATGCAAACCGGATGGAATAGCATGCCGCTGCAAGATGCTGTGGTAGCCATGCTGGTTCAGTATGCCTTCAATTTTGAATAAATCCCCAACAGTGTCACCAGCAAAGCACCCCCACACCATCACACCTCCTCCTCCATGCTTCACGGTGGGAACCAGGCATGTAGAGTCCATCCGTTCACCTTTTCTGCGTGCAAAGCAGTAATCAAAGCAAAAGGTGGCTACATTGAAGAACCTAGAATATAAGACATATTTTCAGTTGTTTCACACTTTTTTGTAAAGTGTAATGTATAATTCCACATGTGTTAATTCATAGTTTTGATGCCTTCTGTGTGATTCTACAATTTTCATAGCCATGAAAATACAGAAAAATCTTTCAATGAGAAGGTGTGTCCAAACTTTTGGTCTGTACTGTATATACATACACACACAGTATATATAACATTACAATACATCAGCTACTGCTTCTTTACTTCCGTCTTTAATAAAATATATGATGCATGTGTCTTATATTCAGCTATAAAGACTATACTATATTATATTATAATATATTAAACAGATTTACCACCGAATTCTCTTTTTTTTTTCTAGAGGCCTTATGAAATCCATTCAACTACTCCAATAGATGATATTCTTAACATGTTCAAGATAGAAAGAGTGCATTATTCCTCCACGTGGTGTAAAAACATGGTGGTGTTACTTAAAAAGGTAATATTTTATTCATACTTTCATTGATTGCATATAGTGTTTAATATGTGTTTACATGTATGCAGCAGTTTATATAAAATCTGAAATAAAAAAGAGAGACATAGGACTATGTAGGTCACACAAAGGCAACCAGATTTAACAGAAGAAATGTGTACAGCAGCCTCAACGCGCCCAGGGGGATCTAGGACAAGTGAATGAATAATAACATTGTACAGAGACCATACATAGAACCAATGCACTGTAACCAAAAAGAATTCAACCATAATATGAGTACGACAATAGTGACTGAATAATGTCACCCAGGACTGCTGCTAGAAATTTCAGGGCTCCATACTGACAAACTTTTCGGGCCCCCTTGAGACTCCGCCCACGCTCCACCCCAGACCCTCTTACACCCCTCGAAACTTTCGCAGTCCCACCGCCCACTCTTGGAAAAACTTGACTTCTGCCCAACATCCTCACCAATCACACATTAACAGTTCCTATCGAACATCATATCTCATACATAGCCATCAGCTTTTGTTTTTGCCAAAATACTTTTCAAGCCTGCCACCACGACAAGCTAGACTTTTTGGTAGCACTCTTTAGTTGAAGTTTTTCATCTTCGCTTTTTTAATTTATCCAGCACAGACGGCCAATCAGCACATTCCCCAAATTCTATACTTCGCAGCTTTATACAAATGTGCACCTACCATTAATATACAGTATAATTAGTTATTATGCAACCCACAATTCTAATTATATATTGTAATCCACCACTGTGCCCCCACTAACTATACATAGCCACTTTCCCCAACCAATAAAAACATAAATGAATTAGCAAATGTAGTCTTTCCCCTATTCATTACCAGTCACACTCTGTCATCCTCAACGCCCCCCACTCTGTACCTATCACTCCCGGATTCATATATTTACATGTACGGCACTCCTGTGCCCCAATTCATTATGTCATGTCCTCTGTCTCTACCACCCCCACCCTTAATTCATCATCATTTGTTGTCTTCCACCATCAATTCATTTACAGTGGGTACAGAAAGTATTCAGACCCCTTTAAATTTTTCACTCTTTGCTTTATTGCAGCCATTTGGCAAATTCAAAAAAGTTCATTTTTGTTCTCATTAATGTACACTCTGCACCCCATGTTGATTGAACAAAAACAGAAATGTAGAAATTTTTGCAAATTTATTAAAAAAGCAAAACTGAAATATCACATGGTCATAAGTATTCAGACCCTTTGCTCAGACACTCATATTTAAGTCACATGCTGTCCAATTCCTTGCGATCCTCCTTGAGATGGTTCTAATCCTTCATTGGAGTCCAGCTGTGTTTAATTAAACTGATAGGACTCGATTTGTAAAAGGCACACACCTGTCTATATAAGACCTCACAACTCACAGTGCATGTCAGACCAAATGAGAATCATGAGGTCAAAGGAACTGGCCAAGGAGCTCAGAGACAGAATTGTGGCAAGGCACAGATCTGGCCAAGGTTACAAAAGAGATTCTGCAGTACTCAAGGTTCCTAAGAGCACAGTGGCCTCCATAATCCTTAAATGGAAGAAGTTTGGGACCACCAGAAGTCTTGCTAGACCTGGCCGTCCAGCCAAACTGAGCAATCGTGGGAGAAGAGCCTTGGTGAGAGAGGTAAAGATGAACCCCAAGATCACTGTGGCTGAGCTCCACAGATGCAGTAGGGAGATGGGAGAAAGTTCCACAAAGTCACCTATCACTGCAGCCCTCCACCAGTCGGGCCTCAATGGCAGAGTGGCCCAACGGAAGCCTCTCCTCAGTGCATGACATATGAAAACCCCCATAGAGTTTGCTAAAAAACACATGAAGGACTCCCAGATTATGAGAAATAAGATTCTCTGGTCTGATGAGACGAAGATAGAACTTTTTGGTGATAATTCTAAACGGTATGTGTGGAGAAAACCAGGCACTGCTCATCACCTGCCCAATACAATCCCAACAGTGAAACATGGTGGTGGCAGCATCATGCTATGGGGGTGTTTTTCAGCTGCTGGAACAAGACGACTGGTCGCAATTGAAGGAAACATGAATGCGGCCAAGTACAGAGATATCTTGGATGAAAACTTCTTCAAGAGTGCTCTGGAACTCAGAGTTGGCCGAAGGTTCACCTTCCAACAAGACAATGACCCTAAGCACACAGCTAAAATAACAAAGGAGTGGCTTCAGAACAACTCTGTGATCATTCTTGACTGGCCCAGCCAAAGCCCTGACGTAAACCCAATTGAGCATCTCTGGAGACCTGAAAATGGCTGTCCACCAATGTTCACCATCCAACCTGACGGAACTGGAGAGGATCTGCAAGGAAGAATGGCAGAGGATCCCCAAATCCAGGTGTGATTAACTTGTTGCATCATTCCCAAGAAGACTCATTGCTGTACTAGCTCAAAAGGTGCTTCTACTCAATTCTGAGCAAAGGGTCTGAATACTTATGACCATGTGATATTTGAGTTTTTCTTTTTTAATAAGTTTGCAAAAATTTCTACATTTGTTTCTTTCAGTCAAGAAGTGGTGCAGAGTGTACATTAATAAGAAAAAAATGAACTTTTTTGAATTTACCAAATGGCTGCAATGAAACAAAGAGTGAAAAAAAATAAAGGGGTCTGAATACTTTCCGTATCCACTGTATTTTGCTTGTTTTCCACTCTCAATTATCATTTGCTCTCCCCATCCTCAGTTCTTTACCATTTGCTCTCCTCACCCCCATGTTCAATTCATCATGTGCTGTCCCCCACCTTTAATTCATCATTTGCTCTCCCGACCCTCAATTTATCATTTGCTCTCCATCTCCCACCTTCAATTCATCATTTGCTCTCCTCCAACTCCCAGTACATCATTTGCTCTCCCCCCCACTCCCAATTCATCATTTGCTCTCCCCACCCTCCCACTCCCAATTCATCATTTGCTCCTCCTACTCCCAATTCAGCATTTGCTCTCTAGACCCCAATTCATCATTTGCTCTCCCCACCCCCTCTACCAATTCCTCATTTGCCCTCAGGTCCCAATTCGTCATTTGCTCTCCTCCCACGCCCAATTTGTAATTTGCTCTTCCCCCACTCCCAAATCATCATTTGCTACCCCCAACTCCCAATTCATCACTTGCTGTCCCCCAAAACCATTTAATTAATTCTATTAAAAAAAAACCTTTTCTATACTTACCTCTTATACGATCCCCTGCAACTCTACTTCTGGACTGTTATCTTGGCGCTCTTACATCACGGTGCATACGCGATGAGCAGCACATCACAGAGGAGGCGGAGGGACTCTCTTTAAGCTGCACGGCAATCACGGCCATGAGAACTCCAAGTCTCCCTGCGCAGAGATGCACACGATATCCTGGGGACCGGTGAGCAGAAGCACAAAAGAGGGGGGCCGGACCAGGTCCGGGCCTCCCCTTTACTTCTGTTCACTGGCCCCATACAGCAGTGAGGGCAGTAATGCCCTGATGTTGGCCCTGAAGCCACTATACAATGACTGAATAATACTTCTACACAGAGTGAGAATAATAACACCATACAATGAATGAATCATACTGCTGCAAAGAATGCGAACACAGCGCAAATAATACCATTATGCAGTGACTGAATAATACTACTGTACAGAGTGTGAATAATACAACTTTACAATGGCTGAATAATGCTACTGCTCAGAGAATATTACCCCCATGTAATGAATGAATAATACTACAGCACTGAGAGTAAATAATACCACTATACAATGACTGAATAATACTAAGGCACAGAGAGTGAATAATACCACCATACAGTGACTGAATAATACTTCTTTACAGTAAATAATACCAACATATTGGAATGAATAATAATTCTGTATAGTGTCTGATAATGCTGCCTTACAATGAATAAATAATACCACCATACAGTGACTAACTAATAACACTATACAATGACTGAATGATACCACCATATAGTGACCAAATAATACTGTTCCTCCAATGATATGGTGATATTAATAACATTTATATAAAGATGATAGCCTTTCATTTTTTATATAGTTGTCTAAATTGGTGAAAAAAATGATCATATAAAAGAAAACTTCTTTCTGCTTCTTCAGACCCTAATAAATCATTGCTTGCCTACATGCAGCTGGCACCGCTCCCCATTGACCTTGCCGCAGAGAACTAATCCTAAGTGAGTTATGATATAGATAATAAATTGTGCAGGTATGATCCATTTTTCATTAGCTACTACAGTAAAGAAGTACCTTCAGATGTGGCCCTAGGAGACCGCCTTCAGATATGGCCCTAGGAGATCGCCTTCAGATGTGGCCCTAGGAGACCTCCTTCAGATGTGGCCCTAGGAGACCGCCTTCAGATGTGGCCCTAGGAGACCGCCTTCAGATATGGCCCTAGGAGATCGCCTTCAGATGTGGCCCTAGGAGACCTCCTTCAGATATGGCCCTAGGAGACCGCCTTCAGATGTGGCCCTAGGAGACCTCCTTCAGATGTGGCCCTAAGAGACCTCCTTCAGATATGGCCCTAGGAGACCGCCTTCAGATGTGGCTCTAGGTGCCCTCCTTCAGATGTGGCCCTAGGAGACCTCCTTCAGATATGGCCCTAGGAGACCGCCTTCAGATGTGGCTCTAGGTGCCCTCCTTCAGATGTGACCCTAGGAGACCGACTTCAGATGTGGCTCTAGGAGACTGCCTTCAGATGTGGCCATAGGAGACCTCCTTCAGATGTGGCTCTAGGAGACCGCCTTCAGATGTGGCCCCAGGAGACTTCCTGCATTTACAGTTCCCTTTGGAATATTGCATCTTTGCTAATTCTAACTCTATCACATTAGTTATTTAGAATCTCCAAAAGTAGGTCTATTACATAGAAATTGTAAGAAAGGAGTCAGTTGATATTTCACAACGGATAACAGTGCTGACAATTTATATGATGTTTTTCCTACAATACGTCCTTGAAAATACCTTATGTTTTGGAGCTGCTACTTGAGACCACACTTCTGTGAACACAGAACGGAAAATGTTCCCTGATTAACCAGCAGACATTAAACGCAGTTGACAGATCTCTTCTCAGAGCTACTCATCTGAATGTTATCATCAAAGCTATTCTGACAATATGGAAAAGATTTCACAATATGAAGAGAAGGTTTCTTTATCCAGTGCTGATTTCGCTATCAAAAGCAAAAATATGAAAAAACATAAATTTGCCACTTTTTATGTGCATGGGGCAGGATTTTTGCTTCAGTAAGTCAGAGTTGTAAACAAAGGAGGATTGATGGGAGAGGAGTGGATTCACTCAAGGAATAATTCTACGTCACTGACAAATCTCACTGGCCAATATTGACAAGTTCGGCCAACAGCCCAATGTGTATGGGGTCCAATGAAAAATTATTGTTGGGGAGGGGAGAATCCTGTCTGTAGCATTTCGGACTGCAAACCTTTTTTATCTCCCAGGAAAAAAATCCTTGATTAAAGATGTCACAGCTTCTTTCTTAGTGAACACAGGAGCGCTCAGCACGAGAATTGGGCAAGATAGCTTCAGGTCAAACATTTAATCGAACCATTGTTCAGCTGACAGCTCTTTAATGTGTATGGGAGCTTAAATCAAACACTTGTTCATCTGACATATATGGCCCCATTCAAACATCTGTATTTTCAATCTTTGTTCGCATTGGACACTGACCGTAAAATGATCTGTTATCAAATTAAGGATTACTATATCTCTATTACTACAAGAATTAGAATATTTACATGAATACAGAACCAGAATCAGTAGCTGAAAGCATTAATAGAATCACAATCAATGCATGAATGCATCTACAAAACCATCATCAGTACATGAATACAGCTTCAAAACCAGTCACTATGTTAATATATCTCCATAATCAGTCAGTACATGAGTACAACCTCAAAACCCTTGTAATTGGTACATAAATGCAGCACCATTACCCTCATTAATAAGTGATAACATCACCAGAACAACCATCAGTACATTAATACAGTATCAGAACCAGCATCAGTACATGTATATATCACTAGAACCACCATCAGTACCTGAGTACTGCACCAGAACCATTATTAATACATAAATTCATAACTAGAATCATTATTAGAACATGAATACAACACCAGAGCCACCATCAGTACATGAAAACATCACAATAACCACCATCAATACATGAATGTAGTAGCAGAACCATTATCAGTACATGAATGCAGTACCAGAAACATCAATACAAAAATACATCACCAGAGCTACCATCATTGCATGACTAAAATATGAAAACTGCCATCAATACAGTAATACAGCACCAGAACCACCATCAGGACAAGAATACAACACCAAAATTATTATCAGTACATACATACATCACTAGAACCATCATCAGTACAGCAATATATCACACAAACCACTATCTGTGCATGGCCAGGGTCACACAAAACATCTAAAAAATTGGACCGTTTTAGTCGGACGATTATTGCACAAAACTTTCATGAACATTGATCCGTCTGTCTTCCGATTCTCCTGCGATGATACGATTTAGTCGCATCTGAGCGTACGTTTCACATCCGATTGACATCCGACTTGCGATTTTTTGTCGCAGCCTAACAAAATGGACAAATAACGGTTTTCAGGGCTTAAAACTAATTTAAATCTTCAGCCATACCCAACAGTTGTGAGCCTCCCAACTTTGCAGTGGACTCATTGGGTTATTTGTGCTTAGTGCTTTATTGCTTTGTCACAAACATGAGCGACAGACTGATCTTTAATACCACTGAGCGTGTGCTGTACAATTGGATTATATCCAGACGATTTGGGGAGCCATACCCTGTGATTGCAGATCCCAGAAGCCGCAGAAGAATGTGGGTCCATCCACTTTTGAGGCAAAGGATAAGTAAAGGGCATTTTCACCGTCTCTATTTGTCGCTGCGTACCCATCCCGACAAGTTTTTTTAATATTGTCGAATGAGCCTTGGTACGTTCGATAAGTTGCTGGAGATTGTGCGCCCTGGGATAACCTTTCAGGACACCAGGATGCGTCCAGCTATTTCTGCTGAGGAACGGCTTCTCCTAACATTACGGTATGTGTGTCAACGATATGTTGATGATGTTTTCCACAACATAGCTACTTTCCCAGTGTTGTAACTTACTTATTGTTAACATATTGTCAGGTATGTTATTATCACGCTTACCCATCTTAATTATTTGCTTGTGTGTAACCCACAGAAGGCATGTCATCTCATTGCATTTAGTGCATGCATGCTTTTCTAAACTGAGCCATTGTAAGTGTTGGGAATGCTGTGCTTGGTGTTTGCTGTGCTGATGTGTACATGTTTTGTCTTCTTTGTGTATTGCAGGTTCCTTTCCACTGGCCTGTCATACGCTGCTCTGCACTTAGAGCTTTCAATTGGCAAATCCACCATATCAGGCATTGTCCGCTGTACTTGTGTAGAAATTTGGTCCAGACTACATGAAGAGGTCATGCCTGAGCCCAAAATGCCTGACTGGTTGAGGATTGCACGTGGATTTGAAGACACGTGCCAGTTTCCACACTGTATTGGAGCCCTGGACGGGAAGCATATTCGTGTGCGTAAGCCGCCGAACTCTGGGTCCCAATTCTACAATTATAAACAATTTTTTTCTGTAGTCTTGTTGGCCTTGGTCGACAGTAACTACCGCTTTATAATTGTAGACATTGGGGCCTATGGAAGGACTGGAGACTCCAGAGTTTTCAATTCTTCCATTATGGGTCGGCGGCTACGCAATAACCAATTGGACCTACCACCACCATGTCAACTTCCAGACTTCAATCTGGAACCAGTGCTGTTGTGAATGGGTTTGAGATGAGTTCTGAGCAGAGGCTCCCTCTGGTGGTTACAAGCGGTGCTAGTGAAGATTGTGAGGACTGGGAATCAGGTGTTACTGACTGGTCTTATATAAGGGAGTCATTTTCCCATCAGGGTTGCCGGTGAGCAATTGTTCTGGTCTGAATCCTTCATTCCAGTTTCCCTTGTAGCCTGCTGTGTCGTGTCTGCATCTCCTGCTAACAGATAAGACTTTTTCTTCTTTTGTGTTTGTGCTATATTTTTGCATTTTGTCCTGCACTTCTGTGGGGGCCTTCAGGGTCCCCTCCGGGGGCTTTTGCCCTCTCAGTTTAGTTCAGCCACTGAGTTTTGTACTTTTGCTTTTTCCAGTTTTTTCAGTGGTTGCTGTTTTGATTTTGTTACACCAGAGAACTAATTTAGGTGGTAGAGGTCGTGTGATCTCAGGTGATTTTGAAATTAGTAGAGTTGGTGCTTTTCAGGGTTTTCTGGGATTGCAGTAAGTACCCTTCCTATCCTTTTCTATTTAGATAGTTTTGGCCCCGGCGTTTGCTCATACTGTTTTCTTTCTGTGTCAGTATTTCCTCTTGTCTAACCGCCATTACATGTTTGGGGGCTTTCTATTATCTTTGGGGTTCTGCTCCGGGGCAGATAGCTTTCCTATTTCTATCTTTAGGTGTAGTTAGTTTCTCAGGCTGTGACGAGGCGTCTAGGACCAACGTAGGAACGCTCCACGGCTGCCTCTGGTTGTGGTGGTTAGTCAGGGTACTGCAATCTCATAGATTCCAACTGCTCTGGTGTATTGCCTTTTTTACCTGCACTCCTCAGCTACCGAAACATAACAGTATCACCGGCCTAAAAATTGAAAATTGTATGGTACTCACAGAAGGGAAAAAATATTGTGAAAGAAAAAAGGTTGTCAGAGTTGTCAGAGATATTTTTCTGTTTGTTGCATTTTTTTTTCCCTCTGTATCTCTGGGTGCTGGGGAGGATCTTTTCTCCCAATGGAGTTTGCACAGTTGTCTGGCCGTGTGGATCAGCTTGCCACTGAGGTTCAGAGTATTGCTGCATATCTTGCTAGGTTGCCTGTTGTGGAACCTAGGATCCCCATGCCAGATTTGTTTTTAGGGGATCGAGCTAAGTTTCAGAATTTCAAAAATAATTGTAAATTGTTTTTTGCCTTAAAATCTAAGTCCTCAGGAAACGCAGCGCAGCAGGTTCAAATTATCATCTCTCTCCTGCGCGGCGATCCTCAGGATTGGGCTTTTTCCCTGATACCTGGGGATCCTGTTTTGAGTGATGTTGATGCATTTTTTCAGGCTTTGGGGTTATTGTACGATGAGCCTAATGTCACTGATCAAGCTGAAAAAGCCTTGTTGGCATTAAATCAGGGGCTTGATGACGCTGAGTTATACTGTCAGAGATTCCGTAGGTGGGCAGTCCTGACCAAATGGAATGACGACGCTTTGGCAGCCCTTTTCCGGAAGGGTCTGTCAGATAATGTAAAGGATGTTATGGTGGGATTCCCTGTCCCCTCTGGTCTCAATGATTCTATGTCATTAGCGATTCAAATTGACAGACGTTTGCGTGAGCGGAGAAGTATGCGTGGAATGGTGTTGCCTTGTGAACCAGCTTCTGAACCCATGCAGTGTGATAGAGTGGTGTCTGGGGCACAGCGTCATGAGTTTCGAAAGCGCAATGGGTTATGTTTCTACTGTGGTGATGCCTCTCATGCTATTTCAGTCTGCCCTAAGCGGGGAAGACGTTTTGCACGCTCAGTTGTCTTGGGTAGTGTTCAGACTAAGTTTTTATTAACTGTCACTCTGATATGCTCTCTGTCCTCATTTTCTGCTCAGGCTTTCGTTGATTCTGGAGCAGCTATTAACCTGATGGATTATGATTTTGCTAAACGTTGTGGGTTTCCCTTGATACCCCTACAGAAGTCTATTCCCCTACTGGGGATCGATTCTACCCCTTTGGCTGAGAATAAACCCCAGTTTTCTACTCAGGTGATAATGAGGGTTGAACCTGATCACCAGGAGTGCTGCAAATTTTTGGTTCTATATAATCTGCATGACATTATCGTGCTGGGTTTCCCTTGGTTACAGTCTCATAATCCTGTTTTGGATTGGAAATCTGTGTCTGTAACCAGTTGGAGCTGCCAATGTGTTAATACCAACACTCCTGTTTTTTCTGCCTTCCCCCAGGCTCAGGATGTTCCTGACTTTTTGATTGATTTTTCTGATGTGTTTAGCGAAAGTAAATCTGCATCCTTGCCTCCCCATAGGAGCTATGACAGCGCTATTGAATTAGTGCCGGGTAGTAAATTCCCTAAAGGTCGCCTTTTTAACTTGTCTGTACCTGAACATGACGCTATGCGGTCTTATATCAAGGAATCATTGGAAAAGGGTCATATCAGACCATCCTCTTCACCCTTAGGTGCCGGTTTTTTCTTTGTGGCCAAAAAAGATGGTTCATTAAGGCCGTGTATTGATTATCGTCTCTTGAACAATATTACTGTGAAATATCAATACCCGTTACCCTTGATTTCTGACCTGTTTTCCAGGGTGAAAAACGCTACTTGGTTTACCAAGCTTGACCTCAGGGGGGCGTATAACCTTATTCGCATTAAGCACGGGGATGAATGGAAGACGGCATTCAATACCCCTGAAGGGCATTTTGAGTACCTAGTGATGCCCTTTGGGCTCACTAATGCTCCTTCCGTCTTCCAGTCCTTCATGAATGACATTTTCAGGGATTTTGTGGACAAATTTCTGATTGTTTATTTGGATGATATCTTGATTTTTTCTAATGACTGGGACTCTCATGTGAAACATGTTTGAACTGTATTCCAGATTTTGAGAGAGTATGCTCTGTATGTGAAGGGATCAAAGTGTCTTTTTGGCGTACAGAGGATCTCATTTCTGGGATTCATTTTGTCCCCATCTGTTATTGAAATGGACCCGGTCAAGGTTCAGGCCATCTGTGATTGGGTCCAACCTACTTCATTAAAGGCTCTTCAGAGATTTTTGGGTTTTGCCAATTTTTATCGTAAATTTATTGGTAATTTCTCGGTTATTGTTAAACCATTAACTGATTTGACCAGAAAGGGTTCTGATGTGGTGAATTGGCCTCCTGAGGCAGTCTCTGCATTTCAGGAACTTAAGCAGAGATTCACTTCTGCTCCTGTTCTACGGCAGCCTGATGTTTCTCTGCCATTTCAGGTGGAGGTTGATGCCTCTGAAATTGGGGCAGGTGCCGTTTTGTCCCAAAAAGATCCAGAGACCTCTAAAAGTAACCCTTGTGCCTTTTTCTCTCGAAAATTTTCTCCTACTGAACGTAATTATGACGTGGGTAATCGGGAGTTATTGGCCATGAAGTGGGCTTTTGAAGAGTGGAGACATTGGCTGGAGGGAGCCAAACATCAGGTGGTGGTCCTTACGGACCATAAGAATCTGGTCTATCTGGAATCTGCCAAGCGACTCAATCCTAGACAGGCCAGGTGGGCCTTGTTTTTCACACGTTTTAATTTTGTGGTTTCCTTTCTTCCTGGCACTAAGAATGTTAAGGCGGATGCCCTCTCGAGGAGTTTCCTTGCGGACTCTCCTGAGTTATCTGATCCTTCTGTTATTTTGAAAGAGGGTGTAGTTCTTTCCGCCATCTCGCCCAATTTGAGACTTTCTATGGAGGGGTGTCAGGAGGATAGGCCCGAGCGCTGCCCTGTTGGAAAATTGTTTGTCCCGGACCAATGGAAAAAGAGTGTGATGTCTGAGATTCATTGTTCCGCATTGGCTGGGCATCCCGGAATTTTTGGTACCAGAGACTTGGTTAGTCGGTCCTTTTGGTGGCCTACCTTGTCTCGTGATGTCAGGGAATTTGTGCAGTCCTGCGGGACTTGCTCTCGCTCCAAGCCTTGCTCTCGCTCTAGTGGTTTGTTGATGCCATTGCCTGTGCCCAAGAGACCATGGACCCATATCTCTATGGATTTCATTTCCGATCTTCCTGTTTCTCAGAGAATGACCACCATCTGGGTAATTTGTGATAGGTTTTCCAAAATGATACATCTTGTGCCATTACCTAAGTTGCCTTCCTCCTCTGAATTGGTGCCGTTGTTCCTTCAGCACGTGGTTCGTTTACACGGCATTCCTGAGAACATTGTGTCTGACAGAGGAGTCCAGTTTGTTTCCAGATTTTGGAGGACTTTTTGTTCTAAACTGGGTGTTCAGTTGTCTTTCTCCTCGGCATTTCATCCTCAGACCAATGGTCAAACTGAGAGAACAAACCAGACATTGGAGACTTATCTAAGATGCTTTGTGTCTGCTGATCAGGATGACTGGGTCTCTTTTTTGCCTTTGGCTGAGTTTGCTCTTAATAATAGGGCTAGCTCTGCCACTTTGATGTCTCCGTTTTTCTGTAATTCTGGGTTTCACCCTCGATTTTCTTCAGGACAGACGGAGGCTTCTGTCTGTCCAGGTGTTGACTCTGTTGTGGAGCGTATGCAACAGATTTGGGACCAGGTAGTGGAGAGGTTGTCCCTCTCTCAGGAGAAGGCCCAGCGGTTTGCTAACCGGCATAGAACTGATGGTCCTCGGTTTAAAGTGGGGGACTTGGTCTGGTTGTCCTCAAAGAATATTCCTATGAGAGTAGCATCTCCTAAATTTAAGCCTAGGTTCATTGGACCTTATAAGATCATGGAGATTATTAATCCTGTTTCTTTTCGTTTGCTTCTTCCAGGGACATTTAAGATCCATAACGTGTTCCACAAGTCCTTGTTGAAGAGGTTTGTTGAGCCAGTGGTTCCTGCTGCTGTGCCTCCTGACCCTGTTTTGGTTGAGGGCAATCTGGAGTATGTGGTTGAGAAAATATTGGATTCTCGTTTTTCTAGACGGAAACTCCAGTATTTGGTTAAATGGAGAGGTTATGGTCAGGAAGACAATTCTTGGTGTTTGCTTCGGACATCCATGCTAGGAGACTTATCCGTGCGTATCATAGAACTCATCCTGACCGACCTGGTTGCTCAAATGAGGGTTCGGTGACCCCTCCTCAAGGGGGGGGTACTGTTGTGAATGGGTTTGAGATGAGTTCTGAGCAGAGGCTCCCTCTGGTGGTTACAAGCGGTGCTAGTGAAGATTGTGAGGACTGGGAATCAGGTGTTACTGACTGGTCTTATATAAGGGAGTCATTTTCCCATCAGGGTTGCCGGTGAGCAATTGTTCTGGTCTGAATCCTTCATTCCAGTTTCCCTTGTAGCCTGCTGTGTCGTGTCTGCATCTCCTGCTAACAGATAAGACTTTTTCTTCTTTTGTGTTTGTGCTATATTTTTGCATTTTGTCCTGCACTTCTGTGGGGGCCTTCAGGGTCCCCTCCGGGGGCTTTTGCCCTCTCAGTTTAGTTCAGCCACTGAGTTTTGTACTTTTGCTTTTTCCAGTTTTTTCAGTGGTTGCTGTTTTGATTTTGTTACACCAGAGAACTAATTTAGGTGGTAGAGGTCGTGTGATCTCAGGTGATTTTGAAATTAGTAGAGTTGGTGCTTTTCAGGGTTTTCTGGGATTGCAGTAAGTACCCTTCCTATCCTTTTCTATTTAGATAGTTTGGGCCCCGGCGTTTGCTCATACTGTTTTCTTTCTGTGTTAGTATTTCCTCTTGTCTAACCGCCATTACATGTTTGGGGGCTTTCTATTATCTTTGGGGTTCTGCTCCGGGGTAGATAGCTTTCCTATTTCTATCTTTAGGTGTAGTTAGTTTCTCAGGCTGTGACGAGGCGTCTAGGACCAACGTAGGAACGCTCCACGGCTGCCTCTGGTTGTGGTGGTTAGTCAGGGTACTGCAATCTCATAGATTCCAACTGCTCTGGTGTATTGCCTTTTTTACCTGCACTCCTCAGCTACCGAAACATAACACAGTGCCTTATGTTCTTGTAGCGGATGAGGCGTTTCAATTGACACGTCATGTTATGAGGCCATATCCCCGTCGCAATCTGGACCATCGGCATAGAATCTTTAATTTTCGCCTTTCACGTGCACGACGCCTGGTGGAGTGCACCTTTGATATTCTTTGTGCCAAATGGCGGCTACTACAATCAGCCATTCAGCTGAGTGAAGCTAATGTAAATGTGGTAGTAAAAGCATGTGTGGTCCTACATAACTTCAGTAGAATGCATGATTGCTCCTCACCTGATGTGGCTGACCTTGGGTCTGGTAATGTGTCTATGCCTATGAGACCACTCATCCATCCCCGTCGTCCACCTTCTGGCCTAAAAGTATGTGATGTGTTCACTAATTATTTTGTGTCCCCTGAGGGTGCTACTCCCTGGCAAGAGGAGACCTTATCTATGTAGTGTGCTTGTTTTGTTGTACCATAAACAAATTATTCTTTACCTTCTTGTTGTTGTAGTGGTGTTCCTACTCTCCTGTTCGTTAGACGTTACACAGGACATCACATATAATAATATCAACATACAACCAATGCAACTTAGCACTTTTAATTTGTGTATATTTTAGTCGCTCTCAAAGAAAGCATAGTGGACAAATATGTCCTAAGGTTAACTTCACCTTTGTTTTGAAAATATAACAATAGTAAACAATATAAAGGCACTCAAAAAGTACTCAAACAATGAGTAATCAAATATGACCTACAAGTTATGGTAGGTGGGGGGTGGTGAAGGTGGAGGTCCAGTTTGGGTGTTTTGGCTTGGTTGATCACCGACCACTGTGTCATCCTGAGTTGTGGCAGACTGTCCTGTCTGTTGTGGGTTTCTGCCTGGATCCTGATGGGGGTTGGGGAAGGGGTACATGGGAAATTGGTGTGGGTAGTCCTGACTACAGGGCTGCCCACTTTGAGTATACCCCCCAATATGCCCATGTCGACCATACCCATGTTGTGGCCAGCCTATAACATTGGGTATGTTCAAGTGGGCATATTGGGAATGGCCACTATGTCCCATGTATTGCACCTGGTGAGGTACATTCTGGTATGAACCAGGTTGTGGAGTAGGAGTTGGTATCTGTTGGACACAAGGAGGAGGTGGAGGATGATGATGAGGAGGAGGTTGAGAGGCTGAAGCACCCTCTAATCGATGCCTTCCCAACAAATGTACTGTAGTTGATTTTCTGATGCAAGCTGCCACCTTTCCAGAAAATGAAACACAGTGTTGGGATCATTTGGTGGGGTGCCTGCATCAAGAACAATTTGGAGAGCACCTCTGGTCCCCCTCAGGTAGCATGCCAGACTGCATCCAAATGCCTCCTCCCCATCATCATGTGCAGCATTGGACAAATAATCCAGAACTCCTCTGTCCACCTGCCTCCTTGTCCCAGAACCAACTCTTTCTTCTGCGCCTGCCTCGCCGTGAAATAACCGAAGGTTGAGGAGACCCATCCTGAGGCCTAGTAGGGCTGCTGCTTATGGGATGCTCTTCTTGATGTGGAGCCTGGCTTTCTGAATCCTCAGCTGGTGGTGCTGGTGGTGGTGGTGGTGGTGCTGCTTGGGTGGATGTTGAAGCTGCAGAGGAAGGGCCAGCCTCCTCAGCAACATCTCACACTGGGTCTATGACTACCTCCGAGTCAGAACCAGTCTCCCTCTCGGTAAGGTTAGACTCCGTGCTATATAGGAAAACAAAGAATAAAATTAATATTTGATATCAAAAGCAGTAATAAGCTTTCTACAGACATGCACTTAAGCTCGCAGATCCATCACCGGCGCCAGAAAATTCAGCCGATCAAAATAGAGGTATTTCCTCTTGGTGCTTTGTGCCGCCCCACTACGCGCCCTCAGCTGCCTCTCCCGTCGATAGCAATCCCGACAGCTGCGCCACCGCCTTGTCACATCTGTCACTGCAAAGTTACACAAAAACAAATGAATAACATTAGTTTTATGGACTTGTAAAAGACTTCAGAAATCTGTAGCTATCAACATCCACATTATATTTGTTTGTGGTGTTATGTCTACACGCCAACACCACAAAAGTTGTATGGTATTCAGGGTGGCAAACTACCATCATCATAGTAGAAGGGTACATGCATAGAAACATACGTGTGTGAGGTATGTGTAAGAACAACTAGCATTACTTTGGCCCAAACCTTTGCCCTTAACAGAAGGGCCACAGATGAACTACATGAGCTACACATTTCATGTGTGCTCAAGGTGGCTACAACCATTTGACACCCTAAGTAGGCGACCATCATTGATGGATGTGAATATTTGGATGTTGTTTGTCTACACACATAACAATGTGGCATTGACATTGTAAACCTTTTCAGTTTGGTTTGGGACAATATAAGCGGAGAAAACAAATATAGAAAATTGGTGTTGGCAGATACAGTGAAAAATATAAAGTTTGTATGGTTGTAATTATTGTACTTACTAATGCGCTCTTGGTCCTCCGAGATCTCTCCGCAAAATCGGGGAACATTTGCCCACATATTTGCCTCCTTGCCGCCTCCTTGCGAGACCTGTCAGAATAATGGGCATCTCGCTGGTCCCAAAGTTCTGGCCTCTCCTGGACCAAAACTATCAGCATTTCGACGTTGATGTGGGTGGTCATGGTTCTGGATTCCGTGGAGGCGTTCTTCCTGTTTTTTTTTTTTATATCTGCAAGCCTAATTAGCATGTGAAGCCTTCCTGACAATTCCTGATGCAATTTCCTGTCACCTGGAGAAGTCACGCGATTTAATCGCAAGTCACACGTGCGGTCCGTTTGTAATCCGATTTTTCATCGCACCCATACACTTGCATTGGCGATTGTCGAGCCACAATCGGTGACAATCGCAGCATGCTGCGATTTCACTCGCACAACAAAAAATCGGGTGGTGGGAGCTGCTCCATATATTAACATTGGTCCAACTACAATGCGATATTTCATCGCTTTGCAGTCGTCCGATTTTGTCGCCAGTGTGACCCCGAGCGATGAGTATAACACCAGAACCACCATCAGTACATGTACACAGCACCAGGACCACTATCAGTACATAAATACTGCACCAAGCTTAGTACAGCAATCAATTGCAATGTCAGGTCAGTCCCCGAAAAACACTATTGTGCTTCATAAACCTACAACTCCTAGTATCTCCTTAACAATGGTAAGGAGATGATGGGAGCTGTTAATTGTTGCAAGCCATCACCAGACTACAGACAATAGAGGAATTTCAGTACTCATTAAATATTTATTAGTGCTACTGCTGGCATCTAAAGAATAACTTAGCTTTTAGGGGATATCTTAGCAAGTTTGAGCGATTGGTGGAGGTCTCAGGATCCAGTCGCACACCCAAGACTTTTTGGACATGAACAGGATGCCACAGAAAGCCTATGACTTTACACTTATGTGATCTCTCCTGTCTCTTAAAGTGAAAACTTCTAAAAGGTCTTTTGAGTGATCATGGGGGTCTCCGGACCCCCACATTGGACTGCTAAGAATTAAAGGACCTAAAACATAAAAGAATCTCCCAAAAGTTTATTTACTTTTTAAAGGGAACTTGTCAGCAGGATTGTGCTCAGAAACCTACAGACACTGTCAGGTTGGCGCTGTTATATTGATTAATATGATACCTGGGTTGGTGAAATCTGTCTTGTGGTCGTTGTTAAATATTTATTTTCAGTTTTGAGTTAATGAGATTCTCGCACTTCAAGGCGGCTTATGGGGGGGCTGTGGGCGGCCTGTGGGGGGTTTTCATATGGTGCTCTGATTAGGTATTCATCAGTATGGCTTCTGACAGGTCACTGATCCCTCACTGTCCTGCCCCTAGTTTCATAATGAATATTAATATATATTAAAAAAAAATCCCCTGGTGGCGCCTGCGCTGCAGCATGATCACATCTATAATGTGCATGTAATTCATTTATTTGATATTATCCAGAAATTCATTAAAAAAAAATCAGTTTGAGGGCCTGTGCACACATTGCGGATTTGCCTGCGGATTTTTCCGCGCCGAAACTGCACCTCTTGGCAGAAAACGCAGGCGCGGTTTTGACGCGGTTTTGGCGCGGTTTTTCATGTTTTTTCTCATGCGGTTTTGTATGCGGTTTTGACAGCTAAATAAAGATATGTTGTTTAACAAAAAAAAAAGATTTGTGATGTCATTTCTTGTCCAACCTCCTCTTTTACATTTGTCCAACCCACACTCCATTACACACACACAGATAGAGATAGATAGATAGATAGATAGATAGATAGATAGATAGATAGATAGATAGATAGATAGATAGATAGATAGATAGATAGATAGATAGATAATAGATACCAGAAGTTAGATAGATAGATAGATAGATAGATAGATAGATACATAATAAATACCGATAGATTGATAGATAGATAGAAAATACATAGATAGATAGAAAATACATAGATAGATGTGTTGCGACCACGCACCACAATTGTGGATACCAGGGCTATGGGGTACTCGGAGCCGAGCCCATGGAAATCTATGGGAGTTGTCACTGGTAGCGGTGGCTCGGTCCGTGGCCCTGGCGGTCGTGCAATGGGGGAATATTTACAGGGGATTATTAGGATAGTTCGTGACGCCACCTGTGGTTTCTGGTAATTTGTACCAGCGCTGCTGTAAGGGTCTTCACAGGGGATGTTATGGGGCAGCTTGGTAGTAAGTCTCCCACAGGCGAGACGTGTCCCTGGAAGTCTATGGTGGTGATGATGCAGGGGTAGTAAGAATTCAGTCACACACAAGGTAGTTCCTTTTCATACCTTTTACTGATGATGGTTCAAGCAGATCCCAGGGAGCTGGTCGGGGTGAAGAGTGCACATTCCGGTAACAGCTGAGCAGGTTAGAGGCCTCCTTAACTTCAATGTACATGCGAGTCCAACTTGCCTGAAGCGAAGTTAACTCTGAAACTCCAGCTTTCTCAATAGCTGTACTGCCCGGCCAACATTGTGGTGGAGCCTTCTATGTGATGAAACTAAGTCCTTACTTTTGTCGTGCACTTGACTCAAAGTCCCTGTTCCACCGGACTCCGGTTACGTATTGACACTTTGGGCTGCTCTCTGCGACCTGTAGTCCAGATGCCTCCGGTTTTCTTGTTACTATGCCTGAAACAGTAGCAACGCTTCGGACCCCGGTGTCCGGCAATTTAGTGCAGGCAATCCAATACCTAAAGCACTTCTCTGTCTTCTCCACTGTGCCCTTCGCCCTGCTTTCTGCTCTTAACATAAACACTGGTGGCTTTTGTGGAATAATGTCAGCTTCCTCCAGAGCTCGCTGCACAGCTCTCAGTTTCCTCCAAAGTCCACACAGGACCGAGACTGAATGGCTGCTCTGTCCTTGAGACAGAAGCTAACAGGCTGAACTCCACTGAACACTAAGCTCCACTCAGACTGATCTTAGCTCAGCAGATAACTATCCAGGGGATGACTCACTCCTAAGCCTCCCGGAGCTAACTGACTGGCTCCTCTCTCTCACTCTCCCTCCAGACTAATTCCCTCCTGCCACGTGTCACTCCCCCTTATATCTCAGATGGGTGTGTCTAAAAATGTGAGTGACAGTGAATGCATATCAAGCGTTGCTGTTACCTTCTAGTGCACTCTCCTGGACTTTTATGTGTGCCTGCGTAGCTGGGCTACACATCCCCCCTTGGTAAAACACAGCACTCCCGGGCTGTAAAAGACAAAAAGAACATTTTGTTTTGCATTAACAATAAACATTATAACTCTTCCCATCCGGGAGGTAAGGATTTCTTGAACGTTACAATATGTACAGTAAGAAAATACAAAAGTATCAAAATATCAAGATATCAAACATTCTCATATATACAAGATACTTGTGGAGGACCCGCACCAAAAACCTCCCACGTGGGTCCTGGGTGGGCTGCAGGACTTTATTGCAGACCTCACTCTGGGCCCCACCATACGGGTTTTTCTTCTGAGGTAGTTAGCAATGGTTTCATGTAAAACCAAGATAATGCACCAAAGCGCAACTATTTACAAAGATAAGTTCTTGGGCTGGCACAGTCCTCAGCCTCTCAGTCCATGAAAGGTTAAATCACTTATATTCTTCAAGTATTCACATGTCAATAACTTTTACTTTAACGTTCATATTCACATTATATATCTATATATATACTTCAAGTATTCACTTACTTGCTTTACCCAACCAGGGTATTCTATATGTAAAAACTATGCAATCAACATATTACTTTTTAATTTCCTCAAAATTCCCTAACTCTCTCTTTACCCAGCCGGGCGTTCTATTCCAAATATGTATAACTATGTAAACACTATACATAGCAATAAAGTGCAAAACAGCAATTGTCTTTCAAAACTTTTTACATTTCTTGGTTGCGGTAAACCCCTGTCTAGGTCCTACCGGTCTTCACATTTTCTTGCTGACTTCAATTACATCTTCCACCCCGGGGGCTGGAACAACGCGATGCTCTGTCCTTGAGACAGAAGCTAACAGGCTGAACTCCACTGAACACTAAGCTCCACTCAGACTGATCTTAGCTCAGCAGATAACTATCCAGGGATGACTCACTCCTAAGCCTCCCGGAGCTAACTGACTGGCTCCTCTCTCTCACTCTCCCTCCAGACTAATTCCCTCCTGCCACGTGTCACTCCCCCTTATATCTCAGATGGGTGTGTCTAAAAATGTGAGTGACAGTGAATGCATATCAAGCGTTGCTGTTACCTTCTAGTGCACTCTCCTGGACTTTTATGTGTGCCTGCGTAGCTGGGCTACACAGATGGATAATAGATACCGTATATACTCGTGTATAAGCTGAGATTTTCAGCCTATTTTTTAGGGCTGAAAGTCTCCCTCTCGGCTTATATGCGGGTCATATACAGGGGTCGGCGGGGGAGGGGGATCGGGGGTGTGGGATTATACTCACCCCTCCACCGGCGCGTCTCTGCAGCCCCCTGCTTCTCCCACGATCTCCGGCTCCTTCCTGCAGCGGTCACACGGCACCGCTCATTAAAGTCATGAATATGCACATATTCGTGACTTTAATCAGCGGTAGCACGTGACCGCTGTAGGACTGAAGAGCTGCGGAGAGCGCCGGGAGAAGAGGAGAGGCTGCAAAGACGCGCCGGCGGAGGGGTAAGTATATGCAATATTTACCTGTCCTCTCTCCACAGCTGCGCGCTGCTCTCTCGTCCGACTCCTCTGGCTGTGAATGTTCAGGCAGAGGGCGCGATGACGTCGTTAGTGTGCGCCGCGCACCCTGCCTGATCATTCACTGCCGAGGACTCGGAAGACAGCAGTGTGCAGCGGTGGAGAGAGGACAGGTAAACATCTCAGGTGCCGGGGCCCTGAGCGAGCGGTGACACCGGCACCTGGCCTGCTCAGGACACCGGCACCTGGCCCCCAGCGACGAGAGGTGAGTATGTCTTTTTTTTTGCAGCAGCAGCAGCTTAAGGGACATACTATGGGGCATAATCTGTGGAACATATGGGGGCATAATCGGGGGCATAATCTGGAGCATATGGAGGCATAATCGCTGGAGCATATGGGGCATAATCTGGAGCATATTGAGCATAATCTGGAGCATATTGGGCATAATCTGGCGCATATGGGGCATAATCTGGAGCATATGGGGGCATATTGGGCATAATCTGGAGCATATGGGGCATAATCTGTGGAACATATGGGGGCATTATCTGGAGCATATGGGGGCATAATCTCTGGAGCATATTGGGCATAATCTGGAGCATATTAGGCATAGTCTGGAGCATATGGGGCATAATCTGGAGCATATGGGGGCATATTGGGCATAATCTGGAGCATATGGGGCATAATCTGGAGCATATGGGGGCATATTGGGCATAATCTGGAGCATTTGGGGCATAATCTGGAGCATATGGGGGCATAATCTGTGGAGCATATGGGGGCATAATCTGTGGCGCATATTGGGCATAATCTGTGCAGCATATGGGGGCATAATCTGTGGAGCATATGGGGGCATAATCTGGAGCATATGGGGGCATAATCTGTGGAGCATATGGGGCATAATCTGTGGATCATACGGGGCCTAATCTGTGCAGTTTATGGGGGCCTAATCTGTGGAGCATCATATGGGGGCATAATCATTCTTCACCCTAGGCTTATACGCGAGTCAATAAGTTTTCCCAGTTTTTTGTGGCAAAATTAGGGGGGTCGGCTTATACACGGGTCGGCTTATACATGAGTATATACGGTAGTTAGAAATATATATAGAAAGAAAGATAGATATATAGATAGACAGAAAGATATATAGGTAGATGGATAGATGATAAATAAAATGGTACATAAATAGTTAAAGACCCACGCGCACACACACACAAAATCTTAACGCAATATAGTTAATAAAAAAAAAAAAATAGGAAAAAAAATGGCGTGGGCTCCCGCGCAATTTTTTGCGCCAGAGGGGGAAAGCCGACAGCCGGGGCCAATATTTCTAGCCTGGGAAGGGGTTAATACCCATGGATCTTCCCAGGCTATGAATATCAGCCCGCAGCTAGCCTTCACTGGCTATTAAAATAGGGGGACCCCCCCAAAAAATGACGTGGGGTCCCCCTATAATTTATAGCCAGAAAGGCTACGCAGACAGCTGCGGGCTGATATTCATAGCCTAGGAAGGGGCCATGGATATTGGCACCCCCCATGGCTAAAAATACCAGCACCCAGCCGCCCCAGAATTGGCGCATCTGTACGATGCGCCAATTCCGGCACTTAGCCCCTCTCTTCCCACTCCCCTGTAGCGGTGGGATATGGGGTAATAAGAGGTTAATATCACCTTGCTATTGTAAGGTGATATTAAGCCCGGTTAATAATAGAGAGGCGTCAATAAGACGCCTATCCATTATTAATCTTATATTAATAAAGGGTTAAAAAACAACAACACACGCATAAGAATAAATTATTTTAATGAAATAAAACACAACACGATTTTCATATCTTTATTATACGCTCAGATCCAAGCGACGCCCTCGATCTCCTGTGATAAAACATAAAAAAATAAAACAACCGTATACTTCCTGTCCGACGCAGTCCAATTAATAACGAGGGTCCCACGACGGTCTCCCCTATAGAACAGTGACATCAGGTGATGCCACTGCTCTGTAGGGCCTCCCAGTGATGCACTGACAGGAGACAATGGCTCCTGCAGTGCATCACTGAGGTTACCTGAGTTCATTTTCTCACTTTATGGTAATGCTGCGTGTGAATTTTCTCACCCATCATTGCCGTGAGAGAATGAATGGAAGTGACGTCATTCTCTCCTGGCGGCAGAGCGGTACACAGATCAATGGCGTCGGGGAATAGGTGAGTATATACTCTATGTGTTGTATGTCATGTGTATGTTATATGTTCTGTATGTCATGTGTATGTTATATGTTCTGTATGTCATGTGTATGTTATATGTTCTGCATGTCATGTATGTGTTATATGTTCTGTATGTCATTGTATGTTATATGTTGTATGTCATGTATGTGTTTTGTTTTTTTTCACATTCAGCACAATAGCCGGATGATGGGACTACTACTGTCCCATCATTGGCTAATGTGTCAGTCACTGTCACTGTAGCAGGCATAGACACACACACAGCCCCGCACACACACCGATCACGCACACAGCCCCGCACATACACCGATCACGCACACAGCCCTGCACACCGCCGCACATACACCGATCCCGCACACAGGCCCGCACACCGATCACGCAGACACCGGCACACAATCACCGCCCACACACATAGCCCCGCACACTATACATGCCCACACTCCGCCCACACACATAGCGCCGCACACTATACACGCCCACGCACTGCCCACACACATAGCGCCGCACACTATACACGCCCACGCACCGCCCACACACTTCCCTCCTCCCGAACTGCAGCAGTTTCACCCGCAGCAAAACCGCAGATCATTTTTAGACCTGCGGTTTTGCTGCGGAAGTGCCCAACTCAATGCAAGTCAATGGGTGCCGAACCGCTGCAGTTCCGCACAAAGAATTGACATGCTGCGGAAAATAAAGCGCGGCGAAACCGCGCGTTTTTTTCCGCAGAATGTGCACAGCAGACCTGCGGTTCCCGTTGGATTACATTGGTAGTGCACTGTGCTGCGGGTTGGATGCGTTTCCGCATGTTTAAAAACGCAGCGGAAACGCATCTAAAAACGCAAAGTGTGCACAGGGCCTGAAAGTAGCAGCTATCGGCGATCTGATAGATGCTACTGCGCAGGCATCGGCGGCGCCATCATGCTAGAGAAGAAAAAAAATGTCCTCCTCCAAGATGGCGCCGTCCGCGCCTGCTCAGTAGCAGGCATCGGCGATCGCCGTTATACAGGGCATGATACCAAATATATTTGCTTTCTAGATTTGTTTATTGATGTTTAGAGAGTTGAGGAGTTATTTGGACTTTTATATTTTTTTGTGGATGTGATGCACTATCGGGTTAGTTATAAAATGACAATGATAACCATTATTGTGTTTTTTGCAGCTTCTTACCAAGGACCTAGAGTGCCGCTTTTCATCATTATCTGACATCCAGACTTCTCCATACTTGGCTGACATGAATTGGGATGCAGTATTGGAGAAATCCGTAACGCCTAGCTTTGTTCCAAATGTAAGAATTTATTTTATAAGCGTATGTACTGGCAGAATGTTGGAGATTGCAATGATGCAGTTCCTAGTCTGTGGACAGCATGAGAATAACAGCCTTTATAATTTTACTTCCACATTACAATGTTGTGTACAGAGCAGAAGGCGAAACACAAGGAAATCAAATGAATATAACCCAAAGTCTAATTACATGGTGCATCATACAGATGCAGCAGACCTGAGGTCATCATGTTAGAATGCCCAAAGTTCACAATACAGTAAAGATGTATATCTTTGTACCGTGTTAGCCAGTAGATAGAAAATTATTTAGAGTTGAGAGTCCTCAGTGGTTGATACCTTTTAATGGCTAACTGAAAAGATGGTAACAAATTACAAGCTTTCGAGATTACTCAGGTCTCTTCATCAGGCTAAACTAATACAAAATCTGAAGAATCACATATTTATACACCACACAGCACAGAAAAAATGCAATAGGTAAGACAAGTGACGTAAAGCAGAACTGTCATTATGGGAGATAGAGATGAACATAAATATTGGAACAGTTCATAGATAAGGAGTGTGAAAGTTTTATTGCCCTCTGATTGGGGTCTGGTAATGTTTTGTGATGTTCTCACAGGTTCTTTGGAGTAAATTCCTTAATTGATGTAAAACGTCATAAATCCGTGTGACAGGTTCATTCCAGCATTAAGAGTGTCAAAGGTCATCATCAATTTGTATTCGCAAACTCTTCTATGTCTCTGAGATGTGAAACTACCTTTCAATACAAATAATTTCATATCCCACATGCTATGACCAGGGGAACAAAAATGTTTTGCCACAGGTAGATCCATTCTTTTTTTTTTTTCTTATAGTGTGGAGATGAGAATTCATCCTTGCTCTCAGTTTTTGCCCGGTCTCTCCCACATACAGACCCCCAGTTGGACATTTAGTACATATAATTAGGTACACCACATTAGATGTGATGCAGCTGAAAGTACCGGGTATCTTGTAGTCCCGATGGGAGTTGGGGATCTTTATCTTGTCCGTGGTCATTATAAATGGACAGGTTTTGCATTTCTTCTGGTTGCAAGGAAAGGTTCCTGCAGCTGTTGGGGAGGACAGGGAACTTCTGACAATGATGCTTCTTAGATTTGGGGGCTGCCTAAAACACAGTAGTGGGGGGGTCTGGAAATATGGATTGTAATCGGGCATCTTTTTGTAGTAAAGGTTGTAGTTTCCGTGCAGCTCCCCTTAGCACCTCCAGATTTGGATTGTAGGTGACCACTAGAAGCACCCGGTTATTTTCTTCTTTAGTTTTGTAATGTAGCAGGTGATTCCTTGATATTCTGGTGGCTCTTGTAATTTGGTTTTCAATTGTTCTTGGATGGTAGCCCTGATTTAAAAAGGTCTTTCTAAGGCGACCATGTGGCAAAACATTTTTGTTCCCCTGGTCATAGCATGTGGGATATGAAATTACTTGTATTGAAAGGTAGTTTCACATCTCAGAGACATAGAAGAGTTTGCGAATACAAACTGATGGTGACCTTTGACACTCTTAATGCTGGAATGAACCTGTCACACGGATTTATGACGTTTTACATCAATTAAGGAATTTACTCCAAAGACCCTGTTAAAACATCACAAAACATTACCAGACCCCAATCAGAGGGCAATAAAACTTTCACACTCCTCATCTATGAACTGTTCCAATATTTATGTTCATCTCTATCTCCCATAATGACAGTTCTGCTTTACGTCACTTGTCTTACCTATTGCATTTTTCCTGTGCTGTGTGGTGTATAAATATGTGATTCTTCAGATTTTGTATTAGTTTAGCCTGATGAAGAGACCTGAGTAGGCTCGAAAGCTTGCAATTTGTTACCATCTTTTCAGTTAGCCATTAAAAGGTATCAACCACTGAAGACTCTCAACTCTAAATATTTTTCCAAAGTTCACAATGCATTTTCTTTCGTTTCCCTATTGTAATGTCTTAACTCTTTGAAGATGCCATCATTTAAGGCTTTGAGGAAATAACAGGTTTTGAAAGAGGATCTGTCACTTCCTGGGAGACTTCATAAGGTAAACGATGGGCATAATATAAACCTACTCAAATATATATGACTATAAAAATTAAAAAGTGCTCTCTCTAATTTACTAATAAATAAGAGAGGTAAGCTAAAATAGTCTGAAACTAGGCATTCCACCGTCTCAATATCTTGACAGATGTGATAGACTTCTTGCCTCTGAGCTAGGAGGTACTACTGAGTGGGGAGAGACAGTATGGAAATATAGTTAAGATATGTACTGATGGTTTACTTCAATATGAAGGTATTATGGATTCCTAAGTGTTATGGAGAAGCAAATGTAGGAGGATAGAAGAAACTTTAATAGAAGTAAAATCCATTACAGCTCCTCCATGTGTCTGCTGTGGGCTCTATGTGTATGTACTAAGAATTCTCAGATAAACTCTTTAGAAGCAGCTGTGTCCTCTTTTAGTAGATCAACTCTTTACAATCGACTATATTCTTCTCTAGTACATTATAGATTAAAAGGGTTGGAAACTGCTTGGACAGCCCCTTTTTAAATGCTATAGCTACCCATGAAAAAATGAAAATAACATACAATCACTTCCTTTCCTGGACTGGTACAATTCTAGTGATGTATCTACTGGTGCTCACATGCTTTGTCATGTCAGGGCTGTATCCTAGTGGCAGCCACTAATGGGATGCAGCCTTCACAGTTCTCTGGGATGGACCATCTTAAGGAAGTTTCAAAGCTAAAGTCGATAAGTGGGCAATGACAGGCTGCAAAGCTGGCATGACAAAATAATGTCAAGTAAACACCAGCAGACACAACGCCGTCATTGCTGTAATGTAGGTGAGTGTGAGTATATATATATTTTTTTACATGTGGGACTATGCCATTTAAGAAGGGGTTGTCCAAGTAGTGGAAACCCCATTAATGAATTACAAGCAGTTATTTATTTTCTCTTCTAGTAGATTAACCCTTTAGAAACTGTTGTGTCCTCCTACTGTACCTGGTCTTCATAATACACAGGAACATCTTATTATATGACAAATTAATAGCAATATTTCTGACTCTGCACAGGAGTTGAGGAGAATTTTCACTGAAGGTTTTTCTCAGAAGCTATTGTTCCTCATTAAAGGAATCATAACCATACTTTTTCCATAGGAGGAATTGTAGTAAATTTATTTTCTTTGGAATATATATATATTGTATTGAAAAACTTATATTAATTTCTTCATGAGGGAAATAACAAACGAGAAATTTCCCAATTGTGGCATAACTAACATGTTCACTTTATTGTGAATGTCAGTACTAGAGATAAGCAGATCAGGCATAAACTTGGAAGATTAAATTTAATGTCCCCTATTATGCTTTGTAGTCTTTCTAGAAATTTATCTTACTGCTCACCTCTCCAGCCCCTCACTGTCACCCATCCCGTTATTGTTGCATCTCCTGATAGGTGCTGAATATTCCAGGGCCTCTAATGCTAAACTGGGATTTCTGGATTTGATGAGGCCCGAGGGGATTCTGTGCAAGCTCGTGAAAGTACACACCATCATGACAGCACAACATTTGCTGTAACCTTGCGCGCACAAGAGCAGAATCATCTCAGGCCTCATCAGAGCCAGTAGTTCCGACACAGTGTGAGAAGCCCGAGAATTTCAGCACAAGAGGATCAGAAGATGCAACAAGTTGTGGACGGGTGACAGTGAGGAGCGGAGGGTCCGAAGAGGTGAGCAGTAAGGTGAGATTAAGGATTTTTTGGAACCTTTTGATGGCTCTTTACTAGTTATGGACAGACCCGTTGATGTTCGGGTCGGTCGGATTCAGCTGAACATTAAGGCTAAGTGCACACGTTCAGGAATATTTGCGTTTTTTTCGCGTTTTTTCCCGCGATTTTCCGCTGTAAAAACGCAAAAAAAAAACGCAAGCATTAAGCATCCTATACATGTTAATTGATTCCGCATGTTTTGGCCACATGTTGCGTTTTTTTCCGCCGAAAAAAACGCTTCTCGGAAAAAATAGCAACATGTTCATTAATTTTGCGGAATGTAAGCGGTTCATGTGCGGATGGTACCCAGGGTCTGGAGCAGAGGAGACTCTCCTCCAGGCCCTGGGTACCATATCCCTGGTAAAACAATAATTAAAATAATAAATAATGATATTCTCACCTTCCGGCAGCCCCCGCAGCCTTCCCGCCTTCAGCGACGCTCCCGGCAACTCCCGGTCCCAAGAGTCCTTTGCGAGAATCACCCAGATGGCGTAGCGGTCTCGCGTGATGCTACGTCATCGGTGTGATTTGTCGCAATGCATCCTTGGGACCGGGAGTTGCCGGGAGCGTCGCTGAGAGGCGGGAAGCTGCGGGGGCCGCTGGAAGGTGAGAATATCATTATTTATTATTTTTTTTATTATTTTTACATTAGATCTTTTTACTATTGATGCGACATAGGCGGCATCAATAGTAAAAAGTTGGTCACACGTGTCAAACACTATGTTTGACTCGTGTGACCAACCTGTCAATCAGTTTTCCAAGCGATGCTACAGATCGCTAGGAAAACGCTAGCATTCTGCAAGCTAATTACGCTTGCAAAACGCTATTATTCTGGCGGGAATCAGCATACAAAAAACGTGCGTATTTCCTGCGGGAGAAGTGCGGGATTGCCGCGGAAATTTCCACGGCAATTCCGCAACGTGTGAACTTAGCCTTAGAATGAATTCCGCAATTTTTGTGCACATGGTGCGTTTCTTTCCGCAAAAAAAATGCATCGCGGAAAGTCTAGCAACATGTCCATTAATTTTGCGGAATTCTAGCGTTTTTTCCCGCTATATTATTGACCTAGAAAGTTCAGGAAAAAATCGCGGTAAAAACGCGTCAAATCCGCGCAAAAAAAACCGCACAAAATCCGCGCAAAAAAAAAAGTCCGGTTTTGCTCAGGAATATTCTGCAAACATTCTGCAAACGTGTGCACTTAGCCTAAAAAAGATTGGTATAGGTAAAGGTTACTAGAGTTCACAGCCACCTGGTCTCGCGGCAGCTGTGAAGCCCAGAAACCTCACTGGAAAGTTTGAGGGACACTTTAAGGTTGCTTGTGTTACCAGCTGCTGGAACACCTGGAGGCAGTGAACTCAGGTTACCTTGGTGTGTATTTTACTGTACTTCTTAACTAAAAAAGTAAATGAAAAAAACAGTGTGGGGTCCCCTATAATTTTCATAAAGAGCAGTTAACAGAAAGCCGATGGCTGGAGGCTGATATTAATATTCTGGGAAGGAACTAATAGCCATAAAGGATCCCAGGCTATTAATATCATCTCACAGCTGTTTTCTTAACCTTTTCTGGATACCAGCGTCGGACTGGAGCACCCTGGGCCCACCAGAGAAAATCATTTTTGGGACCCATTATGTGGCTACCTAGAAATAAATACAAGATCACCAATTGTGCAATAAAACACACTAATATCAGGGTATAATATAAGGTAGTACACGTCTTAATTATGTAGCAGGGGTTGGGGTAGCCCCTCTCATATAATGTCACCCCTTCATAGAATATAATGTAGCCCCCTCAAAGAATATAAAGCAGCACCCTCATAGAATATAATGCAGCCATCATAGAATATAATTTTCCCCCCTCACGGAATATAATGTAGCCCCTGCATAGGGTATAATGCAGCCCCATCATAAGGTATAATGCAGCCTCCTCATAGGGTATAATGCAGCCATCCCATAGAATATAATGTAGCCCCCCATAGGGTATTATGCAGCCACCATCATTTATTATAATGTAGCCCCCACAGAATATAATGTAGCCCCCTTATAGGGTATAATGCAGTCCCCATCATAGGGTATAATGCAACCCACCTCATAGGGTATAATGCTGCCCCCTCATAGACTATAATGCAGCCCCCTCATAGGGTATAATGCAACCAGGACTCACTGATACAGTGTGTGTGTATATATATATGTATATATAAACCACAATGCTCACCTCTCCTTCTCGTTCCCCCGCTGATTTCGGCTGTGCTCCAGTCTCAGCGGCTGCACTGCAGTCTGCCCGGCACACAGCCGGTATGCAATGGAGTGACGTTATTGCGCACCCGCTGTGTCAGAGGCAGAAAGGAATGATGGGAGAGGGAGCGGCATCTGACACTCTCTCCATTATTGCTTTCAACTGTATGGGCATCTATGATGCCCACACAGTTTAATGCGACGCGCACTGGGGGGCCGCGTTGGCGCCGGGCCCCCCTGACATACGGTCCCATAGCAGCCGTGTGAGCTGGGAGCCCCTGGGGGAGCACGGGCCCTGGTCTGACAGCCCTGATAGCGGGCAGCGTTAGCCGCAGCCTACGGCAAACACTGCCCGCTAGTAAAGTGAAATTAATATTTACCCCTCACCACGACCATGGGGGTGTGGGGAACAGTGAATATTCATTTCTCTTTAGCAGTGGAGACAGGCTTTAGCCGCATCAGCCGGCTTCTGCCTCCTGTCACCCGTTGCTGCTCCGCTCGCACCAGGGGCCACCATAGCAGTTGCGTGGTGTGCCACTATTAGCGACACGCCACTGGCTGGGGGCCCCCAGAGCATCGGGGGCCCTAGGTAGCTGCTGGCCCTGTATGCCAGCAGGTGTCAGTGCCTAGGCCCACTGGAGAATCCTCCAGTCCTCTGGTGGGACAGTCTGACCCTGCTGGTTACTATAGGGGAGACTGTTATGTTTCGGTAGCTGAGGAGTGCAGGTAAAAAAGGCAATACACCAGAGCAGTTGGAATCTATGAGATTGCAGTACCCTGACTAACCACCACAACTAGAGGCAGCCGTGGAGCGTTCCTACGTTGGTCCTAGACGCCTCGTCACAGCCTGAGAAACTAACTACACCTAAAGATAGAAATAGGAAAGCTATCTGCCCCGGAGCAGAACCCCAAAGATAACAGAAAGCCCCCAAACATGTAATGGCGGTTAGACAAGAGGAAATACTGACACAGAAAGAAAATAGAATGAGCAAACGCTGGGGCCCAAACTATCTAAATAGAAAAGGATAGGAAGGGTACTTACTGCAATCCCAGAAAACCCTGAAAAGCACCAACTCTACTAATTTCAAAATCACCTGAGATCACACGACCTCTACCACCTAAATTAGTTCTCTGGTGTAACAAAATCAAAACAGCAGCCACTGAAAAAACTGGAAAAAGCAAAAGAACAAAACTCAGTGGCTGAACTAAACTGAGAGGGCAGAAGCCCCCGGAGGGGACCCTGAAGGCCCCCAAAGAAGTGCAGGACAAAATGCAAAAACACAGCAAAAACACAAAAGAAGCAAAAGTCTTATCTGTAAGCAGGAAATGCAGACACGACACAGCAGGCTACAAGGGAAACTGGAATGAAGGATTCAGACCAGAACAATTGATCACCGGCAACCCTGATGGGAAAATGACTCCCTTATATAAGACCAGTCAGTAACACCTGATTCCCAGTCCTCACAATCCTCACTAGCACCGCTTGTAACCACCAGAGGGAGCCTCTGCTCAGAACTCATCTCAAACCCATTCACAACAGGAGACCCACTCCCCAAAAGATGATATATATACCCATTTATTACTAACCAGCAAAAGCTGAACTAGATGGCTGCAGACTGATATTAATAGCCTAGGAAGGAGCCATGGATATTGGCCACTTCCCAGACTTAGAATTTCAGCCCTCAGCAGCCCCAGAAATGGCGCATTCATAAGAGGCACCAATTCTGGTGCTTAGCCTTACTCTTCCCACTTGCTCTGTTGTGGTGGCAAATGGGGTAATAGTTGTTGGGTGGTTGTCAGCTGTTTTATGGCAGCTGGCATCAAACTAACAGGCAGACAGAGTAAAGTCCTTTAATGAAAATAAATGCACAAAGTCCTTTATTTGAAATAAAAACTCCCCTACCCTCGTTTGCCCATATATTCCACAAAAATAAAAAAGCAAAGTTATACTTTCCTTTCAGCCAATAATCCATTAATGGCCATGACCCACAAGGATCTGAATGATTTGATTAGTGATCACATCAGTGAAACGACCTCATTCCACGCCAGCCGGCTAGCTCTGAGCTGAGCGTGAGAATGCGGCTGCAGTGACTGGCGGTAACCTTAATGATGTAACCACTGGTCACTTGCAACTGTGTTCACACACTCACACAGTGTATCCTGGATGCCATCACTGAGCAATACATCAAGATGTAGCAGAATTGGACCTCATCATGGGATATATGGATTATCGGCGGATAGGTGAGGAATATTGTGTTTTTTATTTCTATTTTAAATATAATAAATGGGTAAAAGAGGGTCGGGGAGTTTTCCTTTTAAATAAAGGACTTTACTCTGTGTGTGTGTGTGTGTGTCTTTTAATTTAATCTTGCATGGTTAGTATTTGATAGATGCCTCTCCATTACTAACCTCTGTGCTTGATGTGAGCTGACATTACTAAGTTGACATTGACCCCGCAAATATTACCCACTTTCCACCGCACCAGGGCAAGTGGGAAGAACCAGGTAAAGGGCCAGAATTGGCGCATCTAATAGCCTTTTCTGGAGCGGCTCTAGCCTGCTATTTTTAGGCTGGAGAGGCAATATCCATGACTCCTTACCAGTCTGAGAATACCAGCCCCCAGATATCTGCCTTAGCCTGGATGGTTATTTATTTCAATTTAAAAAAAAACATGTGGGATCCTTCTATATTGGATAACTATCCAAGAGAAGGCTGACAGCTGGGGTCTGCAGCCCACAGCTGTCCACCTTGCCTGTGCTGGTTATCAAAAATAGAGGGAAACGCACATTTTTATTTATTTTTTTTACACAGTGTACAAGTCAATCTCAGCCATGCCAATACTTGACATGGCTGTGATTGAGCCAGTAATGCCCACACAGTTTGTTGTTTGGCTGTGCTGAACCGTTTCAACAAGCTTTGTTTGTGCTGCTGAGCCTGAACATTAACACGGACTTCCAGGAGAAGTCCGGCTTCGGGGTCTATGCATAGACATTAGGTATCCGGTATGGATCAAAAAACTTTACCGTTCGGGTTCACCCGTCTCTACTCTTTACAGTTCAAAATATGGCAGCCAGCATAAGCTAATTACAAAAAAATCCACATTTTGACAAAACACAGATTTTGTAAAATTCGAGTAGAATTCAATTCCACTTTAATTTATTCACTCATCTCTAGTCAGTATGATTACAGCAATAATTTTTTTGTATGTACTATTTTTGCACACTTTTAAAAAAGCAAACATGCTTTTGTGTTGCCATATTCTAACAGCTTTTATTTTTCTATCAAAGTTGCATGAAGGCTTTTTATTTGTTGGACAAGCTCCGTTAGTCCAGTTATCAGATAGATACATCGAAATGATAAAAATGTATTCTGTATATCATTGCATTTGAGCAACCACATACTGAGATAATGGTTAATAGGCAGATTAGGGGGGTAAGTATAACGGTGTGTAATGGAACCAATCTTCTAGAAATTAGTTATACAAAATAAGAATGGAATATGATAAAAAAACAAGGCAATAATTATAGGCATAAGCAGTTATATCAGGATTATGTGCTCATAGGGCTCACTCAGAAACACAACATGCCATACAAGTGCTTCTCACTAAATTAGAATATCATCAAAAAGTTGATTTATTTCAGTTCTTCAATACAAAAAGTCAATCTCATATCTATATATATAAAATTGAATGTGTGTATGTGTGTATCACCAACCAATCACGGAGTATCTTACATTTAACCAGAGCTGTTTAAAAGAAGCTGAGCTGTGATTGGTTGCTATGAGCAACAGTTTTCTCACTCCACAACAACACCTCAGCTGACACTGACCAGGTGGGAGAAATCTGTGATTGGTTGCTATGAGCAACAGTTTTCCTCGCATCCTATCCCTAAGCATGTTTCATTTCACCAGAGCTGTTTAATGGAACCTGAGCTGTGATTGGTTGCTATGAGCAACAGTTTTCTCACTCCACGACACCTCAGCAGACACTGACAGGGTGGGAGAAATCTAGCATCCCAGGAACATAAGCTCCATCCATTGTCTGCCCCCAGACAGAAGCAGAGAGCACATGACAGAAATGAATCACCCGCTCCCGTGTCCATATCCCCATCATACATCCTCCATCCCATAGGCACATCGTCCCTCTTAAAGGGATCTCCGATATGGAAGTAAGGGCAAATCCATCCTGCGCTTTGGTTTTGACCCCAGGCCTCTCTTAAAGGGATCCCCGGTATGGAAGTTAGGACCGTTCCACTCAGCGCTGTGGTTCTGACCCCAGGTTCTCTTAAAGGGATCATTGGTATGGAAGTTAGGGCAATTCCACTAAGCGCTTTGGTACTGACGCCAGACCTCTCTTAAAGGGATCCCAGGTATGTGTGTAGCCCTGGTACACAATACCAGGAGGATGAGTGGAGAGGTAACAGTTAAGGTCTCTTCATGACATCATGTACACTTCTGACACACCCAGCAGGGGTGTGGAAGGGAGTGATTTAGTCAGTCAGTGTCCGGACTTCAGAGTGAGAAGTCGGTTTCCTGTCCTTGGACAGAGTAGACGTGTCCAGTTTAAGTCTATCATCAGTTCAGAAAGTGGAGTCTGGTGTAGGTGTCAGTATACACCTTAGTCTAGTCAGAGCTGTGCCCCACTGGAAGAAAGACTGAACTATCTATTAAGAGACAAGCAAGGCGAAGGACAAAGTGGAAGGAAGATAATTGGAAAAGTGCTTTTGACTTGGAAAAGTCCTGCACGTTGCAACCGGTTACTGGGGACCGAAGGATCACTATTGTACAGCATAGTGAAGAGAAAACCAGGAATCTACCGGACCCTAGGTCGCGGCAGACAAGCCCCTTATAGTCAGAACGTAGCTGGAGTCAGGGGGTGTGAAGACTTTGAGTTAGTGCATGACAAGAAAAGGATTCAGCTCCCTCGCAGGAAGGCTTCTAACACAAATTTGACTGGGCAGAACAGCTAAAGATTAGCTGGAATCATAGAGAGGACTACGCTTCAGGCTGGTCGTACTCAGCTTCATTGGACAGTAAAGGAGGCCCCTAACTTGCTTAGCTGTTGCCTCAAAGCTCATCCTCCATCAACCCCATCAGCCTCCCTGGGACCTGCCTTATCATCCTGCAAGTAAAGGTATGGAAAGACGTTGACTGTGTGAGACTGAGTTATTATTGCATGCCTGCACAATCCCTACCTAACTACCGACCTGAGGGAAGAGTCCCACCTGTAGGGGACCCGACATCTAGCTGCCTCACCATCCCCTCAGAGATCTACAGCAGCGCTGGTACTAATTACCAGAATACTACAGGTGGCGTCACGAACTGTACATAAATCAATCCCCTGTAAATATATCCCCAACATACGCCAGACCGCCCGGGCCACAGACCGAGCCACAGCTACCTGTGACAAAATCCCCATAGACTTCTACGGGCTCGGCTCTGAGTACCCCATTGCCCTGGTAACCCACAATTGTGGTGGCGGGTCGACACAACTTTTTGGCGTCACGAACAGGATACGAAACTTGCAGCATTGCGAGCCCTGTGTGCCTGTGGATTGTTTTTGTGAAAAAGGACTGTTTGCTATTTTTGGCGCTAAAATCCGCCATTTTGCCGCCATATTCGCGCCCTCAGGCGCTGGAGAAGAAGGTGGGCGGACCTGAAAAAGCGCGCAGAGTCTTGGACACGCCCCCAACCTGCATCGCAAACCGCATAGCGAACTGCATAGCAATCTGCATCGCAAACCGCATAGCGAACTGCATAGCAATCTGCATCGCAAACCGCATCGCAATCCGCATAGCAAACTGCATCACAATCTGCATTGCAATCCGCATAGCAAATTGCATCGCAAAATAGAGCGGCAGGTCCTGCGACAGGAAGTGAACGCTCTGACATCAGAGCGCCTGCGACGAAGGTCCTGTTCCCACTGCGGTGCCTGTGAAGTAGCAGCATCTGAAACCGGTAGGCTCCGTTTAACCAAGGGGGCGCTAAGATGTCACAACAACCGGCTGACAGTGCGGCCCCGGCCGGAGGCCCCAATCCCGCACCGTCTGGTATTATAGCGCCAGATGGAGGCGCAGGCCCTGCACCCAGTCCGGTAGTCCCGATCATGCCACTAACGCTCCCATATATGCCTGGGGCGAAATGGCTTCCCCAATACAGCGGTGGGCCAGGCACATTAGCAGGCTTCAAGCGGAAGTTATGCAGCATCCTAGAAATGTACTCCATGCCTGAGAGACAAAAAGCTGCTTGCTAATAGGGCAGCTAACTGGCGCTGCTGAGAGGGAAGTGGAGACTTGGGATACCGTTGATCAGGAGTCGGTGCCTGCGATCTTCCTGAAGCTTCATGCCATATTTGAAGACCGCACAGAAACGGATCTCCGGATGGCCTTCTATCACTGTTCACAACAGCCAGGTGACAGCATCCGGGACTATGCTTGCCGACTACAGGGAGCCCTGAGAGCCCTCAAGCAAATTAACAATTTAAATGCTATCGACGAGAATAGAATGCTGAAAGAACAATTTATACAGGGATTGAGATCCCCAGAGGAACGCAGAACTGTAAATTGGTGGTCCTTAGATCATCCGGATGCTACCTTTGATGCCCTAAAGGACATGGCAATAAAAGGGCTGCGGCCCCTGGGCAAACCCGAGGTGGCCACCCAACATCATCAGGGTGAAGTCACTCTGGAACCGGCAGTAACCCCCTGTTCCCCGCTAGTGGCAGAAACCAAAACGCAGGTGACACCTCCTAGTGAATTGGACTGTCTGCGCTCAGAGGTGCGCCAGCTGACTAAAAATCTGGCCGCTGTGATGAGTGCCCTACAGCTGCGGAAAGAAGAGGAAGGGAAGATCTTGCTAGCTGACTGCCCAGAGGACGTTCCGTGGATGCACCGGAGAAGAAAGAAGACGTCGCCCCCCCGGAGGAGGACAACGCCACCCCAGGAGCAACCTCTGATCAACACCCTTCTCGTCGAGAGATCATCTGTTATCGCTGCAACCGGAAAGGTCATCTGTCTACACAGTGTCCTTTAAACGGGCAGAACCTGGGTCCAAGGGCCAACACCCAGGAGAATACCCGTCAGGCCCCCTAGACTGGAACCGCAGGTATGTGGGCGGGCGACCCTACCTGTCTATTATCCTAGATGGTATTGCTGTTCCAGCCTTGTTAGACACTGGGTCCCAGGTGACCCTCATACCTGATGCTCTATATACCAAGTACTGGTCAATGGACAGTCTTAAACCTCCGAGCCTTGACTTTACTGTGTATGCTTCGAATGGTCTTCCTGTAGAAGTACTCGGAACAAAATGTGTAGATGTAAAGGTGGGCAGAGAGGAGTTGAAAGACCAAGGGCTTCTGGTAGTAAAGACTGTAAATGAGGAGAACGGTTTAAATATCATTTTGGGTACTAACATTATCGGTAATTGTTTGGGAGAAGTTGTGTTCTTACTCCAACAGCTCGCTGAGATTGCCCGACCAAGGCAGAGAGGAGTAATCCAAAGAGAGATCCGGGCCCTGGTGTGTCAGCAGCAAGCGAAGCTTACCGACGGCGAAATTGGTAATGTACGGGTCACTGACTCAGTTCCTATTGTGATACCCCAATGAGTGAGATGATCATTTGGTGCAGGGCAGCCATAGGTCTGAGAGGACAGAATTACCAAGCTGTAGTAGAACCCCACCATTCAGAACATAGACCTACACTTATGACTGCTAGAGGAGTAGTAGAAGTGGTGAATGGAAGAGTACCTGTACGGCTTCTCAATTGGGGAGATGATGAGGTAAATTTACCCCGTTATGCAACCATTGCTAAACTTCATGCTGTTGATAATAATTCTATTCTCCGGCTGAGTCCTTAGACTCCTGTCAAATAGAGGAGGACAATGACCCAGCAACCCAGGTGGCGGAATGGTGTCAGCAACTCCATGTTGGAACGGACACCACTCCCGCTCACCAGAAGCAAGGGGTATTACGGGTGGTGCAAGAGTACGCCCAAGTGTTTAGCAAAAATCCACTTGATTTTGGGATCATTAAGGGAGTACAACATCATATCCCTACTGGCAGTCATCCTCCCATCAAAGAGCGGTATAGGCCCATACCTCCAGCTCACTATCAGAAAGCTAAAGAAATGTTGAATGATATGAAGAAAGCTGGGGTGATAAGGGATAGTTGTAGTCCCTGGGCAGCCCCTCTAGTTCTGGTTAAAAAGAAAGATGGTAGTATGAGAATGTGTGTGGATTACAGGCAGGTGAACCGCATAACACACAAGGATGCATACCCGCTACCACGTATAGAGGAATCATTAGCTGCTCTGAAAACGGCTAACTACTTTTCTACCCTTGATCTGACTAGTGGTTACTGGCAAGTGGCTGTGGCTGAGGAGGATCGTGAGGAAAACGGCTTTCACCACCCCAATGGGGCTCTGTGAGTTCGACAGAATGCCGTTTGGGCTCAGTAGTGCCCCAGGAACATTTCAGAGAGTGATGGAAAACTGTCTGGGACATCTCAATTTTGAAACCGTGCTGCTATACCTAGACGACGTTATCGTGTATTCCAAGACATATGAGGACCATCTGAAGCACCTGGCAGAAGTGTTTGAGTCCTGTCCAGGTACGGGATGAAGTTGAAACCCTCAAAATGCCATCTACTCAAGCAGAAGGTACAATACTTGGGGCACATCGTCAGTTCGGAAGGAGTAGCGCCGGACCCAGAGAAAGTCACTGCCATCCAGAAGTGGCCGGAGCCGAAGAACCTTAAGGAAGTGCGACAGTTCCTGGGACTAACGGGTTACTACAGGAGATTCGTGAAAGATTACACGAAGAAGGCAGCTCCTTTACAGGACCTCCTGGTAGGACAATCCTTAAAGAGCAGAAACCCTCCCTTTAATTGGGGTAAAGAACAGGCTGAAGCATTCCAAAAGATGAAAGAGATCCTGACAGGTGATGAGATCTTAACCTATCCTGATTACAGCCAACCGTTCCTGTTGTACACCGACGCCAGTAATGAAGGGCTGGGAGCAGTTCTCAGTCAGAAGCAGAATGGACAAGAAAAAGTCATCGCATATGCCAGCAGAAAACTCAGGCCAACTGAAAGGAATCCGGAAAATTATAGCAGCTTCAAGCTGGAGTTTCTGGCGCTGGTCTGGGCCATTACTGAAAGATTTAAGCACTATCTGGCCTCCAATAAGTTCACGGCGTACACAGACAACAACCCGTTAACGCACCTGGAAACCGCCAAGCTGGGCGCCATGGAGCAGCGATGGATGGCTCGGTTGTCCAATTACCAGTTTACTATCAAGTACCGGGCAGGTCGAAAGAATGCTAATGCTGATGCGTTGTCCCGAATGCCGCATGACTCTGACACGGAAGAAGAATCGGACGACCTGGAAGAAATTGAGCTACCCGCGTTCCATCGAAATGGGGTAGTCCACGAGCATCGAGTCCACAGAAAGCAGAATGGTGCAACATTAAATCCTTTACCCCATCACAGCTGGAAAGAGACTCAGGACAGTGATCCAGTGGTCAGCCGCATCAAGGAGTTGTTAAGACAGGAAGGCTCCTCTCTGGAAAAGGATGCACCTATGTCAGCCAAGCTCCTGTGGAACGAGAAAAGCAGGTTGTTCCTATACCGTGAGAAGTTGTGCAGAAGATACGTCAACCCCAGAACCCATGAAATGGTCTGGCAAATCGTGGTCCCCAAGGCAGACGTCCCAATGGTGTTGGAGGCGTACCACGATCAAGCAGGACACTTTGGCTGGAGGAAGCTGGAGACCCTGTTGAGATGCCGGTTCTACTGGGTAGGGATGCGCAGCTCCGTCGAGAGGTGGTGTCGGAACTGTGGACCCTGTGGTCTCAGAAGAAAGGACTACGGTAGTCAGAAGGCCCCCCTGCAACCTATCCGGACGACTCGTCCCCTGGAGATTGTGGCCCTGGACCACGTCAAACTGTCGCCGAGTAGATCTGGATACTCATACGCCTTGACCATGGTGGACCATTACTCCAGATTTCTGGTAGTTGTTCCAGTTAAGGACCAGACCGCGGTGACGGCAGCGAAGACCTTTCAAGCAAGTTTCTGCAGACCGCATGGGTATCCGGAGCAAGTCTTAACCGATCAGGGACCTGCTTTTGAAGCCGATTTATTCAAGGAATTCTGTCATATGTACGGGTGCAAGAAAATAAGAACAACACCATATCACCCTCAAACCAACGGTCTTTGTGAAAAGATGAACCATATTGTCCTTGACTTGTTGAGATCCATACCGTTGGAAGACAGGAATCGATGGCCGGATTTACTGCCTGATTTGGTTGATTTGTACAACCATATACCTGTAAGCTCAACTAACTGCACTCCAGCCTATCTTATGAGAGCAAGGCCCGGAAAACTACCAATGGATTTAGAACTTGGAGTGGTAGAACCGGAGGCAGACGATGCCGTGGAGAACTGGGACGTCAATCGGCAAGAGCAATACAGAAGAGTACAAATCTGTGTGGAGGAAAGTCTTAATAAGGCACGGGAGAAACAGGAAGATGTTTACAACAGAAATGCTCCTGCCAAGCCTCTGATGCCTGGAGAGGTAGTATTAAAAAGAAAAAGAAAGATGCACAAACTGGATAATCAGTGGGAGCAAGAACCCTACGTCATACAAGATTCTAAATACGACAACAGAAAAGTTTGTGTCGTCAGTAAAGACGGAGGAAGAACAACAACCACTGTGTCCAGAGATCATTTGAAGTTGTGTCCAGAACACTTAAAGAGTTGTGAAAAGAACCCTGTCTTCAATCAAAGAGAAAGAAAGGAAGAGGTCCTACACACCGATCTGGGAGATTTTCCTGCGGATTGGCCCCGACTGGGAGATGCTGTGATAATTCCAGTGTTGCAGTTTTATCAGCCACAAGAGGAAGTTTTACCTCCAGTTGTGCCTGTGGTGCCAGTTGAGCCCGTCCAGGAGTTACCCATTCCAGCAACACCTCAACCTGTAGAACCTCAAGATGGATCATCTGAAGCAGCGCCCCATACTATGGGATCCCCTGGTGAAGCTGACTCACACCGCCCAGCCATCAGTACGCTTGCCAGATCCATAGAAAGGTTAAGGCAGTTCTATAGTTTGCCGTTACGCAGTGCAGACAGATCGCAACTTGTTATACCTGAAACTACACCACGTAGATCAGAGAGAATCACAAAAGGGAAATTACCCATTAGATATCAGCAGTAGTTATCACGAATTTATGTGAACATTGTAAAAGTCTATATATATAAATGTGTTTTTCCCTATTATGTCTTCGTTTAACAATGGACTCAGAGGCTGAGGACTGAGCCAGCCCAAAAACTGTATCCTGTAAATAGTTGCACTAAAGTGCCTTCTTAATGGTTTCACATGAAACCTTGACTCACCTCTGAACCAAAAACCCGTGTGGTGTGGCACTGAGTGAGGTCTGCATTTGGATGTCCTGCAGCCACCCAGGACCCACGTTGAAGGTTTGGTGCGGGTCCTTCACAAGTATCTTGTATATATATTTATTAAATTCTATTTGATACTTTTGTATTTCTATATGTAAAATGTTATTGTTCGTAACGTTCAAGGTGTTCTCACCTCCCGGATGGGAAGAAGTTAATGTTTGTTGTTATGCATAAAAAAAAAAATTTTCTGTCTTCTTGTATTTTACAGCCCGGGAGTGCTGTCATTTACCATGGGGGAATGTGTAGCCCTGGTACACAATACCAGGAGGATGAGTGGAGAGGTAACAGTTAAGGTCTCTTCATGACATCATGTACACTTCTGACACACCCAGCAGGGGTGTGGAAGGGAGTGATTTAGTCAGTCAGTGTCCGGACTTCAGAGTGAGAAGTCGGTTTCCTGTCCTTGGACAGAGTAGACGTGTCCAGTTTAAGTCTATCATCAGTTCAGAAAGTGGAGTCTGGTGTAGGTGTCAGTATACACCTTAGTCTAGTCAGAGCTGTGCCCCACTGGAAGAAAGACTGAACTATCTATTAAGAGACAAGCAAGGCGAAGGACAAAGTGGAAGGAAGATAATTGGAAAAGTGCTTTTGACTTGGAAAAGTCCTGCACGTTGCAACCGGTTACTGGGGACCGAAGGATCACTATTGTACAGCATAGTGAAGAGAAAACCAGGAATCTACCGGACCCTAGGTCGCGGCAGACAAGCCCCTTATAGTCAGAACGTAGCTGGAGTCAGGGGGTGTGAAGACTTTGAGTTAGTGCATGACAAGAAAAGGATTCAGCTCCCTCGCAGGAAGGCTTCTAACACAAATTTGACTGGGCAGAACAGCTAAAGATTAGCTGGAATCATAGAGAGGACTACGCTTCAGGCTGGTCGTACTCAGCTTCATTGGACAGTAAAGGAGGCCCCTAACTTGCTTAGCTGTTGCCTCAAAGCTCATCCTCCATCAACCCCATCAGCCTCCCTGGGACCTGCCTTATCATCCTGCAAGTAAAGGTATGGAAAGACGTTGACTGTGTGAGACTGAGTTATTATTGCATGCCTGCACAATCCCTACCTAACTACCGACCTGAGGGAAGAGTCCCACCTGTAGGGGACCCGACATCTAGCTGCCTCACCATCCCCTCAGAGATCTACAGCAGCGCTGGTACTAATTACCAGAATACTACAGGTGGCGTCACGAACTGTACATAAATCAATCCCCTGTAAATATATCCCCAACATACGCCAGACCGCCCGGGCCACAGACCGAGCCACAGCTACCTGTGACAAAATCCCATAGACTTCTACGGGCTCGGCTCTGAGTACCCCATTGCCCTGGTAACCCACAATTGTGGTGGCGGGTCGACACATATGGAAGTTAGGGCCATTCAGCTCAGCTCTGTGGTTCTGATGTGTGGCCCAGCTATGTCAGGCACACAAAATCCAGGAGAATGCACAGGAAGGTAACCGCAACGCTTGATATCCATTCACGTCACTCACACTTTCAGACACACCCACCAGGGGTATAAAAGGGAGTGACACGTAGCAGTCAGTGTTCATTCAAGCCTTGAGAGACTCAGGAGTGAGTCATCCCCAGTTCAGTGTTCAGTCTTTCTAGTCAGTCAGTCAACCTCCGGGTGGCTCAGGAGTGAGTCATCCTAGTCTGTTTCCTGAACGAGTCCTGCTGCCAGTGACAAACCCCATAGACTTTCATGGGCTCGGTGCCGAGTACCCCATTGCCCTGGTACTTAGTGCGACTCATCTTCTGGCGTCACCTCTGAAAGAAAACCCGTATGGTGTGGCCTAGAGTGAGGTCTGCAGTCAGAAGTCCTGCAGCCCACCCAGGACCCACGTGGGAGGTTTGGTGCGGGTCCTCCACAAGAATTTGTCTTGTATAATGAGAATGTTTTGATACTTTTGATACTTTTGTATTTTTCTAATGTACAAAGTGTAACGTTCAAGAATCCTGACCTCCCGGATGGGAAGAGTTAAAATGTTGTTGTTTAATGCAAAACAAAAATGTTTTCTTTTTCTCTTTTACAGCCCGGGAGTGCTGTGTTTAACCAAGGGGGGATGTGTGGCCCAGCTATGTCAGGCACACAAAATCCAGGAGAATGCACAGGAAGGTAACCGCAACGCTTGATATCCATTCACGTCACTCACACTTTCAGACACACCCACCAGGGGTATAAAAGGGAGTGACACGTAGCAGTCAGTGTTCATTCAAGCCTTGGGAGACTCAGGAGTGAGTCATCCCCAGTTCAGTGTTCAGTCTTTCTAGTCAGTCAGTCAACCTCCGGGTGGCTCAGGAGTGAGTCATCCTAGTCTGTTTCCTGTCTAAGGACAGTGCAGTTCAGTTTCAGTCCAGTCTGGACTTGGAGGATACTGAGAGCTGTCCAGTGAGCTCTGGAGAAAGCTGACATTTCCATCAAAAAGCTACAAGTGCTTATGTTAAGAGCGGGAAGCAGGGCGAAGGGCATAGTGGAGAAGACAGAGAGAAGTGCTTCGGGTATTGGATTGCCTGCACTAATTCACCGGACACCGGGGTCCGAAGCGTTGCTAGTGCTTCATGCTTAGTAACAAGATAACCGGAGGCTTTCTGGACTACAGGTCGCAGAAGGTAGCCCTAAGCGTCGATACGTAACCGGAGTCAGGGGGAACAAGGACTTTTAGCTAGGCCAAGCATAGAAGGACTTCGTTCTTGCCAACATCTGATAGTCAGAGACATAGAAGGCTCCACCACAATGTCGGCCGGGCTTGGCAGCTATTGAGAAAGCTGGAGATTGCAGAGTTAACTTCGCTTCATGCAAGTTTGGACTCACATACATTTGAAGTAAAGGAGGCCTCTAACCTGCTCAGCGGTTATCCCGAATGTGCATTCTCCACCCCGACCAGCTCCCGGGACCTGCCTGAACCATCTACCAGTAAAGGTATGAAAAGAAGCTGCATTGTGTGCGACTGAATTCTTAACTACACCCTGCATCATCACCATAGACTTCCAGGGACCAGTCTCACCTGTGGGAGACTTACCACCCAGCTGCCCCATAACATCACCTGTGAAGATCCTTATAGCAGCGCTGGTCCAATTGATCAGATACCACAGGTGGCGTCACGAACTACCTATCTTAATAATCCCCTGTAAATATCCCCCATTGTATGAGCGCCCAGGGCCACGGACCGAGTCCTGCTGCCAGTGACAAACCCCATAGACTTTCATGGGCTCGGTGCCGAGTACCCCATTGCCCTGGTACTTAGTGCGACTCACTGACCCCAGGGTCTCTTAAAGGGATCATTGGTATGGAAGTTAGGGCAATTCCATTCAGCGCTCTGGTTCTGACTCCAGGCTTCTCTTAAAGGGATCCCGGTATGGAAGTTAGGGTAAATCCCTCAGCGCTCTGATTCTGACCCAGGTCTCTCTTAATGGGATCATTGGTATGGAAGTCAGGGCAAATCCATCCAGCGCTTTGGTTCTGATGCCAGGCCTCTCTTAAAGGGATCCCAGGTATGGAAGTTAGGGCCATTCCACTCAGCGCTCTGATTCTGACCCCAGGCTCTCTTAAAGGGATCCCGGTATGAAAGTGAGGGCAAATCCACTCTGCACTTTGGTTCTGACTCCAGACCTCTCTTAAAGGGATCTCCGGTATGGAAGTTAGGGCAATTGCCTTCAAATGCTCTGGTACTAACCCCAGGCCTCTATTAAAGGGATCATTGGTATGGAAGTTAGGGCAAATCCATCCAGCGCTTTGGCTCTGACCCCAAGCCTCTCTTAAAGGGATCCCCAGTATGGAAGTTAGGACCGTTCCACTCAGCGCCGTGGTTCTGACCCCAGGGCCTCTTAAAGGGATCATTGGTATGGAAGTTAGGGCAATTCCACTAAGCGCTCTGGTTCTGACCCCAGGCCACTCTTAAAGGGATCCCCGGTACAGAAGTGAGGGCAAATCCACTCTGCACTTTGGTTCTGACGCCAGGCCTCTCTTAAAGGGATCTCTGGTATAGAAGTTTGGGTAAATCCCTCAGTGCTCTGATTCTCACCCCAGGCTTCTATTAAAGGGATCATTGGTATTCCACTCAGTACTCTGGTTCTGACCCCAGGCCCCTCTTAAAGGGATCCCCGGTACGGAAGTGAGGGCAAATCCACTCTGCACTTTGGTTCTGACGCCAGGCCTCTCTTAAAGGGATCTCTGGTATGGAAGTGAGGGCAAATCCCTCAGCGCTCTGATTCTCATCCCAGGCTTCTATTAAAGGGATCATTGGTATGGAAGTCAGGGCAAATCCACTCAGCGCTCTGGTTCTGACGCCAGGCTGACGGGATGATGTGGGATATTAGGGGGAGTAGTCCGGTGGCTCTGGCTGACGGGATGATGTGGGATATTAGGGGTAGTAGTCCGGTGGCTCTGGCTGACGGGATGATGTGGGATTTTAGTGGTAGTAGTCCGGTGGCTCTGGCTGACGGGATGATGTGGGATATTAGGGGTAGTAGTCCGGTGGCTCTGGCTGACGGGACGATGTGGGATATTAGGAGTAGTAGTCCGGTGGCTATGGCTGACGGGATGATGTGGGATATTAGGGGTAGTAGTCTGGTGGCTATGGCTGACGGGACGATGTGGGATATTAGGAGTAGTAGTCCGGTAGCTCTGGCTGACGGGATTGTGTGGGATATTATAGTGAATGTGGCTATGCGGAGTGGGCGGGGCTATACACTCAGCTTTATATTTATAGATATAATCATTACAATTTGTTATAACTAACCGTAGTTAGTTACTATGCCTGGACAGCGCCGGGCTCTTCAGCTAGTATTATATAAAGTCATTACAGAGTGATCTTTTCACGTGTTTATTTCTGTTAATGTTGATGATTGTGGCCTACAGCCAATGAAAACCCAAAAGTCATTATCTCAGTAAATTAGAATACTTTATAACATCAGCTTGGAAAATGATTGTAAAATCCAAAATGTTGGCCTACTGAAATGTATGTTCAGTAAATGCACTCAGTACTTGGTCGGGGCTCCTTCTGCATCAATTACTGCAAAAATGCGGCGTGGCATGGAGGCGATCAGCCTGTTGCACTGCTGAGGGGTTATGGAACCCCAGGTTGCTTTGATAGCAGCCTTCAGCTCGTCTGCATTGTTGGGTCTGGTGTCTCCCATCTTCCTCTTGACAATACCCCATAGATTCTCTATGGGATTAAGGTCAGGCGAGTTTGCTGCCAATCAAGCACAGTGATACTGTTGTTTTTAAACCAGGTATTGGTACTTTTGGCAGTGTGGACAGGTGCCAAGTCCTGCTGGAGAATGACATTTCCAGTTCCAAAAACTTGTTGGCAGACTCTGGGACCTTGATTTCCAAATGAAATGCAAAATTTACTTTCATCTAAAAACAACACCTTGGGTCACTGAGCAACAGTCCAGTCCTTTTTTTCCTTGGCCCAGGTAGGACGCTTCCGGCGTTGTCTATTGGTCATGAGTGGCTTGACACAAGGAATGCGACACTTGTAGCCCATGTCCTGGATATCTCTGTGTGTGGTGACTCTTGAAGCGATGACTCCAGCAGCAGTCCACTCCTTGTGAATCTCCCCAAATTTTTGAATGGCTTTTTCTTAACAATCCTTTCAAGGCTGCGGTTATCCCGAGTGCTTGTGAAACAAGCAAAATGGAGGGCACAACCCCAAATAAAAAAGGAAGATGTTCAACCTGCAGTATGTCAAAAATGTGGAATCAGAACAAAGCAAAGAGACATACTATACACCAGGGAACTCAAATAGTAAAAAATGGTAACAAATTTTTATTGAAAAACTACAATATAGCACACAACACATATATAAAAACAATTAAAATTAAACAAACAATCCCTGAAAGGGTACATGACCCCTGACACCCCAGGTGAAAAATATGGTATATAATGAAAAAACACAAATGCAAATAAACCCTGGAATATATATATATATTACACAGACAGATATTTAAGCATGTGTTACAAGAAAAATAATGATATATACATCTGATTAGTCCCCCATTCAGATTGTAATAATAAAGATGACAAAACAATCATATATATCACTGGGCTGCTCTTAATCCTATACATGGAACAATATCGGTACAACTATATAACATATGAGTAGTATACATACTAAAATTAGCATTATAGATGGCACCAATAGTTAGTGTGGCAAACGCCGTTAGAAAAACTCCATGCGGTCAAATGACCTAATAGCCCATAGAAAATGACCAAAACGAGCAAGTTGTTACCCAGCTTGGGGGAGAAGGGGGAAGTCAGGGGGGACAGAGCCCAACGCGTATCGCCACCGCCGTGGCTTCGTCAGGAGCAGAGTGCTTGTGCAACTTTTTCTACCACTCTTTTTCCTTCCACTCAACTTTCCATTAATATGCTTGGATACAGACCTCTGTGAACAGCCAGCTTCTTTAGTCATGACCTTTTGTGGCTTACCCTCCTTGTGGAGTGTGTCAATGACTGCCCTCTAGACATCTGACAAGTCAGCACTGCAGTCTTCCCCATGATTATGGAGCCTACTGAAACAGACTAAGGGACATTTTTAAACTCTTAGGAAGCCTTTGCAGGTGTTTTTGTTAGTTATTCTAATTTACTGAGATAATGACTTTTGGGTTTTCATTGGCTGTAAACCATAATCATCAACATTAACAGAAATAAACACTTGAAATAGATCACTCTGTGTGTAATGACTCTATATTATATCTGTTTCACTTTTTGTATTGAAGAACTGAAATTAATGAACTTTTTTATGATATTCTAATTTAGTGACAAACACTTGTATATCACATATTTCATGCTGTTCTTTGGAGTCTTTATTTGGATTATGTAACTTGCATATTTCATCCTTTGAGATGGGAAGGACTGCCTCCTATTGAGGATATGCAAGCCAAAATTCTTCTTGGGAAAGATAGGCAAATTTACTTGTCCTCCAGGAAAAAAATACCAGATGTTCTGTGTTTTATCATCAGGAGATTATCACTGCAGGACTAGCTCCCATGTGCCTCCTGGTCCAACCAAGCCTCAGCAGTGATTAGCAGCGTTCTTTCGATATACAATGTCCACAGAAAGTTGCCAATTAGAGGTGTGGGTGGGGTTAGCTTTCTGAGCTCTGCTAAATGCTAAATCTAAAAACTGTGATTGTGTCACAACTGCTGCACCCAGTAAACTAAGTTATACATTACTGGAATCAGGGTCACTTTCCTTACATTATTGTTGGAAATGGATTATTCAGGATACTCTCCAAGTGTGTGACAACACAGCTTCTTTATTCAGGAATAATCAGGAACAATATATGATAAGCTTAATAGATCAGGAATAAATCATTTGTGTGTCTCTATCTGTGCAGCATCTACAGCAGGCTGCTTCTCTCATAAACAGACACAGGAAATACAGTCACATGCTATCCCTGTGTGAGCCTCTGGGAGTTTTTTTTTTAACTTTATAAGCAGCATACAAATCTAGCAACTAAACTTTCATAGACAGGAATGGAGTTGTTGCACCAAACATATTCCAACAATTGTGCTGCTCACAGGTGAGCCCGCAAAAACCTAACAACAGATTTCCTTTTAGAAGGCAGGAGGCCTCTTCGTGGTTGGATTTCATTATAAGGAATATTTCACTTATGATGAAAACCTTCTTCCCCTTTTCTTGGCAAAACATTTGTATCTCCGCAGTGGTTAGATGAGGCAAAGAAATGATCTGTAGCGTTCTGTATATTCTATTTGTTTAGGATATGATTTTAATCATACTCATCTACCGCAATCTGCCAATATGTCTTATGCAAGCCAATTCTCAATGTTAGACATGCTGCCAATGAAATGTCATGTTTACCTAGATAAGAAGAACATTATGGCCGTGAATATTTAATACACTACATAACATCTGAGACAAGTGAAATGAGCAGACATTTTGGCAGGGGACTTGTGTTGGCTGACTCTCCGCTCTTGATGATTGCGTGCCAGCTGTAGCCTCTGACTGAATAACCACACGTTTTACAGGGAAGAATATCTCAGAAAGTCATTAGTGCGTTTTTTTGTATAATTGTTAATCTTCTACACTTCACTTTCCTCTTGGTGGTTGACATGGAATTAAAATGGTCTTATCCATTCTTCCCAAAATGCTCTTCCGAAAAAATGGAATTATTTCTATTATTCGTACATTTGACATAGAATATATATTCACAACAGAGCATAGGACACAGAACAGAAGTTGAACATAAAATTAGACATATTTCCATTTCATTTGAAAAAATTGCAGTCAAAGAGATGGGTGGGACTGGCTGCTCACATATCCCACACCAGAGGCGTGGTGTAGGAGATAAAATGGAGAGCAATTTTCTCATTCAGTGTCTGTGACTGGAGGTGTAGAGACCTCCAGTGTGTTTGCTAAAGGACACTAACCTCAGCGGACGGACCCACACTACTATATGGACTGTTTATTTTCTGTATTTTCACTCTGTGTCAGAAAAGGCTATCTTTTTGTTTTGCTTATGCTGAGCAGTATATGAAGTTTAATAAACCAGCCTGGACATTATGATGAAACCGCTTCCCGTGCCTACCTCAACCGTAGCTGAGTGAGTAGAAACCCCACAGAATGAATAGAGTGGCAGCACGCATGACTAATCACTACTCCATTTACATGGGCTTTTTCAGAGCCCAGGCATGGGAATAAGTGGTGATTCCAGTAGTCACACCCCTGGCGATTGAAAAATTATCAACAATCCCAAAGATATGAGATAATTTTGAAACTTGAGAATGCCCCTAAAATTCTTTGAAAGTACTCTATTACTAATCTTACACTCTGATTCATCAAGATGGACAATTTTTTCGCTGGTGTTGATGAGAGGGCACTGAGGAGTCAGACGCATCTCCATGAATCGGGAACGTCTGACTAACGGTATGTGTTTCTTTGCACAACATCAGGAATCTTACAACACTTCCCTACTAGTGTAAGATTTGTGGTGACAGTTCGTCATGAATTAGATGAGCCATAGCGCTCCTCTGTCATGCCCAGCTGTGCCTATTTTGGTGTAGCTGGGAGAAACTGCCGTGAAAACTCCAAAAGTAATGCAAAAGTTTTTGCCAAACGCCGGGTGGCGTCAAAATATTACAATTTTTCAAAGCAATTTTCTCCAGAATTCTGACAAAATTGCTTCGATGAATCAGGGCCTTAGTGTATATTATTTTTTGCACATAGTCTATAAAAATCACATTTATTAGTCACATAGTAAAAAAAAATAACTTTTACCTTATGCTATAACAAGAAATCTCCCAGTATTCTTTGTAGCCTAAATAGCTTATTCTGGTGAGTTAGCATTGCGGGGAATGCAAAATAATCTTTACATCAGGCTCGACCCAATACCCTGGTGAAGGAAAGACTGATTAAATGGCAAAATGGGAACAAATAATTATTTGTATTACCAGTATTCTGTGCAGAATGCATGTGTATGGTGACATATTACCAGAGATAATCAAATACAGCTCCCTAGACATACATGCATCATTGGCAAAACTATTCACCCACGTCCTCAGTGCCGGCTACTTCCACCAAAGCTGGAATCAAGGTCTCTCATAACGCCCATCTACAAGAATAGGGACAGATATGATCCAGCAAACTACAGAGGAATCTGTGTCAACAGCATTCTGAGCAAACTCTTCACCAGCATCAATAATAAAAGGATCGCCACCTTCATCACCCAAAATGACATAATCAGCAGAACCCAAGCTGAGTTAATGCTGAACCATCACACCACCGATCACATCTACACCCTGCACAGCCTCATCAAAACTCGTGTCCACAGCAAAAAACAAGTTAAAATATTTGCATGTTTTGTGGACTTCAAGAAGGCCTTTGACTCAGTGTGGCACCTCATCCTATTCCTGAAACTACTGGAGAAAGGAATAGGTGGCAGAACCAATGACGTCAGCAAGAGATACAATGAGAACCATTGCAGTGTGAAGGTGAAAAGGACGGCTTTCTTCAGGGAGGGCCGTGGAGTCAGGCAGGGATTAAGCCTGAGCCCAACCCTATCCAACATCTACATAAATGGACTGACTGCAGGCCTAGAATCCTCCTCCACCCCAAGCCAAAGTCTTCACAACCGAGATGTGAAGTTCTTGCTGTATGCAGATGACCTTCTGCTACTCTCCCCAACCGAGAAAGGCCTACAAGATAGTATGGAGTGCTGAAAACATTCAGCACCACATTGGCGCTGCCCAATAACCAGGGGAAGAACAAAGTCATGGTGTTTCAGAAAAGGAACCAGAACAAAACCCCCACTCTCTTCCTCATGTTAAATGGATCCACGTGGGAGAAGACCATCAGCTATACCTACCTCAGTCTGGAGCTAAGCCAAACCAGGAGCCTCAAGCAAGCAGCAGAGATCGTGAAAAGAAAAGCGTGCAGAATATTCTACACCATCAGAAGACAACTGTACCACCTGAAACCATGGTGAGAGTCTGGCTTAAGAAATTTGACAGCATCATCACTCCTTTACTGTTGTACAGCAGCGAGGTATGGGGTCAAGCGACCTACCCAGACCAGACAAAGTGGGATCTCACCCCAACCAAAGTCTTCCACCTGGAGTTCTGCAAATATCTTCTCCAGGTCCATCACAGCACCTCAAGTAAAGCCTGTTGGGCAGAGCTGGGCCAATTCCCCATGTAGCTCACTATACACAAGAGGGCGCTATCACACCATACAGAGAAGCAACCCTAGCTCCTACCATAATAAAGCCCTGCTGAGAAGGAACCTAGAGCAAGCTTCAAACCTTCGGCAGCCAGTCAAGACAAGGTCAGCAACACACCTGACAAAAGATCAGGGAGCTGCAAGAAGCGATGCATAAAGGAATGAAAAAGTGAATTACAGAACTCCCAGAAGCTCTCCATTTACTGGTCACTGCGAAGGTACTACACTTTGGCCCCATATCTGCAGAGGTTATGCCATCCCAAAGACAGGCAGACCCTGAGACACGACAGACTGAGTGCCCGCAGCCTAGAGGTGGAAACAGAGTGGTACCTATAGAAACAAGCCAAGAGAGAACAGACTGTGCCAGCAGGGGGCCCTGAAGAAGGAGGAGCACTTCCTGCTGCACTGCAACAAATACTCAGCAGTGTGGGCCTCCCACTTCCAGAGACTCTTCACTCATATCCCAGACTTCCCATTCATGGACGAGGAGAGGAAATTCCGTATCCTACTGGGAGAAGAGGCGTCAATGGTGGAGGTCACCACATGTTATAAGCTGAGAGGACTGTAAGGCCTCTTTCACACATCTGGCGGGCGCCTAAACGGCGCCCCCGGCATTTTACCGCAGCGCCGCATGTGAAAAGCTTTCACACTTCCGGCGCCCAAAATGCGGTTTTTTGCCGGATGGTTTCTGATGCTTGGAGAGATAAGAAACCATCCGGCAAAAAAAAAAAAGTTACATGCAGCGTTTTTTCCGGACGCCGCAATGTACATTTGCGCCGCATCCGGACAAAACCGCATGCAACGCATTGACATGCGGCGCCATGCGGCGCTAATGCATGTCAATGCGAAAAAAGCCGCATGCGGCGCATCAGATTTTCAGATGCGGCGCTGCGGGAAAATACCGGGGGCGCCGCAAGGGGAAAAACGGATGTGTGAAACTAGCCTAAGACCCCCGAAAGGTCTCCCAACATTCCATCCCGATAACCCCAATTTTCTCTCCTGTCACACTTATTTTTTGTTGCTTTGGCCATGCTAATTGCATTTTGGCCCTGTCAATAAAGCCTATTTGAATTTAGTTAAATTGTTTAATGATGCAGAACTGTGATGAGCAATAAAGGCAACAGGGGTCTGATGGTAAGATAGGAAGTAAATGAATAGCATAAACTTTTTAACAATGCCCCCACAGAGACTGAGGCCAGCTATGGGGGAGAGTATCCCAACAGAAGCAGCTTACAAACTTCCACCCCCAGACCACTGTGCACAGTACCCCCACAGAAGCTGATTCAAATTTTACCCACAGACCATGGGGAACAATATCCCCACATAAGATTACACTAAATTTCAGCCACAGAGTATGGGTCATGATACCTCAAATGTTCAAAATGTATGATATGGATTTTTTTTTGCAGGAAACTGTTGGAGAGAGAAAATACAGGAGCGTTACCTAAGCACAATAAAAGATGTATAAAAATAGATATGTAGGTGATAAATATGTGCTCACCTGGAAGCGTAGTGCAGTAGGCACATCAATGCATTTAGCACGTGAATGGTATCCTCCACTGCGGTATGCTACCAATCCGGAATGCGTGGAGCTGTGCTGGTCCTGGCGTGGTCACAGGTCCAAGTAGTGGTATATGGATACAAATTTTGGAGGTGCCTCCGGAATTTTTATCCATATGTTCAAAAATACATTTGAGGAAAACATAATAGGTCCCGAATCCCGCAGAGTTTACCTTGAAAATATTACTGTTCCAAGCAGGCAACCACGCCTGAATTAAGGCCTTTAGGATCAGTCTGGATTAGACGATTATGCAGACCCATCAATTATAACGTGGAGAAGTGTTGTCAGGTACTCTTTCACAATGTTGTGGACACACTGGTACCTGATGTTGTGGCATGCGGAGGAATTGTTTACACATTTCTGCTATGCTAACTCTGTCTTCCTAGGTGCTGACGGTGCCTCAGTTGTGTTGGCAACATCTTCCTCCGCCTTGTTCTTCCACTGAGTCCTCACTGTCAGGTGTGAAAGCCATCAGTAATTTCTCCACAAGAGTGTACTTGTATTCACGCATTTTGTGCTCCCAGTCCAAGAACGGAAGTAAAGATTGTTCATTGTTCCTTGTAGCAGGGATCCAGCAAGGTGGCAACCCAGTAATCAGAACTAGTAATAATATTGATAACTTGGTGGTTGTTGCATAGGCACAGCAGCATGTTTAGGCTCATGCGTGCCAGGTTGCCCAGAGTCAATTACAAGCTGTCCTGTTCGGGAGGTGTATGATCTAGGTTCTCTGTATCTCCCCAGCCACGCTCGAATGATGCCCATGAGGAGCTTATAGTGCCAACTTGCTGGAAACATGGATCCTCAATGTCCTCCCCCTTCTCATCCTCTAAAACTGTCCCTTGGTTAGACCCTTGCATAACAGGCCGCTGTGGGTACAGGAACCCATCCTCTGAGCCATGTGTGGATGACATGTCTGATATAGGTGTGAATATTGCCTGGTCGTCCTGCTCCTCTTCCTCCTGTGCCACCACCTCATCTATCATCGTGTTAAGGATTTTGTCAAGCAGTTATAGATGTGGAATAGTAATGCTGATGATAGTGTCATCAACGTTGGCCATGTTGGTGGTTATATTCAAAGGAGCACAACACGACACACATCCCACATGGAGGCCCGCTCAAGTGGTGTTCCACCGAGCGACTGGTGTGTGCGTGCTGCAGCTGAAACTCCACTATTGCCTGTTGCTGCTCGCACTGTCTCTCCTACATGTGCAAGGTAGAGTTCCACCTTGTTGGAAAGTCACATATGAGGCAGTGAGCTGGAAGGCAGAAGTGACGCCGTGTAGTGCTATTTCTGGTGGCCCTGTATGGTGTCCTTTTCTTCCTCCATGCTGGGACGCTGGCTTACTCACCACCCCGGCGCAGTGGCGTGGTTCCTCGGTGTGCTCTTGCTACTTCCTGGTGAGCTCACCGCACTCCCTGGTGGCGAACCTAGTGCGCGCACTCACCTGTTCTTAAAGGGGCAACAAGCACATATAGTAAATGCCCTCAGCTTGTAGCTAAGAGGCATTTAGTATAATGTGTTCACTTGGAAGATGAATTGCTGGAAGTCATCCTGTATATAAAGACTCCCTCTACCTTAGGGGCTCACCAAGCAATGAGTTGAGTTATTAGGTAGTTGCGGTGTTCTGAATCCAAAGTCCCCTGGTCCAGGTGTGGCCAATGCATGAATGTAATTCACTAGTCCTGATGTGGCCAATGCTGTATGTGAAGTCACTGGTCCCGGAGTGGCCAGTCCTGTTCCCGAAGACCCATGGTCCCAGTGTAGCTAGAGGCTGAACATTGTTCCCCAGTCCATGTGGGGCCAGTCTCTGATCCAGCATCCTAGACCGGTGTGTCAAAACATAGCCCTAATCAGTGTCAGACCCCTGGGGTCAGTAGCTGAAGTACTGGGATTTGCCTAGGAGTAGTTCTGCGGTACTGGGGTATACTAAATAATGCCAAACGTTCTGGCGCCTGATTGCACCTGAGGAAGGTTATGCAGTTGGACACGTAACAGGGGAAAATCGACCACATCCTCTCTCTGCATCAGCTACACCATCACCACCAGCAGCACCACATCTCCTATATACTGCTCTCCTCATGTTTTTCCCCCCTTAAAAATATCATGTAGGCAAGAGGCTGGATTCGGGCACTGTACTCAAGGCTATTGCGCCACAGAGCAACAGATTTTGATGGCAGAGTATAAATTTTTATTCCAAAGAGTACGAGCCGGAGAGGTGATCATAAGGATTTTTGTTATTTTCTACGCATTATGTTTATTAGGCTCTGTAGTGTGGAGAGACCCCAGATCATAATAAGTAACACTACATTTGCAGAGACTAACTTCCCCACAAATTGAATTTCCGATGTAAAAACGCGCAAAAAGGCAAACTCAAATTTTGTTTGATCAGCTTATCTCTACATGCACAAAACATGCTGGCCCTTTGCCCAAAGTTTAGGGTGTTCGGTTAAGTCCTATTCCGAAAAACAAACCATATAACGTAAAAAATCTGCTGATATTATGTTTCCATCACAAGAACAAAATTATCATTCCAAGTTCTCATAGGATTTACCTCCCACATCTCATGGTCTATTAGGCATATTCATATGAGCTATTAGAGATATGGCCAAGACAATTACGTGCATTGAGAAGTCGCGAAGAAGCAATCTTAGAAAGCTTATCACAGAAATTAAAATCCTCATCTTCTTACTGAATATTTATCAGTGTCCCTTTGGTCTCTGTGCAGGATTATATATTTTACACATTTACTTCATTTACTTTTAATTATCATCTAAATGAATGGAATATATGAATATTTCTCACAGTTTACAACTGCTCTGGATCTTGATTATTCTTTTTTTTTCCCAGTTCATGAACAGGCATTTGTTTTCATACATACGATTTCCAGAGCTCTTATTCAGATAGCAGATAGTCAATGGGTTTTTTTTGGGCTTCTTAAAAAGGTAGACACAGGAATCGTTTCTAATTAAAGTCCGGCTGGTTTATTGCAGTCCTCAGGTCCTTCATGCTGTTTGACGTTACTCTCTAGCTTATAGCCATCTTCATCCTGGACATGCAGTAGCTCTGCAGCAGTCACATGTGTTTCTTGGGAACACTACCCGCTCTTCTAACACCAATTGTAGTAGGTCGACTCACTTGGCTTCTTAAAGAGGTAGACAAAGGAAGCATTAATTTTTAGTCTGGATGGTGTATTGCAGTCTTCATAAACCACATCACCAGAAAATTTAAATGCAGACTTTGTTCGGCACAAGGTAAAACATAAAGTAACAAGTCCATACAATAGTTCTGGTTAGTCCGCCTGGCTTACAGTCCAGCTTTATAGTCCTTTAACAAAGGCATTCAATCCAGAAGATCTGCACACCTCCATACACACATCATCTGTTAGACAAAACAGATTTCATGTTATCTAGTGAACTCACCCAGGGGCTATTCATAATCAACCTGTCATAACCAATTAACCCATTTTAGTCCATATATACACTAAAGCATTACTTCAGGTTTATCTCCCATCTACTATGTGTCTACAGCCACCTTACATACCTCCCATCTGCCTAAAGCCATCATGGGCTTGGCACCTTCTACCACTAAACATGGGATTCTAGAGAGGGCATCGTCATTACCATGTAATTCCAGGCTCTATGTTCTACACGGAAGTGGAAATCTTGCAGGGCTAGAAACCAGCTGGTAACAAGCTTTTTTCCCCTTTTTTTCCTCATCCACCTGAGCGGGCTAGGATCTGACGCTCAGAAAGAGAAGAGGATGCTCCTCTTTGTGTATCTCTTGAGAGAGGACCGCTTTTAATCCAAATTTTGAAGTGTCCGTTTGGTGTAAAATTCCTTCTTAAAATCGTGAGTAATGAGGACTGGCTGCTTACATAGAGCTACTTTGAGTTCTTGAAAGGCCGACTCTGCCTCTGTCCTCCATTTGGCATATCTGATTTTGTCTCCTTAAGGAGGTTGATCAAGGGTGCAGCCACTATGGCAAAGTTTGGAGTGAACCTCCTGTGGTTCCCCATGATTCCCAGAAAGACCCTAACTTGCTTCTTTGAGAGTGGCTTTGGTCAGTTCCTGATTGCATCCAATTTACTTATCTGGGGTTTGATTTAACCTCTACCTACTACTGTACATATCCAAGGTATTTGGCATCCTCTTTCCCCATGTCACATTTTTTTGGATATATGGAGAAACCCGCCCTCCTGAGAGTATCAAACACCACCTGCACCTTTCCCACATGACTTCCCAATCTGGGCTGAAGATTATGATATTGTCAAATGCCACAGCATAATTCTTATGGGGTGCGAGGATCTCGTCTATGGTCCTCTAGAAGGTGGCCAAAGTTCCCTGCAGTCTGAATGGCATCCGGACATATTGGAAGCAGCAGTCAGGTGTAGAGAAAGCTGTCTTCTCCTTGGCTTCTTGTGACATAGGGATTTGCCAATATCCCTTTGCTAGATCCAAGGTATGTACCTTTTTGGTCTAAGAGTCTCTATCAGCTCAGCAACACTCGGCATTGGATATATGTCTAACTTGGACACGTTGTTCAGCTTCCAATAATCATTATAGAATCTCCATTCTCTATCGGGTTTTGGATTAAAGACAATCAGGTTAGACCTCCCGCTCTTAGATTCATTAATGACTCCAAGATTCAGCATTCGTTTTGCTTCCTTGGAGATGAGTTCTCAGCGGGCCTCTAATTTTGTAGGGCTTTGAATTCACCTGCACATGAGGCACCATTAGAACCTCGTGTTCTATGATATCTGTACACCCCAGCAGATCTGAGAACCGGTCTTGATTTTGCTTCAGCAATTCCCAACATTGCTATTTTTGGGCCTTTAACAGCATTTCGGCTATTGTGACATCTTCAATGTCCCCTTTTGCCTTAACCAGCAAACATAGAGTTTCAACGGGGGTCCCTTTCTTGCCATGCCTTGATGGGTAGCGGCACATGGGGATTACAGATGTGAGAGGTGGAAGTGGTTAACTGGCAGGTGGCACAGGACTTGCAATACCTTAGGATTTTCTGGTGACAGCCCGGCCAATAGAATTTCTGTCTGATCCGTTCTTGGAATTTGTCGACACCCTCATATCCACCCAAGACATGTGAATGGGCCCTGTCCAATACCCTCCGTCTATAGGGTCCTGGTACTAACAATTGCTCCACTATTTCCTCTCTGACCTTAGTAAGCAGGTGCAAAAAGTCCCCACACACAAAATAAGGAAATCTGGTGTCAGCTCCTGGCTCTTGTGTTATGCTGTTTCTAACAGTTTAATTATTGAATGCTTCTTTTAGAGTTAGGTCCCTATGTTGGGCAGACCCAAAATTTCCTCTGGCCACCACTATCTCAAGAATGTCTGCCTCCAAGGATACTACCTTTACTTCCACCACTATACAGAAGGGAAACCCGTCAGGGTCTGGGGTTGGTGAGACTTCTTTAGGATCAAGCTGTCTCTTACCCAAGCAATCAAGGTCTCCTCTCGTCCCCCACAAATCCCAAAACAACACAATGTCCCAGCCTGTGATAATTGAACGCAATAAATCCAGGACCATGCCAACCCCATGGGACTGAGTACCTTGGGCCGTCTCAGTGACCTCTCTGGCCACCAGGTAGTCATAAGCATCCCTATGAATGCAGTGGACACCCACCTTCTTTCCAGGAATCAAATAGAGAGGGAGTGTGGCCCTCACGAGGAACACCAAACTCCTTAAGTCTAGTAGGCCAGTCATTTGCACCATTCACTTAATACAGGATGAGCTTGGGCCACCTCGCCGGATGAACAGTCCACACTGCAAACTGAATATGCATAGAATGAACACCAGCGTCCCATGCTACAGTCCATTTGCTCTGTGGTCAGGCGACAATGGGCAGCTATATGACCTGGGCCATGACATCTCCAGCAAATTACATCCCACGGTGAGATCCTCAGCATGACCTCTGTCGCCCCCTTGGACTTTGAATGCCTCACCCCTTTTTACTCCCCGCCCCCCAGTATGGAGTTGGCTGCCTCCCCAAGGAACTATTGACTCCCTGATAATTTTCGACCAGTCCCACCAAGTCATCGACGATTCGGGGATCTCCTTGGGCAACCCAACCAGTCCATTATCACCTGCTCTACCTTCTGCACTGGGGTAGAGGACTCCGGCTGCAATCACTTTTGGACGCGGTGCAGCAGATCAAACATTTGGGAGCGAGGGGTTTTGTCACGGTGATAAGCCCAGCGCACCCAAGCGAGACAAAATTTCCATTTTCAATTTTGCATATTCTTTGGCATCCTGTAAGGATAGCTCATAGTAGGCGCTTTGTGGTTCCACAATTAAATATGGCACCAGGAGTTCTGCCCACTGCTCTGGCTTGAGTTTCTCCTGTTGGCGACTCTCTAAAAAAACAGTTAAAAAGGTCTCTATCATCTCCCGGGATCATTTTCTGCAAGGCTCTCCTCACAGCCTCCCAGATAAAAAAAATCATCAGCTCACCTTGGAGTCAGAGATGCCACCATGCCACGAACCGCCTCTGTGAGTAATTCAATCTGCTGCTGCTGTTGTCGGCTCTTCTGTTGTGAATGTTTTGGAAATGAATTCTGAGCAGAAGCTCCCTCTGGTGGTTACAAACAGTACTGAACCATTCAATGAGGATTGGCAATCAGGATTCACAGACTGGCTTGATATAAGGGAGGTTCCCTCCCATCATGGTTGCCGGTGATCAATTGTTCTTGTCTCAACTGTGGTTCCTGGTTCACTTGGAAGCTTGCTGAGTCTTGCCTCTTCTTCTGTTTTCAGATAAGATATTTTCTGTTTTTGTGCTTACCATTTGCATATTTCTCTGCATTTCTGTGAGGTTAGCCAGGTTCCCCCCCGGGGGGCTTGGGCTCCTCTCGGTTCCGCTGGAGCCACTGTTGTTTGTTCATTTGCCTTTTCCAGTTTTTTCAGTGGCTGCGGCTTAGTTTTGTTACACCAGAGAACTGATTTAGGTGGTAGAGGTCGTGTGATCTCAGGTGTTTTTGCAATTAGTAGCGTTGGCATTTTTTAGGGTTTTTTTTTGGATTGCAGTGAGTATCCTTTCTATCCTTTTCTGTCTAGGCAGATTGGGCCCCCAGCGTTTGCTCATACTATTTTCTGTCTGTGTCTGTATTTCCTCTTGTCTAACCGCCATTACATGTTTGGGGGCTTCCTATGTTCTTTGGGGATCTGCTCCGGGGCAGATAGCTTTCCTCTTTCTATCTTTAGGTGTAGTTAATCTCTCAGGCTGTGACGAGGCATCTAGGACCAACGTAGGAACGCTCCACGGCTGCCTTTAGTTGTGGTGGTTAGTCAGGGTACTGCAATCCAATAGATTCCAACCTCTCTGGTGTATTGCCATTTTTGCCTGCTCTCCTCAGCTACTAAAACATAACAGTATCACCGGCCAAACCGAAAATTGTACTCACAGAAGGGAAAAATAGTGTGGAAAGAAAAAAAAAAGTTGTCAGATTTTTATTTTTTTTTCTGTTTCTTGCATTTTTTCCCTCTTTTTCTCTGGGTGCTGAGGAGGATTTTTTTTTTCTCTCAATGGAGCTTGCACAGCTGTCTGGCCGTGTGGATCAGCTTGCCACTGAGGTTCGGAGTATTGCTACCTATCTTGCTGGGTTGCCGGTTGTGGAACCTAGGATTCCCATGCCAGATTTGTTTTTGGGAGATCGGGCCAAATTTCTGAATTTCAAAAATAACTGTAAGTTGTTTTTTGCCTTAAAACCTAAGTCCTCAGGGAACGCAGCACAGCAGGTTCAAATTGTCATCTCTCTCCTGCGCGGTGATCCTCAGGATTGGGCTTTTTCCCTGACACCTGGGGACCCTGTTTTGAGTGAGGTTGATGCATTTTTTCTGGCTCTGGGGTTATTGTACGATGAGCCTAATGTCACTGATCAAGCTGAAAGAACCTTGTTGGCATTAAATCAGGGGCTTGAGGACGCTGAGTTATACTGTCAGAAATTCCGAAAATGGGCAGTCCTAACCAAATGGAATGATGATGCTTTGGCAGCCCTTTTTCGGAAGGGGCTGTCAGAGAATGTAAAAGATGTTATGGTGGGTTTCCCTGCTCCCTCTGGTCTCAATGATTCTATGTCATTAGCGATTCAAATTGACAGACGTTTGCGTGAGTGTAGAGGTATGCGTGGAATAGTGTTGCCTTGTGAGCCAGCTTCTGAACCCATGCAGTGTGATAGAGTGGCTTCTGGGGCACAGCGTCATGAGTTTCGAAAACGCAATGGGTTATGTTTCTATTGTGGTGACGCCTCTCATGCTATTTCTGTCTTCCCTAAGTGGGGAAGAGGTTTTGCACGCTCAGTTGTCTTGGGTAGTGTTCAGACTATTTCTGTTGACTGTTACCCTGATTTGCTCCCTGTCCACATTTTCTGCTCAGGCTTTTGTTGATTCAGGAGCAGCAATTAACCTGATGGATTTTGATTTTGCCAAACGTTGTGGGTTTCCCTTGATACCCCTACGGAAGTCTATTCCCCTACTGGGGATTGATTCTACCCTTTGGCTGAGAATAAACCCCAGTTTTCTACTCAGGTGATAATGAGGGTTGAACCTGATCATCAGGAGAGTTGCAAATTTTTGGTACTGTATAATCTGCATGACATTATTGTACTAGGTTTCCCTTGGTTGCAGTCTCATAATCCTGTTTTGGATTGGAGATCTGTGTCTGTGACCAGTTGGGGCTGCCAATGTGTTAATGCCATCACTCCTGTTTTTTCTGCCTCTCCCCAGTCTCAAGAAGTTCCTGACTTTTTGACTGATTTTTCTGATGTGTTTAGCGAAAGTAAATCTGCATCCTTGCCCCCCATAGGAGCTATGACTGCGCTATTGAATTAGTGCCGGGTAGTAAATTCCCTAAAGGTCGCCTTTTTAACTTGTCTGTACCTGAACATGACGCTATGCGGTCTTATATCAAGGAGTCATTGGAGAAGGGTCATATCAGACCATCCTCTTCACCCTTGGGTGCCGGTTTTTTCTTTGTGACCAAAAAGGATGGTTCATTAAGGCCGTGTATTGATTATCGTCTCTTGAACAAGATCACTGTAAAATATCTTATCTGAAAGCAGAAGAAGAGGCAAGACTCAGCAAGCTTCCAAGTGAACCAGGAACCACAGTTGAGACAAGAACAATTGATCACCGGCAACCATGATGGGAGGGAACCTCCCTTATATCAAGCCAGTCTGTGAATCCTGATTGCCAATCCTCATTGAATGGTTCAGTACTGTTTGTAACAACCAGAGGGAGCTTCTGCTCAGAATTCATTTCCAAAACATTCACAACACTCTTCATTACAGTGTCTCACAAATTAATTACTTCTATTATATTTTCCATATATACGGTATGTAAAGGTGAACCTGTCAGAAGAATTTTGCTAAGTAAACTACAGGCATTGTCAGGTTGGCTTTGTTATAGTGATTAAAATTATACCTTAGTTGATTAAATCTGTCTTGTGGTTCTTGTGTAATCAGTGTTAGAAGTTTTCAGTTAATGAGATTCTTGTGCTTTGGGGTGGGACAGAGTCTTATTTTCATGCTCTAAGCCAGAAAAAACAAGTAAAGGCCTGCCCACAAACCACCCCCAAGCACAAGCAGTCAATTATAGTTAACACCCAACATTTAACTTTTTGGAAACCTTTCCTAAATTTGTCCCTGAGTAATGTGTTATGAGGATATTCCCCCTTCCTGGGCAGCCACTTTCACTGCACAAGCCAATGCAAATGTGAGGCTGTGTTCTTAACACATTTCTTTTTTTTTGCATTCTTATTATGGTATATGTACAGGTGCTTTTCACAAAATTAGAATATCATCAAAAAGCTAATTTATTTCAGTGCACTCAATACTTGATCAGGGCTCCTTTGCATCAGTTACTGAATCAATGCGGCATGGCATGGAGGCGATCAGCCTGTGGCACTGCTGAGGTGTTATGGAAGCCCAGGTAGCAGCCTTCAGCTCATCTGCATTGTTGGATCTGGTATCTCTCATCTTCCTCTTGACAATACTATGGGGGTTAAGGTAAGGCGAATTTTCAAGCCAATCAAGCACAGTGATACTGTTGTTTTTAAACCAGGTATTGGTACTTTTGGCAGTGTGGACAGGTGCCAAGTCCTGCTGGAGAATGAAATTTCCATCTCCAAAAATCTTGTCGGCAGAGGGAAGCATGAAGTGCTGTAAAATTCCCTGGTAGATGGCTGGGGTGACACCAGCAGATAACATGGCTCCCCAGACCATCACCAATTGTGGAATCTTCACACTAGACCTAAAGCAACTTGGATTGTGTGCCTTTCCACTCTTCCTCCAGACTTTGGAACCTTGATTTCCAAGGTCTAGTGTGAATGTCATCTGGTGGTGTAGGTCCACTGGGTTTTTGTTTCAATACCAAAGTCAGCGCAGAGACACCAGATCCAACAATGCAGACGAGTTGAAGGCTGCTATCAATGCAACCTGGGCTTCCATAACACCTCAGCAGTGCCTCAGGTTGATCACCTCCATGCCACGCTTCATTGATACAGTAACTGATGCAAATGGAGCCCTGACCAAGTATTGAGTGCATTTACTGAACATACATTTCAGTAGGACAACATTTTGGATTATAAAATAATTTTTCAAGCAGTTGTTATAAAGTATTCTAATTTACTGAGATAATGACTTTTGGGTTCTCATTAGCTGTAAATAAATAAATACTTGAAAAAGATCACTCTGTGTGTAATGACTCTATATAATATGAGTTTCACTTTTTCACTTTTTGTATAGAAGAACTGACATAATTAAGTTTGATGATATTCTAATTTTAGAAGCCCCTGTCGATATATATATATATATATATATATATATATATATATATACAGCTCTGGCAAAAATTAAGAGACCACTTTGAAAAGTTCAGTTTATCTGATTTTTCTCTTTATAGGTTAATTTTTGAGTAAAATGTAAATTGTTCTTTTAGTCTGTAAACTTCTGACATATCACCGAATTTCCAAGCGATAAATTTTGTATTTTTTTTTCTGACAAAAATAAATTGTCAAAATAAAAAACAAACAAACAAACAGTGTTTTCAGAACTCAAATAATGCAAAGAAAACAAGTTCATAATCATTTAGAAACAACAAAACTAATGTTTTAACTCAGGAAGAGTTCAGAAATCAATATTTTGTGGAATAAAACGAACAAAAACTAATATTGTCAGGAATTAAATTAAAATATGAGAACATGTAATCCCTTAAAACAGACTTTAATATTATTCAAATTTTAAAAAACACCTCCCAAGTGCAAACATGGGCCAATGCCCCAGAAAAAATATAAAATTGACCAGAAAGATGTCTAGGTACACCCTACCCTAGGCCTAAATCTAAGCCTACCTTACTGTGGAGGTTGGCTCCCTAAAAGGAACAATTTTTTGGCGCCCCCACTCAACGAAGACTCTCCCTCACTCCCCTAACTCACCCTGATGACGTAGGTGAGAAAACAGTATCAAATAGGACAGAAATGGAGGAAGCAAAAACTGGTCATAAAAATCACCTGATGTTTATACAGGCCATGAGAATACAATGATCCCTGGTATACCCAAACAAAAGATAATAAGGTATCAAAAAAAACAATAGCCTTAAATGACTGAATCAATAAGCTGCATATAGATTGCCCCTAATTAGTACAGCATCCCACAAAAAATCACCAAGATAAATACATGCTTATGCAAACAGCACAATAAATACACATAATAATTGTAGAGGTAACTTATCATATGCGGGGTGCACACCGACGCGTTTCCCCGAGGTGACGGTTCATCAGGGGGCCAAGATGATAGCAGCAAAACATGATGCCAGATGCCAAAGATAAAAAGCATAAAGGGCGGTCAAAAAGGATGGATTTAAATAACCCCCTTGATATCAATCTCTTTAATTGGTCCCGCCCCAAAAAAATAATTAGCAGGTTAACCGGGGTTCAATGGGTAACTTACATGTAAAGGATCAACCTGTTATCCCGACGTGCGTTCCATCTATAATGCGCAGGTCCCGAACTGGACATTACCTCATTTCCGGTTTTCCTATGCGTTCCAATGCGCAGGTCAGGAACCGGGAATTACCTCATTTCCTGTTTTCCTATGCGTTCCAATAGCGCACGCTTTAGTGCTTATTTCTGGACATGCGCAATGGTTTTCTTTTCTCATTTGTTTGCGCTCCACTGGCAGCCGTTTCTTCATTTAACCCCTTCATGACCCAGCCTATTTTATTTTAATCTCTTTTTATTGTTTTCAAAGAAAGAAATACAACTCAATATATAGTCATACATTAACCGAAGCAGTACACAATATGCAAACATGGTGGACTGTACAATCCATTTTTTCTAATATACATGAAATAATTTTGAAGAAGCTCCAACTTGTAGACTGTTATTAGAACTCACATAAAAAATATAAACCTTGAAGACCCCTAGCGGATCTACGTATCAATAGGACATATACAAGACGTACATAATAAATAAAACACACACAATAAAAGAAAAAAAAAGGGGGGGGAAGAAAAGGGAGGGGGATGGAGGGAAGAGGTGGGGTTGAGAAACACGGATGGAGAGGGGGGCCCAATCCCCTAAGCGAGCGGGGGTATGTACGGGGCCGCTCCCCAACTCCCCTGCCAGTCCCCAGCACCAATCCAGATCCACCCAGCCAGGCCGCCAGCCTTTCATTCAAAGAACTTATGAAACTCTGGTGAGTCCTGAAACAGAATCCACACACTCCAAATTTCCCTAAATCTATCAGCACGGTCGGTCGTTATAGTCAGCAGACAGCTCTTACATTCTGCATATGTTAACCATTTCCTGGTACCATTCCAGGATGGAGGGAGCTTGGGTTGATTTTCCAGTGTTGTGGAATTATTGTGCGGGCTGCTGTTAGGCAGAAACGCAAAATATCTTTTTTCTGATATTGGATTGACATAGGCAGGATAGAGAGCAGTGCAATCTCCGGGCTGCCCACCAACCCATTTCCAGTTATCAATTTATAATTCGAAAATATCTTCTCCCAAAATGGCATTATCTTATTGCACTCCCACCATATGTGGAGCATTGTGCCCCTCTCTTTACCACAGAGCCAGCAATTGTCGGATGTTGCAGGGAACATAGCATGCAGCTTTACAGAGTATTGGTACCATCGAGCCATAATTTTAAAATTTTTCTCTTGCGCATAACAAGCGGCTGACATTTTGTGTGTAAACAGAAATCCTCTATCCCAATCTTTATCAGGGATAACTGTTCCCAGTTCCTGTTCCCACAAATGCTGGTAATGCAACTTCTCTGAGGGGCTCTTCCCAACAAGATAATTATAGAGCAAGGATACTTTATGATTTGGAGAAGACTCCTTTAGAAACAATCCTTCAAAAGGAGATAGTACATATTGTGACAGAGGCGTCGATCCCTGTGAAGACAGGAAGGACTGTAGCTGCAGATATTCCATCCACAACAACTTCCTACATGGTGACCTCTCCTGCAGTGTAATGAAGTCCGGCAATCTGCCGTCCTCTAGCACCTGCGCAAATCGGGTATCATCCACTGCCCTCCAGCCTAAAAAAGATCCCTGCCTGTGTCCAGCAGGGAAGGATAGGTTAGAAAAAAGGGGAGCGAGCTGGCTAATTGTGTTCGGAAGACGCCAGTTCTTCCTGATTGCATGCCAAATTTTGATTGTTCCCCTGGTCATATCTGACAGCCCTTCTACCAATAAGGCATCCGAGGCAATGAGCCAAGGAAGATGTTTGAGCGGCACATCCACCCCTGCCTGTTCAATGTGCACCCACTGTTTTGTCGATGCGTGGAAATGCCAATCTATGAGACGGCCTAAAACAGAGGCCTGAAAGTATTTTTTGAAATTCAGGAATCCGGCTCCCCCATCCAATTTAGGATAATTTAGAATCTGCATGCCTATCCTTGGTCGAGTTTTGCCCCATATAAATCTGGTCAGAGCTGTTCGTAATGCACTAAAAAAGCTACAGGGAGGAGAGATGGGGACGGTTTGAAAAATATACAGAAAACGGGGCAAGATGTCCATTTTTACAGCATTCATTTTCCCAAACCACGACAGCCGCAGTTTACCATAGTTCAAGAGATCCTTATGCGTGCGGTCCAAGAGGGATTGATAATTATGTGGGAAGAGCTTTGACAAGTCAGGGGTGATAAACACTCCGACCCAGCCTATTTTGACCTTAAAGACCTTGCCATTTTTTGCAATTCTGACCAGTGTCCCTTTATGAGGTAATAACTCAGGAACGCTTCAACGGATCCTAGCGATTCTGAGATTGTTTTTTCATGACATATTGGGCTTTATGTTAGTGGCAAATTTAGGTCGATAATTTTTGCGTTTATTTGTGAAAAAAATGAAAATTTGGCGAAAATTTTGAAAATTTCGCAATTTTCAAATTTTGAATTTTTATAGTTGCTAAATAACATTTCCCACATGTCTACTTTACATCAGCACCATTTTGGAACCAAAACTTTTTTTGTTAGGAAGTTATAAGGGTTAAAAGTTGACCAGCGATTTCTCATTTTTACAACAAAATGTACAAAATCATCTTTGATCGCAGTGTGCCGGGGGTTAATGTGCCCGGGAGCGGTCCGTGACTACTCCTGGCACATAGTGCCGGGTGTCAGCTGTGATAATCAGCTGACACCCGGCCGCGATCAGCTGCGCTCCCTCCAGGATCGCTTATGACGTACTATCCCGTTCTTGGGAATTAAGTGTCAATTAAGAGTCAATGTACAGGCTCATTCAAAACAATGGCTCAACTGAAGCCTTTTGACACAGTAACATGAGTAATAGAATGACTGCATTAGCTGATTAAGAAACCTCATGTCTGGCTTTATGTATACATAAGATCCAGCCTGCACGTCTTCTTTCGCTTACTGTCATTGAATGGAAACATCGGTTCCTGAGGCTCAACACTTTTCAGAAGAGATTTGTGCACCTTAAACTGACGAGCAAGCAAATCTCTAATTAAACACAACAATAATATCGACCAGTGCTCCATTCTAGAAAAAGTCCACATCCCTTTGAGCTGTGGTCTCCGTTCTATGTCCATTGGTCCAATAATCTTTAGTTCGTGGACAGCTCCTCACATACCTCCCTCAGCTATTTAATCCAGGGGTGGACATATCATTGGTTCAACCTGAGGCAGGAGATTTACTGTACATGTGAGACTGGAGAATCGCTGTCTCTATGAGGCAAGAGAGTCACTGTGTCTGTGAAGCAAGATAGTCACTGTATATGTGTCACGCTGTGACGATCTCAGGTAAGGAAGGAGGGGCTCAAACTGTCCCTGAAACTGGGATTCTAGCTATCCCTGATTACTCTTGAAGGTAGAGAGGCCTGAGTCTCCAACCTTACTATGCTACTGTTAACCCCTGATCTGTCCCCTCCCCCACCTCATGAGGCATGGGATAGTAATGTAAGTTAAATAACACACAAAGACAAAACAGGGATAACAGGAAACCTCTATCATACAAAATCACTAACCATCAATAGGGAGGATGATAGGGGCAGGGAGGAATAAACTAAATGGGAATAGGGACCAGGCAATAAACACTCACATACTACAGCAAACCACAGAAGACTGCTACAACAAGTCTACTCTAACCACTTAGCTTTAGCATGCAGCACAGGAAGACAAATCTTTCATCGGCAGGGACAAGAAGGTCTAACCAGTTTGTATAGGAAGAGCTAATGACCAGATCAGAAGCAGCTGAAATGGAGCTGCAGGTTTCTGACCAGTTTAAAAAGGATTGTTAACCTCTTTAGCACCATAGGATACTAAATTAATTTAATATGGGACACAAATCACACCATCTCTAAGAAGAGCTGTCGTTCATTACCCATGACCGTCTAACTCCAGGTCTTCCAGGGAGACGTGACGCCCTTGTGACAATATGTGAGACAGGAGCATCACTGTCTGTGAGGTAGGGCCAGTGAGGGTCATATAGCTGGCAGCTGGTTATAATAATGCAGCAATTCAATCCGGGGTGGACATATCATTGGTGTAACCTGTGCAGTCATATAAGTGCCCAAGAGGCAAGAGGGCCACTTCTACTTCCAAATCACTTGACGTTGTGCATTGAATAAGCTGTTGGACTGCATAGTGCCCATATAGTGATCTTACACAGGGGCCATCTTTTATATGTGTACGCCACTGATTCAGTCATACCTGCAAATCTTTTCAGTGCTATTTACTTTGAATTAAATTTCCTGGCAAAATTCTGTGAAATTGTCATATTTCTAATTTAATTTTTTTATTTCATCTTATAATACTTTTTCTACTGTTGTAGGGTATACTATTATGTGGCAAATAAAGGAGAAAAACAGAAATATAGTAGGAAATGATGTAACGGAACCAAAGCTGAACAAGTATCTATGGAATTTAATTTTACTATCATGTACAACAGAGGATTTCTCTTTCCGTCATAGATGACAATGACAATCTGTCGGTATGGAGAAGAATTGGAAATGTTCTCTTTGTCCCATAGGGTCATACTTATATTGTCAGACAATTCATTAATTGCGAGATAGAAAATCTGTAAGATGGCATTTGATCAGCAAACATAATACCTGGTTCCTTTTGCAAAAAGGTGCGCTCCCGCTACAAAAATGTCATAGGTTCGCGTACTGCACACCCACGCGTTATCATTGTGCTTTGCAAGTATAATAAAACTTGTGCAAAAAAAAAAAAAGAAACTTGACTTTCCGGTATTAGTTGTAATGACATTTAATGACTCCAGGATGGATGATAGAATTAATAGCTCATTCTAATTCAGTTTAGTAATAGGGAAAATATTACCGTATGCTCTAATGCACAGATGATATGAAATAATTATCCCGTTGGATTTATATTCATCTGCTGTCATTAAAAATGCAAAAAAAAAACTTGATGAAGGAAAATATGGAAATGTTTTTGTAGTATTAAAACATCTATGCGTTTGGCTGCTGCCTGGGAAATATTACATGAGCCACCGGAGTGAGGACCATTCTTTTGTCTCATGGAGGGTGGTCTGAAGCAAAGGACAGATTGAAAACTCTATGCGAAAAACAAATTTACAATTTCTTAAAAAACTAATATTTCACAGTTTTGAATGAAATGAAAATATCCAAAGGAAATGCGATCAAAAATAGAGAAAACCTCCTTATAAACCCATTTATGACTACCCAACATAATTATATAGAGTTCATTATCTAGCTCGCTGCATTTTTCTGTGCGAAGATCAACAGTCTTCTTTTTTCTACTCTACTGTACTTTTCCGACTTTAACCGCGTGTTTTCATTTTTTGCCTTTTATACCATACCAATTTTAATGCTTTTTTAAGTATTTGTATATGAAAAAAAAATACATGCCCTTTTCTTACCACATTGCCAGGTTTCTCCAAGGAGTTTTTTTGGAAACATGCTTTGTTTTTTGTTTTTTTTTTACTGGTGAAATATGTTAAAAAAATGTGGCAAGAAAAATCCAAAAAGTGTCCATCAATAGTAAAAACAAAATATAAAAAATCTTACAAAAATCTACATTCTAATGAAGGTAATTCACAGTTTTGGCCACAGAAGAAACCTTGCAAAGTTAAAGACTCTCTGGGGTTTGAAAATGTAAATAATAAAAAAATCAATATATTTCATAATAAAATTTAGTTTGAAATATTAAGCTTAATGCAAAGGATGAGCAATCGTAGCAGATTTTTCTGCATCAAAAACTGGGGTCTTTGCAGGAAAAACTCTAGGTCCGTACATGTTTTTTGTTGCATTTTAAATGAGTTTTTCCCCCATTTGTTTGAGTGGGTGAAAAACGCTGCAAATACGCTGAAAGAATAGACGTGCTGCAAACTTCAAGAGAAAAACGCTTTGATGGTTAAAATTTGCAATGACGATATAAGCAGCATGTGCTCGGGATCTCAGAAATCTCATTCACTTTGCTGGTACTGGAAAACTCTGCCTTTTTGCTAAGGTTAAAATGTGTGGAATATATGCAGCGTGTGAACAAGTCCTTAGGCTATAAACCTAGAAAATGCCATGGAGACAAAATAAATCACTGAGAAATAGTAATAAAATAGGGCCAAAATACTTCACTTTGCCGCTTTCTCATAAAACCCGCGCCACATCTATCCATCCCACAGGTTGTATGTGGTATTATAGCCAAGATTTATTCATTTCAATGAAGCTAAACTGCAGTACCAGACCCGACCCTTGGATAGGAGTGGCGCTGTTTTTGAAGAACACATGTTATTCTAAAATCGGAAAAAAATCTATTCAATTACCAATGAGTAAGTTACCACATCCATAAATTAACATACAAGAACTTAGTTCTTGTCTTTTATATGAAAAGAATAAATCAATAAATACATACATATATATATATATATATATATATATATATATATATATATATACATATATAAAATTATGAATATTATGAATATATATATATATATATATATACATACAGATATATACACGCACTGTATGTATAGTCCTGAACATTATGACTAAGGTTGAGATTATTTTAAAAATAAAATAAGATATGTATATATTCTATTCTTTTCAAATATACTGAACCATAGTCATAATATTCAGGTCTATATATATATCGCGTTGTTCCGAGGGCCTCCTCCCTGCAGGCCCCCGGATTCAAGATGGCCACGGGGTCCTTCCGGGTCCTGCAGGGAGGTGGCTTGTCAGTGCCTGTTGAGAGCAGGCGCCGGCAAGCCTCCTACACTGCCTGTCAGATCGCTGATCTGACACAGTGCTCTGCAAACTGTCAGATCAGCAATCTGACACTATATAGTGATGTCCCACCCTGGGACAATGTAAAAATGTAAAAAAAAAAATCCTAAATAAATTTAAAAAAAAATTTCCACAATAAACACATTATTATGTAAATAAAAAAACAATGGAAGTACACATATTTAGTATCGCCGCATCCGTAACGACCCGCCCTATAAAACTGTCACACTAGCTAACCCCTTTAGTGAACCCTTTAAAAAAAATGCCAAAAAACAAAGCAAAAAATCAATGCTTTATCATCATACCACCGAACAAAAAGTGGAATAACACGCGATCAAAAAGACGGATATAAATAAACATGGTACCGCTGAAAGAGTCATATTGTACCGCAAAAAACGAGCCACCATACAGCATCATCAGCGAAAAAATAAAAAAGTTATAGCTCGCACAATAAAGCGATGCAAAAATAATTATTAATTATATTACATAGTTTTTATTGTATAAAAGCGGCAAAACATAAAAAAGATATAAATGAGGTATCATTGTAATCGTACTGACCCGAAGAATAAAACTGCATTCAATTTTACCACACGCGGAACGGTATAAACGCCTCCCCCAAAAGAAATTCATGAATTGCTGGTTTCTGTTCATTCTGCCTCCCAAAAATCGTAATAAAAATCAAACAATGTCATGTGCCCAAAAATGGTACCAATAAAAATGTCAACTCGTCCCGCAAAAAATAAGACCTCACATGACTCTGTGGTCCAAAATATGGAAAAATTGTAGCTCTCAAAATGTGGTGATGCAAAAACTATTTTTTGCAATAAAAAGCGTCTTTTAGCGTGTGACAGCTGCCAATCATAAAAACCCGCTATAAATAGTAAATCAAACCCCCCTTTATCACCCCCTTAGTTAGGGAAAAATAATACAATTAAAAAAATGTATTTATTTTCATTTTCCCATTAGGGTTAGGGTTGGTATTAGGGTTAGGGGTGTGTTGGGGTTAGGGTTGGAGTTAGAATTGGGGGGTTTCCACTGTTTAGGCACATCAGGAGCTCTCCAAACGTGACATGGCATCTGATCTCAATTCCAGCCAACTCTGCGTTGAAAAAGTCAAACGGCGCTCCTTCCCTTCCGAGCTCTGCCATGCACCAAAACAGTGATTTACCCCCACATATGGGGTATCAGCGTACTCAGGACAAATTTCACAATAGCTTTTGTGGTCTTGTTATCCTTGGGAAAATAAAAATTAGGGGTGAAAAGATCATTTTTGTGGAAAAAAATATGATTTTTGAATTTTATGGCTCTACGTTATAAACTTATGTGAAGCCCTTGGGGGTTCAAAGTGCTCACCACACATCTATATAAGTACCTTGAGGGGTCTAGTTTCCAAAATGGTGTCATTTGTGGGGGGTTTCCACTGTTTAGGCACATCAGGGGCTCTCCAAACGCGACATGGCGTCCAGACAATTCTGCGTTGAAAAAGTCAAACAGCACTCCTTTCCTTCCGAGCTCTGCCATGCACCCAGGGCCAGCTCCAGGTTTTTGTGGGCCCCAGGCGAAAGAGCCTCAATGGGCCCCTTTAACACAGACCATGATTCATGATGCACAGATACAGCGGAGAAATATATATAGGTATAGTACAAGGCCAAAGATTTCACTTCTTACATTACATGAGTGATATCTATTGTAAATTCTACAGTAGCTCAGAAACCAGCGAATCCTCGCAGCGCACAGTGCAGACCAGACAGTATAGTCCTCCATACAGTATTATGGGCTCCACATAGTCCTCCATGCAGTATTATGGGCTCCACATAGTCCTCCACACAGTATTATGGGCATCACATAGTCCTCAATACAGAATAGTCTGGTCCCCATATAATTCTCCATACATAATACTGGTCCCCATATAATGCTCCATACAGAATAATGGACCCCATATCATGCTCCATACAGAATATTGGTCCCCATATAATGCTCCATACAGAATACTGGTCCCCATATAATGCTCCATACAGAATACTGGCCCCCATATAATGCTCCATACAGAATACTGGCCCTCATATAATGCTCCATACAGAATACTGGACCCAATATAATGCTCCATACAGAATACTGGACCCCATATAATGCTCCATACAGAAAACTGGTCCTCATATAATGCACCAGTCAGGCTGTGCCCCCCCATACAATGCCCCATGCAGGATGACAGGATGTCCTTCCTATACAATGCCCCTTGCAGGATGTCACTCCCCTCTTTATAGTGCCCCATGTAGGATGTCTCTCCCCCCCATATAACGCCCCACGCCTCCTCCATACATTAAAAAAAATAAATAAATAAATACTCACCTCACTGCTCACCTGCTGCTACCACTGCCGCTGCTCTGCTCCGGACTCCAGCGTCGCCGCTCCGCGTCTTCCCGCTCTGCACGGTGCCTGCTCAGCAGAGGGCGCGGTGACGTCACCGCTCCCTCTGACCTGAGACGTCACAGTCAGGAGACGGGGAAAACACAGGACCAGCAGCGGAGGCACGGGGAGAGGTAAGTATTGTGCCGGGGCCCTGAGCAAGCGTGGCGGCGCTGGCACCGCTCTCCTCCACTGACTGGCGCCATAGCACGCCGGGGTGCCCGATGGCGAGTGGGCTCCCCCGCCTGCTCAGGGCCCCGGCTCTTGCCCAGGTACGCCGGGTGCTGACGCCGGCCCTGCATGCACCCAAATAGTGGTTTACCCCCACATATAGGGTATCAGCGGTATCAGGACAAATTGCACAACATCTTTTGGGGTCCAATGTCTCCTGTTACCCTTGGGAAAATAAAAATTTGGGGGTGAGAAGATAATTTTTGTGGAAACATTATGATTTTTTATTTTTACGGCTCTACATTATAAACTACTGTGAAGCACTTGGGGGTTCAAAGTGCTCACCGCACATCTAGATAAGTTCCTTAGGGGGTCTACTTTCCAAAATGGTGTCACTTGTGGGGGGTTTACACTGTTTAGGCACATCAGGGGCTCTTCAAACGCAACATGGTGTATGATCTCAATTCCAGCCAATTTTGCACTGAAAAGTCAAACGGCGCTCCTACCCTTCCGAGCTCTGCCGTGCGCACAAACAGTGGTTCCCCCCTACATATGGGGTATCAGCGTACTCAGGACAAATTTCACAACAACTTTTGTGGTCCAATTTCTCCTGTTACTGTCTTGACCCGCACCACAATTGTGGTTTACCAGAGCAATGGGGTACTCAGAGCCGAGCCCATGGAAGTCTATGGGGTTGTCACAGGTAGCGCTGGCTCGGTCTGTGGCCCTGTCGGTCAGGCGTATGTTGGGGGGAATATTTACAGGGGATAGGTATATATACAGTTCGTGACGCCACCTGTAGTTCTCTGATCACTAAGACCAGCGCTGCTGTAGATCTCTGAGGGGATGGTGAGGCAGCTAGATGTCGGGTCCCCTACAGGTGGGACTCTTCCCTCAGGTCGATAGTTATGGTGGGGTTGTGCAGGGATGCAATCAAATAACTCAGTCTCACACATAGAAGCTTCTTTCCATACCTTTTACTTCAAGTTGTTCGGGCAGGTCCCAGGGAGGCTGGTCGGGTGGAGGATGAATGCACGTAGCGGTAACAGTTGAGCAGGTTACAGGCCTCCTTCTCTTTCCAAATGATGAATGAGTCCAAGCTTGCCTGTAGCTAAGTTAACTCTATAGTTTTCAGCTTTTCCCACTAGCTGTACTGCCCGGCCGTTTTGTGATAGAGCCTTGTAAGTGGTGAACTAAGTACTTTCTTTTGCCGCGCGCCGGACTCAGAAGTCTTGTTCTCCTGACTCGGTTACGTACTGGCACTCTAAGGGCGGCTTTCTGCAACCTAAGGTCCAGTAAGACTCTGGCTTTTCTATCACTATGCCTGGAGCTATAGTGACGCTTCGGTCCCCAGTGACCGGTGACAATGTGCAGGATAATCCGATCCTTAAGGCACTTCTGAATCCTTCCCACTATGCCCTTCGCCCTGCTTCTGCTTTCAATGTAGCACTGAAGCGTGAAGATAGAAAGTCAGTTTTCTTCCTTGGTCTCACTGAGTAACTCTCAGTTTCCTCAAAGTTCAGACTGAGTAAAAGGTAACTCTGACTAGACTCGGGATGATAACTAGTCATCCGTTACTAGACTCCACTTCGTTGAATTGACAGGAACTAATCTTCTGCTCACCCAGAGCTCTGACAGGAATCCTCACTGTCTAAGAAGAACTAGCCCTGACTGCTCTGTACGATGACAGGAAGCTAGACTGACTCTCTCCTGTGCTACACGTCACTCCCCTATACACCCCTGTGGGTGTGTCTGAAGTGTAAGTGAGTGTCAAGCTTTAACTGTTACCTTACTGTGCATTCTCCAGATCCTGTGTGCCTTACATACCAGGGCTACACATTACCCTTGTTAAAATAAAAAAAAATTGGATCTGAAGTAAATATTTTGTGAAAAAAAGTTAAATGTTTTTTTTAAACATTCCAAAAATTCCTGTGAAGCACCTGAAGGGTTAATAAACTTCTTGAATGTGGTTTTGAGCACCTTGAGGGGTGCAGTTTTTAGAATGGTGTCACTTTTGGGTATTTTCTATCATATAGACCCCTCAAAGTGACTTCAAATGTGATGTGGTACCTAAAAAAAAATGGTGTAAAAATGAGAAATCGCTGGTCAACTGGTCAACTTTTAACCCTTATAACTTCCTAACAAAAAAATGTTTCCAAAATTTTGCTGATGTAAAGTAGATAAGTGGGAAATGTTATTTAGTAACTATTTTGTGTGACATATTTCTCTATCTTAAGGGCATAAAAATTCAAAGTTTGAAAATTGCAAAATTTTCAACATTTTCGCCATATTTCAATTTTTTTCATAAATAAATGCAAGTTATATCGCTAACATGAAGTACAATATGTCACAAGAAAACAGTCTCAGAATCACCAAGATCCGTTGAAGCGTTCCAGAGTTATAACCTCATAAAGGGACAGTGGTCAGAATTGTAAAAATTGGCCCGGTCATTAAAATGCAAACAACCCTCGGGGTAAAGGGGTTAAATATTCTCAAATAGAGACAGTATATATGTATATCTAGTCCTGAACACAATGGCTTAGTTTTAGAGCCTTGCTTATTTTATAGGCGAAATAAAAAATAACACACCGAAATCTGTAATAAACCACAATAAAAATATAAATTGAGAATAAAATGCTTTCTATAAAGGACTTCCAGCCTTCATTTCTATCCTGAATTCCACAGACCTGACTGTCATTGATGAAAGGAAATAAGAATGTGTCACATTCATATTACAGTCTCATTTGTTTCCAAAGTTTTATAGATTTGTCTTGCATGACTTGCAGAAAATATTATTCTGGAATAGGCTTGGCTTTATTGTTAGATTTAAAATGTAATAGAAGTGACTTATTTGGGAGATACAGTAATGGATGGAAGCCTGGGCCTGGTAAAGGGAACTATTAGAGAGTGACGGTAAAAGGGGACATTCAACATTATACATTTTGTGTGAAAAATATATAATTTTTTAAAATTGTTTGGCTTCACTTTATTAAATGTGTTTTTCAGTACTGTAGATAGTTATATATATCCATTGTTGAAGAGTACTGAAAACAAATATACACTGCATGTAGTTGAATAGTTTTAAATATGGTCTTGGATACATCAACAACATTTGTCTTCTATATACCTTGATGTGTATATATATATACAGTACAGACCAAAAGTTTGGACACACCTTCTCATTCAACAATTTTTCTGTATTTTCATGACTGTGAAAATTGTAGAATCACTGAAGGCATCAAAACTATGAATTATCACATGTGGAATTATACATTACACTTTACAAAAAAGTGTGAAACAACTGAAAATATGTCTTATATTCTAGGTTCTTCAAAGTAGCCACGTTTTGCTTTGATTACTACTTTGCACGCAGAAAAGGTGAACGGATGGACTCTACATGCCTGGTTCCCACCGTGAAGCATGGAGGAGGTGGTGTGATGATGTGGGGGTGCTTTGCTGGTGACACTGTTGGGGATTTATTCAAAATTGAAGGCATACTGAACCAGCATGGCTACCACAGCATCTTGCAGCGGCATGCTATTCCATCCGGTTTGCGTTTAGTTGGACCATCATTTATTTTTCAACAGGACAATGACCCCAAACACACCTCCAGGCTGTGTAAGGGCTATTTGACCAAGAAGGAGAGTGTTAGGGTGCTACGCCAGATGACCTGGCCTCCACAGTCACCAGACCTGAACCCAATCGAGATGGTTTGGGGTGAGCTGGACCGCTCACCGCTTCAATTTTGAATAATCCCCAACAGCGTCACCAGCAAAGCACCCCCACACCATCACACCACCTCCTCCATGCTTCACGGTGGGAACCAGGCATGTAGAGTCCATCCATTCACCTTTTCTGCGTGCAAAGCAGTAATCAAAGCAAAAGGTGGCTACTTTGAAGAACCTAGAATATAAGACATATTTTCAGTTGTTTCACACTTTTTTGTAAAGTGTAATGTATAATTCCACATGTGATAATTCATAGTTTTGATGCCTTCAGTGTGATTCTACAATTTTCATAGTCATGAAAATACAGAAAAATCTTTGAATGAGAAGGTGTGTCCAAACTTTTGGTCTTTACTATATATATATATATATATATATATATATGAACTTTCTGACATCACGGGAGCACACCCCCTGGGAGGTATGTGGTTAACCAGTCCCACCCATCACTTTCTGGTTAACCCTTAAATCCAGCCCTTTACTAATATACCACTAGATGGTACATCACTATATACACAGGGTGGTCCAAAAGTAGGTAGACAGCATGTGTAATAGGGTTATGAAGGGGGAGATTTATCAAACATGGTGTAAAGTGAAACTGACTCAGTTGCCCTTAGCAACCAATCAGATTCCACTTTTCATTCTTCACAGACTCGTTGGAAAATGAAAGGTGGAATCTGATTGATTACTAAGGGCAACTGAGTCAGTTTCACAAATCCAGTTTTCACAGATAAATCTCCCCCAAAATGGCAAATAATTTAAATACAGATCAAAGAAAATGGATTTTAAAAGCGTATTGGAAATCTCAAAATGCTTTAACAGTTAGAGCAAAGAGACAAACCATTTACCGCATTCGTGACAAATTCGATGCCACTGGCTCAATCCATAATGCTCCAAAACTGGTCGACCCAAAACAGCCTGTACAGAAAATAATAAACAACTTGTTGCGGAAACATTTGTTCAGGGTCCAAAAAAGTCACCAGAAGAGTCTCTTTAGAATTAGGAATTTCACGAGCTTCCATCATGCGAATACTGAAATCTATTGGGTGGAAATCTTATCGTCCACGTCTAATTCAAGGTTTATTGGAGGATGATCCAGACAGGCAGCTGCAATTTACTGAGATTATGCTTAACAAAACTGAAGAAAATCCAGTAATTGTAGATAACATTATGTGGAGTGATGAAGCTTCTTTCACATTATCCGGCCATATTAACAGACAGAATTGTATTTACTGGTATAATGAGAACATGCATTTAACATTAGAGCAACAACTGAATGAGCCCAGTGTCAATGTTTGGGGTGGTATTTCACGTTTTGGTGTTTTTGGACCATTTTTTTTTATGGAACAGTTACAGGAGATAAATATCTCGAAATTCTAACGAATCAAGTTGTTCCCCAGTTACAGCAACAGCCTAATTCAAATAACCTTTATTTCCAACAAGATGGGGCCCCTCCACATCATTCAAGAGTAGTCCGCGAGTATCTTGATGAAACATTTCCTAATAAATGGATTGGCCGAAGAGGCCCACTTGATTGGCCGGCACGTTCACCAGACTTGACCCCAATGGATTTTTTCTTTTGGGAGTACAAAGTTTATATAGTCGAAAACCAAAAAGTGTCAGTGATTTGAAAAATTACATAAGAGATGAATTTCAAGAAATTAATACCCAAAGAGACTTGTGCAAAAATGTTTGTTGAAGCGAAAGAGGCAGACTTCAAAGCTGTGCAAATTGTGATGGAAAACAGTTTGAGCACCTGTGTTGATAAAATTTAAGGGCTTTTGTATTATTGTTCAGAATAAAATGTAATTGTCAATGTCATGCTTGTGTTAGTAAATATAATTTTATATATAAATCCAAATAAATGTTATTATTTTCTGTCCACCTAAAGTACTTTTGGACCACCCTGCACACATATATATATATACAGTATATACAATATATATATATATATATATATATATACATATATATATGTATATATATATATATATATATATACTCGTATATACCATCACTCTCTAACATTGATGTACCAACTAGTGGTATACTGAGAAACAGGTATGTATCACACACACAGAGATCTGCTGTGATCTGAATCCAGGACAGGTTGCTGGGTCTTGTTGTCCCACAAACCTGTATATTAGTAAAGGGCTGGATTTAAGGGTTAACCAGAAAGTGATGGGTGGGACTGGTTAACCACATTCCCCCATGTGGTGTTTCCTGGTTGCACCACATGGGGGAAGATGGCCATGTATGAGATTGGAGCTGGCTGGAGCTCCTGAAAGTCCTGGAAGCTACTGAAGGTCTGGACTACTGACTGGACCAATATAAAGACAGTCTGTTAAGCAGGTAACCCAGAGCATGGAGAACTGTGTGCACTGACGAGGGTCAGTTAATGAACTGTGCGGACATAACTACAGTTGAGAATGGATTGTATGTTAGGTCTATGATGTATTACATGGCCTGCAGTGGTTTATAATTGTATAATAAACCAGGACTGGACTTGTTTAACCCCTTTCCGACCTCCCCCATACTAGTACTGCTCTGCGGGAGGTGCATTTCTGCCCAGAGTAGTACTAGTACGGCACCGCCATTTTCCAGTCACAGCGCGGCATCGCAAGGTGACCGGGCTCCGATGGCTGCTGTCCCTGACAGCAGACCATCTCTGTACGTAGCGCCGGGGGTTGCACCGCCCCCTCACATCTGCGATCGCTATGATTGGCTGTTAAAAGTGAAACAGCCAATCAGAGCGATTGCCGATGAAATATGGTGAAATATTACAATCCAGCCATGGCCGATGCTGCAATAGCATCTACCATGGCTGAAGACCGAAATCCGACCCCCCCACACCGAGTGACAGCGGCGATCGGCCCCCGCCACTGATTGACGGCGGCGATCAGCCGTCACTATCTGCTCCCCTCCTTCTTGCCTCCGCTCCACCCACTTTCCGATCCCCCCTCACCTCCCCCGGTCCCTGCAATGTCTCAGTGGCCGTCCCGGAGTCCCTCTGGGATTCTTCATGGGTGCCACCATCTTGGAAAATGGCGGGCGCATGCGCAGTGTGCCCGCCGGCCGGCAGATTCCATACAGTTATTTTGATCACTGTGATAAACTCTCACAGTGATCAAAATAAAAAAAAGTAAATAAACTCCCCCTTTATCACCCCCATAGATAGGGACAAGTAATAAAATAAAGAAAATATATTTTTTTTATTTTTCTATTAGGGTTAGAATTAGTGTTAGGGTTAGCATTAGAGTAAGAATTAGGGTAAGGGTTAGAATTAGGGTTAGGGATAGAATTAGGGATACGTTAGAATTAAGGTTAGGGTTGGAATTTGGGTTAGGGTTGGAATTTGGGTTATGATTGCAATACAATTAGGGTTAGGGTTGGAATTAGGGTTAGGGTCGGAATTAGAGTTAGGGTTGGAATTAGGGTTAGGGTTGGGATTAGAGTTAGGCTTGTGGTTAGGGTTAGAGTTGGGATTAGGGTTAGGTGTGTTGGGGTTAGGTTTGGGATTAGGGTTAGGCTTGTGGTTAGGGTTATGGTTAGGGTTGGGATTAGGGTTAGTGGTGTGGTGGGGTTAGGGTTTGGGTTAGGGGTGTATGGGGGTTAGGGTTGTGGTTAGGGGTATGTTGGGGTTAGGGTTGGAGTTAGAATTGAGGGGTTTCCACTATTTAGGCACATCAGGGGGTCTCCAAACGCGACATGGCGACACCATTGATTCCAGCCAATTTTGCGTTCAAAAAGTCAAACAGTGCTCCCTTTATTCCGAGCCCCAACGTGTGCCCAAACAGTTGTTTACCCCCACATATGGGGGTATCAGCGTACTCAGGAAAAATTGCACAACTTTGGGGGTCAAATTTTCATTTTACTCTTGGGAAAAAAAAATTTGGGACTAAAAAATTATTTTTGTGGAAAAAAATGATTTTTCATTTTCACGGCTCTGCGTTATAAACTTCTGTGAAGAACTTGGAGATTCAAAATGCTCACCACACATCTAGAGGAGTTCCTTGGGGGATCTAGTTTCCAAAATGGGGTCACTTGGGGGGTTTCTACTGTTTAGGCACATCATGGGCTCTGCAAACGTAACATGACGCCTGCAGACCATTCCATCAAGTCGTCATTTCAAAACGTCACTACTTCCCTTCCGAGCCCCGACGTGTGCCCAAACAGTGGTTCCCCATATATGGGATATCAGCGTACTCAGGACTAATTGTACAACAACTTTTGGGGTCTAATTTCTCCTGTTAACCCTTGGGAAAATAAAAAAAATTGAAGACTAAGGCTAAGTGCACACGTTTGCAGAATGTTTGCAGACTATTCCTGAGCAAAACCGGACTTTTTTCGCGGCAAAAACGCGCGTTTTTTTGCGCGGTTTTTGCGCGGATTTGACGCGTTTTTACCGCGATTTTTTTCCTGAGCTTTCTAGGTCAATAATATAGCGGGAAAAACGCTAGAATTCCGCAAAATTAATGGACATGTTGCTAGATTTTCCGCGATGCGTTTTTTTCCGTGAAAAAAACGCACCATGTGCACAAGAATTGCGGAATTCATTCTAAATGACAGGATGCTTAATACATGCGTTTTTGACGCGTTTTTTCCCGCGAAAAAAACGCAAATATTCCTGAACGTGTGCACTTAGCCTTAAAGATCATGTTTGTGGAAAAAATATGATTTTTTTATTTTGATGCCCGGCGTTATAAACTTCTGTGAAGCCCTTGGGGGTTCAAAGTGCTCACCACACATCTAGATAAGTTCCTTGGGGGCTCTAGTTTCCAAAATGGGGTCACTTGTGGGGAGTTTCTACTGTTTAGGCACATCAGGGGCTCTGCAAACATAACATGATGTAGCGCTTCCCACGGCTGTGGGGCGTCGGGACATGGCATAGCTTGCCTAGCTAGCCAATGCTCCCACGCCGCCAGTCCACGACGACGTGAGGCATGGGTCCCAGATGGTAAGAGAATGTGGACCCACTGGACCACGGAGGGAGACCCGGGCCTGCCCGGACTAGGGAAGGGCAGCGACCGGGATCCGTGGCAGCTGAGCATGTGGGCAAGGTGGCGACCTGCAGGACTAGACAACACCGCACAACTTCAGGTAAGAAGAAACATAAAGTTTACTTAAAGAAACAAAAGTACATAAACAGAACATAAGACCGGGCTCCCGATTCCGCACATCAGAGAAGGGTACACAACTCAGGATCACAGACGAGTGCTGGAGGACATCACGGGTAGATGCAGTCCAGGGTTATCTGGCACAGGCATACTTGGACGGCCTCTCTCTCAGGCCTTAGGCGTAGCACAGGCTCAGCAGGAGAACATCAGACACCGACCTCAGACAGACTTCAGACGATGGCGGGGTCATCACGGGTTGATGAAGTCCAGGATCATCTGGCACGGGCATACTAGTATGGCCTCACTCTCAGACCTCGGGCGTAGCACAGGCTCAGCAGGAGAACATCAGACACCGGCCCAGGACGAACGTCAGACGATGGCGGGGTCATCACGGGTTGATGAAGTCCAGGGTCATCTGGCACGGGCATACTAGGATGGCCTCTCTCTCAGGCCTCAGGCGTAGCACAGGCTCAGCAGGAGAACATCAGACACCGACCCAGGACAGACGTCATCACAGGGTAGACCAAGGAGGAACCGGCAGGACAGGCAGGTTGTCACGGCAAGTGACCAAGGCAGTCTCTGGGACAGGCAGGTTGTCACGGCTAGTGACCAGGGCAGTCTCTGGGACAGGCAGGTTGTCACGGCAAGTGACCAGGCAGTCTCTGGGACAGGCAGGTTGTCACGGCTAGTGACCAGGGCAGTCTCTGGGACAGGCAGGTTGTCACGGCTAGTGACCAGGCAGTCTCTGGACAGGCAGGTTGTCACGGCTAGTGACCAGGGCAGTCTCTGGGACAGGCAGGTTGTCACGGCTAGTGACCAGGGCAGTCTCTGGGACAGGCAGGTTGTCACGGCTAGTGACCAGGGCAGTCTCTGGGACAGGCAGGTTGTCACGGCAAGTGACCAAGGCAGTCTCTGGGACAGGCAGGTATATACGACCTGATATGGTGGAGCCTCCAGGTAGGCTGCAGTCGGATGGCAGATGATCGCTCCCAGGTGAGCAGGCAAGAGCCGGGGATCTCTGCAGATGATGTCCGAACTTCCGGATGGAGCTGCAGTCCGATGGCAGATGATCGCTCCCAGGTGAGCAGGCAAGAGCCGGGGATCTCTGCAGATGATGTCCGAACTTCCGGATGGAGCTGCAGTCGGATGGCAGACAGGCAAGCCGACAGGTAACAGGCAGGTAACTGGAATCAGGAGCTGATGGCTGAAACAGAGTTAGACTGCACAGGAACAACAGGGACACGGATTGGATCTCAGGGAGTCAGGAACACAGACAGGAACATGGATTGGATCTCAGGGAGTCAGGAACACGGATTGAGTCTCAGGGAGTCAGGAACACGGACAGGAACATGGATTGGATCACAGGAACACGGACTGGAACACAGGCCTCGGACTCCGGACATCTGGCAATGATCGGCAGGATCCAGACATCAGGCAGGAAGGATAGGATCCGGACATCTGGAAGTGGTCGTCGGACATCGGACATCAGGCCATGGTCATCAGGCATAGGATCTGGACATCTGGCAGCGACCTGAAAAGGAACCCCAGCGGTCTGGTGCAAGCCCCGCCAGGCTCAACGGGAGCTGGCCGGGGATTGCACAGAGGCTGAGCACAGAGTAACAGAAACTCAGCACACACCGGACTCCTCCTTCCAAGATGAACTCAGGTTATATAGCAAGGATTCACAGTCACTGGCACAGGGTTCTGGACACAGCAGGATTTCAGGAACATAACACAGAGGACACAGTTCAGACAGTCAGGTACAGGATGCGATCCAAGATCAGGGGTTCAGGTAATTAGACACAGCAGGAACAGGCCTGGATATACAGCCTCCAGGAACGGCGATCTGGGTAATCAGCCCCCAGCATAGGCGGAAACACAAGACACAATTCAGACATTCAGGTACAGGATGCGATCCAGGATCAGGGGTTCAGGTAATTAGACACAGCAGGAACAGGCCTGGATATACAGCCTCCAGGAACGGCGGAAACACAAGACACAATTCAGACATTCAGGTACCGGGTTTGATCCAGGATCAGGGAACAAGACACAACAGGAACAGGGAATCAGCTCTCCAGAGCTGATCAAATACAGAGCAGGAGCTGAACACACAACCACATACGGCTAGGTTCAGGGATTCAGTGTGGATTCAATGTGAAGCTCTGGCACCGCCCACTAGGGCTGGGGAACTTTATATATGAGCTGCTTCACAGCGATAGGCTGGAGCAGTAACTCTAGTAAACACCCAATCCACATAAAAGCAGGACAGGTGTGGGCCGCGCCCCCTATGCAGAGCCAGACAGCACAACACAGAGGGAACCCAACAATGGCTGCTGCCAACCACGCAGTAAGTCATGCACCACTGCAGAGGACTTTTCAAGCTACGGACGGCTTTCACAGCAAGTCAGGAACCGCACATGCGGGCGGTCATGCAAAGCAGCGGAGCCACTCACGCAAGTACGGGTACGCAGCAGAGCCGGGAACTGAGCAGCATCCATATAGGTAACAGACAACAGTATCCCAGCTGGTTAGGGGAAAGGAGCAAAAGGGTTAATGCAAAAAACATGCAAAGTAACGCTGGAAAACAAAGTACAGACAATACCAGCGTTACACATGATGCCCGCAGACCATTCCATCAAAGTCGGCATTTCAAAACGCCACTACTTCCCTACCGAGCCCCAACGTGTGCCCAAACAGTGGTTCCCCCCCCACATATGGAGTACCAGTGTACTCAGGACAAACTGTACAACAACTTTTGGGGTCCAATTTCTTCTGTTACCTTTGTGAAAATAAAAAATTGCAGACTAAAAAAATCAGTTTTTGAGGAAAAAAATGATTTTTTATTTTTACGGTACTGCATTATAAACATCTGTGAAGCACATGGGGGTTCAAGGTGCTCACCACACATCTGGATAAGTTCCTTGAGGGGTCTAGTTTCCAAAATGGGGTCACTTGTGGGGCGTTTCTACTGTTTAGGCACATCATGGGCTCTGCAAACGTAAGAAGATGCCCGCAGACCATTCCATCAAGTCGGCATTTCAAAGCGTCACTACATCCCTTCTGAGCCCTGACGTGGGCCCAAACAGTGGTTCCCCCCCACATATGGGGTACCAGCGTACTCAGGATAAACTGGACAACAACTTTTGGGGTCCAATTTCTCCTGTAACCATTGTGAAAATAAAAAATAGGGGGCTAAAAAATCATTTTTTGAGGAACAAAAATGATTTTTTATTTTCACTGCTCTGCATTATAAACTTCTGTGAAGCACCTGGAGGTTCAAAGTGCTCACTGTGCATCTAGATAAGTTCCTTAGGGGGTCTAGCTTCCAAAATAGGGTCAGCTGCAAAGTTTAGGCACACAGGGGCTCTCCAAACATGACATGGTGTCCGCTAACGATTGGAGCTAATTTTCCATTAAAAAAAGTCAAATGGCGCTCCTTCCCTTCTGAGCCCTGCCGTGCACCCAAACAGTGGTTCCCCCCCACATATGGGGTACCAGCGTACTCAGGACAAACTGGACAACAACTTTTGGGGTCCAATTTATCTTGTTACCTTTGGGAAAATAAAAAATAGTGGGCTAAAAAAATCATTTTTGAGGGAAAAAAATGATTTTTTTATTTTCACTGCTCTGCATTTATAAACTTCTGTGAAGCACTTGGGGGTTCAAAGTGCTCACTACACATCTAGATAAGCTCCTTGGGGGGTCTATTTTCCAAAATGGGGTCACTTGTGGGGGGTTTCTACTGTTTAGGCACATCAGGGGCTCTGCAAACGCAACATGACGCCCGCATTCCATCAAGTCTGCATTCCAAAATGGCGCTCCTTCCCTTCTGAGCTCTCCCATGCGCCAAAACAGTGTCAAAAGAAATCTGTTGGGGGGAGGGAGTTTCAGTTCCCTAGAATGTTCACATTTAAAGGGGACCTGTCACCTAACCAACAGTTTCCAGTTTTTGCTCTTATTTTTGTTCCCTCTCCTCCACTGAGTATGATATTTTTGTCGTTGTTTTTTTTTTAAATCCCCCATACGTTTCCAGAGATTCTGGCCTTTTTGTTGAGTGCTAATTTTTATGATCTTTACAAGGAGGTGGCTCACATGGGAATTATGCAGAGCAGACTAAAAACATTCCCCTAGAGAATCATATGAGCACTGCCCAAAAAAAAGGCCTTAAAAATTAGCACTGAATTAAGTCACCAGATCTCTGTAACTGTTTAGCGGATTTAAAAAAAATTCAGCATGCTCATGGTAGCAGTGGGAATAAAAGAAGAACAAAAAAAAATCCACTTTTGACTTGCTAATAATTCCTTTTGAAATCTATGTCTATACATTGGTACACAAACCCTAGAAAGATAGATTAAAAAAGTATTCAGCACAAAAATGTGAGCCTATAAAAATAAAAAAAATGGTACTCAAGAGTGCAGATACATGAAATTAAAAGTGTGACCTACTTTGTGAACAGAATCTATAGCGGGAAACGATTTGTGCCAAAAGGACAATTAACTAACTTAGCCAAAAGACTGTCTGTTTTGTTCTTGCCTTTACTTTTCCCTTTCTATTATGTTTCTTTATTTTATATTTTCAGTCTATGGAAATACTCATTGTAGTCTGAAGTCTGTAGACATAGTACTTAGTGGGGCTTGGATTGTGTCATCATTGGACGTCATTTTAAGGATGACTTCAATGTAAATTTTGGAATGTGATCTGCAAGACGTCCATCATCACCACGTTAACGATCTGTTTCTTCATATGATAGAAAGGAAGACTGAACTGTGACCCAACATTCGAGCTAGAAGAGATGATTCTAGAATCGAAACCTCTCCATAAGAAAAAGAAGAGACTGGCCAAGTACAAATCGAGGGAGGCAGCCAAAGATAATTGTCCACTGGTAAGTCTAGTTCTTTGGAAAAAGTCTGTAAAGTTTACATATACAGTTAAACCCAAAAACACCACTGCTGGAGCAGCCACAAACCGCCAGAAAATCTTTCAATTAAATTTTTATTGAAACATAGTTAAAAGAAGCGGGCCATGCATAATACATTGGTGTATTAAGTAAGAAAAAGTGATGGGAGAACATCAGTATCCCATAACACACAGGGATAAAGCATGATTGTATCTGATTAATGTTGTAACATTTCGGTGAATAATAAGTGTCAAGAGTCCACCCATGGTGTATCAGCGATGATGGACTGTCCACGCCGCCCCGATGCGCGTTTTGCTTGATTGCTTTCTCAAGGGGAGGTACTTTACTTATAGGGGAACAGAAAACGAATGTTATATTCCCAACCTGGAAATATATGATGTGCTATATTAATATTTTGATAGTTTACCTATAAACCTGTATTTTCGGCAAATGTTTTTATTTTATTTTTTTACGTGAATTTTATTTTTTTCGGCAAACCTCTCTGTATCCACGATTGCAAGAAGATCAACATGGAGAACATTAATTCAGCTATGTTTTATCCATGACATGGCTTTAACATGTCTGAGATAGCCACAAATATCTACATATGAATCCCATTATGTCCGATATCGAGGCAGTATGTTATAGAGCTGTAGGAACTGAGAAGATTGACATATAGTTGTAAGGAGAAAGCTTACAGAGATGTAAATAATTGATTAGGACCACCTATTTCTAAGAGAATTATTAGACATTTACATTAATAAATGAAGAGTTAAACAGAATCTTTTCCCACTAAACTATGATTTTTTTCAGTTCCTCCTGTTTTATAATCTATGTCCGGCAGATCGGATTGAATATTCAAGTGAAAATCTTCCCTAAAAGCATTTCTCAATACCAAACTGTATAAATTAGCAAATAGATTTCTTAGCCCTGATGAGACTGATGTATTTAATTTGAAAATCCAATTTCAGAATAGTTTATAAGATATTAAGATGAGCATTTTATTAATGCAGCTATAGAATGAAATGAGTCCAAATGCAATTCTCCTCCCACCCAGTCTGACTCACAGCTGCAGCTTGTACTTAACAATGTGAGATCTCAACAGGGAGGAGGTATGCTGAGGAGCTGTCAATGAGGCTGGATGGGCGGAGAATGAGTTAAAATTTCATAAAGGATTTTACTATCATTCTGAAATGGATTTTCAATAAAAAAATACAATTTCTTTAAAGGAAGCCATCGTCTGAAAAATATCTATTGTTTTTTATTGTTAACAGTATTTTTTTTTAATTTTGTATTTTTTGTTCATCGCAATCTGTACGAAATGTAAACGTTAGAAATCTTGCAATTTTCACACTGGCTTTTTTAGACTCTAACTTCCTGATGTTTTAGGAAACGACATCGAACCTATCTTTTATATTAAAGTATCTAATGAACCTATGTGAAGGTCATTGAATAGGGAGGGGAAGCCGGGTCAGGTATCACATCACCTATTGTGATTGGTTGATTCATTGTTATCAGCTGTGTATAAAGGTGTCAACTGTCATTTTTAATATAGATCATGATATGAAAAAAAGTCAAACGTTCGAGGGAAATAAATGTAACACAAAAATATGATTTAAATAATAGGTCATTTTCTGATGATGGCTTCCCCTAAATGCACTACAAAACTACAGTCATGGACAAAAGTTTTGAGAATGACACAAATATTAATTTTTACAAAGTCTACTGCTTCACTTTTTCTAATGGCAATTTGCATATACTCCAGAATGTTATAAAGAGTGATCAGCTTAACAGCAATTACTTGCAAAGTCAATATTTGGCTAGAAAATGAACTTTATCCCCCAAAACACATTTCAACATCATTGCAGCCCTGCCTTAAAAGGACCAGCTAACCTCTTTTCAGTGATTGCTCCATTAACACAGGTGTAGGTGTTGATGAGGACATGGCTGGAGATCAATCTGTCATGATTAAGTAAGAATGACACCACTGGACACTTTAAAAGGAGGCTGGTGCTTGGCATCATTGTTTCTCTTCTGTTAACCATGGTTATCTCTAAAGAAACACGTGCAGTCATCATTGCAATGCACAAAAATGGCCTAACAGGGAAGAGTATCGCAGCCAGAAAGATTGCACCTCAGTCAACAATCTATCGCATCATCAAGAACTTCAAGGAGAGAGGTTCCATTGTTGCCAAAAAGGCTTCAGGGTGCCCAAGAAAGACCAGCAAGCGCCAGGACCGTCTCTTAAAAGTGTTTCAGCTGCGGGATCGGGCTACCAGCAGTGCAGAGCTTGCTCAAGAATGGCAGCAGGCAGGTGTGAGTGCATCTGCACGCACTGTGAGGCGGAGACTCTTGGAGCAAGGCCTGGTCTCAAGGAGGGCAGCAAAGAAGCCACTTCTCTCCAGAAAAAACATCATGGATAGACTGATATTCTGCAAAAGGTACAGGCAGTGGACTGCTGAGGACTGGGGTAAAGTTATTTTCTCTGATGAATCCCCTTTTCGATTGTTTGGGACATCAGGAAAATGCCTCATTCGGAGAAGACAAGGTGAGCGCTACCACCAGTCTTGTCTCATGCCAACTGTTAAGCATCCTGAAACCATTCATGTGTGGGGTTGCTTCTCAGCCAAGGGAATCGGCTCTCTCACAGGCTTGCCTAAAAACACAGCCGTGAATAAAGAATGGTACCAGAATGTCCTCCAAGAGCAACTTCTCCCAACCCTCCAAGAGCAGTTTGGCGATCAACAATGCCTTTTCCAGCATGATGGAGCACCTTGTCATAAAGCAAAGGTGATAACTAAATGGCTCAGGGAACAAAACATAGAGATTTTGGGTCCATGGCCTGGAAACTCCCCAGATCTTAATCCCATTGAGAACTTGTGGTCAATCATCAAGAGACGGGTGGACAAACAAAAACCTAAAAATTCTGACAAAATGAAAGCATTGATTGTGTAAGAATGGACTGCTATCAGTCAGGATTTGGTCCAGAAGTTGATTGAGAGCATGCCAGGAAGAATTGCAGAGGGCCTGAAGAATAAGGGTCAACACTGCAAATATTGACTTGCTGCATTAACTCATTCTAACTGTCAATATAAGCTTTTGTTACTCATATGTTTGAAATTATTATATTTCTGTCTGTGATTAAAAACATCTGTCAAACACACATAAAAACCAGAGGGCAGCAGATCATGTGAAAATATAATATTTGTGTCATTCTCAAAAATTTGGCCATGACTGTACAGAGGCGAGTCATACTGCCTTTTTCTTCAACAAGAAATGTGGAAGGAGTGGGATGAACTTTCCCACCCAAGCTATTTTTCAGTTTTGCATTTTGATTTTTTCCTCCTTTTCTTCTAAGAACCTTAATTGTTTTATTTTTCCTTCAAAGTTTTTTGGAGAACGAGTTGTAGTTTAAAATAACATTGTCACAGAGAGGACAACAATGGGAAGGGGGGACTTCTGCAGGACGCCGGGGATCTTCATGATAACCCATCGAAGCCTCCAATCATAGGTGCCCAAATAAATGCCTGAGTAGAATCATGCCACTTAAAAGGTTTAACCATTTTTTTTTTACTATGGGATTAAAATAAACAGACCGGTAGCATTTGCTTCTCCTGCCGGCGATTCAGATGCTCAGCGTACACAGATTCAGCTCTTCCTCTTCCGACCTGCTCTGTCGATGGGCCATGACTGCCAGCATCACTTTGATTGACAGCTGACACTTTGTAGTTAGGCTGCAGGGAGCCAATTGTTAATCAACATGACATCGACAGTCATGCCCTGTCAACAGTGCGGAGTGGAAAAGAATCTGCTGCTGTGTCGTCGTGACTTCAGTGGAAGTCTGACGAGTGGTGTGCACCTCTTCACAAATCTAAAATTTCTGCTGTAAGGAACGCCATAACTCATCATGTAGACGAGCAATGGCGTCGTGCCCATGTCTTTCCTTGTGTAGAGAAGAAGTAAACGAAACCAAGCTGCAATGTCTGCGATCTACCTAGCTTTGGCGGCAAATGCTATAAATCAGCCGATATCACCTGGTGCTTCGTCTCTTTGGTGAAATGTTCTGCAGGTGCTTTGTACAGAGCTTGTGTTCGATGGGAAGCAACATCCATGTTTTATAGATCGGTTCTATTTTCAGAACGCTACGATTATGCATAATTTGATAAAAAGCATATTCCTACTGCAGGTGTACAATAAAATATTGCAATGTTGTTAATTGCTGCCGGGGCCCATTAGTCATTTCATAATTTGAATAAAATTAAGGTTCGAGAGATGAAATAATGTCAAATGTATTTAAGACTTGTGGCGATTAATCATCCCGGTGCTAGGGGCTGCACACAATCTGTCCATACAGATGAACCTGATCTGTACCTCAAGCTCGCGGCTGTTCATTTTCCATGAGAGCTATTTTCTGCATCATTTCTGCAGTAATGCCCATAGCCAGGAATTTTCAGTCCTGTTTTAAGAGGGAGTCGAGGCACGCTCGTTACACATCATGCTTATTTATTTTAATTTTTCCATCTGTGCTGACCTAGAAGTTAACGTTACATCCATTTTGTGTTCAACTGATTTTTCTTGTTTCCGACACTTATTTTTTCTTTTTTTGTGAACACTGCTTAAAAAATTAAGAGAACACTTGCCCATCATAGTACATTAAACTTTTGTAATATCAATCTATAGGAAGCAGAAGCAATTGTGAATCAATTTCATGCACTTTGGTGCAAATGCAGGTGACAACAGGTGCATTGAAAGGAACAGAAAGTCCCAACTCCAAAGAGACAATGACTTTGCAAGTGGTGGACATAGACGATTGCTTTCTCCTTATCCTTCCTGACTGATTTTTCTCTAGTTTTGTATTTTGCTAGTGTCCTTGTTACTAGAGTTGAGCGAAACAGGTCAGTCAGATTCATAAGTCGCCGACTTTCGCTAAAGTAGAGTCTCGCCAAGCGAAACCCGACCATAGCGTGAAGTCGGCCATGCAGTCTTCGACCTGAGCGCTCAAGTCGGTTTTCCCATAATGCTTGCAGGCGCCTTTTTTCAGCCAATGAGCAAGGACGTACACTGTGGGCAACGAGATGACGTGGGCAGTGGCCACCACCATCTTAGAGAAGGGCATTGCAGTGATTGGCTTGCTTTGGGGGGCGTCATAGTGTCTATAAAAGCCCTGACCGCTGACCGCCATTTTACTTCTGCCGATCTCAACAGTAGGGAGAGGTTGCTGACGCTGTTTATCAGTAGGGAGAGAGTTAGGGCTGGAAAGAGAAGTTCTTATGTGCTTGTGCTGATAGCAATTGTGCTGTACAGTTAGTGTGCAGTGAAAGGGGAGGATTTTCTTGTGTGCAGCAGCGCTGGTTATTAGGCTGCCTGATAGCTGTATTGCTGTGTGTACACTGCTGTGCAGACTGCTTTTTACACAGCACTAATAGTTTTATTCTTTTTTTCAGTTACCTAGCGTTAACTTTTTCCCACACCGTATAGAGCTGTACGCTCCTTACACACTACCGTGTACCGGCTGGTATCATGGACAAATACATGCTGACTATCTGTGTGTGACTCCGGAAATATATACGGAGATTTCAATTTTCCCCTACACGATATACACATGGTATCTTCTGATACAGTACCTTTTTTCTGCTTTTTGTATTCTGATCAAATCCATAGTGAGTGAGCGTCTGTGTGTTACTCCGGAAATATATACGGAGATTTACAATTACCCCTAGACTGTATACAGCTGTACTCTTGTGATACAGTACCCTTTTCTGCTTTTTATATTCTGGTCTAATCCATACTGAGCCTGTGAGCATCTTTGTCTGACTCCGGAAATATATACGGAGATTTACAATTACCCCTACGCTGTATACAGCTGTACGCTTGTGATACAGTACCCTTTTTCTGCTTTTTATATTCTGGTCTAATCCAAACAGAGCCTGTGAGTGTCTGTGTCTGACTCCGGAAATATATACGGAGATTTACAATTACCCCTACACTGTATACAGCTGTACACTTGTGATACAGTACCCTTTTTCTGCTTTTGATATTCTGGTCTAATCCATATGTCTCGACCACGCACCACAATTGTGGGTTTCCAGGGATATGGGGTACTCGGAGCCGAGCCCATGAAAGTCTATGGGATTTGTGTCACTGGCAGCGGTGGCTCGTTCCGTGTCCCTGGCGGTCAGGCGTATGATGGTATGATGGGGGGGATTATTTACAGGGGATTGGTAGATAACAGTTCATGACGCCACCTGTAGTTTTCTAGTCACTAAGACCAGCGCTGCTGAATAGAACTCTGAGGGGATGTTATGGCAGCTAGATGACGGGTCCCCCACAGGTGGGACTGGTCCCTCAAAGTCTATGGTTATAATGATGTAGGGTGCAGATAAATGAATCAGTCTCACACCATCCAGCGTCTTTCCATACCTTTTACTTGTCAGATGTTTAGGCAGGTCCCGGGGAGCTGGTCGGGGTGGAGAATGCACGTCTAGGTAACAGCTTAGCAGGTTAGAGGCCTCCTTAACTTCCACAGATTGTAGAAGAGTCCAACTTGCATAAAGCGTAGTTAACTCCGAATACTCCAGCTAACCCTATAGCTGTACTGCCCGGCCAACGTTGTGATGGAGCCTTCTAATGATGAAACTAAGTCCTTACTTTTGCTGATCAGGCTCAAAGTCCCTGTTCCACCTGACTCCGGTTACGTATTGACACTAAGGGCTTGCTCCTGCGACTTATAGTCCAGGAGACTCTGGTTTTCTCGTTACTATGCCTGAATCAATAGCAACTCCTCGGTCCCCAGTGACCGGATAATTGGTGCAGGTAATTCACTACCTAAGGCACTGCTCAGTCTTCTCCACTGTGCCCTTCGCCCTGCTTTCCACTCTTAACATAGGCACTGCACACTTCCTATGGTAGTACAAGTCAATCCTTTCTTACTTCTTCCTTGGAGCTCGCTGACAGATTCTCAGTATTCTCCTAGTTCAGGAACACATCGACTGAACTTCACTGTCCTGGGGACAGGCGACTGAAGTTTCTGCTGCTAACTCTTCTTTCCATCAAACTGTCTCTGTCTTCAGGTTAAGGAACAGCTCTGACTAGGCTAGGATGAACTGGCTCACCCTTACTAGCCTCCACTTTCTGAACTGCTGACAGGAACTAACTGAGTGACTGTCTTTCACTTCCCTTCCTGGAAGACTCAGCACTAGCTGCTGTACATCACTAGCTTATATACCCTGAGGGTGTGTCTAAAGCGTGAATGGATGATGTAAAGCTTTAACTGTTACCTTTCTGTGCAGACTCCAGGATTTTATGTGTGCCTTACATACCAGGGCTACACATCCCCCCTTGGTAAAACACAGCACTCCCGGGCTGTAAAATAAAAAAAGAAAGACATTTTTGTTTTGCATTTAAACAATAACATGAAACTCATCCCCTCCGGGAGGTACGAAATCTTGAACGTTACATTATGTACAATGGACAGTAAAACATTATCAAAATTATCAAAACTTTCAATAAATATACAGTATTCTTGTGAAGGACCCGCACCAAACCTTCCACGTGGGTCCTGGGTGGGCTGCAGGACTTCTGACTGCAGACCTCACTCAGTGCCACACCATACGGGTTTTATGTTCAGAGGTAAGTCAAGGCTTCATGTGAAACCAAGACAAGGCACCGTAGTGCAACTATTTACAGGATACAGTTTTTGGGCTGGCTCAGTCCTCAGCCACGCAGTCCATTATAAGACATTTTCAAGTAATTCACATTATATCACAATACTTTAAATTCCTTCAAGTGCAATAAACTTCTTTATACAACTTTATACAATTGGTCATAAATAATAAACCTTTTCTGAGTCATAATAAACTAGTTTGTTAGGACTACTGTTGATAACGAATAGGTAGCTTCCCTTTCGTTGTTCGTTCCGATCTACGTGGAGTAGCATCAGGTATATTGGTCTCTGATCTATCTGTTCTGCGTAAAGACAAACTATAATACTGCCTCAATCTTTCTATGGATCTGGCAAGCGTACTGAGGGCTGGGCGGTGTGAGTCAGCTTCACCAGGGGATCCCATAGCATGGGGCACTGCTTCTGGTGATTCTACTTCTTGAGGTTCTGCAGGCTGGGGTTCTGCTGGAATAGGTACCTCCAGAACTGGCTCTGTTGGCACAATGGGCATGACTGGAGGTGGAGTTTCCTCTTGTGGCTGATAAAACTGCAACACAGGAATGATTACCGCATCTCCCAGTCTGGGCCAATCCGCAGGTAAATCTCCCAGATCCGTGTGTATAACTGCTTCAACACTCTCTTCTTGATTCACAATAGGGTTATCTTCCCGAAGCTTCAACTGGTCTGGACACAACTTTAAATGATCTCTTGACACAGTGGCAGTCGTTTTTCCTCCATCCTTGCTGATGATACAGACTTTTCTGTTATCAAATTTGGAATCTTGTACGACATATGGTTCTTGTTCCCACTGGTTGTCCAACTTGTGCAGCTTCCTTTTCCTTTTTAACACAATTTCTCCAGGCGTGAAAGGTTTAGCGGGAGCATTCTTGTTGTAAACATTTTCCTGCTTTTCCCGTGCTTTATTAAGACTTTCTTCTACGCAGGCTTGCACTCTTCTGTATTGCTCTTGCCGATTTGTGTCCCAATTTTCAACAGTGTCATCTGCCTCTGGTTCCACCACACCAAGTTCCAAATCCATTGGCAGTCTTCCAGGCCTTGCTCTCATAAGGTAAGCTGGTGTGCAGTTGGTAGAACTCACTGGTATGTGGTTGTACAAGTCAACTAGGTCAGGTAACAATTCTGGCCACTGATTTCTTTCTTCCAGTGGTATGGATTTTAGCAAGTCAACGACAATGTGGTTCATTTTCTCGCCAAGGCCGTTGGTTTGGGGGTGGTATGGCGTCGTTCTAATTTTCTTACACCCATACAAGTGACAAAATTCCTTAAACAGATCCGCTTCAAAAGCAGGGCCTTGATCAGTCAGTACCTGCTCTGGATACCCATGTGGTCTGCAGAAGCTTGCTTGGAAGGTCCTTGCTGCCGTCACTGCTGTCTGATCCTTGACGGGAATGACCACCAAAAATCTCGAATAATGATCCACCATGGTCAGGGCATATGAGTATCCAGACCTGCTTGGCGACAATTTAACGTGGTCCAAGGCCACGATCTCCAAGGGACGAGTCGTCCGGATAGGCTGCAGGGGTGCCCTCTGACTACCGTAGTCCTTTCGTCGGAGACCACAGGGTCCACAGTTCCGACACCACCTCTCGATGGAGCTGCGCATTCCTACCCAGTAGAACCGGCACCTCAACAGGGTCTCCAGCTTTCTCCAGCCAAAGTGTCCTGCTTGATCGTGGTACGCTTCCAACACCATTTGGACGTCTGCCTTGGGGACCACTATCTGCCATACCATCTCATGGGTCCTGGGGTTGACGTATCTCCTGCACAACTTCTCACGGTATAGGAACAACCGGCTTCTCTCATTCCACAGGAGCTTTGCTGACATAGGTGCATCTTTTTCCAAGGAGGAACCTTCCTGTCTTAACAACTCCTTGATACGGCTGACCACTGGATCACTGTCCTGAGTCTCTTTCCAGCTGTGATGGGGTAAGGGATTTAACGTTGCACCATACTGCTTTCTGTGGACACGCTGCTCATGGATTATCCCATTTCGATGGAACGCAGGTAGCTCAATTTCTTCCAGGTCGTCCGATTCTTCTTCCGTGTCAGATTCATGCGGCATTCGGGACAATGCGTCGGCGTTAGCATTCTTACGGCCTGCCCGGTACTTGATGGTAAACTGGTAATTTGACAACCGAGCCATCCAACGCTGCTCCATGGCTCCCAGCTTGGCTGTTTCCAGGTGCGTTAACGGGTTGTTGTCTGTGTACACCGTGAACTTGTTGGAGGCAAGGTAGTGCTTAAATCTTTCAGTAATGGCCCAGACCAGCGCCAGAAACTCCAGCTTGAAGCTGCTATAATTTTCCGGATTCCTCTCAGTTGGCCTGAGTTTTCTGCTGGCATATGCGATGACTTTTTCTTGGCCATTCTGCTTCTGACTGAGAACTGCTCCCAAGCCTTCATTACTGGCATCGGTGTACAGCAGGAACGGTTGGCTGTAATCAGGATAGGCCAAGATTTCATCACCTGTAAGGATCTCTTTCATCTTTTGGAATGCTTCAGCCTGTTCCTTACCCCAATTAAAGGGAGGGTTTCTGCTCTTTAGGGATTGTCCTACTAGGAGGTCCTGTAGAGGCGCTGCCTTCTTCGTGTAATCTTTCACGAACCTCCTATAGTAGCCCGTTAATCCCAGGAACTGTCGCACTTCCTTGAGGTTCTTAGGCTCCGGCCATTTCTGGATGGCGGTGACTTTCTCTGGGTCCGGCGCTACTCCCTCTGAACTGACGATGTGCCCCAAGTATTGTACCTTCTGTTTGAGTAGATGGCATTTTGAGGGTTTCAACTTCATCCCGTACCTGGACAGGGACTCGAATACTTCTGCCAGGTGCTTCAGATGGTCCTCATATGTCTTGGAATACACGATGACGTCGTCTAGGTATAGCAGCACGGTTTCAAAATTGAGATGTCCCAGGCAGTTCTCCATCACTCTCTGAAATGTGCCCGGGGCACTGCTGAACCCAAACGGCATTCTGTCGAACTCACAGAGCCCCATTGGGGTGGTGAAAGCCGTTTTCTCACGATCCTCCTCAGCCACAGCCACTTGCCAGTATCCACTAGTCAGATCAAGGGTAGAAAAGTAGTTAGCCGTTTTCAGAGCAGCTAAGGACTCCTCAATTCGTGGTAATGGGTAAGCATCTTTATGTGTTATGCGATTCACTTGCCTGTAATCCACACACATTCTCATACTACCATCTTTCTTTTTAACCAGAACTAGAGGTGCTGCCCAGGGGCTACAACTATCCCTTATCACCCCGGCTTCCTTCATATCATGTAACATTTCCTTAGCTTTCTGATAATGGGCTGGAGGTATAGGCCTGTACCGCTCTTTGATGGGAGGATGACCACCTGTAGGGATATGATGCTGTACTCCCTTAATGGCCCCAAAGTCGAGGGGTGTTTACTAAACACTTGTGCGTACTCTTGTACCACCCGTAATACCCCTTGTTTCTGGTGGGCGGGAGTGGTGTCTGTCCCGACATGGAGTTGCTGACACCAATCCGCCACCTGAGTTGCCGGGTCATTATCCTCCGCTAGTTGGCGGGAGTCTAAGGACTCAGTCGGGAGAATAGAATTATTATCGACGGCATGTAATTTAGCAACTGTTGCATAACGGGGTAAATTTACTTCATCATCTCCCCAGTTGAGAAGCCGTACCGGTACTCTCCCATTTATCACTTCCACTACCCCCCTCGCTGTCATGAGTGTGGGTCTATGTTCTGAGCAATGGGGTTCTACTACTGCTTGGTAGTTTTGTCCTCTCAGACCTATGGCTGCCCTACACCATATTATCATTTCACTCATTGGGGGTATCACAATAGGATTCGAGTCGGTGACCCGTACATTACCAATCTCGCCGTCTGTAAGCTTCGCTTGCTGCTGACACATCAGGACCCGGATCTCTCTCTGGATCACTCCCTTCTGCCTTGGTCGGGCAATCTCAGCGAGCTGTTGGAGTAGAAACACAACTTCTCCCAGACAGTTACTGATAATGTTAGTACCCAAAATTATATTTAAACCGTTCTCTTCATTTACAGTCTTTACTACTAGAAGCCCCTGGTCTTTCAACTCCTCTCTGCCCACTTTCACATCCACACTTTTGGTCCCGAGTACTTCCACAGGGAGACCATTAGAAGCATACACGGTAAAGTCAGGGCTCGGGGGTTGAAGACTATCCATAGACCAGAACTTCGTATATAGGGCATCAGGTATTATGGTCACCTGAGACCCAGTATCTAGCAACGCCGGAACTGCAATCCCGTCCAGAATGATGGACAGGTAGGGTCGTCCACCCACGAACCTGCGGTTCCAATCTAAGGGGCCTGACGAGTCTCCACCTGGGTGTTGGCCCTCGAACCCAGGTTCTGCCCGTTTAAAGGACACTGTGTAGACATATGACCTTTCCGGTTGCAGCGGTAACAGATGATCTCCCGGCGAGGAGGGTGCTGGTCAGGGGTTGCTCCTGGGGGCGGCGTTGTCCTCCTCCGGTGGGGCGACGTCCTCCTTCTCCTCCGGTTCATCCAGGGGACATCCTCCGGGCAGTCGGCTAATAAGATCTTTCCTTCTTCCTCTTTCCGCAGCTGCAGGGCACTCATCACAGCAGCCAGATTTTTAGTCAACTGGCGCACTTCCGAGCGCAGACAGTCCAATTCACTAGGGGGCGTCACCTGCGTTGTGGCTTCTGCCGCTAGCGGGGAAAAGGTGGTAACTGCCGGTTCCAGAGTGACTTCACCCTGGTGATGTTGGGTTGCCACTTCAGGTTTGCCCAGGGGTCGCAGTCCTTTTATTGCCATGTCCTTTAGGGCATCAAAGGTGGCATCTGGATGATCTAAAGACCACCAATTTACAGTTCTGCGTTCCGATTGGGACCTCAGTCCTTGCACAAATTGTTCTTTCAGCATCTTACTTTCATCAATGACACTTATGGTATTAACCTGCTTGAGGGCTCTCAGGGCCCCTTGTAGTCGGCAGGCATAGTCCCTTATGCTGTCACTTGGTTGCTGTGAACAGTTGTAGAATGCCATCTGGAGATCTGTTTCGGTGCGATCTTCAAAAATGGCCTGTAACTTTAAGAGGATCGCAGGCACCAACTCCTGGTCCGTGGTAGCCCAAGTCTCCACTTCTCGCTCAGCAGCGCCAGTTAGCTGCCCTATTAATACTGCAGCTTTTTGCCTCTCAGACATGGAGTACATTTCCAGGACACTGCATATCTTCCGTTTGAATCCTGCCAAAGTGCTCGCCGCTGTACTGGGGGAGCCATTTCACCCCAGGCATATATGGGAGCGTTAGTGGCATGAGCGGGACCACCGGGCCGGGTGCTGGGCCTGCGCCCCCATCCGGCGCTACAATGCCACGCGGTGCGGGGTCGGGGCCTCCGGCTGGGGCCGCACCGTCGGCCGGTTGTTGCGACATATTAGTGCCCCCTTGGTTAATCGGGGCCTACCGTTTCCAGAAGCTGCTGCTCCACAAGCACAGCGATGGGGATAGGACCTTCGTCGCAGGCGCTCTGATGTCAGAGAGTTCACTTCCTGTCGCAGGACCTGCCGCTGAGTCAGAGCCGGGGGCGTGTCCGAGACTCTGCGCGCTTTTCAGGTACGCCCACCTTCTTCTCCAGCGCCTCAGGGCGCGAATATGGCGGCAAATATGGCGGTATTTGGCGCCAAAAGCACAGACAGTCTTTTTCACCAAAACACTCCACAGGCACACAGGGCTCGCAATGCTGCAAGTTTCGGATCCTGTTCGTGACGCCAAGTTTTTGTCTCGACCACGCACCACAATTGTGGGTTTCCAGGGATATGGGGTACTCGGAGCCGAGCCCATGAAAGTCTATGGGATTTGTGTCACTGGCAGCGGTGGCTCGTTCCGTGTCCCTGGCGGTCAGGCGTATGATGGGGGGGATTATTTACAGGGGATTGGTAGATAACAGTTCGTGACGCCACCTGTAGTTTTCTAGTCACTAAGACCAGCGCTGCTGAATAGAACTCTGAGGGGATGTTATGGCAGCTAGATGACGGGTCCCCCACAGGTGGGACTGGTCCCTCAAAGTCTATGGTTATAATGATGTAGGGTGCAGATAAATGAATCAGTCTCACACCATCCAGCGTCTTTCCATACCTTTTACTTGTCAGATGTTTAGGCAGGTCCCGGGGAGCTGGTCGGGGTGGAGAATGCACGTCTAGGTAACAGCTTAGCAGGTTAGAGGCCTCCTTAACTTCCACAGATTGTAGAAGAGTCCAACTTGCATAAAGCGTAGTTAACTCCGAATACTCCAGCTAACCCTATAGCTGTACTGCCCGGCCAACGTTGTGATGGAGCCTTCTAATGATGAAACTAAGTCCTTACTTTTGCTGATCAGGCTCAAAGTCCCTGTTCCACCTGACTCCGGTTACGTATTGACACTAAGGGCTTGCTCCTGCGACTTATAGTCCAGGGAGACTCTGGTTTTCTCGTTACTATGCCTGAATCAATAGCAACTCCTCGGTCCCCAGTGACCGGATAATTGGTGCAGGTAATTCACTACCTAAGGCACTGCTCAGTCTTCTCCACTGTGCCCTTCGCCCTGCTTTCCACTCTTAACATAGGCACTGCACACTTCCTATGGTAGTACAAGTCAATCCTTTCTTACTTCTTCCTTGGAGCTCGCTGACAGATTCTCAGTATTCTCCTAGTTCAGGAACACATCGACTGAACTTCACTGTCCTGGGGACAGGCGACTGAAGTTTCTGCTGCTAACTCTTCTTTCCATCAAACTGTCTCTGTCTTCAGGTTAAGGAACAGCTCTGACTAGGCTAGGATGAACTGGCTCACCCTTACTAGCCTCCACTTTCTGAACTGCTGACAGGAACTAACTGAGTGACTGTCTTTCACTTCCCTTCCTGGAAGACTCAGCACTAGCTGCTGTACATCACTAGCTTATATACCCTGAGGGTGTGTCTAAAGCGTGAATGGATGATGTAAAGCTTTAACTGTTACCTTTCTGTGCAGACTTCAGGATTTTATGTGTGCCTTACATACCAGGGCTACACACATACTGAGCCTGAGAGCATCTGTGTGTGACTCCGCAAATATATATGGAGATTTACAATTTTCCCCTATACTATATACAACTGGTATCTTCTGATACAGCACCCTTTTTGTGCTTTTTATATTCTGGTCTAATCCATACTGAGCCTGAGAGCGTCTGTCTGTGACTCCGCAAATATATACGGAGATTTACAATTTTCCCCTATACTATATACACCTGGTATCTTGTGATACAGTACCCTTTTTGTGCTTTTTATATTCTGGTCTAATCCATACTGAGTCTGAGAGCGTCTGTCTGTGACTCCACAAATATATACAGAGATTTACAATTTTCCCCAATACTATATATTCCAGGCATCTTGTGATACAGTACCCTTTTTGGGCTTTTTATATTCTGGTCTAATCCATACTGAGCCTGAGAGCGTTTGTCTGTGACTCCGCAAATATATACGGAGATTTACAATTTTCCCCTATACTATATACACCTGGTATCTTGTGATACAGTACCCTTTTTGTGCTTTTTATATTCTGGTCTAATCCATACTGAGTCTGAGAGCGTCTGTCTGTGACTCCACAAATATATACAGAGATTTACAATTTTCCCCAATACTATATATTCCAGGCATCTTGTGATACAGTACCCTTTTTGGGCTTTTTATATTCTGGTCTAATCCATACTGAGCCTGAGAGCGTTTGTCTGTGACTCCGCAAATATATACGGAGATTTACAATTTTCTCCTATACTATATACACCTGGTATCTTGTGATACAGTACCTTTTTTGGGCTTTTTATATTCTGGTCTAATCCATACTGAGCCTGAGAGCATCTGTCTGTGACTCCGCAAATATATACGGAGATTTACAATTTTCCCCTATACTATATACACCTGGTATCTTCTGATACAGTACCCTTTTTCATCTTTTTATATTCTTGTCTAATCCATACTGAGCCTGAAAGCGTCTGTCTGTGACTCCGCAAATATATACGTAGATTGAAATTTTCCCCTATACTATATACACCTGGCATCTTGTGATACAGTACCCTTTTTGTGCTTTTTATATTTTTGTCTAATCCATACTGAGCCTGTGAGCGTCTGTGTCTGACTCCGGAAATATATACAGAGATTTGCAATTACCCCTAGACTGTATACAGCTGTACGCTTGTGATACAGTACCCTTTTTCTGCTTTTTATATTCTGGTCTAATCCATACTGAGTCTGAGAGCGTCTGTCTGTGACTCCGCAAATATATACGGAGATTAAAATTTTCCCCTAAACCATATACACCTGGTATCTTGTGATACAATACCCTTTTTGTGCTTTTTATATTCTGGTCTAATCCATACTGAGCCTGAGAGCGTCTGTCTGTGACTCCGCAAATATATACGGAGATTTAAATTTTCCACTACACTGTATACTGCTGTACGCTTCTGATACAGTACCATATATCTGCTGGTATTTTTGGTACATTTTCCCAAACATGAGGAAGTATGGTGGAAGAGGCCACGGACGTGGGCGGGAGGGCTAGCTGGTACTGATGTTGGTGGTGGTGCATCTGCTGGTAGTACCAAAAGCACAATAGCACCTAAGGCAGGAGGTTTGAGCCTACGTCATCGTCTGGCTCCAGAAGGCCTGGAAGGCTCCCTTTTCTGGGAGTAGGTAAACCGCTTTTAAAGCCAGGGCATCAGGAACAGGTTTTAGCTTACATTGCCGAAACAGCCTCCAGCTCTATCGCCTCCTCTTCTGAAGTTTCAAAAAATGCAAGCACTGAGTCATCAGTGCAGGCTCCTGGTCAGGAACAAAACCTTTCCTTGTGTCCTTCACCCCCACCAAAAGTGAAGGATGCGGCAGGCCAAACTTCGTATTACCCCATGGAGCTCTTTTCACATACCATGCCTGGATTATCAAGTCAAATCCTGAATTCCCCAGTCCAAGATGAATCTGACATGGAGTGCACTGATGCACAGCTACTGCTAGATGATTCTGCTGGTACATTCACCCAGAGCACTACATTGCCCTCGCAGTCTACTGAGCCAGAATCTGACCCTGATGAAACTCAGGTGCCCCTTCCCGCATACTATACCACCTTGCACGGTGACACAGAGGAAGGTGCAGATGAAATTGAAGAGGAGGTGATGGATGACTCAGTTGTTGAGCCGGATTTGCTGCTGGCAATAGCTCAGAAGAGGAGGGGGATCCGCAGCAGGCATCGACATCGCAGCTGCGGTTATCTGGCAGGCCCGTAGCCGTCCAAAAACGTGTTAAAAAAACAAAAAGAGTTGCAGGACAGCTTGGCCAGACGGTCAAATTAGCACAGCGTGCAAGCCCTGAAAATTTATCCCATAGTAGGAAGAGTGCAGTGTGGCACTTTTTTGACCAAAATCCTATTGATGAGGCAAAGGTTATCTGTAAGAAGTGCGAAAGGACCTTTAGCTGAGGGAAAAATCTCAGAAATTTGTATACCAGTTGCATGCTTAGACATTTAAACACCATGCACTTGCAAGCGTGGATGGACTACAATACCTCAGGTAGCACATGTGCACCTGCTCCGACTGAAGGTAGCCAGCAACACTACATCGCTTCACCCACTGTAAGCCCACCGGGTAGCACACCACCAGCAAAAAATGTTGAGGTGTCGTCGCAAGGCAAAAGCAGTCAGGGAATCACAATGTTTTTGCAATGAAAGACTGAATCTAGGCCATCACCACCACCACCATCACCAATCCTCTCTCAGTCCGCCATGTCCACCGCTAGTTCCCCCATATGCAGCTCTCAAGTCCAGCTCACCTTAGCAGACACTCTGAGTAGGACAAGAAAGTACTCATCCTCTCATCCGCGTACACTGGCTTTGAACACCTACATTGCCAAACTGATCTCATTAGAGATGATGCCCTTCCGTTTGGTTGAAAGCACAGCGTTCCGAGAGCTCATGGCCTACGCTGTCCCACGCTATGACCTACCCAGTCGGCACCTGCATGTGAAAGAACGCATTGTCCATGCACTCATACAATCAGTGAGTAGAAAGGTGCACCTCACAACAGATGCATGGGCCAGTAGGCATGGCCAGGGCCGTTACGTGTCTATCACTGTGCACTGGGTTAATGTGGTGGATGCAGGGTCCACAGGGGACAGCGGCGGTGGGACAGTGCTGCCTAGCCCATGGCATAGGCAACAGTTGGCTATAGTATTTCGAGTCTCCTCCAGAAGCAAAAGCTTGTCGACAGAGCGAAGTCGCACGAGCACTCCATCTGCAGCTGCCAGTGTTGCACACGAGGTGTCCCACTATCGAACAGCTAGTGGTAAGCGTCAGCAGGCTGTTTTAAAAATGATGTCTTTGGGCGACAACAGACACACTGCGGAGGTACTGGCCGACTACTTGCAGCGAGAAACTGAGTCATGGCTGGGCAGTCTACATCTTGAGCCAGGCAAGGTAGTCAGTGATAACGGACGTAATTTTGTGGCGGCCATAGCCCTGGCAAAACTCAAACACATACCTTGCCTGGCTCACACCTTGAACCTGGTGGTGCAGTGCTTCTTAAATAATTATCCAGAGTTACCAGCCCTGCTCCATAAGGTGCGAAGACTGCGCTCCCACATCCGTCGCTCACCCGTAGACTCCAGTCATATGCAGAGCCTGCAGCGATCGCTCCACCTCCCCAAGCACCGCCTAATCATAGACGTTGCAACAAGGTGGAACTCCACCATGCACATGGTTGAGAGGCTGTGTGAACAGAGGCAGGCTGTAATGCATTTGTGGGAGGATACACGGGCAGGCAGTTTGAGGGCAGACATGGAGTTGTCTGGTGTGCAGTGGTCAAAGCTGAAAGACCTCTGTAAAGTCCTTCAGTTTTTTGAGGAATGCACACGGCTGGTAAGCGCAGACGATGCCATCATAAGTATGAGCATCCCACTTATGCGTCTGCTCATGCAAACTTTGACGCACATTAAGGATCAGGAGTCTGCAGCGGAGGAGGAGGGAAGCTTTGATGACAGTCAGCCATTGCTTGCTCAGGGAACTGTCCTGGACGAGGTGGAGGAAGAGGAGGATGAGGGGGATGATTATTTTGGGAGGAGGATGCTTCTCAGGGGGCAATAGAAAATGTTGTCTTGCCAAGGTCAGGTACAGGGTTTGTGCGTGACTGGAGGGATGTGGATTTGGCAGAAAGTGCTCCTCCACCCACCACTGGCAGTGCATCATTGACACCTGGAGCATTGGCCCACATGTGCGATTATGTCTTGCGGATCCTAAAAAGGGACCCCCACATTGCCAAAATGATGAAGGATGACAACTACTGGTTGGCCAGCATCCTCGATCCACGCTATAAAGGCAAATTACAGAGCATCATGCCACAGGAGAACCTAGAGCTAATACTGGCGAACAAACAAGCAACTCTGGTAAACCGTTTGTTAGAGGCATTCCCAGCACACAGCAGCGGTGCAGGTTCTACCACGAGCCATACTGGGCCAAGGGAAGAGGTGTTATTGGTGCACACAGCCAAAGTGGCGTTGAAGACAGGGGTTTCATGACCATGTTGTGGACTTATTTCTCGAGTACCGCTCACACAACTGGTAATACTGAATCGATTGCAACAGACAGAAGACAGCAGTTGTCAACGCTCCTCTCCTCCCATATCAATGTTCTCCCTCACAGTTCATTCCCCTTTGACTACTGGGCCTGTAAACTGGACACCTGGCCTGAATTGGCACAATATGCCTAACAGGAGCTCGCTTGCCCTGCTGGTAGTGTGCTTTCAAAAAGAGTCTACAGTGCTGCTGGATCAATCCTGACAGAAAGAAGGACCCGGCTGTCAACCCAAAATGTTGGTGATCTCACCTTCATTAAAATGAACCATGCCTGGGTTTCAAAGGATTTTGTCCCACCTTCCCCTGATGACACATAGGTTGCCAGCAAAATGACTCGCTTTGTCCTCCTCTTCCTCCGACTTCTCCAATTCCTCCATTTGCAGCTGCTGAACGTCCAGCCCACACCTCAACATATGCCAGTTTTTCCACCACCCTAACTGGGCTGTCCCCCCAGGGCCGGGGTCACCAGCTGGTGCTTGCCCTGAGCAGGTGGGGGGCCCACTCGTGGGTGATGGCACTGGCACAGGGCCCCTCATAGTTCACCAGTGTCCGTCAGACACACCGGCGTACTATGAGGGGTCCTGTGCCAGTGCCGTCGCCCATGAGTGGGCCCCCCTGCTTGCTCAGGGCCCCAGCACTTGCAATACTTACCTCTCCCTGCTCCACCACTGTGACGTCTACCGCGTTTTCTGACAGTTACATTCAGGTCAGAGAGCGCGATGACATCACTTCTGTGCGGCCTCTGCCTGAACAGTCACAGTGCAGAGAGCTGGAAGATGGCGACGCTGAGGAGTCCAGAGTAGAGCAGTGCCCAGCAAGGAGAGGTATTTCATTTTTTGTGTAAATCAAGTTTATTGAGGTATTTATACACATCAATCATTAATAACAGGAAGAGAAAAGAACATACCTCTTCTACTATCACATGCAAAAAAAAATTATATAGCAACTATAACTTTTCCCCAGAAAGTCATACATATAATACAAATGTTGGATGAGCGCCTGAGGTGTTTGCTCATGTAGGCAATTAACATCAGTATTACTTTGTTTATAAATTTTAAAGAAGAAGGTACCTAGACTAAGACTCTAGGTCTACAAAAGAAAAGAAGATAGAGAAGAAACAAGGGGGAAAGAAGGGAAATGAAAAGGAAAAAAAAAAGAAAAGGGGGAGTGGGAGGGGGAGGATTTAAAGGAGTGGGGTAGGAGATGTGGCTCCATCCAGTAGGTAAACTCATATGACCCATCATCTATGGGTCTATCAACCAAGAGTCCAATTCCGATGATTCTCTGAACATAACCCAGGGGGCCCAAGTGTTATATACCTTTCCTGTGGTACCATTCAGTTGTCCTATCAGCTGTTCCATTCTATATATGTCATTGAGTTCCATCACCAAATCAGAACGCAAGGGAACCTTTTCCTGTTTCCAAAATCTAGTAATCACGTTCCTGGTAGCAGTGAGAATATGTCTAAGAAGACCTTTCTTAAATCTAGAAATCGAGGAGCTACACAAGGACAGCAAGGCTACCTCCATTGTGGGTGTAATTTTGGTTATAGACAGCTTGTTGCAGAGCTCAAAGGATGTTAACCACAGTTTCTGCATGAATTGGCAGTGCCACCAAATGTGTACAAATGAACCTCTATCTTTTAAGCATCTCCAGCACATATCCGGTGTTGTTGGATAAATTAAGTTTAAATCTGATGGTCATCTGTACCAACTCAACAATGTTTTGTAGCTCCTCTCTTGTGATGTCGAACACAGCGATGACCTGAATGTGCATAAGAGAATCTTTGTTCTTTCTTCAACTGATAAGGGTCTACCCAAATCAATCTCCCATTTTGAAAAAAATGCTGGGAAATCTCTCGATGGGGTCTGCCCTTCTTGGAAGGTTTTGTATAATAAAGAGATAGTGTGATCTATAGAGTTTGTTGATAAACAAAGAGTCTCAAACGGAGATAATATTTAGTATGGATCGGATTGTTTGGCTAATTTAATAATAAAACTCTTTATTTGTTCATAAAAGAACCATGCACTTGTTGGCGGCTCCTAGTCCCGAAAAATGTCCTGGAGAGACCTCATCCCTGTCCTTGTAACATAATCATGGACTATGGGGCATGAAGCTCTATCTTTATGTAGATAAGTGTCTCTTTTTAATCCTGCAGGAAAGGATGGATTGTCATATATAGGATTTAGGGGGCCAGGAGATGAAGAGACTCCCAGCTCTCAACTCCCTCTTTTGATAAATGATATCATGTTTTTGGTGAGGAAGGGTAATGGTATATCCCGTTCTTCCGTCGGGGACCAAATAACTATACAGGAGTCACCTCCATTAAGATCATTTTCTAATGTAACCCATTTTTTGTTGTTTTTATTATGAAACAGCTCTAAAATACATGTACCAATTGCTGCTTCACTATACAGTACATAGCAAAATCTGGCAGACCTATTCCCCCTTCTTGCTTCGATCTACTTAAAAAGTATGAAATACGTGATCGTTTTTGTGACCAAAGAAAACGAGTAATCGCTTTTTTAAGACGTGAGAAAAAGGAGGCAGGTAAATACAAGGGGATTGTTTGGAAATAATAATAGGAGACGGGGTAATAGATCCATTTTAATAGTGCTCACTCTTCCAAACCAAGATAAAGGTAGTTTATGCCATTTTTCTAAGTCTAACTCGGCTTTATGTAAAGCTGTCTTAAAGTTTGCTTCATAAAGATTAGATACTTTGGCGGTGATTTTTATTCCTAGATAGGTAAGAGAATCTGAACACCACTTAAAGGGTAATGAAGCTGCCAACCTCTCCACCTCACTTGGTTGGATTGAGATATTGAGAATCTCCGATTTGTGGGTATTAATTTTGAAATTGCTCAGACGACCGAATCTATGTAATTCTGAGATAATATTTGAGAGACTTATAGTTGGGGAAGAGACATACAATAGGACATCATCTGCAAAAAGTGCCAGTTTGTGCTCTTCTGATTGGGCTTTTATGCCTCTAATGGAGGGATTATTCCATATTGCGGTTGCTAGATGTTCCATAGTGAGTATATAAAGCAAGGGTGAAAGGGGACAGCCTTGCTTCGTGCCGTTCCGAATTAAAAATGTGTTTGAAAGTGCGCCATTAATTTTAACTTGAGCACTGGGAGATGAGTACAGGGCAGAAATTCTACGGAGCATAGTTTCTTTTAAGTCAATTCCTTCTAACGTTTGAAATATAAAATCCCAGTGCACCCTGTCGAAAGTCTTTTCTGCATCAATCGACAGAATGCACATGGGTTCCTCTTTCTTGACCGCCCCATCAATCAAAGAAATACTTCGGATGATGGTATTTAATTTTTTTAATGTTTGGAGCAATATATGGGAGCATTATATGCTGGAGAATTCTATATGGGGCCATCATACACTTGAGCATCATAGATAGGGCCCATTATACACTGGAGCATTATATATGGGGCACATCATACACTGGGGCATTATAAATGGGGCCCATCATACACTGGAGCATCATCCACGGGGCCCATCATACACTGGAGCATTATAAATGGGGCCCATCAAACACTGGAGCATCATCCACAGGGCCCATCATACACTGGAGCATTAAAAATGGGGCCCATCATACACTGGAGCATCATTCATGGAGCCCATCATATACTGGAGCATCATATGGGGCCCATTATATATGGAGCATTATATAGGCCCATCATACACTGGAGACTTATCCATGGGGAACATCATACACTGGAGCATTATAAATGGGGCCCATCATACACTGGAGCATCATCCATGGGGCCCATCATATACTGGAGCATTATAAATGGTGCCCATCATACACTGGAGCATCATCCATGGGGCCCATTATATATGGAGCATTATATAGGCCCATCATACACTGGAGACTCATCCATGGGGCCCATCATACACTGGAGCATTATAAATGGGGCCCATCATACACTGGAGCATCATCCATGGGGCCCATCATATACTGGAGCATTATAAATGGGGTCCATCATACACTGGAGCATCATCCATGGGACCCATTATATATGGAGCATTATATAGGCCCATCATACACTGGAGCATCAGCCATGGGGCCCATCATACACTGGAGCATTATAAATGGGGCCCATCATACACTGGAGCATCATCCATGGAGCCCATCATATACTGGAGCATCATCCATGGGGCCCATCATATACTGGAGCATTATAAATGGTGCCCATCATACACTGGAGCATCATTCATGGGGCCCATTATATATGGAGCATTATATAGGCCCATCATACACTGGAGACTCATCCATGGGGCCCATCATACACTGGAGCATTATAAATGGGGCCCATCATACACTGGAGCATCATCCATGGGGCCAATCATATACTGGAGCATTATAAATGGGGTCCATCATACACTGGAGCATCATCCATGGGACCCATTATATATGGAGCATTATATAGGCCCATCATACACTGGAGCATCATCCATGGGGCCCATCATACACTGGAGCATTATAAATGGGGCCCATCATACACTGGAGCATCATCCATGGGGCCCATCATATACTGGAGCATCATATGGGGCCCATTATATATGGAGCATTATATAGGCCCATCATACACTGGAGCATCATCCATGGGGCCCATCATACACTGGAGCATTATAAATGGGGCCCATCATACACTGGAGCATTATCCATGGGGCCCATCATTACTGGAGCATCATATGGGGCCCATTATATATGTAGCATTATATAGGCCCATCATACACTGGAGACTCATCAATGGGGCCCATCATACACTGGAGCATCATCCATGGGGCCCATCATATACTGGAGCATCATATGGGGCCCATTATATATGGAGCATTATATAGGCCCATCATACACTGGATCATCATCCATGAGGCCCATCATACACTGGAGCATTATAAATGGGGCCCATCATACACTGGAGCATCATCCAAGGGGCCCATCTTATACTGGAGCATCATATGGGGCCCATTATATATGGAGCATTATATAGGCCCATCATACACTGGAGCATCAGCCATGGGGCCCATCATATACTGGAGCATCATATGGGGCCCATTATATATGGAGCATTATATAGGTCCATCATACACTGGATCATCATCCATGGGGCCCATCATACACTGGAGCATTATAAATGGGGCCCATCATACACTGGAGCATCATCCATGGGGCCCATCATACACTGGAGCATCATCCATGGGGCCCATCTTATACTGGAGCATCATATGGGGCCCATTATATATGGAGCATTATATAGGCCCATCATACACTGGAGCATCAGCCATGGGGCCCATCATATACTGGAGCATCATATGGGGCCCATTATATATGGAGCATTATATAGGCCCATCATACACTGGATCATCATCCATAGGGCCCATCATACACTGGAGCATTATAAATGAGGCCCATCATACACTGGAGCATCATCCATGGGGCCCATCTTATACTGGAGCATCATATGGGGCCCATTATATATGAAGCATTATATAGGCCCATCATACACTGGAGCATCAGCCATGGGGCCCATCATACACTGGAGCATTATATGGGGCCCATTATATACTGGAGCATCATATGGGGCCCATTATATATGGAGCATTATATAGGCCCATCATACACTGGAGCATCAGCCATGGGGCCCATCATATACTGGAGCATCATATGGGGTCCATTATATATGGAGCATTATATAGGCCCATCATACACTGGATCATCATCCATGGGGCCCATCATACACTGGAGCATTATAAATGGGGCCCATCATACACTGGAGCATCATCCATGGGGCCCATCTTATACTGGAGCATCATATGGGGCCCATTATATATGGAGCATTATATAGGCCCATCATACACTGGAGCATCAGCCATGGGGCCCATCTTATACTGAAGCATTATAAATGGGGCCCATCATACACTGGAGCATCATCCATGGGGCCCATCTTATACTGGAGCATCATATGGGGCCCATTATATTTGGAGCATTATATAGGCCCATCATACACTGGAGCATCAGCCATGGGGCCCATCATATACTGGAGCATCATATGGGGCCCATTATATATGGAGCATTATATAGGCCCATCATACATTGGATCATCATCCATAGGGCCCATCATACACTGGAGCATTATAAATGGGGCCCATCATACACTGGAGCATCATCCATGGGGCCCATCTTATACTGGAGCATCATATGGGGCCCATTATATATGGAGCATTATATAGGCCCATCATACACTGGAGCATCAGCCATGGGGCCCATCATATACTGGAGCATCATATGGGGCCCATTATATATGGAGCATTATATAGGCCCATCATACACTGGAGACTCATCAATGGGGCCCATCATACACTGGAGCATTATAAATGGGGCCCATCATACACTGGAGCATCATCCATGGGGCCCATCATATATTGGAGCATCATATGGGGACCATTATATATGGAGCATTATATAGGCCCATCATACACTGGAGCATCATCCATGGGGCCCATCATATACTGGAGCATCATATGGGGCCCATTATATATGGAGCATTATATAAGCCCATCATACACTGGAGCATCATCCATGGGGCCCATCATATACTGGAGCATCATATGGGGTTCATTATTTATGGGGCCTATTCTGTATGGAGCACATTCTGTATGGAGCAATATATGGGGCCCATCATATACTGTATGGAGCTTTATATGCGACTCATTATACTGTATGGAGCAATATGTGGGGCTCATTATACTCTATTAGGACCGTCCTATACTGTATGGCACATTATATGGGGACCATCATATACTGTAGCATTATGTGGAGCTCATCATATACTGTATGGAACATTATATGGGACCAATTATTCTGTATGGAGCAATATATGGGGCTCATTATTCTGTATGGTGCACTATGTGGTGGCCATAATACTGTATGGAGGACTATACTGTCCGGTTTTTGAGCTATTGTAGAATTTACAATAGATATCACTCATGTAATGTAAGAAGTGAAGTATTTGGCATTGTACTATACCTATATTTCTCTGCCGTATCGAAGCATCATGAATTGTGGTATGTGTTAAAGGGGCCCACTTTGGCCCGGGGCACACGAAAACCTGGAGCCAGCCCTACCCCCCCCACAACTTTAGCCAAATAACCCCCAGTTTTCAATGTGTAACTATTATTATAAAGTAAATAAAGGGTTGACAAGCTTAAGCAATAAGAATTGATGTTGTTGGCATTGAAATGGGCAGTGTAGGTGTGTTTACTGTCCTCCACTCCATGGCGACTTTGCTTCCCCATTGACTTGCATGGTTTCGTTTTCAGTCGGACTTCGATTTTCCATTAGTCGGCGATTTTCGTTCGACTCGACTTTTGGAAAGTCGGGTGTGTCCGAAACTGACTCGACCTCCAAAAGGCAAAGTCGTATTTCTTGTTACTATATGGCATCGTTGAAGAGGTACCTGCAGCCCATTTGGTTGCAAAGGTTAAGTCCATATCTCAAGGATAGACATCCATATGTGCCGTTGCAACAAGGTTTTCTGTTGTTTTACACTCTCAAGAGCAAGGTGCGATCCCATGATAGGGTGATTCTCAGGAACGCCATTGGCACATGAAGTCATTGCTCCAACCGGTATTGTTCGTATTTTGCAAGGAGGTGGTCAGGTGGAGCTTGTTCATGTTCTGGCCAAACTTTCAGAAACATACTTCATGAGAGTATCATGAGTGAAGGAGCGAATATGTCGAAAACGATCGCCAAATGTCAATTCGACACGATATGGTATCATTCGGATTCATGATGGTAACACATAACATTTTTTCTAAAATCTGAAAAAGTCTGGTAACATTTGGTTTTAAGTGAGGAAAATAATTGCGTTGCCCTAAAGTATTTTAAGATTGAACAGATAGATAGAATAAAAAGCCGGCAATTCATGTCATCGGTATTCAGTAAAATCACACGGACAAGTTAAGATAATAGTATTAAATGAAGTATAAAAAAACATATGTGCGGACAAATCACTATGATTATCAATGATGCAAATATATGTGTCAGTGACCACAATATACTGTATATATGCAGTACAGACAAAGTTTGGACACACCTTTCTTTCAAAGATTTTTGTATTTTCATGACTGAAAATTGTACTTTCACACTGAAAGGCATCAAAATATGAATTAACAATGTGGTAATTTATAATTACACTTAACAAAAAATGTGTGAACAACTGAAAATATGTCTTATATTCTAGGTTCTTCTAAGTAGCACTTTTGCTTTGATTATGCTTTTGCACACTCTTGGCATTCTCTGATGAGCTTCAAAAGGTAGTCACCGGAAATGGTCTTCCAACAGTCTTGAAGGAATTCCAGAGATGCTTAGCACTTGTTGGCCCTTTTGCCTTCACTCTGTGGTCCTGCTCACCCCAAACCATCTCGATTTTATTCAGGTCTGGTGACTGTGAAGGCCAGGTCATCTGGAGTAGCACCCTATCACTCTCCTTCTTGGTCAAATAGCCCTTACACAGCCTGGAGGTGTGTTTGGGGTCATTGTCCTGTTGAAAAATAAATGATGGTCCAACTAAACGCAAACCGGATGGAATAGCATGCCGCTGCAAGATGCTGTGGTAGCCATGCTGGTTCAGTATGCCTTCAATTTTGAATAAATCCCCAAAAGTTTCACCAGCAAAGCACCCCCACACCATCACACCTCCTTCTCCATGCTTCACGGTGGGAACCAGGCATGTAGAGTCCATCCGTTCACCTTTTCTGTGTCGCACAAAGACACGGTGGTTGGAACCAAAGATCTCAAATTTGGACTCATCAGACCAAAGCACAGATTTCCACTGGTCTAATGTCCATTCCTTGTGTTCTTTAGCCCAAACAAGTCTCTTCTGCTTGTTGCCTGTCCTTAGCAGTGGTTTACTAGCAGCTATTTTACCTTGAAGGCCTGCTGCACAAAGTCTCCTCTTAACAGTTGTTGTAGAGATGTGTCTGCTGCTAGAACTCTGTGTGGCATTGACCTGGTCTCTAATCTGAGCTGCTGTTAACCTGCGATTTCTGAGGCTGGAGACTCGGATAAACTTTTCCTCAGAAGCAGAGGTGACTCTTGGTCTTCCTTTCCTGGGGCGGTCCTCATGTGAGCCAGTTTCTTTGTAGCGCTTGATGGTTTTTGCAACTGCACTTGGGGACACTTTCAAAGTTTTCCCAATTTTTCGGACTGACTGACCTTCATTTCTTAAAGTAATGATGGCCACTCGTTTTTCTTTACTTAGCTGCTTTTTTTTGCCATAATACACATTCTAACAGTCTATCAGCTGTGTATCCACCAGACTTCTGCACAACACAACTGATGGTCCCAACCACATTTATAAGGCAAGAAATCCCACATATTAAACCTGACATGGCACACCGTTGAAGTGAAAACCATTTCTGGTGACTACCTCTTGAAACTCATCACGAGAATGCCAAGAGTGTGCAAAGCAGTAATCAAAGCAAAAGGTGGCTACTTAGAAGAACCTAGAATATAAGACATATTTTCAGTTGTTTCACACTTTTTTTTTAAGTTCGGTATATAATTCCACATGTGTTAATTCATAGTTTTGATGCCTTCAGTGTGAATGTACAATTTTCATAGTCATGAAAATACAAAAAAATCTTTGAATGAGAAGGTGTGTCCAAACTTTTGGTCTGTACTCTATATATTTATATTACATAGATAGATGGAAGAAAAGCCGGCAATTCAGCAGCCGTGTAGTGTAAAATCACTGCAGGAGCCGACAGAATAGAAGAGATGGATTACTTACAGTAAATGCAAATAGAATAGATAGATATACAGATGTCAGTGACAATTACAATTAGTACATTGTGTGTGCAAATTACTGTACATGTATTTAATTAATAAAAGATAACTTTTCTGATAAAAATGGCATGGGCTGCCGCATAATTTTTGTAACTAGCAGAAGGAAAGCTGACCGCTGTGGGCCAATGTTTATAGCCTGGGAAGGGGGTAATACCCATGGAGCTTCCCAGGCTATTAATATCAGCTCACAGCTGTATACATAGCCTTTACTGGCTATTAAAATGGGGGTCCCTAAAAAAAATGATGTAGGTTCTCTTATAATTAATAACCAGCAAATGCTATGCAGACAGCTGTGGGCTGATATTAATAGCCTAGGAAAGGGCCATGGACACTGGCCCCCCAGGCTAAAAACATCAGAAGATGCACCAATTCTGGCACTTAGCCTCGCTCTTCCCACTTGCCCTGTAGCGGTGGCAAGTGGGGTGATAGTTGGGGGGGTTGATGTCACCTTTGTATTGTCAGGTGACATCAAGCCCTGAGGTTAGTAATGGAGAGGCATCAATAAGACGCCCCCATTACAATCCCCATAGTCACATTGTATGAAAACACCTTACCTTCCTGCAGAGATGGTTTTAACCCATTAGTCCCACGACGGGTCTAGCGCTGCTACATCTAAATGGCAGGCTGCATGGTTGCATGATGCAACCATGCAGCCTGTCATCCAGTAGACACTGAGCATTTGTCATCCAGTACACACAAAATAGCAGCCCGCACCCGCCATGAAAAGGCACATCTATTAGATGCACCAATTCTGGCACTTTGCCCTGCTCTTCCCACTTGCCCTGTAGTGGTGGCAAGTGGGGTTCATATTTGTGCGGTTGATGTCACCTTTGTATTGTCCGGTGACATCAAGCCCATGGCTTACTAATGGAGAGGCGTCTATAAGATACCTATCCATTACTAATCCTATAGTTACATGCTAAATAAAGACACAGCTAGAATACAGTCTTTTATTAGAAATAAGACTAATCACAGTTTTCCTTTTTTATTTAAAAATAGTAAAACACAGTTATACTCACCTAACGCCTAATTCCATCGAAGCTCTCGTTCTACAATAATAAGACTAAAATAAAAAAACAGCAATATCCCTCCCCTGTCAGTCACTCTGTCCCACGCCATAATCCATGTATGGGGGATTAATAGTTTTCAACATGGACAGTGCCAAGATGCGACCGTCCAGGCTGAGAACCACTGGTGACTGAGCTGTTGACTAGAGATGTGGTGAACGTTATGCTTCCTACAACATCATCCAGCAGTCTAACGGTTTTCTGACTGCTGTTAATTACTTGGATGAAATTCTCAGAGCATTGTCAGACCCTATGCTGGTGCAATGGGCCCTGGGTTCCTCTTTGTGCAGGATAGAGCACAGCCCAGAATATGTACAAGTTCCTTAATAATAACCTGATCGATGCCATTGACAGGCCCTCACCTTCCGCAAACCTGAATCAATTTGAGAATCTCTGCTCTTGCCATCATGTATGAATCCATCTGACACCATTAAGTAGCACTACAGACTGTCCTAGAACAGTGTTTCTCAGCTACAGTCCTCAAGATCCACCAACAGGTCAACTTTTCAGAATTTCCTTAGTATTGCAAAGGTGATCATTTCATCACCCGCTCAAGCAATAATTCCATCACCTAAGCAATACTAAGGAAATCCTGAAAACATGACCAGTTGGTGGGTCTTGAGGATTGGAGTGGAGAAACACTTGTCTAGGAGCTCAGGTCTTGGTGAAGATCCCCGATGAGATTATCCACATGCATGATCAGAATGTTGCCAGGAATGCATACAGACATATGGGGCCTAACACACTGCTAAGTCACAATATAAGTTGCAGTGATGAAATTCTCGCAAATTGGATCCACCTGTGACTTCATTTTTCTTTGATTTCTAGGGAGATTTTGAATTCAGCCAACAATTGGTTGATGATATTGGTTTCCATTGACCATTGGCTTGTCTTGTGCAGTAAAAAATTTCAACTTGACTCTTTCGTTTATCGAGATCTGATGTGTGATTTATGTGTTTCCTTATTTTTTGTTCGAGCAGCACATATTTTCAGATTTGTAATATAACAACTGCTTTTCATTCTGAAGGTCCGTACAAGCCTCGCAACGTTCATCTATTGGTTAGAGGAAGTCCCGGGTGGCTATATTTATGTATACATGCAGTATTACATGTCAGCAGTACAAATAACTGGCCAGATCCACCAGAGTCAGCGTCACTGTTGATTTTATATTTTGAGATCGAAACCATTATGCAATAATAAATTATATTTTTCAGGTCATGACCCAGTTGCGAGTTAGTATTAAAGACAAACCTTCATTCTCTTCTTTCAGAACGGACATTTGCAGCAGTGTTTGGACACCGTGAGAAAAGAATTTATTATATTCAACAGGGAGAAGTGAGTACATTCATCAAACACACCTACATGTTATACAAGGCAAATTGTTCTTGAAGTATTGGAGGTTATTTCTTAGCTGATACTGGAAATGATTAATGATTGTGACAACAGGTGCAAAAGGCCTTTGCTGCAGACTCTGCGTGGCTTCCCGGTGTGAATCCACGTATTGATTTACCAGACGCTCTTGTCTGAAATTCTGACTCTTGAAATTCCAATTAGTGGGAAGATGTGATGCAAACGTTCATAGATTGGTTGCTCGGAATAAGGCTTACACTAAACACAGCACATTTCTACTATGACATTTTAACTTATACTGAGAAGTAAAGGCCGGGTAAGAATGCACTTAACCATTTATGTATCTATAAGATCGAAATTCACTTACACACCAGTCATTATTGGTTTTATCTGTTATCTATATATTATATATCTATTTTCTTGGTAGTGTTTGTATTTTATTTTCTTCTTATATGTCCTATTAGTATATTGGACGTTAAAGGCAACCTGTCCTCAAATATTCTATCCATATCCACTGTTTTGTGTTATAGAGATTAAGAATAAGAAATACCCTAAATTTTAAACACGGAGGACTGTGAAAGTACCAAACACCTATGCAGAGCAGAGAAAAGTCCTCCAAGCATATGGTGCTCTGTGGATTTCAGCATACGGCTAAACCGTCGTCCACTTCCCAGTAAACAGACTGTATGGATTCTTAAGTCTATATTTATTGATATCCATAGAGAAGAAAGCGGATAGGCACATACCATCCCGTCAGAGGTGAACCTAGCCTCTCTGCTGCCTGAGGCGAACTGCAAAACGGCACCCCCCCATTGTAAAATCAGTACAAATCTGGTTTACTCTTACTAGCCTAACGTGACGCACATATGAAATATATACACTTTTAAATAGCAATATGTTTGAAATATCGATTTTTATATTTGTTAAAGTTCTGTATAAGTAGTTCACCTAGTAAACACATGGCTCCACTCCATAAACCTTGTACACATGCGGCTTTGGACCATACACCTCATACACATGCGGTTCCGCTCAGTACACACGCGGCTCCGCTCCATACACACGCGGCTCCACTCCGTACACCCCGTACACACATGGCTCTGCTCCGTACACACACGGCTCAAGCACGGAGCCCTGTGTGTACGGAGCTGAGCGGCTCAGCTCTGTACACTTTGTACACAAAGGGCTCCGTTTCTTATGCCCCGTACACACACAGCACTGCTAAATCCAACTCGTACACACACGGCTCCGCTCCGTACACTTCGTACACACACGGCTCCGCTCCGTACACTTCGTACACACACGGCTCCGCTCCTTACACTTCGTACACACACGGCTCCGCTCCGTACACTTCGTACACACACGGCTCCGCTCCGTACACCTCGTACACTCACGGCTCCGCTCCGCACACTTTGTACACACACGGCTCCGCTCCGTACACTTCGTACACACACAGCTCCGCTCCGTACACTTCGTACACACACGGCTCCGCTCCGTACACCTCGTACACACACGGCTCCGCTCCGTACACCTCGCACACACACAGCTCCGCTCCGTACACCTCGTACACACAAAGCTCTGCTACATCCACACTGTAAACCCCTCCTGATCCCACACATAAACTTACCTTCATCCAGCACCATGACAACCAGCACAGCAGACCTGCACACAGGGAGCCTGACCATGTGACCCCTGACTCCTCCCCCTCCTGTGACCTCATCACAGGTCCTGCTCGCACATAAGAGGACAGCACAGCAACGGACTCCTGGCTGCGAGAAGTTGAAGTGGAAAGGTGGGAGGGTGAGGAAGTGGTGCATGGGGGCGTGACTGCTTCTCACTGCGGGACACATAGCACCGTGCGCAGGAGTGTAAGACTCAGCAGGGATTAAGGAGAGCCGGCACCACACTACGTGTTCTGAGTTCCGCTCTGCCGCCCCCTAGCTGCCGCCTGAGACAGAAGGCTCAACTCGCCTCATTACAGGTGCACCCCTGTATCCCGTGCAACGATCTTTTCGCGCTTACAATGCGCTTCAACCTGTTGAAGCGCAATGTAAGCGCGAAACGATCGTCGTCTGTATTTGCTCATTCGTTTTATCTGCCTGCTGTTGGTAACATGATGCCACAATAAAGGATTTTGTTGCACGGGACGGTATGTGCCTATCCTCTTTCTTCTTCTGGATACACAGATTCTTTTTCTTTGGAAGTGGCACCCGTTTTCCCTGATGTGTGTGCAGCTTCATTAATCCGAGGTCATGCAGCTGTGCCTTCGTCCTGCTTTTCTTCTATGGTATCTATCATGGGCGTACCCAGGATCAAAACTAGGGGGGGGCAAGCCAATGTCGCATCTTATACAGGTTACATCATATACACTGTACATTATCCTGCATATTAGGTATGGAGCATTAGAACTGTTGTATATTGTATAATACAGCAGTGTATGCGACACTACGCTGTATATACCATATATTATACATGGCAGTCGCGCTCACGTCAGGAGCGGTACCAGCAAGTCCGAGGATTGCAGTGCGATCCTCGCATGAGTTATACGGCCGTCTGTCTATGCCCTTGTTATAATAATACTGAAATATTAATCTATTATTAAAGTATTAAGGAGCTCACAAGTAAAAAAAAGCCCCCTACCTCCCCTGTCCCCCACCCACACCCCAACAGCCCATTGTCTCACATGCACCCCTTAGTGTTCTGTCCCACTGACCCCACAATACCCCATCTTCTCACATGCACCCCTCAGTGCTCTGTTGCCCCTCCCCACTTCAGCCCCCACAATACCCCCATCCTCTCACAGTAAACCCCCAGTGCCCTAGCCCCACAATACCCCCATCCTCTTACATTCAACCCCAGTGACCTGTCTACCCTCCCTCACAATACCCCATCCTCTCACATCGACTCCTGTGCGCCAGCCCCCACAATATCCCATCCTCTCACATTCACCAACCAGTACCCTGTATCCCCTCCCCCACAATACCCCATCCTCTCACATTCACTCTCTGTGCCCTGTTGCCCCTCCCCCACTTCAGCTCCCACAATACCCCATCCTCTCACATTAACCCCCCAGTGCCCTAGCCCCCACAATACCCCATCCTCTCACATCAACCCCTGTGCGCCAGCCCCCACAATATCCCCATCCTCACATTCACCAACCAGTGCCCTGTATCCCCTCCCCCACAATACCCCATCCTCTCACATTCACTCTCTGTGCCCTGTTGCCCCTCCCCCACTTCAGCCCCCACAATACCCCCATCCTCTCACATTAACCCCCCCAGTGCCCTAGCCCTCACAATACCCCATCCTCTCACATCAACCCCTGTGCGCCAGCCCCCACAATATCCCCATCCTCTCACATTCACCAACCAGTGCCCTGTATCCCCTCCCCCACAATACCCCATCCTCTCACATTCACTCTCTGTGCCCTGTTGCCCCTCCCCCACTTCAGCCCCCACAATACCCCCATCCTCTCACATTAACCCCCCCAGTGCCCTAGCCCCACAATACCCCATCCTCTCACATTAACCCCCCAGTGCCCTAGCTCCCACAATACCCCATACTCTTACATTCACCCCAGTGCCCTGTACCCCTCCCCCACAATACACCCATCCTCTCACATTAACCCCCCCAGTGCCCTAGCCCCACAATACCCCATCCTCTTACATTCACCCCCAGTGCCCTGTACCCCTACCCCACAATACCCCCATCCTCTCACATTCCCCCACAGTGACCATGACATGCCTGAGCAGAATGAATTTAATAAATTCCATCCCCTCTTACCATGAAGCTTGCAGGCAGTGGCTGAGGCAGGAGCAGGAAGTGTCCAGTGTATGCACACAGAGGGCACTAGGACCCAGTGTGGCTGAGACAACCAGAGCCTGCACAGAAAGTGAAACTACAGCTGCTGCAGCCAGGAAGAAGCTCCTCTGAGCACACGGACAGGCACTACAATCTGTGGCAGAGGGAGCCGGCATTGTGCTGCTCTCTCCGCTCTCTTTCATTGTGTGCCCCTGCTTCTAGGGGGGGGGGCACCTGCCCCCCCCTGCCCCACGGTGGGTACGCCCATGGTATCTATACTTATTGAGATGACGATGTGAAAGATAATGGTGGACAATAATGGGAAAAAACTACAAAGAATTAACAGCATATCAGTACTGGCACATTACACAAACAACAACATGATACAGAGTGTAATTACATCAGTAACTCACATTACAGAGGCTGCACAGTAACAGTATATGCACAGAAATGCAGTTATTATGGCAAAGTTCATGCTGCTAGCACTACTCTATTCTATACAGAATTACACCTATCTGTATGCAGTGCAAAGTATTATGATTAAGCTGGGGGATACAGAGCACAATATACCTAACTTCACAGAATGTACAGATTCTTGCACAACACATTACTGTACTAGGACTCTCACCGGAATCCGCTAGACAGGAAAGATTGTAGTGAAGGGTGAAACCAGGATACACTTCTATCACTCAGAAAGCCCGGGAAAACATGTCTGCAGATATTCTTCTGCCCAGGAAACTAATGGGGCGGTTCTAAGCAGAACACACTATTCCTTAAAGGAGAAATTCCCTTATACACAGAAACAAAATAAATGGGTAACTAATTGTTAGGGTCTGCGGAACGCACCTAATAGATATTGTAGAGAGGTGCGTTCGCAGCCCGGGGTCCACCGTGCAGGCGAAGCCCGCTGCTAGTAAGATGGCGAAAGTAGCGAACTCTGTTATCCCGCAGAGTCGCTAAAATAAACGCCGTAGCGCGCTGTGGCAGTAAGTGCGAACTCTGTTAATCCCCAGAGCCGCTAACGGGAATACCACAGCGCTATATGGCGATAGGTGCAAACTCACTTAGCTTCAGTGAGCCGCAAAGCAAAACACTAGGGCACTGAACCAGCGTTATAAAGCGAACCCTGTTGCGTCACAGAGCCGCTGAGAAAAAGACTGTGTCCTGTTAACACCACAGGGATACACAGACAACTGCTGTGCGGATAGCAGTCTGTGATCACGCAGACAGCAACGCAATCAAGCAATCTCCTCACCGGAGAAGCCGGTATTCTAGGGGCTTATTTCAGCCGAGCCCTAACCACATGCACTCAAATCTCCTCACCAGAGGTGCCGGTATTCTAGGGGCTTATTTCAGCCGAGCCCTAACCACATGCGTGCATGACCACATTGGCGCAAAGCACATAATGCAATTGATATTAGCGCATGGCGGCCCAGCCATGCCACCCTTTTATAGTAACAGCTACAGGACCTGCCAGAAACAAGGACCAAAGAAACTGTTCCAGAACACCAGTAGTCACAGGACCTTCCTGGCGGACCAATAGGAGCTGCTGCAGTACCTGAGCATGTGACCCCTGATCTCACCCTGGGCATGCTCAGAAGGGAAAAACAAGGACTTTGTCCTAAAGACGTCTGCTCGCCGCAAACTAGTACTGGCCACAATAGCAGAGCCTGGAGAGGCAGCAGTAATCCTCTGCACACTGTTAGACTGGGCGAGACGCTGGGACCGATGTCTAAGCTGAGCAGAGTCCACTGCGGCTGGAGACAAATGGGAGACCGCAGCCGGAATGGCTCGAGATTCCCCTTGTGCAGAAGCGGGAACTCTAACACTAATGACCTCTAAAGGCTGTAACTGGTACTACGCTATGAATTTTATCTTGCTGCTCATGAATGGGCAGAACATTGCATATGAAAAATAAATTTTCATTGAAACATACACTTAAAAATATTAAAAAGAAGTGTTTTGGAGATGTGTGCTGACCATACAGAAAAAAGCAAGCAAAACACTGGACTCAAAAATAGATGGATAGTGCACCAAAAAATTACTATATTGCATCCATAAATATACAATCTGTAAATACCTGCACAGTAAACTCTGGTTATAAAATACACATATAAATGGTAATAAGCAATAATTTCCTTAAAATGATAAATAGATAAAGTGCACAGTGCAGAAAATTAGAATGCAACAATAGGATGCAAAATGAGTAAATAAATTAGTATTCCTGGACATTACTGAGGTTATTTCCCTGGCTGTCCCAGAGCAGGTTTATAATATGAATGAAGGTAGCACCTCAAAAAAATAATAAGATGGTGAGTAAACACCTATTAGGGGAAGCTTGAGACAAAAGGAAAGTACATACCATGGCTCAAGGTAGAGTTGAAAAATCAATCAGTCATAGACATATAATAAAAAGCCAGGGAGAGGAGTAAATAGTGTTGGAGGTCACAGTGTAACCCCTTGACGCACGATGTCTTCCTCAAAAGGGGTCCATACCCCTTACACTGGGACCTCCATGGTTTGTCTCTGGCTTCCCCTAATAGGTGTTTACTCACCATCTTATTATTTTTTTGAGGTGCTAACTATAATAGAGGACTTAAAGTGGTTTTCCCACAAACAAAAGTTGATTTTAATCAATAAATCTTGGAATAATAATACATTCCACAATTGGATGAGTTTAAAAAAAAATGTTCCTGTGCTGAGATAATCTTATAAATGTGCCCCTGGTGTGTACTGTGTAATGGCCGTGTCTGACCGTACAGGAACATGGTCTGATCATACCACATCTCCTGGGCCGAGGGGGAGGGTGTGAGAGAAAAAAAGAGTATACAGACATTAAAGCAAAGTATGACAGCTGATTCTTTTTGTGAGGTAAAATATTTCCTTGCCTGTTTTTAAACAATGTCTAACCTCAAAGAAAGAATCTGCTGCGATCCTGTGCTGTCCTGTCTGTATACTCTCTTTTGCTTCCTCCCCTGCCCAGGAAATGTGGTATGATCAGACCATGTTCCTGTATGGTCAGACACAGCCATTACACAGTACACATTTTATTTAAAAACATCCAATTATGGAATTTACTATTATTCCAAGATGTATTGATTAAAATGAACTTTTGTTCGTGAGAAAAACCCCTTTAAGTTATACTTTGGTCTTGAATTTTTAACTCAATAGTGCACCACCTTGTTTTGTTTTTCCCCTAGCTTATGATATGAGTAAGTAACCCTAACCAGTGCAGAATATATTTATAGTATCATTCTAAAATGATCGATCCAATCATAGAAAAAGTTAAATTTAATTAGATTCTCTTTTCACTTCCAGTATTTCCTCACGTACGACTAAAAGAGGTGCATTAGGTTAACATTTTGTAATGCTGTATCTTCCGTTTGTGTTTTTAGTGTCATATATTGTGAATGCATCACATATACTGGAGATGTAGGATAATGTGACAGATGAGCCATCTTGCTCTATAATATCATGTGAGGTTACTGGTGTTTGCATGATAGAATATGTACATTCATTTTCTGCAGGACATAATTACACAGCTGACTATGCACTGGAAATGAAGAATTAATTTAGAGATTCATTGTCTCTCATTGTCAGAACATCATTTGCTCTAGCTCCATGCAAACAAGCTTTCGGTTTCTACAGTCAGTGAGGCATGGCGTGTTTCCAAATATAAAATATTCACCAGAAGGAGATCCTTTGTTATGGCCTGATGTAAATCCTGCAAAAATAAAGTTACAAAGATATTCTTCAAGACAAAGTGTGTCTAGGAACATCTCCTTATTGTAATAGAGCCTCAGGGAATTAATGATGTGAACGAATGAAGTGACTTAAAATCCAACATTCTTTATTCTTTGACATCTAGAATAGTTCACTAGTAATGCACATTAATTTGTGCCTGAGAAAAATTCTGAATGTGTTTCTTGATCTGTGTTAGTCATGGAAGATTGGCTCTTACAATATACAGTGAAATTATTTATTTCTGCTCAATGGTCACACCTTTAGACTTTTTCTGGTTTGGGCTGAAATTACTTGAGTTTTTCCCAGGGAAAAAATATTTCATGCTTAATGAATGCTTTTGTCACCAGTTCAAGGGAACCGCTATGGGATCCCCCTGTGCCCCCATGTAACCTAATTTGCTCTTGGATTAGTGGGAAAGAGACCTAGTGTTTGGGGATGAATCATTTTGCAATGAGCAGGCTCTTCTGTGAGACACTTCATTGAAGACATTTTCATCCTGTGTTATGGAAGTGAATATGAGTCCCTTGAACAAGGTATGAACATTAACCCCACTGCTGTAAGATTTATCTTTGTGATCAGCTAGATGACATCACTATTTCTTGATGCATTGACATGAAAGGATGATAAAGGATATTTATACACAATGGTGTATTGCTAGTTCTCCTCGACGAGCAACCTTCCAAGGTCGCTCAAAACTCTTGAAAAAGAGGATACTCAAAGGGAAGTATCTTTCCGTTATGAAAAACGGCTCCTTTTGAAAAAAAAAATTGAGGACAATAGTTACACGATTTATGTCCTTAAATCACCAAATTAATATGCCTTGCCCAAACCAAGGAATAAATTGCTCAATACTAGGGTTAAACTACAGATACACCAGAATTTTAGAATAATTGTAATATTTCATAAAGCAACCAAGGGAATGAGATAGATTCTACAAAATCTCTAGGGAATTTTGAAAATGGACTTTCTTGATACATTGGCAGAATATTCCTAGATCACATATAAGAAAAGAATGAGTATTTTGGATCAGATTGTACACAGCCATCTCTTTAGCCTTCACTCAAAGGGGGTTGTTGACTGGAGCATAAAACTGGGCTGTAATAGTTGTGGGCACTGCATTGTATTTATAAGTAATTGGACATAAGAAACTTTTAACCCATCATTATATAAAGAAATCAACTATATAGACAAAATGTTTAGAAAGTGACATTGAAGTATATTAGAATTTCTTTACAATGGCTCTATAAAAAAAACTGAAATGTTACTGCTTTTGTCTCACATGACCTTGATGCAGTAAAACCATTTTCGTTTAGATCTTTCGCGGCTGTGCTGCTTTCACCATTTATTTGATGTTGAATTAAATTGAACTATATATTATTGGGGACAGCCGTAGCAAAAGAGCTAAATCCCAATGCTCATAGAGGAAACTTCATGGCTGTTTAGTTCACACTCCTAAAACTTATTAAACCATCTTCTAAGGCAGTGATGACTACTGCAAACACGAGTACTACAAAAGAGGTCAGTTGGATATTTAGACGATGCTAAGTAAGGTCAAGGTGTCCATATTTTATCCTCCAGCCATGTTGTCCCTAAGGCAAAATCTTATGATGACCATCCTTGCCTTCAGGTGTAGATAGCTTGGATTGATGACAATTTTTGTACAACGTTGCAGAATATGTTTGCACTATTTAAGCAGCATAATCACATTGTATGGGTAGACAGGGAATTAGTGAGCGTTCAAGAGAGTGGGTTTAATCATGTCCACTTAACTTATGGCGCTGCCCACAGCACTACAATTTATATACTTATCTCAAATAGGAAAAATAGTTGCAGCAATCACCAATATAAATATTTGCCCCCCTGATTTGAGAGGACGATGTAGACGATCTGTGATGTATTGCCACCATTTCACCCTGTCCTGCCCACATCCTGTTCCAGCTCCATCCATTTTGGCAGAACTGGGCGAAAACTGGAGTGAAAACGCCAAAAGTGACAACATTTTTGTGCAACCTTGAGTTGTACAAAAATCTTGCCACCTATCAAAGTGTTTTATGCCAGATTTTTGGCAAAAATATTTTGATGAATCGTGGGAAAGCACATGAGCAGACCACACACAGCTTCCAGCCATTTCTCATCGCCCATGATGGTTCCTCAGGGCCTCATGGGCTGGCCCCCAAGCAAGTGAGTCGCATGTAACAGGGCTATGGGGTACTCGGCACCGAGCCCGTTAACTTCAATGGGGAATGTCACGGGTAGCGCAGCTCGGTCCGTTGCCCTGGGCGCTCACTAAAGGGGGATATTTACAGGGGATGATAGAAATGTTCGTGACGCCACCTGTGGTTTCTGATCAGGGTGACCAGCACTGCAGGGTGAATCCTCTGAGGGGTTGTTACTGGGCAGCAAGGTGTTAAGTCTTCCACAGGTAAGACTGATCCCTCGAGGTATATGGCGGTGTAGGGGTGAAGGAGCAATAATGCAGACACACGCAAGACAGTATCTTTCTGTACCTTTACTGGTGATGTAGTTGCAGGCACGTCCGGGGAGGCCGTCAGGGTGGAGGATGCACGTCCAGCAATCCACTGAGTAGGTGTAAGGCCTCCTTACGTCCTTATGTGTGTGAGTTTCTAACTTGCATAAAACAGAGTTTAACTCCTTCTCTTTGCTACGCCCGGCTGATCTTGTGATGAGGTCTTCTTGTGGACAGAACAGTGTCTCTATGGCGGTACCTGCCAGACCCCCGTCTTCCTAACCTCGGTTACGTATCAGCACTGCTGGGCCCCTGCGACTTAAAGTCCAGGGTCTCCGGTTTTTCCCACTAGCCGTGAAGATACTAGCAAGCTCAGACCCGGTGTCCGGTGGTGCAGAGTGGAGGTAAGCTATCAATGCTGGTTGACCTCTGTCACTCTCTCTTTTCCCTTTTCCACTTGCCTGTCGTCCTACTCGCACATTTATCATAAGCACAGGCAGCAGTAGATGTCAGCTTCTCGCTCAAACTTCCTCAGCCCTCAGGCTAATCTGACAGGAGTCTCTCTCCGGTGTTCTGAGGAGATCTTATCTCTCCTTCACAGCTCGTCTGAGGTAACTGCCGTTCTGAGATGTTCTTCTGTTCTGAGGTAACACCAACGACTGCCTTCATCTCACTACTGTCTCAAGGGCTCCCTCTGGTGGAACCAGGAAAAATGTGAAGTGTTGTGTGCTTATAGGTGATTGTGAATTACCTTTCATGCATCCTCCTGGGTACATGTGGCACCAAGCGCAGCTGGGCTACACATCCCCCCCTAGTTAATATCAGCACTCCCGGGCTGAAAAAGAAAACAATTTATATAACATCAACAAATAAACATAACTCATCCCTTGCGGGAGGTAAGGACACTTTAACGTTACAATGTGTACAAATGGCAAATAGAAAATATCAAATACTTTCACGGTGCAAATAAATACAGGATACTTGTGGAGGACCCGCACCAAACCTCCCACGGTGGTCCTGGGTGGGCTGCAGGACTTCTTTGCTGCAAACCTCACTCAAGGCCACACCATATGGGTTTTTCCTCTGAGGTAGAATGGTTTACGTAAAACCAAGATGGGGCACTGAGTGCCAACTATTTACAACACAGTTTTTGGGCTGGCAAAGTCCTCAGCCACGCAGTCCTTTAAAAGAAACACATTTCACATATCACATTACCCAACTGGGGTATTCTACTTCAGCATGTAAACATTATCATCATATAACATTCTCAATAAAGTGCAATTCTCTTCATAACTTTGTACAGTTCAGTAAACCCTGTCTGGGTCCTACTGGATTAATTTGCTAGGACTACTCTTGGTACCTAAAAGGTAACCTTCCTTTTGTCGTGTGTACTGACCTACGTGGTGTTGCTTCAGGTATAGTAGCATCTGGCCTATCTGTCCTGCGTGCTGGCAAACTGTAATACTTGCTTAACCTCTCTAGGGATCTGGCAAGCATACTTGTGGCTGGGCGATGCGGTTCTGTTTCGCCAGGGGATTCTTCTGGTAGTTCCACGTCTTGAGGTTCCATTTCTTGAGACTCTACTTCTAGAGGTGCTACAGGAGCAGGTTCCTCTTGAACTATTTCTTCTGCTGCGGCAACTGGCTCAACTGGACGTTGAAGCGCTTCTTGTGGTTGGTAAAATTGAAGTACTGGAATAATCACAGCGTCCCCGATACAAGGCCAATCTGCAGGAAAATCTCCTAGGTCCGTGTGTATGACTTCACCTGGTTTCTCTTTTTCCATAACAAGTTCTTCCTCATGAAGTTTTAACATGTCTGGACACAGTTTTAGGTGGTCTCTGGATACCGTGGTGGTCGTCTTTCCTCCATCTTTGCTAATGGTACAGGTTTTCCTGTTGTCAAACTTGGAATTTTGCACAACATATGGCTCTTTTTCCCACTGATCATCCAATTTGTGCATTCTCCTTTTTCTTTTTAGCACAATTTCTCCAGGCATAGAAGGCTTAGCTGGCGCACTTTTGTTGTAGTTCTCCTCTTGCTTGTCCCTTACTTTATTGAGACTATATTCCACACAGGCTTGTACTCTCCTGTACTGTTCCTGTCGGTTCGTGTCCCAATCTTCAGTAGTAACATCAGCTTCTGGTTCTACAATACCAAGTACCAAATCCATGGGCAGCTTTCCTGGTCTTGCTCGCATAAGGTAGGCTGGAGTGCAGTTGGTGGAACTCACCGGTATGTGATTGTACAGATCTACCAGGTCAGGTAGTAGGTCTGGCCACCGATTCCTCTCCTCAAGTGGTACCGTCTTCAGAAGATCAATGACTATGTGATTCATCTTTTCACAGAGACCATTGGTTTGGGGGTGGTACGGTGTTGTTCTTATCTTCTTACACCCGTACAAGTGACAGAACTCTTTAAACAATTCGGCTTCAAAGGCAGGACCTTGATCAGTTAACACTTGCTCTGGATATCCATGGGGTCTGCAGAAATACGCCTGAAACGTCTTTGCTGATGTTTCAGCTGTCAGATCTTTGACAGGGGCGTCCACCAGGAACCTGGAGTAGTGATCCACCATTGTCAGGGCATACGAGTATCCTGACCGCTGGGTGACAACTTGACATGGTCCAAGGCCACGATCTCCAAGGGAGAGTCGTCTTGATGGGCTGCAGGGGTGCTTTCTGGCTACTGTAGTCTTTTCTTCGGAGGCTACAGGACGCACAGTTTTTACACCATTTCTCGATGGAACTTCGCATTCCCACCCAGTAGAAACGACACTTCAGCAGGGTTTCCAGCTTCTTCCAGCCAAAGTGCCCCGCTCGATCGTGGTAGGCTTCCAACACCATCTGGATGTCTGTTCTTGGACTACTATCTGCCATACCATCTCATGGGTTCTGGGTTGACGTACCTTCGGCACAGCTTCTCTCGGTAGATAAACAGCCGGCTTCTCTCGTTCCACAGCTGCTTTGCTTGTTGAGACGCATCCTTCTCCAAGGAGGAACCTTCCTGAGTTATCAGCTCCTTGATCGGCTGACAACCGGGTCACTGTTCTGGGTCTCCTTCCAGCTGTGGTGAGGTAAAGGGTTTAACGTCTTACCACGCTGCCTCCTGTAGGCTCGTTGCTCGTGGATCATCCCATTTCTGTGGAATGCAGGTAGCTCAATCTCTTCTAGATCATCCAATTCCTCTTCCGTGTCGGACTCATGCGCATTCTGGACAAGGCGTCAGCGTTGGCGTTCTTACGGCCCGCCCTGTACTTGATGGTAAATTGATAGTTCGACAGCCGAGCCATCCAACGTTGCTCCATGGCTCCCAGCTTGGCTGTTTCAAGATGTGTCAAGGGGTTATTAGTCAGTGTAAGCAGTGAACTTGCTGGAGGCTAGGTAATGCTTGAATCTTTCTGTAATGGCCCAGACCAGCGCCAGGAACTCCAACTTGAAGCTGCTATAGTTCTCTGGGTTTCTCTCGGTCGGCCGGAGCTTCCTGCTTGCATATGCGATGACTTTCTCCAGGCCATTTTGCTTCTGACTGAGGACAGCTCCCAATCCTTCATTGCTGGCATCAGTATACAGCAGGAACGGCTGGCTGTAGTCAGGATAGGCTAAGATCTCATCGCCTGTCAGGATCTCCTTCATCTCCTTGAATGCCTCAGCTTGTTCTTTACCCCAGTGGAATGGAGGATTTCTGCTCTTGAGGGGTTGTCCTACCAGGAGGTCCTGCAGAGGCGCTGCTTTCTTGGTGTAGTCCTTTACAAACCTCCGGTAGTAACCTGTCAGTCCCAGGAACTGGCGCACCTCCTTGAGATTCTTCGGCTCCGGCCATTTCTGGATGGCAGTGACCTTCTCGGAGTCTGGCGCTACTCCTTCTGAGCTGACAATATGTCCCAAGTACTGTACCTTTTGTTTGAGCAGATGGCACTTTGAAGGCTTCAGTTTCATCCATATTTGGACAGTGACTCAAATACCTCTGCCAGTGCTTCAGATGATCCTCATACGTCTTGGAGTACACAATTACGTCGTCCAGGTACAGCAACACGGTTTCAAAGTTGAGATGTCCCAGGCAACTCTCCATCACTCTCTGGAACGTTCCCGGGGCACTGCTGAGTCCAAACGGCATTCTGTCAAACTCACAGAGTCCCATCGGGGTGGTGAAAGCCGTCTTCTCCCGATCCTCCTCAGCCACAGCTACTTGCCAGTACCCACTAGTGAGGTCGAGGGTGGAAAAGTAGTTAGCAGTTTTTAAGGCAGCTAAGGATTCCTCAATGCGTGGTAAAGGGTATGCATCTTTATGTGTAATGCGATTTACTTGTCTGTAATCTACACACATTCTCATGCTTCCATCCTTTTTCCTAACTAGGACTAGAGGTGCTGCCCAGGGACTACAACTATCCCTTATCACCCCTGCTTCCTTCATGTCACGCAACATTTCCTTAGCTTTCTGGTAGTGTGCTGGAGGTATAGGCCTGTACCGCTCTTTGATGGGAGGATGGCTGCCTGTAGGGATATGATGTTGTACTCCCTTAATTGTCCCAAAGTCAAGTGGATGTTTGCTAAATACCTGTGTGTACTCCTGTACCACCCGTAGTACTCCCTGTTTCTGGTGGGCGGGAGTGGTGTCTGTCCCGACATGGAGCTGCTGACACCAATCCTCCACCTGGGTTGCTGGGTCATTATCCTCCGCTGGTTGGCGGGAGGCTAAGGACTCGGTCGTGAGAATGGAGTTGTTATCTACGGTATGTAATTTAGCAACAGTGGCATAACGTGGTAAATTCACTTCATCTTCTCCCCAGTTGAGAAGACGTACTGGTACTCTCCCATTTCGTACTTCTACTACCCCTCTAGCAGTCAAGAGTGTAGGTCTGTGCTCTGAACAATGGGGCTCTACTACTGCTTGGTAGTTCTGTCCTCTCAGACCTATTGCTGCTCTACACCATATAAGCATTTCACTCATTGGGGGTATCACAATGGGGTTCGGGTCTGTCACCCGTACATTACCAATTTCACCATCTGTCAGCTTCGCTTGCTGCTGGCACATCAGGGCCGGATCTCCCTCTGGATCACTCCCTTTTGCTTTGGCCTGGCAACTTCGGCGAGCTGTTGGAGCAAAAACACAACTTCTCCCAGACAGTTACTAATAATGTTTGTACCTAAAACCACATTTAAGCCATTTTCCTCATTTACAGTCTTTACTACTAAGAGTCCCTGGTCCTTCAGCTCCACTCTGCCCACCTTTACGTCCACATTTTTGGCTCCGAGTATATCAACAGGGAGACCATTAGAGGCATACACAGCAAGTCAGGGCTCGGGGGCTGGAGACTGTCCATGGACCAAAACTTATTATACAGGACATCAGGTATGATGGTCACCTGAGATCCAGTGTCCAGCAGGGCAGGGATTGCGATCCCGTCCAGGATGATGGACAGGTAGGGTCTTCCTCCCACAAACCTGCGGTTTCCAGTCTGAGGGGCCTGATGAGTCTATTCCTGGGTGTTGGCCCTCGGACCCAGGATCTGCTCGTTTAAAGGACACTGTCGGGCTAGATGACCTTCTCTGTTGCAACGGTAGCAGATGATCTCTCGGCGAGGATGGTGCTGATCAGGGGTCGCTCCTGGGGGTGGCGTTGTCCTCCTCCGTGGGGCGAGTCCTCCTTTTCCTCCGGTTCATCCAAGGGACATCCTCTGGGCAGTCAGCTAGCAGGATCTTTCCTCCTTCTTCCTTCCGCAGTTGCAGGGCACTCATTACAGCGGCCAGGTTTTTAGTCAGCTGGCGCACTTCTGAGCGCAGACAGTCCAACTCAGTAGGGGGCGCCACCTGCGTTTTGGCTTCCGCCACCAGCGGGGAAAAGGTGGATGCTGCCGGCTTTAGAGTGGCTTCACCCGGGTGACACTGGGTCGACACCTCGGGCTTCTCCAGGGGTCGCAGTCCTTTTATAGCCATATCTTTTAGGGCATCAAAGGTAGCGTCAGGATGATCCAAGGACCACCAGTGCACAGTTCTGCTTTCAGCTTGGGACCTCAGTCCCCGTACAAATTGTTCCTTCAACATTTTGCTTTCATTAATGGCACTTATAGGGTTGACCTGTTTGAGAGCTCGCAGGGCCCCCTGTAGTCGGCAGGCGTAGTCCCTAATACTGTCATCTGGTCTCTGGGAGCATTGGTAAAACCTCATCCGGAGATCTGTTTCAGTGCGGTCCTCAAAAATAGTCTGTAGCTTTAAGAAAATTGAAAGCACTGATTCCTGGTCTGCAGCTGTCCAAGTCTCTACTTCCCTCTCTGCAGCACCAGTCAATTGTCCTACTACCACTGCAGCTCTTTGTTTCTCTGTCATAGGGTACATGTCCATTATGCTGCATATTTTGCTTTAAACCCTGACAGGGTATCTGGCTTACCGCTGTACTGAGGAAGCCACTTCGCTCCAGGCAGGTATGGGAGCGTCAGCGGTACTATCGGGGCCACAGGACCGGATGAGGGGCCAGCGTTTCCATCCTGCGCGCAGCGCCGGCGGGTAAGTCACTGGAGCGGTCTCCCTGGGCCGCGCTGTCAGCTTGCGGCTGCGACATGTCTGCGCCCCCCTAGTTAAGCGTGGCCTACCTTCTCCTGAAGGCTGCAGCTCTCCGGGCCTAGCGATGTGGAAGGACCTGCCGCCGCGTCAGCGTTGGGGGCGTGTCCGGGACTCCGCGCGCTTTCTGTAGGTACGCCCCTTCTCTTGCACTGTAGCGCTGTACTTTGGCGGGCAATGGCGGACAATTGGCGCCAAAAATCTCAAAAACAGCAACACAGTCTATAGCACAAAAACAGTCCAATTCAGGCACACAGGACTCACATATAGCGAGCTTCTTATCCTGTTCGTGACGCCAAGTTAGATGAGTCGCACGTAACAGGGCTATGGGGTACTCGGCACCGAGCCCGTTAACTTCAATGGGGAATGTCACGGGTAGCGCAGCTCGGTCCGTTGCCCTGGGCGCTCACTAAAGGGGGATATTTACAGGGGATGATAGAAATGTTCGTGACGCCACCTGTGGTTTCTGATCAGGGTGACCAGCGCTGCAGGGTGAATCCTCTGAGGGGTTGTTACTGGGCAGCAAGGTGTTAAGTCTTCCACAGGTAAGACTGATCCCTCGAGGTATATGGCGGTGTAGGGGTGAAGGAGCAATAATGCAGACACACACAAGACAGTCTCTTTCTGTACCTTTACTGGTGATGAGTTGCAGGCACGTCCCGGGAGGCCGTCAGGGTGGAGGATGCACGTCCAGCAATCCACTGAGTAGGTGTAAGGCCTCCTTACGTCCTTATGTGTGTGAGTTTCTAACTTGCATAAAACAGAGTTTAACTCCTTCTCTTTGCTACGCCCGGCTGATCTTGTGATGAGGTCTTCTTGTGGACAGAACAGTGTCTCTATGGCGGTACCTGCCAGACCCCCGTCTTCCTAACCTCGGTTACGTATCAGCACTGCTGGGCCCCTGCGACTTAAAGTCCAGGGTCTCCGGTTTTTCCCACTAGCCGTGAAGATACTAGCAAGCTCGGACCCGGTGTCCGGTGGTGCAGAGTGGAGGTAAGCTATCAATGCTGGTTGACCTCTGTCACTCTCTCTTTTCCCTTTTCCACTTGCCTGTCGTCCTACTCGCACATTTAACATAAGCACAGGCAGCAGTAGATGTCAGCTTCTCGCTCAAACTTCCTCAGCCCTCAGGCTCATCTGACAGGAGTCTCTCTCCGATGTTCTGAGGAGATCTTATCTCTCCCTCACAGCTCGTCTGAGGTAACTGCCGTTCTGAGATGTTCTTCTGTTCTGAGGTAACACCAACGACTAGCTAACTCGCAGCTAGACTGCCTTCATCTCACTACTGTCTCAAGGGCTCCCTCTGGTGGAACCAGGAAAAATGTGAAGTGTTGTGTGCTTATAGGTGATTGTGAATTACCTTTCATGCATCCTCCTGGGTACATGTGGTACCAAGCGCAGCTGGGCTACACACAAGCATCACAATATTTTTCTACATAGTATTGCTTAGTTTTTTTTACTTTATAAACTGTATCTTTTTAAAGATGTTTGTTGGTGAGCGCTGCCGGTATTTTCTTTCTATTTGAAGTGATTACGGAGACTATTCTGTGATTGATGAGCACTGCTGACATCGGTTAGGATAGGTTTGGATATTTGCAGTGTGCAGTGCTGGAGGAATGCACTTAGATTGCAAAACATTGTACTTAGACTTATCCAAAGAGTAAGATGGGCAAAAAAATATTCTTTTTACTACATTTTTCGCGTTTACATCGTGTTGCATTCTTTTGGATGTGCAAAAAAATGTATTGGAAATTTTTATGGTCTTAAAAAAAAGTATGAAAATCGTATACGTTTTTTTCTCCAATGTTCAATGGGAGACGTATTGAAATTTATAAATTGGATAATTGGATAATTGAGAAACTATTTTTTTTTTAAAAAAAGGATATGATTTAAAAAGAAAAAAAGTATAGATGTAGATGGATGAATATGTCACAACTCAGACAGGCATGATTCAATGTATGGCACACGCTTGTGTATGTTTTGCCGTATATACTTCCTATGTAGCATGGCTGACCATACAATTCTGTTGTTCTGTATAGTGTGTATTATGGGATACACTACTGATGCCATTGTTTGTTCATCGTGATGTTTAAAAAAAAAATCCTCCAATTAAATTACATGCTGGCAAAGATATTTTTTATGTGTTCTCGGCCCAGCATGAACAGGAGAAATGAATGCGAACCAAAATTTGTTTGACGTGCATAAGAAAAGCAATTATTTTGCAATTTGCTTATTGGCATGACAGATTAGGAAGTGGGTACTGAGGGTGATAGCCTATTATTTAGCGTATACAACATAAGTTCATAACTAGAATATGGAGGAACCAGTACCTTTTATGATTGGGAGCAGGGACGGGCTGGGCTGGGGGTCCGAGGTGCATGTGCCCCACCCCTGGGGCGTTTCCCTAGCAGTTGTACAGGGCCGCTATACTGCTTATTGCATCAGCGGCCAGGCCACCACTACATCTTAAAATGTGCTTGTGTGTTGGTCCGGTCTCATCACAGTTCAGCAGACATGGCGGCGCAGTACACCGTGCCTGCTAAAGTGATGTCACGCTGCGCACACTGCCATCTTCCCGCTGAAGAGGAGATTAAAAAACACTAGGGATGAGCAAACAAGCTCGGTGATACTCGGTTATCACTTAAGTATCACAGTGCTCGGATGTGCTCGTTACTCGGCGAGCAATGGACGGTGCTCGATGTAAAACTCGAATCCATGCTCCGCATCTTTGGCACCTGTTACACTAGGGTTCCCCAACTCCAGTCCTCAAGGCCCACCAACAGGTCATATTTTCAGGATTTCCTTAGTATTGCCCAGGTAATAATTGCATCACCTGTACAATACAAGGGAAATCCTGAAAACATGACCTGTTGATGGGCCTTGAGGACTGGAGTTGGGGAACCATGTGTTACACAACCAATAAGCATGTGGGTATTGCCTGTGAGTCACTGTAATGCCGCAGCCATCTTGGTTGTGGCATTACTGTGATAGGTTGGCTGTGTGACATCATCAGAGGTTATAAAAGGACAGGCGCTGCCCTGCTCAGTGCACTGACGCCATTGCACAGCTCTGTGGCAATTCGTATAGTAGGGATAGAGTCGTTGTCTAGGCCTGTATGTGCACAGTATAACAAATCAGAGGCCTGTAGTGTTGATACTGGTGCTGAAGCTGTGCCATTATACTAACAGCCCTTCTAAGGGCTAATCGTTTGCAGCCCATACTATCTGCATTTAGCCTAGGGAGGGAGAGAAGTCGCAGGAGCAAGGAGAGTGACAGAATCCAGTCTGTAGACAGGGATTAGGCCTGTGCAGTCCGTTGGCAAATACATAGCTGCATTTTTTTTGTGGGGGCTGGAAAAATTGAATGTATTTCGATCCATCAACTATTATGTGCTTAGAGGTCCTTTTTTTGTGTTATATTGCACACCCAAAAATAGTTAAAACATTTTCCTGGGCTACATTTCTCAGCCATGTAAAAAAGGGGAGTTGATCCAGCACTTCAACTAAAATGCATAAATTTATACAAGGAATAATTCATCCATAAAAATATAGTTACATATAAAGTCCACATGAATAAATGGATAAGTATCCGAGGAGAAAGTCCCAAGAGATAAATCATTTGATATACTGGTTGACATCAGCTATGCACTATTCCGTAGTGTGGTGTAAATTCATTTGATCTTTAAAATTGTACAAAAGCTTTTAAAAATGTTATAGGCCTCCATTTCTCAGACATACAGAGTTACTTTGTCAATATTTCTGTGATCTGTAAAAGTGAACAAAAGCTTTTAAAAATTGTGTTGGCTTCCATTTCTCAGACATACAGTGTTACATGGTCTGTGAACATTTCTGTGATCACTAAAACTAAGAAAAAGCATTCAAACATTTTTCTGGACTGAATTTCATTATTCTCCATACAATTTTGCATTCTTTCTATTACATTATGGTGGAGTAAACAAAAAATGCATTGATTGCTGCAGGTGACCAATCTTTTCCTTTTATTAAAATAAATTTGGTTTTAAGAGACCTAGCAATTACAAAATGCATGAGGCATGCATTAAGGGACAGGGAAGTGGAAGTGCTGATGATGATCCATGCAAATGCAGAGGATGCGGGGCAGGTGCGACTACGCCTGTTGCTGGAACAACAAGCCCATCCATGACACATAGGTTCCTGTCCCACTTTGCAGGGAGGTAGTGAGGCATGGTACACCACTTCTGAAGCGAGAGCAGTGCAAACAGGTGGTCGATTGGATAGCAGATAATGCTTCCAGCCGGCTTCACAGCACCACACAATCTTCCACACGGTTCAGTCTCACCAACCTAATATCTGGATCACTTAACCTTCACCCTAATTCTCTTTCGTTCCACCACGTTGAGTCCCAGGAGACTAGTGATCACACACTAGGACACTCTGAGGAGCTGTTTACCACAACATTTCTTGATTGTGGCCTCTCAACCTTCATGCTCCAAGAGGGACAAGACAACATGCTGTTTAGTGATGCACAAAACTTAGAGCAGCCATGACCACAAGAACATGATGGTGGGGAACGGCAAATTTGGATAAGGAGGAGGAAGATGATAATGAGACACAGTTGCTGATAAGTCTTGTTGTTAAGTCACAAAGTCAGGAGGACGATGGTGCGATGGTGGAAGACGAGGTATTGGATGAAGAAGTCACCGACTCAACCTGGGAAGCTGGAGCAAGGCCAGCAGCATTGAGGGGGAGTGATAGGCAGCACTGAAACAGACAGGATGAGGCAGTGGGGTGACCAGAGGGAGAAGGCGAGAAACTGTTCCTCAGAGCACCGACAGTCCTGAATTTCTCCATCAAAGAGTTAGGTGTTCCCCGATCTGGGACCTTTTAAAAGAGAGTTCTGAGACAAATAAAAATGGCCATTTGCAATCTGTGCCATGCAAAGATCAGCAGGGGCCTGACCACTAAGAACCTAACCACCACCAGCATGATCAGGCACATGTCACCTAAGCACCCAACTCAGTTGGCAGAATGCCTGGGTACACGATTGGTGCCATAAGGTGACATCACTGCCTCTACTCTTGTGCCAGGTGCTTCCCAATCCCCTGTCCAAAACACGTGCGCAGATGCCTGCAGCCCTGCACCTATCCTTGCACATTCTGACTTACCATCATCAGGCACTTCCAAATCCTTGTCCCAGCTCAGCGTTCAGCTGTGCCTACCCCAGGCTTTGGAATGAAAAATAACGTTCCCAGCCACCCACCCACAGGCCAAAATACTAAACAGGTACATTTCCAGGCTGCTTGCTGTGGAAGTGTTGCTATTTAGGCTGGTAGACATGGAGGATTTCCATGGCGGCAGCCGTCCCTTGGTACTCAGCCACCACTTTTTTTCCCTGTGTGGCGTCCCCGCTTTGTACCACCATGCATCCAGGAACATCACCTGTGCCCTTACCAACACATTTACTGGCATTGTCCACTAAACCACCGAAACGTGGACAAGCGCTTGTGGCCAAGGACGTTATTTTCCCTGACCGCACACTGGGTGAACATTGTGGAGGCTGGGGCCGAGTCACACTCTGGCATGGCACATGGGTTTCCTCCGCCTCCGACAACAGTTTTTGCTCCTCCCCATCCTCCATCTCTGATATGCTATCCCAGAGAACATCGTCCACATCAGCCAGAAGCTGGAAGCTCAGCTGCACTTCCTCAGTGAACCAGCAACAGGTTCTGCTGAAGCTAATTTGTCTAGGAGACAAACCACACACCATGGCAGAGATACTGAGAGGAATAACAGACGAGACAGATCTGTGGTTTTAGCCGCTGAACCGCCAACCAGGCATGGTCATGTGTGATGATGGGCGTAATCTGGTGTGGCTTTTAAGCTTGGCAAGGTCACACACATACCATTCTTGACACATGTGCTCAACTTGGTAGTTCAGCGGTTTCTGAAAACATACTCAGATTTACCAGAGCTTCTGGTCAAGGTACACCGCGTCAGCACCCATTTCCGCAAATTGGCTAGAGCTGCCACTGCTCTGGCAGTGCTGCATTAATGCATAAAGTATTTGTAATATTCAATAATTTAATGAGGCCCGCCAGTTGTTGCCTCTCAGTGGTCTATGGATGACCCTCATCATATTTTCTGTCTGGCTTTGCACTTTCTGCAAAGCCATTATGACTCTATAAGTACATCAACTACACTTTTATAGAAAGAAGGTTCTTATGTTGCATTTTGCCTATATCAAAGGAGTATTATAGGCACACCATGGCATACTGCTCTCCCTGTTTTGGCATGCACTAGTTGCACTGGACCTGTGAAAACTTTGGAGGTGTACATTGAGTGAACAGTATACCTCCAAAATAGCCAAACACAGGTGGACATAGTCAAATTGATACACAAATCTGCATAACTTTCATTATATAATTAAAATTAATATAATTTCAATATACCGTAATTATACAAGCTTTATGTTCTGCCACCAGATTACCCATTTCATGTTATATTGAGGAATAATTTTAATTTTCTTAATCTTTTTCTATTTTTTTTTTCAAGACTTAAACATCAACCAGAACAAGGTGGACAATCTTCGAGCACAGAGAGCAAAGCACATGGTGAGCCGCACACAAAAGCTCAAGATGGACACACAACAAATAACAACATCTTAGTACACGGCTGCACGAGAGGCTGCAGCAGCTAGTGGAGCGAATACACAACCGCAGACCCTTTTTTGCATGCCTTCACCTGGAAAAATGGACATTGGCTTCTCAGAAATGTGAAGTTGTTGAAGCACAGCCCGACAGTCGGACATTACACATGGCACTAATTTTACTTTTATAAGATTCATTATAAAGACCAACCAGTGAAAAAGAACAAACTTTAAGATGTCCTGGAATGAAACTTGAAACTTTTTTTTTTTACTTTGGACTATTTATCACGACCAACACTGAAAATGAAGAATAACGACTTGCGATGTTCACTGTGTGTTTATCAGATGGATGTGGTGAAGAAGTCTGCTTTATTAGTCTGTCTCGTGTAGAGTCATATGTAACATGGATTCCTTTGTGAAATGTAAAGTTGACTACTCGTAAGTAGGACACCAATCCATCAGTTTAAGAATTAAGACAAGGAGTGGATCAAGTGAACGATGATCTGCGGTGTAACTAGAATCCGATAGGCCCGGTGCAAAATTTCAAAATTTGGATCTGCCCCATCTGCCCCTACATGTTAATCAGATGTATGGGTGATTGTAGCATTCTAAATCCTATAAGGACATAAGAGTCCCCATCCCCCCTTCCATCATGTAGTAATGTTACCCATCCTGGGCTCCTTCCTGTTATATATGTCCCCCATCCTGGGCCCATCCCAGTATACAGTACAGACCAAAAGTGTATATAATTATAATTATATAATTCCACATGTGGTAATTCATAGTTTTGATGCCTTCAGTGTGAATGTACAATTTTCATAGTCATGAAAATACAGAAAAATCTTTAAATGAGAAGGTGTGTCCAAACTTTTGGTCTGTACTGTATATGTTCCCCATACTGATATATAGGTCCGTCATTTTGGTCACATCCTGGTATATACATTGAACGAAAATATAAACACAAAAATATAAACGCAGCAAAACACTTTTTTACTGAACCAATCATCGCTGGGGGACAATTTCCATTTTTCCATTTTTGCTTTTGCTCCCATTTTTCATGAGCTAAACTGAAAGGTCTAAGACCTTTCCTATATACACAAAAGGCCTTTTTCTCTCAAATATTGTTCGCAAATTTGTCTTAATCTGTGTTAGTGAGCTCTTCTCCTAATCCGTGCTAATGAGATCTTCTCCTAATCTGCATTAGTGAGCTCTTCTCTTAATCTGCGTTAGTGAGCTCTTCTCCTAATCTGCATTAGTGATCTCTTCTCTTAATCTGCGTTAGTGAGCTCTTCTCCTAATCTGCGTTAGTGAGCTCTTCTCCTAATCTGCGTTAGTGAGCTCTTCTCCTAATCTGTGTTAGTGAGCTCTTCTCCTAATCTGCATTAGTGATCTCTTCTCTTAATCTGCGTTAGTGAGCTCTTCTCCTAATCTGCGTTAGTGAGCTCTTCTCCTAATCTGCGTTAGTGATCTCTTCTCCTAATCTGTGTTAGTGAGCTCTTCTCCTAATCTGCGTTAGTGAGCTCTTCTCCTAATCTGCGTTAGTGATCTCTTCTCCTAATCTGTGTTAGTGAGCTCTTCTCCTAATCTGCGCTAGTGATCTCTTCTCCTAATCTGCGTTAGTGAGCTCTTCTCCTAATCTGCGTTAGTGAGCTCTTCTCCTAATCTGTGTTAGTGAGCTCTTCTCCTAATCTGCATTAGTGATCTCTTCTCTTAATCTGCGTTAGTGAGCTCTTCTCCTAATCTGCGTTAGTGAGCTCTTCTCCTAATCTGCGTTAGTGATCTCTTCTCCTAATCTGTGTTAGTGAGCTCTTCTCCTAATCTGCGTTAGTGAGCTCTTCTCCTAATCTGCGTTAGTGATCTCTTCTCCTAATCTGTGTTAGTGAGCTCTTCTCCTAATCTGCGCTAGTGATCTCTTCTCCTAATCTGTGTTAGTGAGCTCTTCTCCTAATCTGCGTTAGTGAGCTCTTCTCCTAATCTGTGTTAGTGAGCTCTTCTCCTAATCTGCATTAGTGATCTCTTCTCTTAATCTGCGTTAGTGAGCTCTTCTCCTAATCTGTGTTAGTGAGCTCTTCTCCTAAAGCCCCCGTCACACTTAGCGAGATTGCTAGCGAGATCGCTGCTGAGTCACAAGTTTTGTGATGCAACAGCGATCTCGCTAAGTTTGACACGTACCAGTGATCAGGCCCCTGCTGTGAGATCGCTGGTCGTGTCAGAAATGCCTGGACCTTTCTTTGGTCGTTGAGATCCCGCTGTGTAGCATGCATTGGTGTGTTTGACACCTTTTGCCAACGATCTCGCTAGCGACTCAGCACTGAGACACATAGGGAAACACATCATTACACAGGTCGCTACGGGTTGCCGATCGTTGCTGCGTCGTTGGGAAGATCTGACTGTTTGGCATCTCACCAGCAACCACAAAGCGACGCAGCAACGATCCCTGCCAGGTCGTATCGTTGTCGGGATCGTTGTTGCGTCGCTGAGTGTGACGGTACCCTAAACTGTGTTAGTGAGCTCTTTTCCTAATCTGCGTTAGTGAGCTCTTCTCCTAATCTGCGTTAGTGAGCTCTTCTCCTAAAATGCGTTAGTGAGCTCTTCTTCTAATCTACGTTAGTGAGCTCTTCTCCTAATCTGCATTAGTGAGCTCTTCTCCTAAAATGCGTTAGTGAGCTCTTCTTCTAATCTACGTTAGTGAGCTCTTCTCCTAGTCTGCATTAGTGAGCTCTTCTCCTAATCTGCGTTAGTGAGCTCTTCTCCTAAAATGCGTTAGTGAGCTCTTCTTCTAATCTACGTTAGTGAGCTCTTCTCCTAATCTGTGTTAGTGAGCTCTACTCCTTTGCCGGGATAAACCATCCAACTCACAGGTTTGGCATATCTAGATGCTGTTTACACACATGATTATTGTACAGGTGCCTTAGGCCAGTCACAATAAAAGGCCACTCTAAAATGTGTATTTTTATCACACAGCACAGTATCACAGACGTTGCAAGTTTTGAGGAAGTTCATGAAAAATGGGAGCAAAAAAACAAAGCGTTGCCTTAATATTTTTGTTCAGTGTATGGCGTCCATCCTGGTATACACGTATATTTCCCCTATCCTGAGCGCATGATGTCACTGCTATGTGCCCCCGGTCACATGCACGTCGACGTCAGCTGCTGGGTTCTGATTGTCCGGAAGAGTGTATGGCAGCGCATGGACCCCTGTGCCCCAATACACTTCAGCAGAATGTGCACCTGTGAATGCACATCCAGTTGAAGTCTGCGCTGACATCGGACCTGCATGGGCCAGGTCACAGTCGCGACCTCGGTTACTGCGATCATTCCGCCCCTGACTAAGATGTTTCATGTCATCTTCATGAGGCGAAGACATTACTTTTGGGTTGATTCCATTGATGGTAACTGTGTAGAGCCTTCTACTTTTATTCTTGAAGTTTCCCAGGATTACAAAATTGATTTACTTTTTCCTTATCTAAAAACAGCACCGCATCTGTCCACAGACTGGTGAGGTATTGCATTTTTCAGTTGAATGAGGATGAGCTGTAATACCAGACACAGCTTAGGGGCAGCTATTGCACCATTTTTGGAAAGAAAAATTCTAAAAGTCTTGGATATCTCTTTAAACGCAATCATTGCAGCAACATACATGAAAATTACCAGAGATATGCCCAATATGAACGCTGCAGTTTTTAGGCAGTGTATACATAGCAGCCTGCCTGACTTTTATGAGCTAAATGAGTTGTGTGGCTAGAGGTGATGATTTACCGATCAGTGGGGGTCAAGGCTCTGGGATCGACAGAATGAGAAATACTTATCCCCGACAGCTCACTTTTTATGCCTGTTACAAAATGGAGCAGCAGGTCGAATACCCAACCCGCTGAGCTTGGCAGCCCAAAAAGCAATAAATTGAACGCAAGTCGAGCATGCGCACTCTAGCTCCATTTTAATGGGGATAAAAGTTCCCCATTTTTCCAATTGGGTCCCCCACCAATAATAAGTTATCAATTATCCTTTGGAATGGCAGAAAAATCCAACCTGATAATTTGCATTCGTTCACATATATTTATTACATGATGGTTGACCAAACGGGTCAAAATCGTTCTTTTAGCCAACTTTTACATGTATGGGAAATTTTAGCTGTTAAGGTCAAAGTTTGGTCGGCAGCAAAGGCGGAGACATCTTGGTTACAGTCACACCATGCCATTGTCCATCCACTCCTGAATTAAATTTTTTTTACGTTTCTACGCTCATCCCATGAATCAAGCTGCTGTAAATGATTAACAAAAAACAGGGTCTTTACTGAGGGCAAGATGTACAAGGTTTAGTACAATCATTGCTGAGGATTAGCAACATTAGATGCTGAGCATACTGGAGGTTCCAAGAAATGTACAAATTAATAGGATTAGCATTTTTTAGTGTCAACAGATCAAATATTAGAAACATATTAAAGCATGAGGCTGCCTTTTATTGTCTGCCGGCAGCACCTACATTTGTTATTCAGTCATTGAGCAAAACTAGGAGAATAAAATCTTCCAAATTAACTCAAAAGCTGTTAATAGCTGAAAACTACTGCAACTTTTTCCCAACAGAAGTGTGAATGTTGGAACCTAGAAATGTCACTACTAACCCAGCGTTATATTAAGTCGTAAGACTAGAATTAATACAGAAGGATGTGATCTACTACAGGGATATCTTTTCTACCGAAACACAAGCATTTATAACGATTTGTAAATATCACTTTTTCAATAGTTTCATAAAAAATGCACTTTTTAGCTTCTACAGCCTCTATGTATCAAAGTACATAGCAGACTGCAGAATGAGCTACCGGTGAATGTGTCAGTGAGTGTGTTCTGAAATCGCTTATTTATCTTTCTTCTTAATTCTCTTCTACTCTGATTTATGACCACATTAATGGGAACCTTACAGTGGATTCATCCTTTCCGAACCTCGGGAAGCATAAGTCAGACACTGCGTTATTTCAGTTGTGTATGTATCACTCTGCCACATATATTTTTCCCTGGAACGATGCATTTTTTTCAGTAGAAACCCACTGGGGACTATGTATCCTTTATGACTAGTCCAAAGCAGATGTCTGGTGGCTTTTTTCCAGCCCCCTACACTGAAATGTTCCTTCCTATAAACACACATAAGGAAAGTGTCCGTCAAGGTGAGCTTGGTTGGGAGAAGCCACCATGGACCAGCCTTAGACTAGTCATGTGAGACCCATATTCCCTTCCAGCTTTTTAAAGTATGTATTCTGAGTAAAACGTACATGCCAGGGTAAAACATACATCTATGTTGCCTGAGATTTGGGCAGCATGTGTCTTCTGTCAGATTCTCTATACAGGTGAACTTTCAAATGGTCATAAATCAGTTCCGAATATTGTCCAGGAGAAGAGAGATAAGAGTGATCGACTCTGCAGTCAGAACACGAGGATCACAAGTGGCTTCACGTGAAGCTCATTTTGCAATGTCCAGTGACACATAGAAAAATATTTAGACTTGAGAGTCCTCAGTGGTTGATACCTTTTAATGGCTAACTGAAAAGATGGTTACCATCTTTTCAGTTAGCCATTAAAAGGTATCAACCACTGAGGACTCTCAAGTCTAAATATTTTTCTATCTACTGGCTAACACGGTACAAAGATACACATCTTTCCTATATCAGTGACACATAGAGACTTTGGCACCAAAACGGTTCAAAGTTTTTCCACATACCCAATTACAAAAATGATTTTTTTTTTGTGCCAAAATTACAGCATTTCAATAAAGAAAAAATTGCCCCTTAGAGTGCCTATCCTTCATAGAGGTTGTCTTAATTTTTTTAACTATGGCCCTAAAAATTAACCGTAAAATAGAGGCAAATAGCTGCCTGTTCTACCCTGCTCAGACTCGCATCAACCGAACTGCTCTTCCTCTTCTGGGCAGCTCTGTCGAATGGGTGTGTCTGCCAACGTCATTGACAGCCAGCTCCCCACAGTTAGGAAGCAGGGAGCCGGCTGTCAATCAGCACAACGGCAATCCCGCCCAGTAAAGTGAGCTAATACTTCAGCAGAAGTCACTGAATCACCAGCAGGATCGATCTTAGCAATCCCTCTAATGTGTATAGGATGATCCCATTTTCCCCCAATTGTTGTTGGGGGAAATAAGGATTGGGCATGCTGAATTTTGATGCCTGATACTTTTGCTCCTATGTGAGATAGGTGTCTTCTTATAGAAAACGTATGCAAAACCAAGTGTGTATGTGCTTGGAAGAGATAACTGTGTTGACAACATTCTTAGGTTCCAGAGCACTCTAAAAGGAACCTATAAGCCACCCACCCCCCTCTTGCAACCATTTATATTACTATTTAGCCCTTAAAAGGAAAAGCCAATTGATCCCGTTATGACTCAAAAGTGCTTCTCTTGTAGTGAGAAATCACATTTTGAAATTCAGTCTGAAAGTGCATTAGGGCCTGACGGTGCACTTACAGCTTCTCAATCTCCGCTGTAATCTCTAACTAGCAAATTGTCTCTTCAGAGGAAGAGGACTATAGCTCTAGTGCCACCTATAAGAAGTAGCTATCCTAAAAGTCAATATCGACCCTTTAACGAGCCTTGCCACATAACTTAGAATATAAGCCAAAACCAAAATCTCAATTTTCAGACACTGTGTTTCGGGATACTGTCCCTCGTCAGTGCAAAGTGTTAGATCTGGTTTGGCAGCATGCTTCCCTGACTGATTGATAAGTCATATTCTCTAGTACACTGGCCTCTGACCTGTCAATCAGACAGAGGAGGGTACTGCTAGTTAGACAATACAGCGGAGACTGAGAAGCTGTAAGTGCATCGTATCGCCCCAATGTGCTGATTTCTCACTTCTAAAGCGGCACTTTTGGATCACATAGGGATGGACAAGATAATCTTTTAAAGAACAACAAATTAAAATTGTAGAAGTGGTAAAAGTTTACAGATTCCCTTTAAGAAATGGTTAGATAGGATTTTTGAAGCCTACAGCTTCTATTTACTGTTACTTTTGAGGTAAATACTTTGAGACTATACCACTATTATTGCTTTTGATCAAAGATTCTTTCACCATTCATTCTTTGCAATTCCGTCCTTCTCTAAAAGAAGAAATCTCATCGGCTCCTGAGATATGGAGTAACATACATCAAAACAGAGCGCAGAGTCTGGAAAATAGGGTTGCAATAAAGGGTCTGTCCATGTATTCTCAATGGCAGTAATAGCTTTTAGTATCCGTACGTACAGCACCGTAATTTGATCATCTCTACAGCCAACCCAGGATATATTCTTATACCCAGATTTGCTTTGCACCCTTCATTTTACAGCCGTGCCATAAATAATTGCTGGACTGTGCAAATGCCACAATGTGTAATATACACAGTACATGTCGCTGTTCTGTATCGTGTGACGTAGAGTTTATGTCGGGGCCACACATTTCCTTGTATGGCTCTTTTTATGTATAATCTTATATGTGTGTATTAACTGGATATGCGGAAATCACGAGGACCTTCGCTCCTGCACTATGGATCCGAGAACTATTATTACGGTAATGAAACAGGTTAGGAACTGATACTGTGATTTTGGCATAGTTTTTCTACAGCGTCCGCTCTCTTTGAGGATTTTTTTTCACAATACCAAACACACCGGGTCTCAGCCGGTGTTGAGAAAAATGGGTCGTGTTGCCCATCACTTTTTTAAGTGGACTTGAAAAAATAGTAGACTCTGGTTGGTTGATTTGGGCAACATGGCCTCTTTTTTTTTCTTTTAGTTGTGATATAATTTGAACCTCTTCCAAAATCTCACACAAGGCCCCAAAATATCATCGGTTTTAATATGATTGGTCTTCTCATATGGGCCTAAGGGACGTTTTGCTCACTCCTAGTCTCCAGGGCCTTGGTGCAACTCCAACCCCTTCACCTACTTACACATTTGACCATTATGTTTACTTCAATTGCGTGTCTACAATTTTTGATAAATAAGATTGTCCGGAAATTTTTACCTTTTTTTAATGCCCCCCCACCTATTACATCCATTTACTTCCTTTTTAAAAGACTTTCGATTTCTTAATCTAAGCATTGATTTCTGGAGAAGCTTTTCTATATTTATTGTATTATTTTCTATCTTTATTTTGTACAAAATCTTTTTTTTTTACATATGAATTTTTTTTTATTATTTTGTCATATATGATTTGTATCATTATTTCATACAAACCTTCTTATTCTTTCATGATTGCCCATGTTGGAATTATATAATATACTTGTAAAAGTTAAGCATGCCTTTTATTTATTACGAGAAAATCTAATGGATCGATGCGGTCCACACAACTATGTATATCGGAAAAGCACAATGTCTACAGAAAATACAAGCTGAGAGCTTTAATCAAATAAAATCCTTGTTCCTCACCAACTATGACTCCTACTGGTTCATCGGCTTTGAGTTTGCAAATTACATGACTGCAATACAGAGATCGCACTTCCATGATGGCCAAATCCTTACTGAAATAAGACAAGATCACTAAAACAAATGGTTCATACAGTCGGGGAAATAAGTATTTGATCCCTTGCTGATTTTGTTAAAATAAAATCCAGATAATGCAACCTCCTACTGTCTGGCCTCCCCTCTAGCATTCTGGCACCACTCCAGTCCATCCTACACTCTGCTGCCCGACTAATCCACCTGTCTCCCCGCTATTCCCCAGCCTCCCCCCCTGTGCCAGGCCCTTCACTGGCTTTATATTGCCCAGAGGCTCCAGTTCAAAACCCTAACCATGACATACAAAGCCATCCACAACCTTTCTCCTCTATACATCTGTGACATGGTCTCCCGCTACCTACCTACACGCAACCTTCGATCCTCTCAAGATCTTCTCGACTCCCCCCTCATCTCTTCTTCCCACAACCGCATACAAGATTTCTCCCGGGCTTCCTCCATACTCTGGAACTCCCTGCCGCAAAACATCAGACTTTCACCAACAACGGAGACCTTCAAGAAGAACCTGAAGACCCTCCTGTTCCGACAAGCCTACAACCTGCAATGATCCTCAGTCTACTGAACCATCGCACGACCAGCTCTACCCTCTCCTAGTGTATTCTCACCCATCCCTGCAGTCTGTGAGCCCTCGCGGGCAGGGTCCTCTCTCCTTCTGTACTTGTGTGTCCCTTGTCTAGTACATGTTTATTGTACCTGTCTATATTTTTCCCTTTTCATATATAAAGCGCCATGGAATAAATGGCGCTATATAAATGTATAATAATAATAATAATAATAATCACATTGTATAAATTATATAAATTTACTTGCATTTTGCAGTGAGAAATAAGTATTTGATCCCTCTGGCAAACAAGGCTTAATACTTGGTGGCAAAACGCTTGTTGGCAAGCACAGCAGTGAGATGTTTTTTGTAGTTGATGATGAGGTTTGCGCACATGTCAGGAGGAATTTTGGTCCACTCCTCTTTGCAGATCATCTCTAAATCATTAAGATTTTGAGGCTGTCGCTTGGCAATTCGGAGCTTCAACTCCCTCCATAAGGTTTCTATGGGATTAAGGTCTGGAGACTGGCTAGGCCATCCATGACCTTAATGTGCTTCTTTTTGAGCCACTCCTTTGTTGCCTTGGCTGTATGTTTTGGGTCATTGTCTTGCTGGAAGACCCAGCCACGACCCATTGTTAATGTCCTGGCAGAGGGAAGGAGGTTGTTACTCAGGATTTTACGGTACATGGCTCCATCCATTTTCCCATTGATATTGTGAAGTAGTCCTGTGCCCTTAGCAGAGAAACACCCCCAAAACATAATGTTTCCACCTCCATGCTTGACAGTGGGGATGGTGTTCTTTGGGTCATAGGCAGCATTTCTCTTCCTCCAAACACGGAGAGTTTAGTTAATGCCAAAGACCTCAATTTTTGTCTCATCTGACCACAGCACCTTCTCCCAATCACTCACAGAATCATCCAAGTGTTCATTGGCAAACTTCAGACGGGCCTGCACATGTTCCTTCTTGAGCAGGGGGACCTTGCGAGCACTGCAGGGTTTTAAACCTTTACAGCGTAATGTGTTACCAGTGGTATTCTTGGTGACTGTGGTCCCAGCTGCCTTGAGATCATTAACATGTTCCCTCCATGTAGTTTTAGGCTGATCTCTCACCTTCCTCATGATCAAGGATACCCCACGAGGTGAGATTTTCTATGGTGCCCCAGATCGATGTCGATTGACAGTCATTTTGTATTTCTTCCATTTTCTTACTATTGCACCAACAGTTGTCTCCTTCTCACCCAGCGTCTTACTTATGGTTTTGTAGCCCATTCCAGCTTTGTGCAGGTCTATGATCTTGTCCCTGACATCCTTATAAAGCTCTTTGGTCTTGCCCATGTTGTAGAGGTTAGAGTCTGACTGATTAATTGAGTGTGTGGACAGGAGTCTGTTATAAAGGTGACTATGTAAGACAGCTGTCTTTACTGCAGGTAACGAGTTGATTGGGAGCATCTAACTGGTCTGTAAGAGCCAGAACTCTTAAAGGTTGTTAGGGGATCAAATGCTTATTTCTCACTGCAAAATGCAAAATGCAAATAAATGTATATCATCTGGAAAAATGATTGTTCAGGAAAGAAATGGTGAGCACTTCCAAAAGTCCGGTGTCATGCCAACAGTAAAGCATCCTGAGACCATTCATGTGTGGGGTTGATTTTCATCCATGGATTGGGCTCATTCACAATTTGTCCTAAGAACACGTCCATAAATAAAGAATGAAAAAACGATGATGTGAGTCTAGCTGATTAAAAGACTGAATTTATTTAAAAATGGTAAAAACGTACCAAATTACATATGGCACCCAGTACACGCAGCAACGCGTTTCGAACACATGCTGTATTCTTTGTCAAAGCTGCTATGCAATGAAATAGACCACAATTTATACACAACTAATAAAACAAATTCCACAGACACAGGTGATAAAACTAATTGAAAATTTAAAAAGAAACACAAGCGGTTCAGGAATGGTGAAACGCCGCATGAAACGGTTTGAGTCTACCAATGTATTGAATTTGTCCAAGCATAATTTATCTGATATGCAAATCCAGGTATTAAGTTATGGCATGAATTTTGTTCCAGCTAAAACGTTTGATTTATTTCGTACTCTGTTGGATATCAATCGCTTTGTTAGGAATCTTACTGTTAAAAGGCATTTTTTTTCTAATGATAATGAGAATGCTAATATTACAGAGCAGGTTGTTCCTAATGAATATCGGTTGCTCAAATTTTATGAACAAATGTCTGTATTAAATCTACAGGAGTTGAGTAATATGTTGGGAGTTAACAAAGTGAACATTGATAATGTATGCAAATTTCGGACACGTAATCCTTCATTTTATCCTGTACAGTCTCGTTCTAATTCTATGGATTTATTTCAGGATCTTATGCAACGTGAGTTGTGCAAATGACATTCATCAGCCATGTCCAGTAACAAGATTAGTAATTTATCTCGAGCTGAAACAGCGGCTCTGGATGAACTGAAGGATCTCAGTGATGTGGTGGTAAGAATGTCAGATAAGGGGGTTTGGTGGTTGTTTTGGATCTTGAGGTCTATAATTATCAAATGTCTCAATTATTATCTGATTCTTCTGTGTACACCAAAATTGTTAATAACCCACTTTCTGATTATACTAGAAAAACACATAATATTATTAATGAAGGTTTTTCGTTAGGAATTTTTACCACATCACAGCGAGATTATTTGATTGTTGAACAACCACGATTACCCCATATGTATGGTTTACCAAAAACCCACAAAGGGTTATTTCCACCACCGATGAGACCTGTTGTTTCAGGCATTGGTTCAGTAACGGAGAGGGTTGGAGAGTGGCTTGATCCCATGCTGTAACCCCTAGTACAAAGAACGTGCGGTTTTTTTTAAAGATTCTCGGGATGTACTGGAACAGCTTTCACTTATTTCTTGGGACAAGGATTTTTCATCGCTGATCTGTAATGTGGTGTCATTATATTATTATTATTATTATTATACATTTATATAGCGCCATTTATTCCATGGCGCTTTACATATGAAAAGGGAAAAATATAGACAGATACAATAAACATGTGCTAGACAAGGGACACACAAGTACAGAAGGAGAGAGGACCCTGCCCTATATACCCCACCATGTAGCTCTACAGGCGCTTGATTTTCATTTGTCACATTTTAGCCTTTATTCCTCTGATATGTGCAGTTTTATATTGGACCTTGTCTCTTTTCTTATGACACATAATTTTTTTGTATTTGAAAAAGACTTTTATGTTCAAAGCAAGGGAGTTTCTATGGAGGCTAAATTCTCTCCTTCTGTGGCAAATTTGGTCATGGCTTATTGGGAGTTAAATTGGTTGTATACCTCCACTAATCCTTATATTGATAACATTGTGTGGTATGGGAGATTTATCGATGACCTCCTCTTTATTTGGAGAGGTGACATGTCACAGTTTGTCCAATTTATTAATTCTAATCCATATAATATTTTGTTCACATCTAATTGTCAGAAGAATTCTATTACATTTTTAGATCTTCAATTGGTGGGCTCGGAGAATATTATTAGTACATCCACATTTCACAAACCCCTTTCTGGGAATAGTATCCTTCATGCATCAAGCTCCCATCCGAAGCACACGGTGAAATCAATTCCTGTGGGTGAATTCACCCGTATAAAAAGAAATTGCAGTGATGATAATAAACTTGGGGGGAACTAAGGGAATGCCAGCAGAAATTGGATAAATAGGGGTTATCCCGTGTGAATGTTAAAGAGGGCAGACAATATTGTGAAACAAAAAAATCGTTCTGATCTTTTGATTAATGATCCATGTAGATCTGGTAACGATTGGACAAATAAACCGGTATTGTCTTTACAATTCAGTCCCCAATTTTCTGAGATTAGAAATATTTTTTATAAATATTTACCAATACTGGAGGAGGACAACACATTGGCTCAGATTTTGAAACCGGGTTGTGCTGTGGTTGCAAAGAGAGCGGTTACTATAGGTAACATACTCTCCAACACCAATAAAGCCCTGAATGACAGACACACGTGGCTCGATTGTAAAGCGTTTTTTAGGTGTGGTGAGAATCGCTGTAGAATCTGTAAATTTGTCTCAGTAACCAAAACTTTTCACAACTCTGATTCATCAAGAAATTTTCATATAAAGCAATATCTAAATTGCAATAGCGATCATGTTGTATATATTATTTTTTGCTCGAGTTGTTCTTTGATGTATGTGGGTTGTACTATCAGGAATTTAAAAAAGCGTATTTCTGAACATCTTACCGATTTTTATAATTGTGATTCTTTGCGTGCTATGTCACAGGTGAGTCGCCCTTCAGAGCAATGGGAACTTGGATCTGAGCCTATAGACTTCTATGGGGATGTCACGGCAACACAGCTCAGTCCGTGGCTCTGGTGCTCACCCTTTAATGTGGGATATTTACAGGTGAATTGAATATTGGTATGGGGATTCGTGACGCCACCTGTGGTACCTGGTCAGGATGACCAGCGCTGCTATGCAGATCCACTGAAGGGTTAGTATTGTGCGGCTAGATGTTAGGCCTCCCACAGGTGAGGCTGAGTCCTTCAGGGCAGATAGATGTGTAGGGATGCAGGACAGACGGGGACCCGATAGTTAGGGGTAATAAGGCAGTCACACACACACGTCACTTTGGTACCTTTACTGAAGATGTTGCAGGTATTCCCCAGAGCACTATAGGGTGAAGGGTGCACATCCAGATTCCTCCACTGGGTAGGTGTGTGGCCTCCTGTTCCTTGCCTTTTTGTGAAAAGTCCTGATCTGCTTGTAGCTGGGCCTAACTTGGTCTCCGTCCTGCACTTGGTTGACCTTGTGGTTGGACCTTCTCCTGAAGTACACAGTCCCTGCTTGCAGTGCCCTGCTTGCCGGACTCCGTCCTCCTGGCCCGGTTACATATCAGCTCTGTGGTACTCCTGGGACTTGTAGTCCTCCAGGAACTCCGGTGTACTCCTAATGGGTCGTGGAGATCCCTATAGGCTCGGACCCCGGCGTCCGGTTGTAATGATCGGGATGAGCTGATTAGGCTCCTCTTCTCTCTTTCCACTCGCCTTCGGCCTACCCGGGCCCTCACACGATCACACACTGGCAGTTGGTGGGCTGCCTCTTCGCCGCTCTCTAAACGTCGGCACGCTTTCTCACTGAGCTGCACTCACTTGTTTCAGCTCTGACTAGGCTGGAGTGGTTTCCGTTCCACTTTACTAGCCTCCACTCTGTTGAACTGAACTGCAGGCTGCAGACTTCAGACTCCTCAGCTACCAACTGAGCTCTCCTCAGAATTAACTCTCTTCTGCACTCTCTGAGGTGACTGCTACTAAAACTCCACCTGTGTTCACCCTCCTTTATATGTCTAAACAGCTCACTCTGGTGGTCTTAGGGATGGGTGAAGGGTGTGTGAATGTATATAATGACCTCTAGTGGTGTATTCCTTCAGTGCACCCTTCTGGAAGATATGAATCCAGTCGCAGCTGGGCTCCACATTCCCCCTAGTAGAACTCAGCACTCCGGGGCTGAAATACAAAACAGAAAAACAATAAAAACATTGTATAATTTAACTCTTCCCTTACGGGAGGTGAGGATCTTAAACTGTTGCATAACAGGTGAATGAATAACTATATACATTAGTAAAACAATGAGGAAATGAGCAACCATAAAAGTCCCAGTCTCTTTTGGAAAAAGGCTGCTCAAAGGATAGAGGGAACAAGTAACAATAATGTCCATTCCACTTGTTTTAATATCTAAAAAGGAAAACAGATTAATAAATAACGGTATGTTAAGGCATAGTATAAGCAACAATATATACATTTATGTACAATGACCTAGATTAACTATATACATCTGCCAGGGGTTGAACTAGTCTCTAAACCTAGCAGGAATGTGTCCTTTTGTGCTACGTTCTGACCTGCGTGGTGCAGTGACCTGTGAGGTAACAGTTTCCCTGTTTGTTCTGCGTGAGAGTGAATTATAGAATTGCCTTAACCTCTCTACAGGACTGGCAAGTATACCATGGGCTGGGCCATTTGGCTCGACTTCTGCAGGGGATCCTTCTTCCTGAGATTCAGCTATTTGGGATTCCACTTCTTGGGGTTCTGTTTCTTGGGGTTCCACTTCTTGGGGTTCCGCTGGAGCAGGTTTCTCTGGAACTGACTCTACTACAGCAACCGGTGCAACTGGATGTAGAGGTTCTCCTTGTTGTTGATAGAATTGAAGTACGGTAATGATTACAGCTTCTCCAATTCTGGGCCAATCTGCGGGGAAATTTCCTAAGTCTGTATGTATGACTGCTTCATCACGCTCTTCTTTACTGTCAACAGGTTCTTCCTCCTGAAGCTTTAACGGATCCGGACACAACTTTAGGTGATCTCTGGATACAGTTGTAGTCGTTCTTCCTCCATCTTTGCTAATTATACATGTTTTCTTGTTGTCAAACTTTGAATTCTGTACAACGTAGGGCTCTCTTTCCCATTGATCGTCAAGTTTGTGCATCCTCCTCTTTCTTTTCAGCACGACTTCACCAGGTGCGAAAGGTTCAGCTGGCGCACTTTTGTTGTAGTGATCTTCTTGCTTGTCCCTTACTCGATTGAGACTATCTTCAACGCAGGCCTGTACTTTTCTGTACTGTTCCTGTCTGTTTGTGTCCCAGTCTTCAGTAGTCACATCTGCTTCTGGTTGTACAACAACAAGCTCCAGATCCATGGCAGCTTTCCTGGTCTTGCCCACATGAGATAGGCTGGGGTGCAATTGGTGGAACTCACAGGTATGTGATTGTACAGATCTACCAGATCAGGTAGTAGGTCTGGCCACCGATTCCTCTCTTCAAGTGGTACAGTCTTCAGCAGGTCAATGACGATGTGATTTATTTTTTCACAGAGACCATTGGTTTGGGGTGGTACGGTGTGGTTCTTATCTTCTTACAGCCGTACAGGTGGCAGAACTCTTTGAACAATTCGGCCTCGAAGGCTGGGCCTTGGTCAGTTAGCACCTGCTCAGGATATCCATGTGGTCTGCAGAAATACGCTTGGAACGTCTTTGCTGCAGTCTCTGCCGTCATATCTTTGACAGGGGTGACCACCAGGAACGTGAAGTAGTGATCCACCATGGTCAGGGCATAGGAGTATCCTGACCGGCTGGGTGACAACTTGACATGGTCCAGGGCCACGATCTCCAAGGGTCGAGTCGGCTTGATGGGTTGCAGGGGTGCCTTCTGACTGCTGTAGTCTTTTCTTCTGAGGCCACAGGGTCCACAGTTCTGGCACCACCTCTCAATGGAGCTGCGCATTCCCACCCAGTAGAAATGACACTTCAACAGGGTCTCCAGCTTCTTCCAGCCAAAGTGCCCCGCTTGATCGTGGTAGGCTTCCAACACCATCTGGATGTCTGCTCTGGGGACTACTATCTGCCATACCATCTCATGGGTCTTTGGATTGACGTACCTCCGGCACAGCTTCTCACGGTAGATAAACAGCCGGCTTCTCTCATTCCACAGCTGCTATGCTTGCGGAGATGCATCCTTCTCCAAGGAGGTACCTTCCTGAGTTATCAGCTCCTTGATACGGCTGACAACTGGATCGCTGTCCTGAGTCTCCTTCCAGCTATGGTGAGGTAAAGGATTTAATGTCTTACCACGCGGCCTCCTGCAGGCTTATTGCTCTTGGATCATCCCATTCCTGTGAAAGGCAGGTAGTTCAATCACTTCCAGATCATCCACTTCTTCTTCTGTGTCCGATTCATGAGGCATCCTGGATAGGGCATCAGCGTTGGCATTCTTGCGGCCCGCTTGGTACTTGATTGTGAATTGGTAGTTTGACAGCCGAGCCATCCAACGTTGTTCCATTTCTCCCAGCTTAGCTGTTTCAAGATGCGTCAAGGGGTTATTATCAGTGTAGGCAGTGAACTTGCTGGAGGCTAGGTAATGCTTAAACCTCTCCGTGATGGCCCAGACCAGTGCCAGGAACTCCAACTTGAAGCTGCTATCGTTCTCCGGGTTCCTCTCGGTCGGGCAGAGCTTCCTGCTTGCATAGACGATGTGTAAGGTTCTTTGTCTCTGTTGACATGTTCCTTGAAACTCAGTTTTCCGTCGGCCATTTTGCTTTCTGTCTTTCTGCAGCTCTTGCCCTCAGTTAATATGGAGTTTCCAGTTTTCATGTTCCCGCCCTGATTCTTCCCTCTTGCTTCTTAAGCAGCCTCAGCTGAACAATCAGTGCTCCTGAATCAAGCCTCAGTCAGTCTGTGACCTGACTTCTGGAAACCTTGGACTTGTACTCCAGCTATTCCCTACTGAGGAACCTTGGAACACTTTTGGACTCTGGAAACCTGCTGTTTGGTGAATCCATGTTTGCAGAGGAAGTACGGTACAGAGAAGAGATCCTGAACCTGCTTTGGAGATTTATTGTAGTGCTTGAAGTTACTCTGGCCTGCTGTGTCTCCTGTCGCTGTTCCTGCAAACTGTGTGAACTTTTCAGCATGCTTGTATGAAGCAATACAAGTCATTTCATATCAACCTGTGTCTCCTGTGTTTTCCTCGCACCCAAGCACAAGACGCTATAGGAACTGTACACTATACATGACAAGATTCAGGAGCCAATGTTTAGTGTCTGCTGGGTCTGGGAAAGCCGTGTCTGCTGTGACTGTGGATATCAGATGTCCGTTTAATACCTTATGTGATGACAGTGGTTGTGACTTCTCACAACCATTCCAGGTGAGCGCATTCCCTTAAAATTTTACTCTGGAGTGTCACCACAGGTAAACACTATTGTTTTTTTTTTTTTTTTTTCCTCTTCTCCTTCCAGCACTTCTGCCTTAAAAGATCTGGAAGATGGAGGCCCGCATAAAGGAACTTTGCGGAGTGACTGATACAATCCTTTCAGATGTACAGACTTTAAAAACCCGTTTTGCAAGCCTACAGGACCTCACTAATCATAATTTGCAAGTGTTTGGACAGACTACCCAGGAATTGCGAGCCAGGATTGAGGCTCTAGAGGAACGAGCCCAGGCTCCTGCCATAACCCCGAGTTCTGGGATCCCCAAATTACCTCCTTTTCGTTTTGGCGGTGAACGTGAGAAATTCAGGGGATTTATTAATCAATGCAATTTATTTTTCTCTGCACATGCTTCACAATTTCCCACTGAACGATCCAAAGTGCTTACTATAATCATGTTGCTTACCAATAAGGCTTTGATGTGGGCAAACCCTCTGATTGAGACAGAGGATGATTGTTTGAATCACCTTGATGCTTTTATTTCAGCCATGGGGCAGGTGTTTGATGACCCCAATCGAGGTGCAACAGCTGAAGCAGCCATGTTAACTTTGCGCCAAGGTAAGCGTTCAGTAGCCAAATATGCCCTGGATTTCGATTTCAGGAGATGGGCTCTTGATACCACTTGGGACACTTCCGCTAAAAAATCTATTTTTCGGAAAGGGTTGTCTCCACTGATTAAGGATGAACTTGCTCGTGCCGACCCTCCCACTGCGTTAGGTGACTTTATTAACTATTGTATCCGTATTGATGCTCGTCTGACTGAACGCAGACAAGAGAGATGGTTCGAAAATAATCGCACTAACCTTTTACTACCTCCCTCCTCAGCTAAGGAACCTTTGAGTAGGATCACAAGGGAACCAGAACCTGAACCCATGCAGGTGGACTCTTTACAAAGACGGGTTAGTGATGCACGCAAAGAACATCGTATAAAGGAAAATCTATGTTTCTACTGTGGTAAGTCAGGGCACTTCATTATAAACTGCCCCAGCCGTTCTCGTAAGACTACTGCAGCAGTCATTCACTGTGAGTGTTGCGAGAGGAGCTCTGTCATGTCCGAGCCTCAGGCTCCAGAGAGATCTGCTGCAAGAGATCTTGATTTCTCGGACTTAAACTCTGTTAGTTCTGGGGACGATGACGGTATAAACGCTGCAATTTTTCAAGTTTCCTCAGCGGTGTCCCAGCTGAGTTGTAAAAGAAACAGTTCTCATTGCTTCCTTTCCATCAAACTCTGGGTTGACTCAGTCTGGGTGTCTAGCTCTGCTATGATCGACTCAGGAGCAAGTGGAAATTTTATGGATATCTCCTTTGCTCTGAAACAGGGGATACGTTCAGTGAAGAAGGCTACTCCAGTACAGATGGAGACTGTGGATGGCTCTCTACTGACTTCTGGACCAGTGGATCAAGAAACAGAGCCTTTGAGGGTCCTTATGGGTAAAGATCATCAGGAGAAAATGTCTTTTTTGCTTATCTCTTCTCCCCACTTTCCCATTATTCTAGGGCTACCATGGCTGCAGGCGCAGAATCCTACGATTAACTGGGAGACCAAGGAATTACACTTTCCGGAGAAACAGATGAGTCAAGGAGTTTCAGCTTGCTCTGTTCCTAAAGGAACCATGTCAGTCCCTGAACTACCAGCTGTATACCAGGACTATGTGGATTTATGTGACAAGAAGAACGCTGATCAGCTTCCTCCTCACCGTCCATATGATTGTCTAATTGAATTATTGCCTGGAGCCGAGATACCTTTTGGTAAGATCTACCCCCTAGCGGGGCCCGAGCTAAAAGCTTTGAAGGATTATATAGACGAAAATTTAGCCAAGGGCTTCATACGCCCCTCTTCATCTCCCGCAGGTGCACCCATCTTCTTTGTGAAGAAGAAAGATGGATCTCTGAGACCCTGCATAGACTATAGGGAACTCAATAAGGTTACTATTAGAAACCGTTATCCATTGCCTTTAATCCCTGAGTTGTTGGAGAGAGTGCGGCATGCCAAAATTTTCTCTAAACTGGATCTCCGTGGGGCCTATAACTTGGTCCGTATTAGACCTGGGGATGAATGGAAGACTGCTTTCAGGTCACGCTATGGACACTTTGAATATCTAGTTATGCCTTTTGGTCTGAGTACCGCCCCAGCCACTTTCCAACACTTCGTGAATGATATCTTCAGGGATCTCCTAGATACATTTGTGGTGATTTATCTGGATGATATTCTAATTTTTTCTAACTCCACAGAGGAACATCATGGACATGTGAGAATGGTCTTAGAACGCCTAAGACAAAACCATCTCTACATCAAACTTGAAAAATGTGAATTCCATAGGACCGAAATTCAATTTCTGGGGTATGTACTATCTACGCAAGGGATTAGTATGGATGGAAGCAAGACCCAGGCCATCAAGGATTGGCCAATTCCTAGAAATGTGAAGGAGGTGCAGCGTTTCATCAGGTTTGCCAACTTCTATAGACGTTTCATTAAGAATTTTTCTGAGGTAGTGTCACCTATCACCCAACTTACCCGGAAACAGTCTAGGTTCTCCTGGACCCCGCAAGCTCAGGAAGCATTTTCCTGTTTAAAGGATAAATTTACCACCGCACCTATCTTAGTACATCCCAACCCCGAGCTTGCCTTCATAATAGAGGTGGATGCTTCAGACTGTGCCGTTGGAGCTATACTCTCTCAGAGAACAGGTGAGAAGAATGTCTTGCATCCCTGTGCCTTCTTTTCCCAGCAGTTGTCTTCGGCTGAGAGGAACTACGATGTGGGCAATAGAGAATTGTTGGCCATTATTGCCGCCTTCAAGGAATGGAGACACCTTCTTCAGGGTGCTGCACAGCAAATAGTCGTCCTTACAGACCATCGTAACCTTGAATTTATCAGGTCGGCTAAGTGCCTGACTCCTCGCCAGGCTCGCTGGAATCTTTTCCTAAACCAATTTAATTTTGTCATTTCTTATAGACCAGGATCGCGCAATGGAAAGGCTGATGCACTCTCTAGGATTCATTCAGCAGAGACACGTCCACTTACTCCTCCTAAGACTATTCTTCCTGACTCTAGATTCCTGGGAGTGATTCATAATCAAGCCCTACTTAAGGACATCAAGGAAGCATACCATGCGGATTCTTTGTTGGCTCAACCCCCAAGGGACGTAAGTCTTGTCTTTAAGAATGGTGTGTGGATTCAGGGACAACGTCTGTATATACCTGAAACAGTCAGATTGAGAGTATTGCAACTCATCCACGATTCCAAGATAGCCGAGCATAGGGGAATTCTAAAGACACAAGAATTTCTTTCTCGTTTCTTTTGGTGGCCCACTTACAGGAAAGATGTTTTAAACTATGTCACTTCATGTGAAGTCTGTGCAAGATGCAAAACACCTCGCTCCTCACCAACTGGTCTGTTGCAACCTCTTCCCACCCCGTCCCGCCCGTGGGGATCCATTTCTATGGACTTCATTGTGGAGTTACCAACCTCTCAAGGGAAGAACACCATTCTAGTGGTGGTTGACCGTCTAACAAAGGCAGCTCATTTTATCCCTTGTGTCGGCTTACCCACTGCAAAACAGACATCAGACTTGATGATTAAGAATGTGTTTCGCTTACATGGAGTACCGGATGAGGTCATTTCGGATCGAGGGGTGCAATTCACTTCAAGGTTTTGGCAAAATTTCTGTGCAGCATTGGACATTAAAGTAAACCTTTCTTCTGCTTTTCATCCCCAGACTAATGGACAGACAGAACGAACCAATCAGACCCTGGAGCAGTATCTCCGCTGTTTTATCTGCCACCTACAGGATGATTGGGTGGATCTACTTCCACTGGCTGAGTTCTCTTATAACAACTCTCAGAGCGCCTCCACTAAGCAGTCTCCTTTTTACTCCAATCTAGGTTATCATCCTAACATTTTCCTCGATTTCCCATAGATACGCCCTTGCCGGCAGTGGCTGAAAGAATCACTTCTTTACAAAAGAATATGGATCTTCTAAAGGAAAATCTAGAATTGGCTCAGGAAAGGTACAAGAAAGCAGCAGATAAATTTCGTAAACCTGCACCAGCTTTCAAGGTAGGAGATTTGGTCTGGCTGTCAACCAGAAATCTTAAATTAAAGATTCCATCGTCTAAATTGGGACATAAGTACATTGGACCTTATAAGATCAATAAGATTATAAGTGCTGTTGCTTGTCGTCTTCAACTGCCCAGAACTATGAGAATCCACCCTGTCTTTCATGTATCCCTACTAAAGGCTGCAACACCCAATACGTTTCCTGGACGTTCTTCTCCTTGCCCTGACCCAGTGCTGGTCGATGGTCAGGAAGAATTTATGGTGGAAAGGATTCTAGATTCCAGGTTGTACAGAAATCAGTTGCAATATTTGATTAAATGGCAGGGCTACCCAGTGGAGGACAACTCATGGGAACCAGTCAATAATGTAAATGCTCCTCGCCTGCTCCGCCAGTTTCATCAGAGGTACCCTGACAAGCCTGGTCTGAGGTCATCCGGAGGTTGTCCCTAAGGGGGGAGTAATGTAAGGTTCTTTGTCTCTGTTGACATGTTCCTTGAAACTCAGTTTTCCGTCGGCCATTTTGCTTTCTGTCTTTCTGCAGCTCTTGCCCTCAGTTAATATGGAGTTTCCAGTTTTCATGTTCCCGCCCTGATTCTTCCCTCTTGCTTCTTAAGCAGCCTCAGCTGAACAATCAGTGCTCCTGAATCAAGCCTCAGTCAGTCTGTGACCTGACTTCTGGAAACCTTGGACTTGTACTCCAGCTATTCCCTACTGAGGAACCTTGGAACACTTTTGGACTCTGGAAACCTGCTGTTTGGTGAATCCATGTTTGCAGAGGAAGTACGGTACAGAGAAGAGATCCTGAACCTGCTTTGGAGATTTATTGTAGTGCTTGAAGTTACTCTGGCCTGCTGTGTCTCCTGTCGCTGTTCCTGCAAACTGTGTGAACTTTTCAGCATGCTTGTATGAAGCAATACAAGTCATTTCATATCAACCTGTGTCTCCTGTGTTTTCCTCGCACCCAAGCACAAGACGCTATAGGAACTGTACACTATACATGACACGATGACTTTCTCCAGGCCATTTTGCTTTTGACTGAGGACAACTCCAATCCTTCATTGCTGGCATCAGTATACAGCAGGAACGGTTGGCTGTAGTCAGGGTAGGCTAGGATCTCGTCACCTGTCAGGATCTCCTTCATTTCCTTGAATGCCTCAGCCTGTTCTTTACCCCAGTGGAATGGAGAATTTCTGCTCTTGAGGGACTGTCCCACCAGAAGGTCTTGCAGAGGCGCTGCTTTCTTGGTGTAGTCCTTTACAAACCTCCGGTAGTATCCTGTCAGTCCCAGGAACTGTCGCACCTCTTTGAGGTTCTTCGGCTCCAGCCATTTATGGATGGCGGTGACCTTCTCGGGGTCTGGCGCTACTCCTTCTGAGCTGACAATATGTCCCAGATACTGTACCTTTTGCTTGAGCAGATGGCACTTTGAAGGCTTCAGTTTCATCCCAAACTTGGACAGTGACTCGAATACCTCCGCCAGGTGCTTCAAGTGATCTTCATACATCTTGGAGTACACAATTATGTCGTCCAGGTACAGCAACACAGTTTCGAAGTGGAGATGTCCCAGGCAGCTCTCTATCACTCTCTGGAACGTTCCAGGGGCACTGCTGAGTCCAAACAGCATTCTGTCGAACTCACAGAGTCCCATCGGGGTGGTGAAAGCCGTCTTCTCCCGATCCTCCTCAGCCACAGCTACTTGCCAGTACCCAGTAGTGAGGTCAAGGATGGAAAAGTAATTAGCAGTCTATAAGGCAGCTAAGGATTCCTCAATGCGTGGTAAAGGGTATGCATCTTTATGTGTAATGCGATTTACTTGTCTGTAATCTACACACATTCTCATGCTTCCATCCTTTTTCCTGACTAGGACTAGAGGTACTGCTCAGGGACTACAACTATCCCTTATCACTCCTGCTTCCTTCATATCACGCAACATCTCTTTGGCTTTCTGGTAGTGTGTTGGTGGTATAGGCCTGTACCGCTCTTTAATGGGAGGATGATTGCCTGTGGGGATGTGATGTTGGACCCCTTTAATTTTCCCAAAGTCGAGTGGGTGTTTGCTGAATACCTGTGCATACTCCTGAACTACTCGATGTACTCCCTGTTTCTGGTGGGCTGGAGTGTTGTCCGTCCCGACATGGAGCTGTTGACACCAATCCTCCACCTTGGTGGTCAGACCGTTATCCTCCACTGGTTGTGGGGAGGTTAAGGGCTCCGTCGGGTGAATGGAGTTATTATCCACGGCATGTAACTGAGCAACAGTGGCATAACGTGGTAATTTGACTTCATCCTCTACCCAGTTGAGAAGACGCACTGGCACCCTCCCATTATGTACCTCCACTACCCCTCTGGCAGTCAAGAGTGTAGGTCTGTGCTCTGAACAATGGGGCTCTACTACTGCTTGGTAGTTCTGTCCTCTCAGACCTATTGCTGCTCTACACCAAATAAGCATTTCACTCATTGGGGGTATCACAATGGGATTCGGGTCTGTTACCCGTACATTACCAATCTCACCACCGGTCAGTTCCACTTGCTGCTGGCACATCAGGGCCCTGATCTCCTTCTGGATCACTCCCTTTTGCCTTGGTCTGGCAACATCGGCGAGCTGTTGGAGTAAAAACACAACCTCCTCCAAACAGTTACTAATAATGTTAGTGCCTAAAACCACATTCAACCCATTTTCCTCAATAACAGTCTTCACTACAAGAAGTCCCTGATCCTTTAGCTCCACTCTCCCCACTTTTATGTCTACGTTTTTAGCCCCCAATAAGTCAAGAGGGAGGCCATTAGAGGCGTATACGGCAAAGTCAGGGTTTGGGGGTTGGAGACCGTCCATGGACCAGTATCTATTGTAAAGAACATCAGGTATGACGGTTACCTGAGATCCGGTGTCCAGCAGGGCAGGGATTGCGATCCCGTCCTGTATGATGGACAGGTATGGTCTTCCTCCCACAAACCTGCGGTTCCAGTCTGAGGGGCCTGAAGAGTCTATTCCTGGGTGTTGGCCCTCAGACCCAGGATTTGCTCTTTTAAAGGACACCGACGTGCTGGGTGACCTTCTCTGTGGCAGCGGTAGCAGACGATCTCTCGGCGAGGATGATGCTGGTCGCGGGTCCTTCCAGGAGGTGGCGTTGTCCTCCTCCGGTGGGGCGACGTCCTCCTTCTCCTCCGGTTCATCCAGGGACATCCTCTGGACAGTCAGCTAGCAGGATCTTTCCTTCTTCCTCCGTCGGCAGTTGCAGGGCGCTCATTACAGTGGCCAGGTTTTTGGTCAGCTGGCGCACTTCTGAGCGCAGACAGTGCAGCTCAGTAGGGGGCGCCACCTGCGTTTTGGCTTCCACAACCAGCGGGGAAAAGGTGGATGCTACTGGCTTTAGAGTGGTTTCACCCGGGTGACACTGGGTTGCCATCTCGGGCATTTCCAGGGGTCGCAGTTCTTTTATAGCCATATCCTTAAGGGCATCAAAGGTAGCGTCAGGATGATCCAAGGACCACCAATGCACAGTTCTGCTTTCAGCTTGGGACCTCAGTCCCCGTACAAATTGTTCCTTTAACATCTTATCTTCATTGGTGACACTTATGGGGTTAACCTGTTTGACAGCTCGCAGGGCCCCTTGTAGTCGGCAGACGTGGTCCCTAATGCTATCATCTGGTTTCTGGGAGCATTGGTAAAACCTCATCCGGAGGTCTGTTTCAGTGCGGTCCTCAAAGATAGTCTGTAGCTTTAAGAAAATTGCAAGCACTGATTCCTGGTCTGCAGCTGACCATGTCTCTACTTCTCTCTCTGCAGCACCAGTCAATTGTCCCACTACCACTGCAGCTCTCTGCTTTTCTGACATAGGGTACATGTCCATTATACTGCATATTTTGCGCTTGAACCCCAACAGGGTGTCTGGTTTGCCGCTGTACTGAGGGAGCCACTTTGCTCCAGGCATGTATGGCAGCGTCAGTGGTACTATCGGGGCCACAGGACCAGGTGAGGGGCCAGCGCTTCCATCCTGCGCGGCAGCGCCGGTGGGTAAGTCATTGGGGCGGTCAGCCTGGGCCGCGCTGTCAGCTTGCTGCTGAGACATCTCTGCACCCCCCTAGTTAAGCATGGCCTACCTTCTCCTGTAGGCCGCAGCTCCGCAGGGCACAGTTGTGAGAAGGACCTGCGTCGCCGGCACTCTGACGTCAGAGCGTTCACTGAAGCTCTCCACAGGACCTGCCGCCGCGTCAGCGTTGGTGGCGTGTCCAAGACTTAGCGCGCTTTTGCAGGTACGCCCACTAGTTTTTCGCGCCGTGGCGCTGTAAATGGCGGGCAATGGCGGGCAAATGGCGGGAAATCTTCACCACTATATGCAACAGTCTTTTAGTGAGGCACACAGTACCCGGTGGCAACGGGCACAAGTTACTCCGTTGCTGCAGGGCACGCAATCCTGTTCGTGACGCCAGATTAAGATGAGTCGCCCTCCAGAGCAATGGGAACTCGGATCTGAGCCTATAGACTTCTATGGGGGATGTCACGGCAACACAGCTCAGTCCGTGGCTCTGGTGCTCACCCTTTAATGTGGGATATTTACAGGTGAATTGAATATTGGTATGGGGATTCGTGACGCAGGCTGCAGACTTCAGACTCCTCAGCTACCAACTGAGCTATGTTTAAACAGCTCTCTCTGGTGGTCTTAGGGATGGGTGAAGGTGTGTGAATGTATATAATGACCTCTAGTGGTGTATTCCTTCAGTGCACCCTTCTGTAAGATATGAATCCAGTCGCAGCTGGGCTCCACACAGACATCCAGACATTTTATTAGGATTCATGGAAGGAATACTTAATCTTTGAATGTATTTGCTATAGAAAAAAATTCATTTGAATAAAAGAGGATTAGATGTCAGGAAGCAGCTTCGGGATCGAGAAGCCTTTTGGATGTTTTATTTGAATACCTGTGCTCCTGCTGGATTGAACCAACGCAAAGAATTGTTATGTCATTATTAGTTTTTATATATTGGAGTTTTTCCTTATATATATATTTCTTATATTTATTCGTTTCCATGTGCATTGAATTTTGTCATGTTTGATCTAAACAGTTTTTTTTTTTTGTGTTTCTTTTTAAATTTTCACTTGCATGTAATTAGTTTTATCACCTGTGTATAAATTGTGGTCTATTTCATTGCATAGCAGCTTTGACAAAGAACACAGCATGTGTTGGAAACGTGTTGCTGCGTGTACTGGGTGCCATATGTAATTTGGTACGTTTTTTACCATTTTTGAATAAATTCAGTCTTTTAATTAGTTTGGACTCACATCATCGTTTTTTCATGTGCATTCTGGTTCCTCCACCTGAGAGTCCGTGCAGAGGTCTACCACTGTGGTAAGCTGGCTCCTTCTGTTTTGTTGTGTAAATAAAGAATGGGCTCTAAATATCCTATAAAGACAACTTCTTCCAACGATGCAGGAGTAATTTGGTGATGATTCTGATGAATAATGATTTTTCTAGCACGACGAAGCATCATGTTGTATCAGGTCTCAAGGCAGTATTCGTGAGCGATGCACTTGTTTTCCGTGCTCTGGCTCACTACAGAAGATCAGGGTCCATTTTCAGTATTTGTGTGAACAAGTTACCATTAGCATCACCTCCAAGCTCTTCTGTTCAGCCACGTATTGCATGGCTTCGATTCACCGTGACCCTAAATGGGAGGCGCCGGACCAAGACGAGCAACGCCTATCAGACCGGACCGCCCCGCATGTGAGTATAATAAAAGTTATTTTTCTTCTCTTGCAGGTCGGGTTGGGGCAGATATACAGTATTATAGAATGCTGTATATCATCCCTGAAAAGTGGTGGCTGTATCTCTTATCGGCCAAACCTGGTGACAGGTTCCCTTTAAGGACAGCCCAGATTGGGGAGGGAGAGCTGAGAGTTAGTGCCAAGTTCAGGAAGTATAAAGTTCAGTTGGAGAAAGTGTGGTGAAATGACAGCAGAGGTCACAGGCTATAGGCTGCTAGGGACAGCGTGAGCCTAATAGTTGGGAAGTGGATTGCCAAAGAATCTTTCCATATGAGTCTGTCTGTCAGCATGGGAACCTTGAGATGGACATTGGGGCCTTTGGGCGCACTAACCATGCAGAGCTGCAGGGAAAGATGGATTCAAGCTTTCAAAGGCAAGAGGTGATAGAATCCGGGTACACTTCTGGTGGTGAAGAAGAATTCTTTGTACTAAAGAAGTTAGCAAGAGAGATGCTCTAATGCTCTACCCATACCAAGAACTGGGGCTGAAATTAAGTCCAGTATTATCCTATATGCCTGATTGTTATGACCGTAAGCTGCCAAAAAAAAGTTTGATTCTTTTAACAAATTCAGTGTTCCCTGAATTGTTCGCTGAGAAGGATCTGGAAGATGAAAGTCTGGAGCCAGTGGAGGCCTATGGGCCACAAGTAAGTAAGTGTGATGCACCCCACACACAGCAGCACACCGGGACTGGGACACGTTTTGCCTGTAGGGTGCCGGAGTGAGCAGAAGCAGTAGCTCACCCACGACTACCTCACTCTGGCACCTTATACATGTCTAAATCAAACCAGTCTAACATCAGATAGTGGTGCCTTGAACCAACCAGATACAATAATTGAGACCACAGAAGTTGTGCACACCTACTTTTTGCAGTTGATAAATAGAACAAAAAAGTACTTACACTTTGTGACAGAGAGATAACTGCAGCTCACAATCCTCATCAACCAAGAAACTTCACAAAATATCCTGGTTAATCCGGTACAATCCACATCCTGCAAACCTTAACCCCTCTCTGACATTAGACGTACTATCCCGTCCATAAAACCCGTGCCATTCTGACCATGGACGGGATAGTACGTCATAGGCGATTAGCTGCGCTCCCGGAGTGATTATCACAGCTGACACCCGTGACTGTGTGTCAGGAGCGGTCACGGACCGCTCCCAGCACATTAACCCCTTGCACACCGCGATCAAACATGATCGCGGTGTACTGGGGGCACAGGGGAGGATCGCGCAGGGTGGGGCTCCCTGCGCGCCCCCCTGAGACCCTCAGAGCAGCGCGATGTGATCGCGCTGCTCTGAGGGCTTCCTCCCTCCCAGGACCCGGATCCAAGATGGCGCTGGGGTCCTGGAGGGAGGCAGCTTCCTCAGTGCCTGCCGAGAGCAGGCATGAGGAAGCGTCCTGCACTGCCTGTCACATCGCTGGTGTGACAGAGTGCTGTGCACACTGTCACACCAGCGATCTGATGAAATACAGTGATGTCCCACCCTGGGAAAAAGTAAAAAAGTAAAAAAAAGTAAAAATAAACGTGTAAAAAAAATCCAAAATAAAAAAAAAAAAAAAATATTCCCCAATAAATTCATTACTTATTGTAAATAAAAAAAATAAAACAATAAAAGTACACATATTTGGTATCGCCGCATCCGTAACGACCCCCCCTATAAAACTGTCCCACTAGTTAACCCCTTTTGTGAACACCTTAAAAAAATAAATAAAAACGAAGCAAAAAATCAGTGCTTTATCATCATACCGCTGAACAAAAAGTGGAATAACACGCGATCAAAAAGACGGATATAAATAAACATGGTACCGCTGAAAACGTAATCTTGTCCCGCAAAAAACGAGCCATCACACAGCATCATCAGCAAAAAAATAAAAAAGTTATAGCTCGCAGAATAAAGCGATGCAAAAATAATTATTTTTTATATAAAATTGTTTTTATTCTATAAAAGCGCCAAAACATAAAAAAATGATATAAATGAGGTATCGCCGTAATCGTACTGACCCGAAGAATAAAACTGCTTTATCTATTTTACCACACGCGGAACAATAAAAACGCCTCACCCAAAAGAAATTCATGAATTGCTGATTTTTGTTCATTCTAACCTCCCAAAAATCGAAATAAAAAGCGATCAAAAAATGTCACGTGCTCAAAATGGTACCAATAAAAGCGTCACCTCGTCCCGCAAAAATTAAGACCTCACATGACTCTGTGGGTCAAAATATGCAAAAATTATAGCTCTCAAAATGTGGCGATGCAAAAAACTACTTTTTGCAATAAAAAGCGTCTTTTAGCGTGACAGCTGCCAATCATAAAAACCCGCTATAAATAGTAAATCAACCCCCCCTTTATCACCCCCTTAGTTAGGGAAAAATAATAAAATAAAAAAAATGTATTTATTTCCATTTTCCCATTAGGGTTAGGGTTTCGGCTAAAAATTAGGGTTAGGGTTGGCGCTAAAAATTAGGATTGGGGTTTGAGTTAGGATTAGGGTTAGGGTTGGGATTAGGTTGGGACTAGGGTTAGGGGGTGTTGGGTTAGGGTTGGAGTTAGAATTGGGGGGTTTTCCCCCCTGTTTAGGCACATCAGGGGGTCTCCAAATGTGACATGGCGTCTGATCTCCATTCCAGCCAATTCTGCGTTGAAAAAGTCAACGGGGTTCCTTCACTTTTGAGCTCTGCCATGCGTCCCAAACAGTAGTTTATCCCCACATGTGGGTATCAGCGTAACTCTGGACCCCAAGAGTTATTGTGAAATTTGTATTATTTCTTCTGTTACCCTTGGGAAAATAAAAAACTGGGGGCGAAAAATTATTTTTAAAAAAAAAAAGAATTTTTTTGTTTTTAAACGGCTGTACATTATAAACTTCTGTGAAGCACTTGGGCTTCATAGCGCTCACCCACACATCTAAATAAGTTCCTTGTGGGGTCTATTTTCCAAAATGGGTCACTTGGGGATTTCCATTGTTTAGGCGCATCAGGGGGTCTCCAAATGCGACATGAAAGCCCCCCAAAACCATTTCCCTCAAAGTCCCGCAATCCAAAACGTCACTACTTCCCTTTCCGAGCCCTGACCCTGCGCCCATACATAGTTTTTCTCCCCCACATATTGGTATCAGCGTACTCAGGACAAATTGGACAACAACTTTTGGGGTCCAATTTCTCCTGTTACCCTTGTGAAAATAAAATATTGGGGGCGAAAAAATCATTTTGTAAAAAAAAAAAAAGGATTTTTTATTTTTACGGCTGGTGCGTTATAAACTTCTGTGAAGCACTTCGGGGTTTAAAGTGCTCACCACACATCTAGATAAGTTCCTTGTGGGTCTATTTTCCAAAATGGGGTCACTTGTGGGGGGTTTCCACTGTTTAGGCGCATCAGGGGCTCTCCAAATGCGACAATGACGCCCCCAGACCATTCCATCAAAGTCTGCAATCCAAAACGTCACTACTTCCCTTCCGAGCCCTGACGTGCACCCATACAGTAGTTTTTCTCCTACATATTGGGTATCAGCGTACTCAGGACAAATTGGACAACAACTTTTGGGTTCCAATTTCTTCTGTTACCCTTGTGAAAATAAAATATTGGGGGCGAAAAATCATTTTTGTAAAAAAAAAAAGGATTTTTTATTTTAAGGCTGTACGTTATATAAACTTTAGTGAAACAAACCCGGGGGTTCAAAGTTTTCACCACACATCTAGATAAGTTCCTTTAGGGGTCTAGTTTCCAAAATGGGGTCAAATTTGTGGGGTTTCCACTGTTTAGGTAGATCAGGAGCTCTCCAAACACGACATGGCGTCCAGCCAATTCTGGGGTTTTAAAAAGTGAGACGGCGCTCCTTCCCTTCCAAAAATCTGCCATGCACCCCCAAAAATGGTATACCCCCCAATGGGTATCAGTGTACTCAGGGCAAATTGCAACAATAACTTTTGGAGTTTGTTCCCTTGGAAAAAAAAAAATTCGGGTGAA
>JARQOD010000001.1:34985045-35046894 GCA_033576555.1 Oophaga sylvatica
AAAACAAAAAATCCACAAAAAAATAAAAAAGTCCATACAAAGTCCCCCGGGTTTGGGCCACCTTGTGGGCCAAACACACAGGGCAGCTCCCACTGGGCTTCAGCTCGGAGATTTCCTTTCCCTCCAAACAGATGAGACAGAAAAAGAAACAATGGCGGGACAGTTAACTCTGTTACTTTTCGGTAACGAGGAGAAATAGCAAAAATAGAAAAAGCGGTAATTCACCAAGAGGCTGGAACCAAATTGGATTGCAGTAACCTGAACTAACCACACAACTAAGGGTAGCCGTGGAGCGTTCCTACGGTGATCCTAGACGCCTTGTCACAGCCTGAGAGATAACAACACCTAAAGGCAAAAGATGAAAGCTATCTGCCCCGGGAGCAGATCCCCAAAGAAAATAGGAAGCCCCTTAACATGTAATGGCGGTTAGACAAGAAAAAGTCACGGACACAGACAAAAATAGAATGAGCAAATGCGGGGGCCCCCAATCTGTCTAACAGAAAAGTACAGGAAAGAATCTGACTGCAATCCAAAAACCCTAACAAAAATACCAACACTTCTGATTCCCAAAAAAAACCTGAGATCACACGATCTCATCCACCAAATCAGATCTCTGGTGTAACAAAATGCTTTTCACAATAAAAAGTAACAAAAGAGCAAGCAAAAGTGCAGACACAAACGGAGCACAATTGCAGTGCCAGACCCCCAAAAGGGGACAGGCTTGCAGTCCACTGCAGGCAGCAAACCCAGCAGAGAAAATCAAACAGAGGAAAAAAAACAGCAAACATTTATCTGAAGGAGAGCAGGAAACTAGAAGTGCTTCAAGCAAGACCAGAAGGAACAATTGATAACCGGCAAGGCCGCTGGGAACTCAGGCAACTTATATCCTACCATTCAGCGCCAGCTGAAGGCCATTCAGTAATCAGTTCATCACCCTCAGCAACCACCGGAGGGAGCCCCAGCTCAGAAGCCGCCTCCAGCATATTCACAACATAACTCCCTCCAAGGACACCCTTGAGGAGGAGATATGTTGAATAGGCCTCCCGCCCATCTCTTACACCTACTCCCCATGAAACCCAGACCATGGAAACGACTGGTTTACATTCAGAACATATCACGCTGGAGGGAAAATTATGGGTTTCACATCACGCTGGATAACAACTTTTGCGACACATATCTCCCCTCACATACGGCACCAGAGACCCTGTCACAACCTACAAAGAGTGGAGAGGTCTGAAATTTTTAACGTAGGCACACTTCAGCTGTGAGAGACAGAATCTAAAAAGAAAACCCTGGAAATCGCATTGTATGATTTTTACATAAAAAATGCATTTTGTTGCATGAAATAAGTATTTGATACAATAGAAAAACAGAACTTATGATTTGGTACAGAAACCTTTCTTTGCAATTACAGAGGTTAGATGTTTCCTGTAGTTCTTGATCAAGTTTGCACGCACTGCAGAAGGGATTTTGGCCCACTCCTCCATACTGATCTTCTCCAGATTTTTCAGGTTTCTGGGCTGTCGCTGGGCAAAAGTGAGTTGAGTTGATACGAAAAAGTTCTATTTTGGTCTCATCTGACCACATGACCTTCTCCCATGTCTCCTCTGAATCATCCAGATGGCCATTGACGAACTTCAAATGGGCCTGGACATGTGTTGGCATGTTAAAATGCACTTTAGTGGACCTTTGTGGTCATAAAAAAATGTACAAAACAGACACATATTTCTATTTTTCTCTGATACTTGTGAAAAATAAAAAAAGATACGAACATAAGCATCACATAACAATTAGAGCACCTGGATCACAAAAACAAGAAATGTTACTGTAATAAAGTAACAAAAAAAGTTAGAGGTCTTAAAACCACGTGTACAAAAAAAAGATGTGCCTGGTAGGCCCAGTCTTGAACTGGTTAGACTAATATCATGGGTCTTTCTATTTAAGGTCACCGTTTACATGGGGGCAGATCAGCGGCCTTCAACCATTACATCCTGCTCTATAAAATTACATGTCATCATCATTTATAAAGCCACAGGTCGTCTGAACATCAGCCATTGTACATCTGCTGAGAACATACGCAGCAGGTTGGGAATCATTCATTATTACCACTGGCACAAGCCGAAAAATACACAGCAAGTAAATGGTGAACTGGAGACTACAGACAGATGTAGTGAAATATGTATATATATATATATATATATATATATATATATATATATATATATATATATATGGATGTATGATGAGCAGTAATTAACATCTGTCCTTAGACTGCAGCTCTTCACAGAGGTCATGACCTATGTTATCCTGAGAGAGACAGTCTTTCTGGTCCCAACTCCAGGGGATTTCCTGAGAACACACAAAGTGGAAACATTTCACACCTTCTGACTCTTTTGAAACAGAGATGCCAATTGGAGCCTGACACTATCTATCTATAAGAAAGATCACACAAATAGTGTTCAGAGGAAAATAATGTATTCATGGGTAAATAACCACGATCCAGTCACAAACCAAGAATTAGAATAATTAACATGAGAGGCTGGTCTAGAAACCTGATCCCTGAGTAAATCTATAAATTAGGCCTTTACACAAACAAACATGTACATAGTGAGGGGCAGCCTAGCTGATGTGCTCCATTTCATATTCCCCTGTTATGTTTCGGTAACTGAGGAGAAATAGCAAAAAATAGCAAAAGCGGCAATACACCAGAGAGGCTGGAACCTATTGGATTGCAGTAACCTGAACTAACCACACAACTAGAGGCAGCCGTGGAGCGTTCCTACGTTGATCCTAGACACCTCGTCACAGCCTGAGAGATAACTACACCTAAAGGCAGAAAGATGAAAGCTATCTGCCCCGGAGCAGATCCCCAAAGAAAATAGGAAGCTTCCAAACATGTAATGGCGGTTAGACAAGAAGAAAGCACGGACACAGACAGAAAATAGAATGAGCAAACGCTAGGGCCCAATCTGTCTAGACAGAAAAGTACAGGAAAGAATTCTGACTGCAATCCAACAAAACCCTAACAAAAATACCAACACTTCTGATTGCCAAAAACCTGAGATCACACGATCTCATCCACCTAAATCAGATCTCTGGTGTAACAAAACGCTATTCAGCAAATAAAAAGTAACAGAGGAGCAAAGCAAAAGTGCCGACACAAATGGAGCACAATTGCAGCGCCAGACCCCCAAAAGGGACAGGCTGCAGTCCACTGCAAGCAGCAAACCATCAGAGAAAATCAAACAGAGAAAAAAAAACAGCAAACACTTATCTGAATGAGAGCAGGGAAACTAGCAGTGCTTCAAGCAAGACCAGAAGGAACAATTGATAACCGGCAAGGCTGCTGGGAACTCAGGCCACTTATATCCTACCATTCAGCGCCAGCTGAAGGCCATTCAGTAATCAGTTCATTACCCTCAGCAACCACCGGAGGGAGCCCCAGCTCAGAAGCCGCCTCCAGCATATTCACAACATTCCCCCCTCTCTCGGGGACAGAATACCAGACTGTAAAGTTCGATATTTCTGTAAGTTTTCTCCAATTTATTTTATCACTGTTTTTGCATATTTGTATGTCACTTTTTATTTCCATTTTTATATCCTTTTTATTGTAAGCACTGTACCTTTTCTATTAAAGCTTAAAACTTTAATAAGTTTGAACCTTGTATGCTCTAAAGAATCCATAGCTTTAGAGTGTGTGCCCCTGGTGATTGGCACATAGCAGTAATATTTCCAGGACTCATCGCCCATGTGTTCGGTGAGTGGTGGCAGCATGTATGAAGCGGGGTGGGCGGTTTGTGTCGGGATGTGATTTATGCTCCCACTGCAGCCTAGACAGAGGTTGAATGCTGGACTGAGTGAGAGGAGACAGATTAACCCTTGTAGGCGCAACCCCAAGTCACGTGCTGAGAAGCGGGTTCGTAACAATTGGTGGCAGCGGTGGGATGTACGAATATATACCCCTTGTAATACGTGACAACAGATATAACACAGCCGAATTTATCGCTTGGTTTTTGGGGTTCACTGCAGATCACCATTCTCACTCATTTATCAGCCCACTCATTCCTCAGTGGTTCTCAGCCTGGACGGTCGCATCTTGGCTATATCCAGGTTGAAATCTGCTTCTCTTCAGACATGGATTACAGCGTTTTTAGTTTTATTACAGGAGACGAGGGATTCAATGGAATTAGGCATTAGGTGAGTATAAGTGTGTTTCTTATTTTTAAATAAAAAAACAAAAATAGTTTTTTTTTACAATACAACTATAGGATTAGTAATGGAGAGGTGTTTTATAGACACCTCTCCATTACTAAGCCGTGGGCTTGATGTCACTAGACAACACAAAAGTGACATCAACCTCACAAATATGAGCTCCACTTGCCACCGCTACAGGGCAAGTGGGAAGAGCCGGGCAAAGCGCCACAATTAGCGCATCTAATAGATGCGCCTTTTCTGGGTGGCTGCGAGCTGCTATTTTTAGGCTGGGGGGGCATTATCCATGGCCCCTTACCAGCCTGAAAATACCAGACCCAAGTTGAGAGCTTTAGCAAGGTTGGTTGTCAAAAATGTGGGGACCACACATCGTTTTTTAAATTTTTTAAAATAATTTAAAAAATCACATTGAGACCCCTATATTCTTGATGACCAGACTTACTGAAGCTGATAGCTGAAGGTTGCAGATAGTAGTTGTCAGGTTTGCCTGACTGGTTATCAAAAATACAGGGAACCAAAGCCGGGTATTTTATTTATTTATTTACAGCGCAGGCGGTGGCTGATGAATACTGCTCTCACTGTTATCAGCTGAGTACAACTCTCAACATTGTCCCCTGATAATGCTGATTGTAGCGCGAGCAGGTGAGAATGATGAGAATTGCCTTTAGCACCCGGCTCTGGGGAACAGCGCAAACTGTACTACTGCTTCCGAGGCATCGGTACGTGTGGCACTGATGCGGCACACGGTTGCCACAAGTATTACACACACACATACACTGATGCCATTTTCTGGTACCGGAAATATCAGGATGTGTGATAGAGCCCTTCCTTATTGGTCAAATAAACATCAAAAATTTGTAAAAAAATGTACAAACCATCAGTAACTTTTTTTATTTTTCTATGTATGGAGCTTTGTGAAGGTAGGCTTTCTTTTGCATACATTTTTTGGGAAGAAGTGTGGTGACCAATTGTTTTTTTTCTTTATGTTGTTTAACATAGTTGTTAAATAATTTTCTGTTTGATCGATCAGCCTATCATGACTCGATGTACCGTATTTTTCGGACCATAAGACGCACTTTTTTTCCTCCAAATTTGGGAGGAAAGTGTGGGTGCGTCTTATGGTCGGAATGTAACATGTGGGGAGGGGGGCAGGGGCAGCGGTGGAGTGAGATCGCAAGAGGCAGGAAAATATCCCCTCTGCTGCAGGAATCCAGCGCTGGGGAAACCCCCAGTCCCGATACTTAAGTGCAGTGAATATTAATTAGCCGCTTCACCGCCCACCTATCAGCTGAGCAGTGAGCGGGAGCAGCAAATGACAGAGCCACATGGTTCCCCAGCGCTGGATTCCTGCAGCAGCTGGAGATCTGTGTTGGAAGGAGAAGGAGGCAGCAGGAGCAGAGTGCAGCAGGAGGCATCACATACCTGACAGCCTGGGGCTGTGCTGATGCCATGCTGAATGCTCCTGTGGAGGACCTGTGATGAGGTCATGAAGAGGGTGGGCTGGAGCATCACATGACCACACAAAGCCCTGCCTCTTCATGATGTCATCACAGGTCCTTCAGACACACTGTACAACTGAGAATTAATTAAAAGGTTAGGCTACTTTCACACTTGCGTTTTTTTGCGCAGCGCATCGTGCGCACATGAAACACATACGTGTCACATTTCTATCAACTCTGTCTCTATCATCTCTGTCTATCATCTGTCTCTATCATCTCTGTCTCTATCATCGCTGTCTCTATCATCTCTGTCTCTATCATCTCTGTCTCTATCATCTCTGTCTCTATTTCTATGCAGCCGCACGCTCCAGTCTGAGTGCCAGCTGGAAGTGCCGGGTGTTCATGCGAGAGACTCACACGAAATCGTGCGAGTTTCTCGCATGTGTGACCTCGGCCTTATACTCCACCCTCCAGCGTCTTCACATAGCAGTTTACAGACACCACACTGGTCCCGCAGCACCATCTCCTACCCGTAGCTTCCTACATAATAACATGCTATTATATATAATAACACCACATATAATAGTATGTTATTTATGTTATTAAATATTTTACCACATTTTTTGATTCAAATATATTTTTCCCTATTTTCCACCTCTAAAACCTGGGTGCGTCTTATAGTCCGGTGCGTCTTATAGTCCGAAAAATACGGTATTTTGTTGTATGAAGTATTTTTTTTACACATTTTTGAGCTTTTGCAGTTGTCTCTTTGCATGTCCAATATACTGCAATACCACGCTACAGTGGTATATAGCAAAATTCAAGGCCTAGGGACTGGACTTTTCAGGAGTTCTAACATGGCAGCAATTGGGGCTATGAGCAAGCCCCCAGCTGCCATGGAAAACAATTGATGTGGGAAGGAGTGTCGGCGGGCGATGTGCACAGGAGTAAAAATGAAAAAAAACTATGGCATTTAAATTTGGTATTATTACAGAAAATAGAACAAAGACAGAAGTTCATTTTTACATCAAAGCCAACAATGTATATATATATATATATACAGTGCAGACCAAAAGTTTGGACACACCTTCTCATTTAAAGATTTTTCTGTATTTTCATGACTATGAAAATTGTAAATTCACACTGAAGGCATCAAAACTATGAATTAACACATGTGGAATTATACATTACACTTTACAAAAAAGTGTGAAACAACTGAAATTATGTCTTATATTCTAGGTTCTTCAAAGTAGCCACCTTTTGCTTTGATTACTGCTTTTGCACACTCTTGGCATTCTCTTGATGAGCTTCAAGAGGTAGTCACCGGAAATGGTCTTCCAACAATCTTGAAGGCGTTCCCAGAGATGCTTAGCACTTGTTGACCCTTTTGCCTTCACTCTGCGGTCCAGCTCACCCCAAACAATCTCGATTGGGTTCAGGTCTGGTAACTGTGGAGGCCAGGTCATCTGGCGTAGCACCCCATCACTCTCCTTCTTGGTCAAATAGCCCTTACACAGCCTGGAGGTGTGTTTGGGGTCATTGTCCTGTTGATAAATAAATGATGGTCCAACTAAACGCAAACCGGATGGAATAGCATGCCGCTGCAAGATGCTGTGGTAGCCATGCTAGTTAGGTATGCCTTCAATTTTGAATAAATCCCCAACAGTGTCACAAGCAAAGCACCCCCACACCATCACACCATCTCCTCCATGCTTCACGGTGGGAACCAGGCATGTAGAGTCCATCCGTTCACCTTTTCTGCGTCGCACAAAGACACGGTGATTGGAACCAAAGATCTCAAATTTGGACTCATCAGACCAAAGCACAGATTTCCACTGGTCTTATGTCCATTCCTTGTGTTCTTTAGCCCAAACAAGTTTCTTCTGCTTGTTGCCTGTCCTTAGCAGTGGTTTCCTAGCAGCTATTTTGCCATGAAGGCCTGCTACACAAAGTCTCCTCTTAACAGTTGTTGTAGAGATGTGTCTGCTGCTAGAACTCTGTGTGGCATTGACCTGGTCTCTAATCTGAGCTGCTGTAAACCTGTGATTTCTGAGGCTGGTGACTCGGATAAACTTATCCTCAGAAGCAGAGGTGACTCTTGGTCTTCCTTTCCTGGGGCGGTCCTCATGTGAGCCAGTTTCTTTGATGGTTTTTGCAACTGCACTTGGGGACACTTTCAAAGTTTTCTCAATTTTTCGGACTGACTGACCTTCATTTCTTAAAGTAATGATGGCCACTCGTTTTTCTTTACTTAGCTGCTTTTTTCTTGCCATAATACAAATTCTAACAGTCTATTCAGTAGGACTATCAGCTGTGTATCCACCAGACTTCTGCACAACACAATTGATGGTCCCAACCCCATTATAAGGCCAGAAATCCCACTTATTAAACCTGACAGGGCACACCTGTGAAGTGAAAACCATTCCCAGTGACAACCTCTTGAAGCTCATCAAGAGAATGCCAAGAGTGTGCAAAGCAGTCATCAAAGCAAAAGGTGGCCACTTTGAAGAACCTAGAATATAAGACATCATTTCAGTTGTTTCACACTTTTTTGTTAAGTATATAATTCCACATGTGTTAATTCATAGTTTTGATGCATTCAGTGTAAATGTACAATTTTCATAGTCATGAAAATACAGAAAAATCTTTAAATGAGAAGGTGTGTCCAAACTTTTGGTCTGTACTGTATATATATATATATATATATATATATATATATAGGGGAATTGCTGGGTTTTTTTTTCAATTCCATGCCACAAAGAATTTTTTTCCCTTTTTCACCTGAGTATGGCATGTGCACATGTTTTGTATTCGCAGCAGACAGCGCGGCGGCGGCGGGCGATGTGCACCCGATTCGGACAGGATTCTACACCTTAAAAGCCGCTGTCACAGATTGATAGCATCATTTAAGGGATTAAACAGCTGACCACTGCTGTATGACACAGCTGGCATCTACAGTCATGGCCAAAAGTTTTGAGAATGACACAAATATTATATTTTCACATGATCTGCTGCCCTCTGGTTTTTATGTGTGTTTGACAGATGTTTTTATCACAGACAGAAATATAATAATTGCAAACATATGAGTAACAAAAGCTTATATTGACACTTAGAATGAGTTAATGCAGCAAGTCAATATTTGCAGTGTTGACCCTTCTTCTTCAGGACCTCTGCAATTCTCCCTGGCATGCTCTCAATCAACTTCTGGACCAAATCCTGACTGATAGCAGTCCATTCTTGCACAATCAATGCTTTAATTTTGTCAGAATTTTTAGATTTTTGTTTGTCCACCCGTCTCTTGATGATTGACCACAAGTTCTCAATGGGATTAAGATCTGGGGAGTTTCCAGGCCATGGACCCAAAATCTCTATGTTTTGTTCCCTGAGCCATTTAGTTATCACCTTTGCTTTATGGCAAGGTGCTCCATCATGCTGGAAAAGGCATTGTTGATCGCCAAACTGCTCTTGGAGGGTTGGGAGAAGTTGCTCTTGGAGGACATTCTGGTACTATTCTTTATTCATGGCTGTGTTTTTAGGCAAGACTGTGAGAGAGCCGATTCCCTTGGCTGAGAAGCAACCCCACACATGAATGGTTTCAGGATGCTTAACAGTTGGCATGAGACATGACTGGTGGTAGCGCTCACCTTGTCTTCTCCGAATGAGGCGTTTTCCTGATGTCCCAAACAATCGAAAAGGGGATTCATCAGAGAAAGTAACTTTACCCCAGTCCTCAGCAGTCCACTGCCTGTACCTTTTGTAGAATATCAGTCTGTCCATGATGTTTTTTCTGGAGAGAAGCTGCTTCTTTGCTGCCCTCCTTGAGACCAGGCCTTGCTCCAAGAGTCTCCGCCTCACAGTGCGTGCAGATGCACTCACACCTGCCTGCTGCCATTCCTGAGCAAGCTCTGCACTGCTGGTAGCCTGATCCCGCAGCTGAAACACTTTTAAGAGACGGTCCTGGCGCTTGCTGGTCTTTCTTGGGCGCCCTGGAGCCTTTTTGGCAACAATGGAACCTCTCTCCTTGAAGTTCTTGATGATGCGATAGATTGTTGACTGAGGTGCAATCTTTCTAGCTGCGATACTCTTCCCTGTTAGGCCATTTTGTGCATTGCAATGATGACTGCACGTGTTTCTTTAGAGATAACCATGGTTAACAGAAGAGAAACAATGATGCCAAGCACCAGCCTCCTTTTAAAGTGTCCAGTGGTGTCATTCTTACTTAATCATGACAAATTGATCTCCAGCCATGTCCTCATCAACACCCACACCTGTGTTAATGGAGCAATCACTGAAAAGAGGTTAGCTGGTCCTTTTAATGCAGGGCTGCAATGATGTTGAAATGTGTTTTGGGGGATAAAGTTCATTTTCTAGCCAAATATTGACTTTGCAAGTAATTGCTGTTAAGCTGATCACTCTTTATAACATTCTGGAGTATATGCAAATTGCCATTAGAAAAAGTGAAGCAGTAGACTTTGTAAAAATTAATATTTGTGTCATTCTCAAAACTTTTGGCCATGACTGTACCAGGTATGGTGCTAGCCCAGCTCCTGAGCCTGCTCCATACACCCCAAATCTGATGTAGCATGTACTATTACATCTCACGTTGGATAAGTGTTAAAGAAAAAAATGTCAGAAACATTGTTTTCTGCCACTGTGGCTCTCTCAAACAAAAGGGGAAAAAAAAGCCATTAAAAAGGTAAATACTCTGAACTACCGGAAAATAAAGTTATGGTTCTCAGAATACGAAAACACAAGTAAATTTTTCTTTAAGTTTTCATATTTTTTTAAAATGAGTAAATATATAAATAAATATATATATATATATATATATATATAAAAAACTCGATATAAATTAGGTATTACTATAATCATACAGACAATAGACCAAAGACATCAGTTCATATTTACAGCAAAGCCAACAATGTATGAAAAAAAAAACAATAGGGGAATTACTAGGGTTATTTTTTCAATTCCACCCTACAAAGAATGTTTTCCCATTTTCCAACCGAATAGGGAAAATTCTGCTGTAAATTCTGATGTGTTAGTTTTACGTAAATCCGCTGTATAAAATATGCAAGTTTTTGCTGCATTTTTGTTGTGCTTTTTTTTAACATGCATTTTTGCTGTAGAAATTTCCACACTCCTTAGTATGAATGAAATCCGCCTCAAAAACTCTGAAAAAATTGACCTGCAGCAGATTTAAATCAGATGCAAATCTACCAGGAAAAAAAAATTAAGTAACGTGTCAAAACTGTGCTGACAAAATGCGACAAACGCGCACCGTGTGCACAGGCCCTTAGGCTACCTTCCCGCCAGGAGCTTTAGATTTTGCAGATTTTCAGCACCCTTTAAGTAAAACAGGTGACTTGCATTTTTTTTTTTTTTTTACAAAAAAAAAGCAGCGTAAAAAAAAAAAAATCAAAAGCTCATAGTGGAAACTTATCCTTATAAATAAAATTAAATTAGAAAATTATTAAAGTCAAGTAAAAATACATCCTGCAAAACACAAACCCTATAAATAAGCAAAATGGGAAAGAAAATGTTGTTTCAGGCCAATACAACTTGCCAAAAGCGGCAGATTGATGTGCTTTAATAACACGGGGTCGTCCCATGAGGACCCCGATCAGTAAAAGGGTGATTCAAAGTTAATGTCCAGAGGAAAGAACAAACGCACAATTTTCAGTGAGGACTCGGGAGGACGGGAGCAGGACGGCTGACACCATTATCAGCCCGTGGATTGATTTTTTTTTTTGCCTTTTACACAATATAATGCAATTGCATTTTGCTAGCAGGAGCCGCCATGCTCTTACCTCTTCCTCCAGCTGTCAGCTCCGTCCTCATTGTTGTCAGTCTCAGTGACACTGTCTGAATATTTATGACCCGCCGAATATAGAAGAGAAGCGATTTCACTCTCGGGGCTGGAGGGAAGCAATAGACTGAGGACTCGCGGCAGCATCCCCTCTGGTATCATGGATCGTTTAGTCAGATACGCTGCCAATCGGATGTCCTGGGGACGAATTAATGGCACGGTGTCAAGCCGCTGATGTCAAACAGAATTAAGCCTCGTTTCTTTGTCGGGTAGACGGCACCAAATAGCACGGACAATAAATATCCGGATAAACGTTCATGCTCGGAGCCGTAGGATACGTGGGACGGAATGTCATTTAGGAAGTAAAATATTAATATGACAAGGTAATATTCTGTTATTTCAGAAAGAAAAACATGAAAATCTCAGTAGAAGACGTAATCCAACTGCAAAGAATATGAGGAATGGTAAATAAGCTTCCTTAAAGGGGTACCGCCCCCAAAGAAAAGGAGTACAATCTGTGGGCTGCATGTCATAGAGCAAGAGGAGCTGAGCAGATTGATATATAGGTTTCTGGGAAAAGATTCGGTATATCATGTATTTCATTCACTGGAATCCCTGCTCGTTCTGGGCTCAGGAGTCCAGGTCACTGTTAGGACCGCCCACTGGACTCCTAAACCCAAAATGAGCAGACATTTTTGTGAATAAAATACTCATTATACTGAATCTTTCCCCAGAAACCTGCTCAGTTTCTCTTGTTCCATTACACGGCAAACTGCACATTTGATGAGACAGATTCCCTTTTAAATAATAATACCGCAAACAAAAGTCTTATCCAGTAACGTTTTGTTAAAGGGAATCTGTCAGCAGGTTTTTGCTATGTAATCTTAGGACAGCATGAGGTAGGGGTTAAAACACAGATTTCGATGATGTGTCACATGCCAGGCTGTGTGAAGTCGTTTACGTAGACTGAAGGTTTTATTACCTGTTGATTGCTGTGACTAGCTGGCACGTGGGCACTTGTCCGACTCTGCCCTCTCCTGTGATAAGAAGCTCACTGTCTATAGACAATGTACTTAGAGAGCCTGGTGTTTTATGTTTTATCTGTTTGTTTGTTTTTTTTTCATTTTAAAGGTATTTTGTTTTCTATGATGTTTTAAACACGCCTGTTATTTTATTTTATGCTATTTAACCCCCCTCTTGTATTTTTCTTGAATAGGAATTTCAGTTTTGAGAAAGGGTTCTCAATGTGTTACTAAAAGCTACCTCCTTTTTCACAGCAGCGTGGTCTACCAGAACATCTATCTTCTACTTCTCCTCAAGAAGGTCCTCTGTTATCTGAAGATGTGACTGCAGCTAAATAATCTAAGGGCATTTATTGGAGCTGTGTTATAACTCAATAAAGTGAGTAACTCCCGATATCCCTTTTAAAATACATTACCCAATGTGCTTGTGTCCCTTTTTCTTATCTGAGGAAGATGGAAGATGGCTCCCTATTATAGATGATGACATATGGCACCCCGGCTCCTCATAGGCCCTTCCTTGTTGATCCCTATTGCAATAGTAGATCCCCACTCTATAAGGGGTAATATTACTGTGGCACCCCCCAATTAGAACACATAATTTGCATAATGTGAATATACAAGTACCTGATTATGTAGCCTGAGCATCGAGTCCATTTGAGCCTTTTCCTCTTGGTGTTCCCCTTGTGCATCCTCCATTTCTTCCCTATGCAGTCTAAAACAAAAAAGTATTGGTTCACGAAGTTTGTAAATTTTCCAGTGATGAATCCCTATCAGCATGTTGGCACCCTCAAAGCTTAAAGGGAATATATCATCAGAAAATTGCCTATTATTTCATCCTGGCTTATGTATTAAATATAGTAATGTGTATTAAAAAAAAAATTCACATTGGCTACTGGGGCGATTTTAGACACATTTTTCCTGTTCTTTAAGGAAGACTTTTCTGAAGTCTCATTATCATCAAAGGCAGGATTACAATGACTGTTAACACCTCAATTCACAGCTAATAACACAGAAGCCAGCAATCACAAATAGACAATGTTACAGCTCCCTTCCCCTTCACATTGACTTATGCACACGCTCATTAGGTGCTTCTATGCAAATAAAATAGTGGCTGAGTCTGCCTACTGCTGCTAATGTGCGTGTATGACTTTAGAATATCCCTAGTGATCATTGTGACCATTGTAAGATTTTGTTTTTTGAGGTTTTTTATAGAGACATCTGAAAAAAAAATTGCCAAAAAGTTATAAAATTAATTTAACAAAATTAAGGTGTAAACAGTTAGTCATTTTCACAATTCACCAATTATTTAGAAGCTGCAATCAGTTGTAATATGCAGCAAAACTTGTGGACAATTCCTCTACAGCGCCACCATGGGTGAAATTAGGCATTACACTGTTCCCACTGAAACCAACAAGGCTTTTGTATAACCCACAGACATACAGGCTGCTCCAGAGCAGATAGAATTAAATTAATGATAGTGATTGGCGAGCATGCTCGTGGGCTAACGGAGTGACTTTGTCGTGCGCAAATAATATGTTCGAATCCCCGCGGCTGCATGTCTCGCGACTGTTCGAGAGCAGCAACACATGCAGGGATTCCCTGTTGGTTAGTCAATCGCAGCATGTCGAACGTATTCAAGCACTCCGAAATCACTCGGTTAGCCCACCGGCATGCTCAGATAACGCCTTATCCGACCACGTTCTCTCATCACTAATTAATGGCTCTTTTTATCAACCGGGACAAGTAGATTAAGCGTCCCTTTAAATGTAAAAAAAAATAGAGGCTATTTTCTAGAGCTTGAAAACATTTCCATAACTTGGCGATGTGGCTTACCTGTCTCTACAAAGATTTATTAAGTACTTCCTCCTGTTTAAGGCTTTGCGAAGAGTCGCTGACACAGGCAAGTCCTCGCCTTCACCGGTAATATGAACAGTAACGTGTGGTGGACCTTCCTCCAGAATTCTGCTGATCGATGGCTCATTCCTGCTCCATGTTTCCATATTCTTGTCCAACTCTCTTATCTCCTGTCGTAGATGATTAAAATAAAATCATTTGTTCACACGTATGGGTAGAAAACTGCCGTAAAGGAAACATTCTGAAATGCGGTCAGTGGTGAAATAACCTGCCATGCGTGAGAAGCAGAGAAGATGGGGCAGAGATGTAGGAAGTAATAGTTCCTGCTAATCCATGCATTGGACGCAGAAGTAGTTTGCCTTCAATCAGTTGATCGGTGGAGGTATGGTGAGTTGGGCAACGACTTATTTCAAAATAATTACCTACTTGATACTAAGGCCCTGATTCATCAAAGTATTTACGCCATAAAACTGTTTGAGCAATGCAAAGTGGGGCAAATATTTTGCAAGTTTTTACATTTTCAAGCCAGTTTCGTCCAGCTCTGCCAAAAATGGAGAAGCTGGGGGGGAAAACAGGTACAGGGTGCCGGTTCTATTCCTACATGTCAAATTCATATTTGCAGCATTTTTCACCCCTTCAAATAAATGTGAAAAAATCGTATAAAACCACGCATATTTTGTGCAGCGTTTGTATGCATCCTAGTTTTTGGTGCAAAAAAAAAAATGCTGCAAGAACGCAACGTGTGAACATACCAGAATCAGCCCTGATATGATGCTACTGGAGGCTACTTCAGGTCCTATGCTTTGGTTGGGGCTCAGTGTTGTAGAGTGGGGATTTAGCTCCAAAAATTCACTTCAATTTTTGCGTTTGGCAAGTACACTGCTCAAAAAAAAAATAAAAGGAACACTAAAACACCACATCCTAGATATAACTGAATGAAATATTCCAGTTGTAAATCTTTATTACATAGTGGAATGCGTTGAGAACAATAAAACATCAAAATGATCAATGTAAATCAAAATTAATATCTCATGGAGGTCTGGATTTGGAATGAAATTCAAAATCAAAGTGGAAAATCAAATTACCGGCTGATCCAACTTCAGTGGAAATGCCTCAAAACAAGCAAATGATGCTCAGTAGTGTGTGTGATGTGCCTTTATGATCTCCCTACAATGCCTGTGCATGCTACTGAAATGTTTTCCTGAGCGATCTCCTCCAAGACATGGATTAAAGCATCAGTCAACTCCTGGACAGAATGTGCAACGTGGACAAGACATGATGTCCCAGATGTGCTTGACTGGATTCAGGTCTGGGGAACAGACGGGCCAGTCTATAGCATCAATACCTTCATCATACAGGAACGGCTGACAAACTTCAGCTACTTGAGGCCTAGCATTGTCATGCATCTGAAGCAACCCAGGGCTCACTGCACCTGCATATGATCTCACAATGGGTCTGAGGATCTCATCCCAGTACCTAATGGCAGTTAGGTTACCTCTGGCTAGCACATGGAGGGCTGTGCGGCCCTCCAAAGAAGTGGCTCCTCACATCATTACTGACCCACTGCCAAAATGGTCATGATGGAGGATGTTGCAAACAGCAGAGCGTTCCCCATGGCGTCTCCATACTCTGTCACGTCTGTCACATGTGCCTAATGTGAACCAGTTTTCATCCGTGAAGAGCACAGGGCGACAATGTCGTATCTGCCAATCTTAGTGTTCTCTGGCAAATGCCAATTGCACCGCACGGTGTTGGACTGCAAGCACAACACCCACTTGTGGACGTCAGCCCCTCATACCACCCTCATGGAGTCTTTTTTTTCTTACAGTTTGAGCAGACACATGGATGTTAGTGGCCTGCTGAAGGTCATTTTGTAGGGCTCTGGCACTGCTCCTCCTTGCACAAAGGAGGAGGTAGCAGTCCTGGTGTTGGGTTGTTGCTGTCCTACGGCCCCCCCATATCTCCTGGTGTACTGGCCTGTCTCCGGGTATCTGCTCCATGCTCTGGACACTGTGCTGACAGACAAAGCTACCCTCCTTGCCACAGCTTGCACTGATGTGCCATCCTGGATGAGCTGCACTACCTGACCAACTTCTGTGGGTTGCAGACATCGCCTCATGCTACTGTACAGTACCTCTAGGGGTGAGAGCGATGACAAAATGCAAAAGTGACCAAAACAACAGCCAAAAAGGATAAGAGCAGAGAGATGGTCTGTGGTCACCCCCTGCAGAACCACTCCTTTATAGGGGTTCTCTTAATAATTGCCTATCATTTCTACCTGTTGTCTGTTCCATTTGCACAACAGCAGGAGAAATTGATTCACAATCGGTGTTGATTGATAACTGAACAGATTGATTTCACAGAAGTGTAACTGACTTGGAGTTACATTGTTTGTTTAAGTGTTCCCTTTATTTTTTTTGCAGTTTATTTAGCTCCAGTTTAAAGGGTTGTCCAGCCTTGGGCATGTTTTTTTGTGCTCTCCATCCCATCCACCCAACCCATCTGATTTCTCCTTTAGACTTGAACCGAAGTATTATTATTATTATTATTTATTTCTATAGCACCATTGATTCCATGGTGCTGTACATAAGAAGGGGTTACATACAAATTACAGATGTCACTTACAGTAAACAAACTAACAATGACAGACTGATATAGAGGGGAAAGAGGACCCTGCCCTTTCGGGCTTACATTCTACAGGATTGTGAGGCAGGAGACAGTAGGTCGGGGGGTTGCAGCAGTTCCAGTGTTGGTTGAGGCGATATCTCCGGTAGTGGTGAGGAGGTAGCAGGGTCATTGCAGGCTGTAGGCTTTCCTGAAGAGATGGGTTTTCAGGTTCCGTCTGAAGGATCCGAATGTGTTTGATAGTCGGACGTGTTGGGGCAAAGAATTCCAGAGGATGGGGGATATTCGGGAGAAGTCTTGGAGGCGGTTGGGTGAGGAGCGAATAAGAGTGGAGGAGAGAAGGAGGTCTTGGGAGGATCGGAGATTACGTGAGGGAAGATATCGGGAGATTAGTTCAGAGATATATGGAGGAGACAGATTATAGATGGCCTTGTAGGTCAGTATTAGTAATTTGAACTGGATACGCTGAGGGAATGGGAGCCAGTGAAGAGATTTGCAGAGGGGAGAAGCGGAGGAGTAGCGAGGAGAGAGGTGAATTAGTCGTGCAGCAGAGTTAAGGATGGACTGGAGAGGTGCGAGGGTGTTAGCAGGGAGGCCAGAGAAAAGGGTGTTGCAGTAGTCGAGGCGGGAGATGATGAGGGCGTGCACAATCATTTTAGTAGATTGAGGGTTGAGTAAAGGACGGATTCTTGAAATATTTTTGAGCTGAAGGCGACAGGAGGTAGAAAGAGCTTGGATGTGCGGTTTGAAGGACAGGGTTGAAGTAGGATATTGTAGTATCTCTCTTAGAATAAAATGTGGACATGTGCGGCCCATTAAAAAAATAAAAAACTCTTGTACGACACACACTAATGTGGGAATAAGTCAGACAGCATGTAGGTGACGTTCCTCATCTCTCACCTGATTTAAAGTCTGGAGAAGTTGCTCATATTCTGCAGTAATACAAGATCTGTCCTTCTCCCCCAGAAGCACGGACTGCAGCTCCAGGATTGCTTTGTGCATTTCCAGACTCTTCTCTTTGTTGTGAACGGCCTGGAATTGTAAATGAGTTATATATTCCCCCAGTTTATATTCTCTCGCTTTCAAGTGATGCACTCGTTGCAACAGCAACTCTGCCCGGGCCTAGAAAAAACACAGAAAAAAAGAGAGAAAAGAAAACTATATATAAATGATATTCCCTCAGGTAACAAGAAGCACAAGGGTTATTGAGCAAGGCAAAGATCTTGAACATAAGAGCAAGTTCACCACCTAATGGCTCAACTAAGGTGTTGGAGTTTCCTAATCCTGACTTATGGGCAGGACCTTTAAAGTTTTTTTTATTATTATTTAAATCAGCTGTATATGGTACGTTATATAATGTGCCAATATAAGTTCAATTATGCCAGGTGGCATGGACTTCTGGTAGCTGCTCCAATCCCTGCAGCTTGACATCTATTCATCAATTTTACTCAGGTCTTTGTTTCTAGTGTTGACCTATGACCATAAAGAATACCGACTGACTACTATTTCAATAGCTAAGCCAGCTCCCTTCTCTGTCTATACGTCTAAAAGGGGTTGGTTCAGCTACTGAATGAGCAGTCAGTCTGCCTCACGTTCAGATTCAGAATACACTACTGGGACCCTTGACTGGAGCGTTCACCTGATGCTCAGGCATCTGGCACAATATTAATTACGCCTTTACGTTCATTTATGTATTTGGAGGGACGCTGCTTAAGCCTTTACAGGAGTTATCATGCCTTAGGGTACAAGTCTGCATCACTCTATGTAACTGCAGACATCTTGGACCGCAAGTCTGCGATTTGCATACTTCCAGCCACATTCCGACTAGACGTGTCCGGCCTCGCTCAATTCACTTGCATTGAATGAGGCCGTGCATGTCTAGTTTGCATGTGACCACATGTAAGCAAATCGCATACTTGAAGTTACATGACCTCCGTCTCTCGTCCCCGACACCGAAGAATCCTCACAGCGCGCTGTGAGGATTCACAAGTCTGCAGTCACTCAGAGTGCCACAATCAGGTATTATTTCAATAGATAACTTGATGGCAAATACTTGTCCAGGCACCATATCCTATGTACAGTGATGCACATACAACTCACAGTCCCATGCCCATGTAAGCGAATTTCTATTAAATTTACAGTGAATGATAGTAGGTGCAAAGATTTATTCTCTGAGCTGCTGGATACCTAATAGCACAGGGAGAGCAGAACATATATTATTTAGGTAGAGAACGGTGATGTAATAAAATCCAGACTCACTACTTATTCAGGGAGTTGCTAGTAATAAGAATCACCCATGAGACTCCCAGCATGTAAACAGGGAAGTAATCAGGTCAGATGATGCTCTACAGGACGTGCGGGGCAAAACACGAGGCTACTCTTGGTTATTTTTACATCACCTGTCAATGGGATAGTCTGATAATGAAATAAAGGAGACACTGACTTATGGTCTTAACTCCTTAGTGACAGAGCCAATTTGGTACTTATTGACCAAGCCAGTTTTTACAATTCTGACCACTGTCACTTTATGAGGTTATAGCTATAGAACGCTTCAACGTATCCCACTGATTCTGCTTTTTCGTGACATATAGTACTTCATGTTAGCGTTTGGAGACCCCCTGATGTACCTAAACAGTGGAACCCCCCCAATTCTAACTCCAGCCCTAACCCCAACACACCCCTAAGACTAATCCCAACCAACACCATAACCCTAACCCGAACGCACCCCTAATCCCAACCCCAACCATAACCCTAACCACAAGCCTAACCCCAACACACCCCTAACCCTAATCCCAACCCTAACCATAACCCTAACCACAACCCTAACACACCCCTAACCCTACTCCCAATCCTAACCGTAATCCCAACCATAACCACAACAATAACCTTAACCACAACCCTAACCCTAGCCCAATTTTAATTTTAGCCCAACTCTAACTTTAGCACAACACTCACTTTAGCCCTAGCCCAACCCTAACCCTTGCCCCAACACTAACCCTTGCCGCAACCCTAACCCTAGCCCAACCCTAGCCCAACCCTAACCCTTTTTTGAATTTACCAAATGGCTGAAATGAAGCAAAGAGTGAAAACTTAAAAGGGGTCTGAATACTTTCTGTACCCACTGTACATCTGGACTATAAGACGCACCCCACATTTTCGTCCAAATTTTTGGAGTAAAAAAGTGTGTCTTATAGTCAGAAAAATACAGACTATAAGAAACTAAAAACAATGTAAACTCACCTGCCACAGTGGCATTATTCCAGCGAGGTCGGTGCTAATGTTTCAGGGGAGTGAAGTGACGTTATTATGTCACATAACCTATCCAGCCAAACATCTCAACAATATTTCACCAGCGGACATCTGATCTGATGACATAGTAAAGGCTACAGGTCATGTAACATAACGTCAGGTCACCCACCAGAAACAACAGCGCTAACATCACAGGAATGGCGTCGCTGCAGGAAGGGCTTGTCCAGTAGTGGACGACCTCTTAAAAGCAGATCTGTCAAATTACATTATATTATAAGCACGGTCTACTTTACTAAATCAAAATCTTAGCCCTCATGAGGCTGGTGTAATAATCCATGCCAGTATGGCCCTATAATTCATTTTTTAAAGTATAAAATTATTTTTTGCTCATCTAGCCTGATTGGCAAATCCTCAGTGCCTCTCCTCCCTGCTGCATCTCTTCCCGCGTATCCTGATTAGCAGATCTGCAGTGCCTTTCCTCGATGCATCTCTTCCCTCATATTCTAATTAGCAGATCCTCAGTGCATCTACACACTGCTGCTGAATATTATTGCCACCTAGTCCGATTAGCAGTTCCTCAGTGCCCCTCCACTCTGCTGCTGCTGAATCTTTTTCCACCTATTCTGATTAGCAGATCCTCAAGGCCTTTTCTTCCTACTTAATCTCGTCCTACCTATTCTGATTAGCAGATTTGGATGCCTTTCCTTGATGCAACTCTTCCCTCCTATTCTGATTATCAGATCCTCAAGGCCTTTCCTCCCTGCTGTATCTCTTCCCACCTATTCTGATTAGCAGATCCTCAGTGCCTCTCCTCCTGCTGCATCTCTTCCCTCTTATTCTGATTAACAGATCTTCAGGGTCTTTCCTCTCTACTGTTGCTTAATCCTCACCTGCCAAACCAAACTGACAGCTCCTCAGTGTCCCTCCTCCCTGCCCCTGCTGAAATCTCCCACTCCTCAGTACAAGCTGCAGCTGCCACACAGACAGAGTTAGTGAAGACTGAATAAACTTGGAGTCAAGAGAACTCTCTGACTCATAAAATGTTAATTTTAATAACAGGCTAATACGCCATTCTAATATGGATTTTCATAGAAAGTACAGCAGGCTCATCAGGTCTAAGAGATCAATTCAATAGCATGTGCAGTTTAGATTCTGAAATCTGGAAACGTGTCCACTTACACCTTATTTTACATGAAGTAGGGAAGGTGCTGGCTTGCTACAAATTGCATCTCTGGCATTAGCTGTGCCATTTGGGGGTCTTAGACCCTTTATGTTCCCAATGAAATGGAAGAATTGGCTGGGTTGGGGTGGAGCGCCCTTTCCATCTTACTATCACATCATAATATAGTTCTATATTTTCTATTTCCTTCTTCATTTGCATTCTCCTAGCCGATATCCCAGGGCAGGATAAGAGGTGAATATTTGTGCGCGACATTTCCATCCCCATTATACCCAGAGCTTTACGCCTGCTGCTAATCCAGTCTACAGGGGAGGCTTCGGTGAATAGCTCCCAGGGGGAACAGTTCCCGCACACCATTAAATAGGTTGCATTTCTTGAACCGAGTCTTATTTTCATAGAACTAGAAGGAACAAATCAAAAGCAAACATTCATGTAACGGGATAAGTCTTCAGCGTCTCATCTGGTCACATCTCATTTTCGTTACCTGCTTAATCTTGTCATCTGCAATTTGCGCTTCATGAATCAAGACTTTATCCTCTAAAGATTTCTTCACCATTTCCGCAGCTCGATCCTGAAGATGCTTTGTCGTTTTTGAACATGGCTATAAAAGAAAAAAAAAAAGATAAAAAAAAGGAACTTATTCTACAGAGACCGAATGTAAGTATACACAGCATATCTCTGATTAATTGGAGAAAGCATCTGTGCTGAAATTACACTGCTTGCAAATATGATCCTGGGGCAAATAAGAAAAATCAGCATTTCATTTCTAGGTAAAGGGAGAGAATCGGATTTAAAGTTACTTCTCCGAAGACACAGCAATCTGAATCTTATGCCTGGTTTTAAAGGGAATCTGTCGTTGGGCTTTGCTATGTAATCTGAGAGCAGCTTAATATTGAGACCCTGATTATAGTGATGTGTCACTTGTTGGGCTGCATGCTGTCATTTTGATACAATACCTGCAGATGTAGCAATGCTCGGAATGCTGAGCCCTGTACAGCCCCGCCCAAACCCTGGTTGGCAGTTTTCTGTGTATAACCCCGCCCACACCACTGATTGGCAGCTTTCTGTGTATAACCCCGCCCACACCCTGATTGTCAGCTTTCTATGTGTACTGTACATTGAGTGAAAGCTGATAATCAGTGCTGGGGGCACGGTTGGACCAGGAGGCACAAGACACCTAGTCCCGTAGTGACAATCTCTTCCTGATAAAATACTGATTCTATTAAAAGAGCCTAGTAAGTGACACATTGTTGGAATCAGATTCTCAGCCCCTACATCATGCTGCTCTTGGATTACATAGCACAGTCTGCTGAAAGATTCCCTTTTTGGGGGAAACATGGCAAAAATAGTAATTGGGTTGTTGTACATAAGTAGGGAGACATGATATTCTTAAAGCCTGCCAACACAAACACAATAACTGTTGGCTGAAGGTTTATTTCCCTGATAGCCATTTCTCCAAACTCCACCATACAAATGGTATATCAATAAAGAAAAGGCAATAGGCTCCTGCCGGCCCCCACAAAGTCTAAGGCGCGAGCATGTTAAAATCCGACATGCCTAATCCTTCTAATCTCTAACATCTGCTGTTGGGAAGACCTCAATAAATACCGAAAAATCAGCCAATGTGGCCATACTCAGACATTAGTGGACATTTATCTTAGATAAGACAACAGCTGGGTAAAACCCGCAGACATGTCAGTATTTTATCAGCAGCACGGACAAAATGCATGCTGCACATGTGCACACTGATGACACACGGATGACATCTGTGTGTCATCAGCGTGACACGTACCGGCACCTTGGAGGAAGCAGTACAGTTCGCGCTATTTCCAGGTGCCGGCTGCTCAAGGCAGCTCTCATCATGGTCTCCTGCCAGCGCTGTGTCCCTCCTGTGTAAAATAAAGAATTAAATTTAAAAAATGCATAATTTTCATAACCAGCAGAGGTTAAGCCAATGGCTGAGGGCTGATGTTAATAATAGGAGACAAGGGACAATATCCCAAAAGGTTTCCAGGCTATTAATAACAGCTCACAGTTGTTAGCTTAGCCTTTCCTGGTGAATTTACGGGGACGCCAGAAAAAAAATGACGTATGGTTCCCCTATGAATTCAAACAAGCAAAGGGTAAACAGACAGCTGTGGGTTGATATTAACAGCCTGGGAAGGGTTCATGGATATTGCCCCTCTCCCAGGCTACCAACATCAGCCCTCAGCCGCCACAGAAATGGGGCATCCATAAGATGCGCCAAATCTGACGTTTAGCTTCACTCTTCCCACTTGCCCTGTGACGGTGGCAAGGGGGATAATAGGGTTGGAGTTGACGTTACTTCTTTGCTACTTTCTTCATAGTCCAACAGCATTTATGTTACTTACATAGCACCAACATTTTTGGCAGCGCGCTAAAGAGATTGCCATTACTATTCCCATCGGGCCTCTAATATAAACTTCTCATACATTTTTTTGGGTGTGGAAAAAAACTGGACTACCTGGAGAAAACCGGTGTGAACACAGGGAACATAGCCAGACTCCATAGAGATGTTACCCAGGTACGAACCAAACACATGAGCTCTGCAATGCAACAGCATTAGCCACTGAGCCAAAAGGCTTGTCTTTCAAGAAAATCCAAAAGTGGAAACTCATTTAATCATTTATGGTCCAGTATATCACGAAACTTCTTCAACTAGCAGATGTATGTAACTCCATGGGACCCCATAGGAAAGGTTAAAATGGAGTCCTATCTTACAGCAAAGCCACCTATGGCAGGACCACTGGAGCCGATTTGCCAACCCCAAGCTCATGAGCTCCTCTGCATGATCCTTAAAGGGTTTATCCCATCTCAGATATTTATGCCATCTCCGTAAGATATGCTACAAATGCCTGATATGTCTAGGTACCATCTCTGGGACGCTCATGAATCTCAAGAATGGGGCTTCATCTTATGCAGCTTTCGATGGAGAAGTGTCCATACATAATCAGGTCACTCCATTTACTTCTACGGGAATTCCTAAACTAGCCTAGAAATCATGCTCCACCATTTTCAGAAGTGAATGGAAAGAGTTGCAACTGTGCTGACACCTTTCCGTTCACAGCGGCATGAGATATCTCCATGCTTCCAAGATAAGTGTAGTCCTAGAGGTGGTCTCTGCATCCATCTCATGAATATGGGAATACTCCAAGTTTATTCTTTGGACCACCATTGTTAACTCTTAGGGACCAAATGAGAGGAGAACCCTGCACAGATTTTAACCAAGAAAGGCAGGGTCATCATGGAAGCCATAAGTTCTGCCTTTGTCTCTTGTGACGTTAGAAGGCTATCCACTATCGGGGCCATCTCTTCAACCCAATATACCGTAACTTGCGTTTAGCAATTTCCACTCTCATGACCTCCCTATTATAAATTCTGCACCCCTTATCGCTCCCCCAATTAATGATACAAAAGCTCTTGTGACTGCAGTCAATACTCCAGCAGATGATAAAGAGAAATGGATAATGAAAGCCGACGTGAAGTCTGAGGCGATGCCGTTGACTGTAGACAGCTGAACAATCTGCAGCCAGGTGCCATTGATTCGGGGCTTCCGCAATCACACGTCCTTAGGAAAACAGATCTGAACTGTAATTATCAAAATGAAAAACAAATGAAATGTCAGTGGGTGCGATCCAGAGTTGCAGATTACACGGCGGATGCTGACGGATATGACTACATCATCACATTGCTCCTGGTTCTCCAATATCTCTATAAAAATGGAAACTCAATGGCCGGTGGGACCAGGATAAGGGGCAGAAAAACTGTTTATCAATGTCAGGGACTGGCAGGCTACATATTTGCTATCAGGCAAGTAATGTACTGCAATTGGTTTAGAAGCAAGAAAACCCAAATACAAAAGAAAACCTTGTGGGAAATGTTAATGAGGGTTGAATATTTTGGCTCTGATTAAGAGAAGAATATATTATATGTAAGAAGGCACATAATGCATGGCAAATGCTTACAAGCACAAAGGAGAGTGTCTTGGTCCCCGCGCCCTGTATACAGTTGTGCTCAAAAGTTTACATACTCCGGCAGAATTTTTGCTTTCTTGGCCTTTTTTCAGAGAATATGAATGCTAACACCAAAACTTTTGCTCCACTCATGGTTAGTGGAGTCATTTTTGGTGGCTGTGGTTGCATCAGAATGTGGTTGAACAAGTGGTCTCCTGCAGTTTTTGCGCATGTTCTAAGGTACCGCATACCCGTCCATCTAGTCCTGTTTCACCACTACCTGTTCATGTGAATGACTTTGTGTGGTTGTGTACCAGGAATTTCAGGTTGAGGGTTCCTTCCTGGAAGTTGGGACCTAGATTCATTGGTACCTAAAAGATTACCGACGTCATTGGTCCACCGGCGTTTCGTCTTGAGCTATCGCAGGCTCTTAAGGACTACAACGTTTTTCACAGGTCTTTGCTCAAGAGATATGCGGAACTCCTTGAGCCCTCACCCCTATCGCCTCCGGCAATTATGGTTGATGGAAACCAAGAGTTTCACATTTCGAGGATTATAGATTCTTGCCTCCGACGTCGTTCCCTACAATATTTGGTGCATTGGAGGGATTATGGGCCAGAGGAAAGGATGTGGGTGTCTGCATCAGAGGAGAATGCCCCCAAGCTGATTCATTTGTTCCACATCTCTTATCCTGAGAAACCTGGTCTTGAGTGTCAAGAGGCCACTCATAGAAGCGGGGGTACAAACACGGATGTGGCAGAGGCTGCAGACCGTTGCACTGCATCTGTCTGCAGAAAGTCTCAGATTTTGCTTTGCAGACTTCTACCTGGTCCTTCTGACGCTAGGACGCAGTGGCCACCTACCCCGATGCTAATGGCCACACATGGACCTGAGTGTTGATATGCTTCCTGCTTGCTGCAGGCAAGTGCGGGTAATATTTCCATTTACATTTCCCTGTTGAGGCTTGGAGCAGTTGCAGTTGGCTATCGTCCTTTGTGGATTTTGTAGAACGTTGGTTTTCTCTCTGAATCTTCTCAAGCCAAGTGTTCCCTTGTTTTGTTTGTCTATCCCAGTTGTCTTTAGTGATAGTCAGGACTGACTAGCACTCATCCTGTCCTACCCGGAGAAGGGCTTATAGCCAGGGTCAGGCAGGGATTAGGTATCCTGCTCGGTGATAGATGCAGAACCTATACAGGGATGATAGGACAGACAGGGTGATGTTATATCTGACATTAGATCTGTCTAGGGGTCTCCACACCCGCTTCCCTAGTGTTGGGTCCCCCTTCCCCTTATCCCTTTGTGTTGCACTTAGTCTGTCCTACACTGTGTGTGACACTGGGTCACCAAACCACTGGATACCAGAGACTGGGGCACCAAACCACTGGGTACCAGAGACTGGGGCACCAAATCACTGGATACCAAAGACTGGGGCAGCAAACCACTGGATACTAGAGACTGTGGCAGCAAACCACTGGATACCAGAGACTGTGGCACCAAATCACTGGATACCAGAGACTGGGGCACCAAACCACTGAATACCAGAGACTGTGGCACCAAACCACTGGGTACCAGAGACTGTGACACCAAACCACTGGATACCAGAGACTGGGGAACCAAATCACTGGATACCAGAGTCTTGGATACTAAACCACTATATTTTAGAACCCGGCGCTTAAAACCACTAAATGTCACAGACTGCGACACCAAGCCACTAGATACTAAAGAAAGTGGCAATAAACCAGTAGATTATGGCACTAAATCACCAGATACTAGTGCACAAAATAGCTTGATACATACCAGTGAATTGGGCACTAAATCACTGGTGACCAGAGGCTGGTACATTAAATCATTAAATGTTAGAGACTGGGGTACAAATCACTAGCTACGGCAGTAAATCGCTAGGTACCAGGGCACTAAGTTGCTAGATCCTATGGACAAGGTGAACTAAATTGCTAGATCCTGGGGCACTAAATTACTAGGTACTAGAAACTGAGGCACTAAAAAAATGGTGACTAAAGACAGGGGCACTCTGTTGTTAGATACCAGAAATTGGGGCACTAAATCGCTAGATACTAGAAACTCGGGCCCTAAATCACTGATAACTAGAGACTTGGGCACTAAGTTGCTAAATATTAGGGCACTAAATCGCCAAATACTAGAGACTGGAACACTAAACCACTGGTGACTAGAGACTGGGGAACTAAATTGCTAGACACTAGAGATTGGGCACTAAACTGCTAAATACTAGGACACTAAATCTGATGTAATAAATTGCACAATACGTCTACGGAGACCTTTCCCCAAATTTTTATACTGCAATGAAACAGCAGTAAATGAGACAAGTGTATATGGTCTGTATACAAGCAACATATTATATAAGATTTCACTAGGACCACCCATAACGACCATGCAAAAACACGGTGTTGGAGTGCATATAGTCCTTCAAAGAAACTCAGGGTCGACTGATAAATACATTGAAATAGCAGAGGATGTGCGCGCACCATCAGCTAACTCACCTTATTCTCACTTTCTTGTAGACTTTGGTCCACTTTCTGCAGCTCCACATTTCTCCAGTCATTCAGGTATTTTTGGAGGAGTATTCTAGCTTGAATTTTTGGGAGGGCTAAAGTAATATCCATCTGAGAAAAGCCAGAATGGAACTCAAGTTTTGTTTTCTGCACATCATCCTCGGACACACAAATATGTAATAGGAGGACCTTCCTGTGTAGAGACAAAGTCGCACACTGTAACACAGTGATGAAAAACCATAGTAAGCAAGTTCATAAATAAAATTTTTGACCAAAATTGCACATTTTTCCATGGACCCTTTGCTAAGCATAACACTGGTATACATAAAAAATAATCATAATTTTAAAAAAAGGTCAAAGCCCATGAGCAAAAGTTCATTTTAATCAATAGATCTTGCAATAATAATAATTTCCACAATTAAACACATTCAATTGTGGAAGTTATTATTATTTCAAGGTCTTTTTATTAAAATGAACCTTTGTTCATGGGTCAACCACTTTAAGGGGTTTTCGCAGATTGTTAAACCTCTTAATGATGTCACACATAATAAAGGGGCGTACCTCAAGGTTTGGTCACCGGATACTATTGTGGCTTTTGAAAAATTGAGTATTTTATGTCAGCTCCTACTCTAATACAACCCAATCTTCAGGAACCATTCATTGTGAAGGTGGATGCTTCAGACATTGGTGTAGGGACCGTTTTATCTCAGTGACCCAAAACTCTGACTAATTTGTAGCCATGTGCATTTTTCTCAAAGAAATTTTTGTCAGCTGAAAGAAATTATGATGTCGGAATCGAATTACTCGCTGTTAAATTAGCTTCTGAGAGCTTCTGAGGAATGGAGGCATTTTTTGGAGGGGGACGTTAATCAAATCACTGTGGTCACAGATCATAAAAATTTGGCTAATGTTGAATCAGCTAAATGGGTAACTCCCAGTCAGGCCAGATGGTCCTTGTTTTTCTCCAGGCTTAATTTCTCTATCACATTCAGGCCAGGGTCTAAGAATGTGAAGGCCAATGTACTGTCACACAGTCTTGATTCAATTTCACTTCCAGAACCTCCATCCTCCATTCTTCCAAAATCATTCCGCAGAACTATTTGGAAGCACCTCCTAACAATGTTAAAATAACAAATCCCTCTATTCTGGACTTTTACTTTTCCACTTCCAGTCAAAATTTGGCTTTCTAAAGTTTTTCAATTTGTTAGAATGGAGGCATAACCTCACTTACTTAATATTTGTTTGTGAAGCAATGGCATCCCTAGTGTCACGAAGTGACTGTCCTGGTGTGACCCGACGGTTGGTCGGTCACCAGACGGCAAAACAAACAAGGGGACACAATTAACGGTGGGCCCTGCGATACGGAACGAGGGAAATGGACACCTCCTGCTCTCACCTAAGTCTGTGCCCTGATCCCCCTATCGTCCCTATACGGGTTCTTTCACCCCATCGGCCGAGCAGGATACCTTAAACACTCACAAACCCTGCGCTAATCCCTAGGTAGGGAGCAGGCCGGTAAGAGCACTAGTCACACCACAGCACTAATAATACGAAAGGAAAGAAAAGACAGACACCACAGGGAATGGGGAACCAAAATACAACACTCAGCTTTCTCTTTGCAATGCACCGCACAGCAGAGTAAGGCACCAAATCACAAGATTCGGCTGCAGCACCAGAAAACTCCTGACTCCATCTTGGTTGGTCCCCAAAGAGGAAGTGTATCACCAACAGTCAGCTGATGCATCAGGTGACCTTTTAAAGGATGGTGGGAGTGGTCACCACCTGCATCAGCAAACTCAGCAGCAATGTAATTACACCAGCAGCCACCGGGGGGAAAAAACAGACATTAATTCCCGATGGCCTGAAAGGAAAAAAGTTTTAATATGAAACGCAAAATCTGCCACAGATCCAGAAATGGATCGTGACACCTGGAGAGACTTCTGCAATAATCCAATTGATGATTCCTGTTGGTCAGCACAGACCACCCCAGCCATTCTCTTACATATCTTTCTAATGTAAACATTTTTTTTAGGCCCTGGACAGCAAATAACTGGATTCCCTCTTCCCACCTCTCTATCCCATCCCAACGTTCTTCCTTTCTGTCCGTACATTTTTTCTTTACTATCTGAATTTGTACTTTAACACACTTAACTCAGCAAGTTTGACATGCTTGATTATTCCTGATCTAATTGTTTAAAAACTTGCTAAAAATGTATTAAAAAAATTACACCTTCCAACACAACTGTCCTATTTGAGAAGTTATTATTGGCATGATACTGGATACAGCTGTTAGGCTTCCCAGCAGTTTATATAATTATTAACTGCGAATATAGATACATACAAGTCATATAAATTATATAACATATACGATGTTATATAGATACTCTGAGCATGTCCTCCATTACCCATCCATCTTGAGTGTATTCCAGTACAGTACATATATCTTCAACATAACATACAGTATATCCATACAGTCAACTACTGGACGTAATACAAAAAAAAGTATTTGCGGTGGCACACTGCAGTAAAGCTTTTCTATCCATTAAAAAAAGTACACTAGTGTAAGGAGGTTGCGGGAAACCTCATGTGCCTCCTCTCCCTTGGACGCTGTTCACACCATTACATGCGGCACCTCATTGTTATTGTGAAATGTGATATTTATGTACTGTAATGTCATGCAATATGTTTAGGATTAGGGATAGAAGTTAGTATAGAGTAATTGCCGGGTTAGAATAGAGGACGGCACATTAGAGAATAGATGGGAGGAGTATTAGTTAAATGTAGGCAGCATAGAGGTTAAGTAAATGGGAGGGGTCATAGAGCAGAGTAGCACAGAGCAGGGAAGTATAGGACGGGGACTTCCTGGTTAGAGGAAGAAGCCCGGGCAGCCTGCCCAGGGCAGGTTGTGTGTGAAACAGTGGAGCAGACAGGAACTGGCTATGGGGATAAGTCTGCTACGGCAGTAAGGGGCCCCAAGCGGAGAATAGTGAAGTCAGGCACCAGCTCAACAGGACATCCCCAAGAAGGATACGGGGTCTAAGACTGTAGCGGGAGTAGCTGAGATGGCGTTCCCGGCAATTTTCCCAATTGGAACCGGACGAGGGGTTGACAGGGAGCTGGTGACGTGGAAGGCACAGATGGGAAACGGACTGTCCAAAGAGACTGCCCAGATGGCATTGAAAATGAAGGCACAGATAGAACAGAGTTTGACTAGAGGTACGGCAGCGAAAGCCGGGAGGAAAGAGAGAGATTACAGAAAGAATAGAGTCTGCCCGGAAGGCAGGGGAAAGTGCAGAATACATGGCTCTGTGTGAATTGTGCTGCCAAGGTGATGAGTGCCCTATTGATAAGTAAAGTTGAACTGTTGGAAAAAGACTGTGACTCCGAAGTGTTTTGTGGAACTGAGAAACCAGGAGTTGGAGTGACAGAACTGGAAGGAACGCTGACAGTAACCGTGAGTGTTCTGTTGTGCGTGCTGCATGTGCAGCAGAAGGGACATTGTGTTTTATCTGTGGGGCATCAGGGTGTGGGAACGGTACAGCCCATTGCCACAACTACCACCCTGGCTGCCTTACACTGGCACCTACCACCTCTTCAGAGGTGAAAAGAACATTCATATCTACTTCCACTGTATGCACTCGAAGCTTTTCCATCGCATACGTCAAATGTCTTGATTGATATTTTAGTAACTGCCAACTTCTCAGTAAAAGTCAGTATATGGATTGACTACGCTAACTGTAAAAACATCCTTTCCTTCTAAATTATTCAAATCCAAAATTATAAGACCATGTAGAACATCCTAAGTTCACCATTGGAATAGCTCTAAAATACAAAGAATCAGGGTCGGACGAGTACCGGAGAATTCTCTGGTGGGCCCATGGACTGCAATGTTAACTGTTGAAGGCGCAGCCAGCCAGCAGCTGTTTTTTTGCTACTGATCAGCTCCCTGTTCCTTCGAGGGTTGGACAACCTGGGAGAGCGGCAACCACTAATTACGAACATCTTCTGCTTCATCCTGCAGCTCACTAAAACACTGCTGTTCCAATCAGATGTCATCTTATCACTGCTCTTTCCCAGGGTTGAACAACTCAGAAGAGCGGTGCTTGCTATATCCAGCAACTACCGAATAAAAGTAGTATTAGTATTAATTCCCATATACTAACTTGTGACTATTGATGGATCCGTGGTGTAAGTGTGAGTCATATCAAGCTCCACACAGCACCGTAGGGTATTATTTTGTTGCCACCATTGCAACTTGCGAACCAATATTGATGCCATATTTCCTAATCTATTCTCCAAAGTCTCCTCACCGGTGGAGTTTCCCCTTTACAAATGGACATGTTCATCATGCAAAATGGAGATTTAAAGAAACATTATAGATTTGTAGACCTGGAACTTAGGTAAACCTACGTGAATAGCAGCTGTTCCCAGTTTCTTAGATTCTTTTGCTCCTTGAGATTGACTTTGAACTCATCATCCAGTTTCCGCATGGTACTCTCCAGGGATGCTCTTGACTCGGCCGCCTTGTCGCTTTCCTCCTTCTCTAGCTGCTGAGCTAGGAGCGCCGTCTCTCTCTTGTGCTCGTCTAGCACTTGTTGGAGATGTAGTCTGGGAACATTGAGCTTTAACATTTCTTGTATAATTACCGCACTCTGGACGTGTCTGAGATCTTCAATTGCCTTTTCGGTCAGGCTGTGTTTAATCTCCTTTATTTCGTCTATGGCATCATTATCGTGTTTCTCATAGAGCTCTTCAAGCTCCCGGCAATGATTAGCAAACAGCTTTTTCCAATGTTCCAAATAGGACTGCACTTCCTTAGAGCACTTCCCGGCCTCATGTGCTCCGGTCAGATCCTTCTTTTGCTCCCTTAGCTGTGTTGAAAAAAATGTAAAGCAAATATTTATTAGATAGAAAACAAGTAAAGAAACAAAAAAAAAACAACACTATATGAAGACTGTGCCCACGGCTGCCATCGAAGCAGTACTGGAGGTAGGGCTTTTGGAGCGCCTGCAGATGTGGGTTTTTCGAGAAGAGAAGGAAAAATCTGACTGCTGAATGACTTTGTGAATCTGATCATTTAAAAGGGTTGGCCAGTATTAGAAGACCATTGTCGCTTACTTCCAAAAACAATGCCACTCTAGCCTGCAGATTGTGTGTGACATTGCAGTCCAGCCCCCATTTTACATCCATAGAGCTGATCTTCACCACCTGTGGTCAGGCGTGGTACAGTTTTGAAAGAAAGCAGATGTAATACTAGACAACCCTTTCAATTACACAATGGTGCTAAAATTTCTCTGGAGGCGCTGTACAAAGTTAATTTTTCCCCCTAGATTTAAGTACTTATAGGAGACTGGGTACCCAGGATTGAGTGTTGCTGCCCATTTTTCTGGCCCTGCTTGAATTCTACAGCAGATGTATAGAATGTCTCTATTGTGCCCAGGACAAAGGTTTATTTTGTCGCCCTAGCCCTGTATCTAATTACCCCTGCCAAAGTAAAGTGATTTGTTGGCATCCACTCTAGCACTCAACGACCAAGGCCCATGCCCTTACTCTCGTAGTCCCCAGCAGTGCCCTCTTCATGTTCCCGCAGGGACTCGAACATATTTTTCGAGCACGCCAAAGACACTCTGTCAGCATCACTAATACCTGCCTAATATTAAGGAGGATCTCCCACTACTACTGACGTCTGTTCACTAAATACTTTCATTAACAAATAACAATGGATGTTCTTTAAGATCTTCTGTTAATCCTCCTAAAAATAGATGAATAAGTTGTCAACTGGGTGCTGAGATTCTCATGGTCGAGGCAGTGCGTCCTTTCATGACCAACCAGCGCTAAAGTACCAGACAAGGTAGGGACATACCCCATTGACAAGAGGAAATTTCAAGGGGTTGTGCGATGATATTTTTTTATTTTAAAGCCTGCAAAGGGTTCTTTACAGTTAGAGCGGTCAGACTGTGGAATGCCGACCACAAGAGGTAGTAATGGCCGACACTATAACAGCTTTTATAAAAGGGCTGGATGATTTCCTCAATACACATAAGATTGTGGGTTATAGGTAATTTAGCGACAAAATTGACAATTGGTGAAGAAAGGGAGAACTTGATGGACCGAGGTCTTTTTTCAACCTATGTAACACTGATACTCATCCTCCCCAGTATCAGCGCTGTCTCTCTGCCGATGCTCTGGTCCTAGTTTACTGGCTGCAGAAGGTGACATCATGGCCGGTGCAGCCAATCATTGCGCTCAGCAGATCTCACAGTGTAGACGGCATAAGCCAATGAAACGACTGATTGCCTGCAGTGGTCATGTACACTACAGTTATGACATCACCACTATAGATAGTAAACAAGTCCTAAATGGCATGTGAGAGGCAGAGCTTGTCTTGGGGAGGGTGGGGATTGATGTTTTTTTTTAAGGGTTACCACATATTGAAAATATTAAAGTATTATAGACAACCCATTTTAACAAAGGTGTCAGTTTATTCCCACATTTCCAGGAGGAACAACAACAGAGGAACAGCAAAATGTAGAATTTTAGAAAATGGTGCTCCAGAATTACTATTTAAAAAATTTACTAAAACAGCCATGTAAATGCCGTCCATTACGTGCTGTAATGCCGGAGTGTAAGAGGAAAATTTGGCAACAAGGGAGCAGTTTCATGGTTTTTCTATTAAGAAACACCTTGGGCAAAACTGGTTATGTCCATTGTGTGTATATTTCTGAAAAACTACAACCCCCAGAATTTCAGGGAATGCAGGAGGTTGTAGTTCACATGAACATGAGAGCTGTCCTGATATTTGCCGTCTTCCCTACTGCTCCCGTGTGTTCCTCATCCCCTGGCAGTGTACGGTACGGACTTTCCTTTATATTTATCCTCAAGTCACCTTTCACCATTCTAATAGATTCTAAAAGACAGAAGCAAAAAAAAGGCAATTACCGGATCCCTTACAATTACCAACCAGAGCACAGAAACAATCTGCCGTCATCTGGTAACAGATTTTCTCTGCGGCGCCTGCACGACGGATGTTCTAAGGATTCCGAAACAATCAGTCTCGTAACATTCAGCTTCAGAACTTCAGAAATACAAAGGGAAAGATTAAGATAGAAATGTAAAAGTATTCCAAAAAAATTGAAGGAAAAAATGAAAAACTTTCCCTCTGCTTTCCAGCCTGAATGAGTCACTGCGCGCCTTTAGTTATTCATTAATGCCGCCAAACTGTTAAAATGCAAATGAGCGTTATTCCTCTCCAGAATGGATTCCCCTGAGAAGCTAAGCGTAGCAAATTGTCGCATGCAAATTACAAAACTGCAATTTGTCTTCAAACGGAGAAGTGAACGGGGTGTGGTAGGACTGACGTGGAACAGATCCCGCGAGATGCATGACAACAACAGGGATGGTTTTATGGGAAATAACCAACAAGCAAAGAAGGACCCCCAAGATGGACAACAACTTTTCTCATCATTTTAACCCACATAGTAATGCTATACCGTCATACAATGCCAGTAAAATGCCATCATATGGTGCCTAAATAATAACCCGTTTTCACCTTCATGACCAGGCCACATTTTACAATTCTGACCAGTGTCATTTTATAAGGTAATAACTCTGGAACACTTCCATGGATCCCACTGATTCTGAGACTGTTTTCTCGTGACATATTGTACTTCATGATAGTGGTAAAATTTCTTCAATAAGACATATGTTTGTTTGTGAAAAAAATTGGTAACTGGGTGAAAATTTCACAATTTTCAAACTTTTAATTTTTATGCCCTATAACCAGAGAGATGTCACACAAAATAGTTAATAAATTAATACAACCATTACCACATCTACAAAATCATTTTTTTGATTATTTTTTACATCAAAATACAATTTATGGGTACAATATATATTTTTTTTAATCATTATTTTGTGAATTTTTTTAATAAAAATATTTTCACAATTTTTTTTGCTTTTTTAACTTTCTTATTCAGTCTTTTTATGAGACTTTCAATTTCATGTACTTGATCATTGTTATACACCATTGCAATGCATCAGTATTGCAGTGATTTATAATTGTCAGATTTGCACTGACACAAGTCCCTTAGATCATGCTCTGTGCATGGTCTAAAGGGCTTGCCGTAGCCTGGTGAACTGGATGTCTGGTCACCATGGCAACGATCGGGCCTCCCACAAAGGCGTCACCCTGTGTGGGAGGCCCCTTGTGTGCTCCCACAAAGGGGACCTTACACACTTTGTGTTTTTTTGTTTGGAAAAAGTGGGGTTCCCCAGACGAGGAGGCAATTGGCAGAGATATTTAACCCCTTAGTGACAGAGCCATTTTGCAGCTTAATGACAGGGTGTCAAGATCCCGTCTGGGTTGGAGCCGATGTTACTGCAAGCACTAGGGGAAGCAGAGGCAGGTAGCGTAGTCAGGTGGCAGCCGGAGGTCGGTACACAGGAAAGCAGTGTTTGTAGCAATGGATCAGGCGGAGAGCGTAGTCAGAAGGCAGGCCGAGGTTGGTTCACAGGAGAGCAGTGTTTGTAGCAATGGATCAGGCGGAGAGCGTAGTCAGAAGGCAGGCCGAGGTCGGTTCACAGGAGAGCAGTGTTTGTAGCAATGGATCAGCAGGAAACGCTTGACTAAAGGCTTGGAGCTCAATAATCTCGCAATGACACACCCACAGGGCCAGGTTTATATAGGGTGTGTAATTGGCAATCAGAGGCCCAATCAAGAGAGCACTAGGCGTAGCCAATCAGGAAGAACAGTCAATGGTATCTGGGTTCAGCAAGGAACTTTGCAGCCAGCAGAATAGCTCAGATGGTAGAGCTGCTGGCCAGTAGACAAGAAGTACTGGGTTCGACTCCTGACAGTACTCCCCTCCTTCCAGGATGGCCTCTGGACATCTCAGGAGCTGGCTTATCCGGGTACCTCTGATGAAAGGCTCTTGTTAGTCTAGGAGCATGGACGTTGTCCCTTGGTTCCCATGAATTTTCCTCTGGTCCGTAACCCTTCCACTGCACCAGATACTGCAGTTTACCTCTGAATTTTCGGGAGTCCAGAATCTTATCCACAATGTATTCTTCTTCACCACGGATCCTTTCTGGTGGAGGAGGTGGCTGAATTCTTCCTGGAAACGGGTTTTCACAGAAGGGTTTGAGCAAGGATATGTGAAACACTGGATGAATCTTTAGATTGTTGGGAAGTTTTAAACGAAAAGCAACCTGGTTAATTTTTGCAGAAATTTGAAAAGGTCCAATGAATTTCTGACCCAATTTGGAGGATGGCACATGTGTCTTAAGGTTTTTAGTGGACAGCCAAACTTTGTCTCCAACCTGAAGAGCAGGGGGCACTCTCCGATGTTTATCTGCTGCTTCCTTATATACTTCCTGGGTCTTGAGTAATATCTCTGATAATTCCTTCTGGGATACCTGTAATTTTGCAAGCCTGTCATTTACAGCAGGAATGGGAGTGTTCACTGGCAGATTAGGATAAATACTGGATGTACTCCATAATTAGCAAAAAATGGGGTTTGAGATGTAGCGCTATGTATGGAGTTGTTGTAGGCAAACTCTGCTGTTGGTAAATAGTCCACCCAGTCATCCTGAAGATAGGAAATGAAGCAACGGAGGTATTGCTCCAAAGTCTGGTTCGTTCTCTCCGTCTGGCCATTGGACTGAGGATGGAAAGCGGTAGAAAGATTCACCGTGACTCCCAAGGCTGTACAGAAACTCTTCCAAAATTTTGACGTAAACTGAACGCCTCTGTCAGACACCACGCTGTCAGGAATTCCATGTAACCTGAATACCTCTTTGATTATCAGTTCTGCAGTTTTTTCAGCAGTAGGAATTCCTTCAGTTGGAATAAAGTGGGCCATTTTTGTGAGTCGGTCCACTATGACAAGGATGACGGTCATCTGTTTGGAAGGGGGTAGTTCCACAATAAAATCCATGGAAATAGATCCCCAAGGCATGGATGGAACTGGAAGTGGTTGCAAGAGTCCTAGAGGAGATGATCGTGGGGTCTTGTTTCGTGCGCATGTTAAACAGGTTGAAACATATTTCCTCACGTCCTTCCTACAATTAGGCCACCAAAAGAAACGAAGTAGTAAGTCTTGTGTTTTTGCAACTCCAGGATGTCCTGCCAGTTTAGAATCATGGACACTTTTGAGGACTTCAAGGCGAGAAGATTCAGGTACATATATTTTGTGTTTCTGCATCCAAAACCCCTCTTTGAATGAAAGATCGACGTCTTCCGAAGGATGGTTAAGGAAAGAGTCCTCTTGATATCCATCTTTAATTCTATTACATAGTCCTCTAGAGTGCAATATTCCCAAAAAATTTTTAGGGCCTAGAATTGTATCGTCATTACTAGACCTCTCCTGAGGTTCCGAACACATCCTGGACAGGGCGTCAGCCTTGCCATTTCTTGAACCAGGCCGGTAAGAAATTATAAAATTGAATCTTGAGAAAAATAAGGCCCATCGTGCTTGTCTTGCAGACAATCTTTTTGCTGTACGGAGGAATTCAAGATTCTTGTGGTCCGTGAGGACAGTCACAGGGTGATTGGCACCTTCCAAAAGATGTCTCCATTCGGAGAAGGCAACTTTAATGGCTAACAGTTCTTTATTACCGATGTCGTAGTTCTTTTCTGCAGATGACATGGTGTGGGAAAGAAACGCACATGGGTGAAGTTGCATTTTGTCCCCAACTCGCTGAGACAGAATGGCTCCCACTGCAGAGTCTGAGGCGTCCACTTCGACAGTAAATGGCAATTCAGGATTTGGGTGTACTAACAATGGAGCAGACGTAAAAAGAGTTTTCAATTTGTCAAAAGCCTCCTGTGCCTCCGGAGACCAGAAAAATGCTTTGGTCTTTTTTGTTAGTGTAGTAATTGGTAGAATGATCCGTGAAAAGTTCTTTATAAATTTTCGGTAAAAATTTGCAAATCCTATGAAACGCTGGACGTCTTTTAAATTTCTTGGAACAGGCCAGTCCACTACAGCATTGATTTTGCCGGGATCCATGCTCAGACCTTCTGGGGAGATGATATATCCCAGAAATTGGATACTGGTTTGTTCAAACTCACATTTTTCAAGTTTAATGTAAAGATGGTTCTCCTGTAGTCGTTCCAAGACTAACTGGACGTGCCTGCGATGCTCTTCCAAGGTGTCTGAAAATATAAGAATGTCATCGAGATAAGCCACAACGAATTGGTCCAAGAAATCTCGAAATACATCATTAATAAAATGTTGAAAGGTGGCTGGGGCATTGCTAAGACCAAAGGTCATAACCAGAGATTCAAAATGTCCATATCTCGTTCTGAAGGCTGTCTTCCACTCATCTCCTGGGCGAATCCGTATGAGGTTGTAAGCCCCTCTAAGATCCAGCTTCGTAAAGATTTTCGCAGAACGGAGTCTCTCAAATAGTTCAGGAATCAAGGGTAGCGGGTAGCGATTCTTGACAGTGATATTATTCATCTCTCTGTAGTCAATACATGGCCGCAGAGTGGAGTCTTTCTTTTCAACAAAGAACAGGGGTGCCCCAGCTGGAGATGTGGAAGGTCGAATAAAGCCTTTCTCTAAATTTTCATCCAGGAACTTTCTTAATACCTTCAATTCAGGTTCGGAAAGATTGTAAATCCGTCCAAATGGAATGGTTGCTCCTGGCAGCAATTCAATGGGACAGTCGTAAGGACGGTGAGGAGGTAATTGATCTGCTTTCTTCTTACTGCAGACATCAGAGAACTGCTGATATTGAGGTGGTAGTTTCTCTTCCTTCTCATGCGAAATCTCAGAGATTTGGACTTGTTGGAGAACAGGGGGTTCCTTATGACAATTATTCTTACAGTAGTCAGATGGAAAGGTGATGGTCCTTGATGCCCAGTTGATAGAAGGGTTATGGACTGAAAACCAGGGGATCCCTAGAATAACCGGAAATTTCGGAGATGAAATAAGGTGGAAACTGACAGCTTCATGATGATCCGGTTCGATACAAATCTCCAGTTCGATTGTCTCATGCGTGACAGGTCCAGAAGACAAGGGTGATCCATCCACAGTTTCCATTTCAATTGGTGTGGATTTGGTCCTACTGGAAATATTATTATCACGTGTAAATTTTAAGTCCATAAAATTTCCTCCTGCTCCCGAATCCAACAGGGCAGAGCATTGTATTTTTTGGGTGCCCATTACAACCTGAATGGGGATTACAAAATGAGATGAGGTAGAATGTATTTTGTCTATTTCTGGCGTTACTGATGAGATAGTCTGCAAGATGGAATCCGACTGCTGAGAAAGGTCCATATTGCTGGCAGACCTGTTGTTGGTAAAGGCTATAGTCCTTTTGTTAGGACAGTTGATGGCATAGTGTCCAGGGTCCCCACAATAGAGGCAGAGATGTTCTGCACGTCGCCTCTCCTTCTCCTGTGCAGAGAGTGGTCTTCGGATGACGTCGATCTGCATCGGTTCAGACACGCCTTGCGTCTTTTCTTGGTGGTCCGATGCTGAAAATGAGAAGCCAGGGCTATTCCCAAGTGCTCGCAGTCTCTCCTTTCTCCTTTCAATAAGTCTCTGGTCAATCCGGATACATAGTTGAATAAAGTCCTCCAACTGGTCAGGGGTCTCAACCCTGGCAAGCTCGTCTTTCACTGGTTCTGATAACCCTCGTCGAAATTGACTTCTCTGGGCCGCTGGATTCCAGGTGGTGTCGGCCACCCAGCGACGGAACTCCGATGTATATTCCGCAACAGAGCGACGTCCTTGGCGCAAATTATGTAATTTGGTTTCTGCTGTGGCACAGCGGTTTGGGTCATCAAAAACTTGATTCATAGCTGCGATGAAAGCTTCCAGGTCATTAAGGAGGGCATAGTCCTTTTCTACATAAGGTGAAGCCCAAGCAAGAGCTTCATCCGTCAGGAGATTTATCATAAAAAAAACTTTCTTCCTCTCAGTGGTAAAGGGAGCAGGTTGCATCTGGAAGTATATGCGGCATTGATTAAGGAATCCTCGGTACTGCTTGCGATCCCCACTGAACTTTGCAGGCAGCGGCAGCCGCGCGTTTGATTCGGACCCTGAATTGCGCACGTCCAGAAGTTGTTTTTGTAGCTCAATTACTTCCTGTTGTATCGCCGTGAAATCAGTTTGTAACTTGGCATATTTTCCTTGAGAGTCAGTACAAAAACTTTGAAGCTCCGTAACTTGCCGCCTCAGGGTGTTAACAGCGGACTCCATTTTGGCGCGAGATTATTCTGTCAAGATCCCGTCTGGGTTGGAGCCGATGTTACTGCAAACACTAGGGGAAGCAGAGGCAGGTAGCGTAGTCAGGTGGCAGCCGGAGGTCGGTACACAGGAAAGCAGTGTTTGTAGCAATGGATCAGGCGGATAACGTAGTCAGGTGGCAGCCGGAGGTCGGTACACAGGAAAGGCAGTTAGGTAACAGAGGAGCAAGCAGATTACGTAGTCAGGTGGCAGCCGGAGGTCGGTACACAGGAAAGCAGTGTTTGTAGCAATGGATCAGGCGGAGAGCGTAGTCAGAAGGCAGGCCGAGGTCGGTTCACAGGAGAGCAGTGTTTGTAGCAATGGATCAGGCGGAGAGCGTAGTCAGAAGGCAGGCCGAGGTCGGTTCACAGGAGAGCAGTGTTTGTAGCAATGGATCAGCAGGAAACGCTTGACTAAAGGCTTGGAGCTCAATAATCTCGCAATGACACACCCACAGGGCCAGGTTTATATAGGGTGTGTAATTGGCAATCAGAGGCCCAATCAAGAGAGCACTAGGTGTAGCCAATCAGGAAGAACAGTCAATGGTATCTGGGTTCAGCAAGGAACTTTGCAACCAGCAGAATAGCTCAGATGGTAGAGCTGCTGGCCAGTAGACAAGGGTACTGGGTTCGACTCCTGACACAGGGCCAATTTTTACAATTCTGACCACTGTCACTTTATGAGTTATAACTCTGGAACGCTTTAACGAATCCCGCTGATTCTGAGACTGTTTTTTCGTGACATATTGTGCTTCACGTTAGTGATAAAATTTCTTTGATATGACTTGTGTTTATTTATGAAAAAAACGGAAATATGGCGAAAATTTGGAAAATTTAACAATTTTCAAACTTTAAATTTTTATGCCCTTAAATCAGAGAGATAGTTGTTGTGACCCGCACCACAATTGTGGGTTACCAGGGCAATGGGGTACCCAGAGCCGAGCCCATGGAAGTCTATGGGGGTTGTCACAGGTAGCGGTGGCTCGGTCTGTGGCCCTGGCGGTCAGGCGTGTGTTGGGGGGGGGATTATTTACAGGGGATTGGTATATAACAGTTCGTGACGCCACCTGTAGTTTTCTGATCACTAAGACCAGCGCTGCTGTAGATCTCTGAGGGGATGGTGTGGTAGCTAGATGTCGGGTCCCCTACAGGTGGGACTCTTCCCTCAGTTTCTATAGTGATGATGATGTTGTGAAGGTATGCAGTTAAATGACACAGTCTCACACATTAAAGCTTCTTTCCATACCTTTTACTTTCCAAGATGATAAGGCAGGTCCCGGGAAGCTGTTGGGGTGGATGGAGGATGCGTTTCAAGGTAACGGCTGAGCAGGTTAGAGGCCTCCTTAACTTTCAATGTAACGAGTCCAACTTGCATGAAGCTAAGTTCACTCAAAAACTCCAGCTAATTCTGTAGCTGTACTGCCCGGTCAGTATAGTGGTCGGAGCCTTCCTTTGAGAGAGCTGGTTGCTTACTGTTGCCCTGCAGAACTCAGAGTTCCCACTCTCCCTGACCCCTGTTACGTACCGACGCTAAGGGCTTGTTCCTGTGACTTGAAGTCCAGCGAACCTCTGGTTGTTCTATCACTACGCTTGAAGCGGTAGCAACACTTCGGTCCCCAGTGACCGGTGAATAGTGCTGACAATCCAATGTCCAAGGCACTTCTATATTTCTTTCCACTGCGCCCTTCGCCCTGCTCGCGCTCTTAACATAAGCACTCTCATCCAACTAGTCACAGTCCTTTCTTCTGACCTTTCTTAGAGCTCGCCGACAGATTCCCAGTTTTCTCCCAGTTCAGGAACACATCATCTGAACTTCACTGTCCTTGGGACAGGCGACTGAAGTACTGCTGCAAAACTCTTCCTCCTCAATATTGTCTCTCGCTTCAGGGTCAGGAACAGCTCTGACTAGGCTAGGATACTATCTCATCCGTACTAGCCTCCACTTTCTGAACTGCTTCACTGCTGACAGGATCTGACACCTGGACTGAACTGAACTTCTTCCTCCCTCCAAGTCCAGACTAGACAGACTTCCTGATGGGATGACTCACTCCTGAGCCACCCGAGCTAGACTCCCCTCCTCTGTCCGAAGACAGGAAACAGACTCCCCTGTCCGAAGACAGGAAACTGACTGAGCTCTGCTGCATGTCACTACCTTATATAAACTATGGGTGTGTCTAGGTGTGATGAGTGAGTGAATGCATATCAAGCATTAAACCATTACCTTTCCACGCATCCTCCCGGATAATGTGTGCCTTACATACCAGGGCTACACATATGTCACACAAATGTCTTAATAAATAACATTTCCCACATGTCTACTTTACATCAGCACAATTTTGGGACCAAAATTTTTTTTTGTTACGAAGTTATAAGGGTTAAAAGTTGACCAGCGATTTCTTATTTTTACAACACCATTTTTATTTTAGGGACCACATCACATTTGAAGTCACTTTGAGGGGTCTATATGGCAGAAAATACCCAAAAGTGACACCATTCTAAAAACTGCACCCCTCAAGGTGCTCAAAACCACATTCAAGAAGTTTATTAACCCTTTACGTGCTTCACAGGAACTGAAGCAATGTGGAAGGAAAAAATTAACATTTAACTTTTTTTGCAAAAACTTTACTTCGGAACTTATTTTTTTTATTTTCACAACTGTTAAAAGAAAAAATGAACCACAAAATTTGTTGTGCAATTTCTCCTGAATAAGCTGATACCCCATATGTGGGGGTAAACCACTTTTTGGGCGCACGGCAGAGGTCGCAAGGGAAGGAGCGCCGTTTGACTTTTTCAACGCAGAATTGGCTGGACGCCATGTCGCGTTTGTAGAGGCCCTGATGTGTCTAAACAGTGGAAACCCATCACAAGTGACCCCATTTTGGAAACTAGACCCCCTAAGGAACTTATCTAGATGTGTGGTGAGCACTTTGAACCTCCAAGTGCTTCACAGAAGTTTATAACATAGAACATTGAAAATAAAAAATCATATTTTTTCCACAAAAAACAATCTTTTCACCCCAATTTTTATTTTCCCAAGGATAACAAGACCCCAAAAGTTTTTGTGCAATTTGTCCTGAGCATGCTGATACCCCATATGTGGGGGTAAACCACTGTTTGGGTGCATGGCAGAGCTTGGAAGGGAAGGAGCACCGTTTGACTTTTTCAACTCAGAATTGGCTGGACGCCATGTCGCGTTTGTAGAGGCCCTAATGTGTCTAAACAGTGGAAACCCCCCACAAGTGACACCATTTTGGAAACTAGACCCCTAAGGAACTTATCTAGATGTGTGGTGAGCACTTTGAACCCCCAAGTGCTTCACAGAAGTTTATAACTCCCGGGCATGAAAATAAAAAGTCATATTTTTTCCACAAACCTGATCGTTTAGTCCCCAATTTTTTATTTTCCCAAGGGTAACAGGAGAAATTAGACCACAAAAGTTGTTGTCCAATTTGTCCTGAGTACGCTGATACCCCATATGTGGGGTGGGACCACTGTTTGGGCGCACGGCAGGGCTTGGAAGGGAAGGAGCGCCGTTTGACTTTTTCAACTCAGAATTGGCTGGACGCCATGTCGCGTTTGTAGAGGCCCTAATGTGTCTAAACAGTGGAAACCCCCCACAAGTGACACCATTTTGGAAACTAGACCCCCTAAGGAACTTATATAGATGTGTGGTGAGCACTTTGAACCCCCAAGTGCTTCACAGAAGTTTATAACTCCCGGGCATGAAAATAAAAAGTCATATTTTTTCCACAAACCTGATCGTTTAGTCCCCAATTTTTTATTTTCCCAAGGGTAACAGGAGAAATTAGACCACAAAAGTTGTTGTCCAATTTGTCCTGAGTACGCTGATACCCCATATGTGGGGTGGGACCACTGTTTGGGCGCACGGCAGGGCTTGGAAGGGAAGGAGCGCCGTTTGACTTTTTCAAACCAAAATTGGCTGGAATTGAAATTGGACGCCATGTCGCGTTTGGAGAGCCCCTGATACGCCTAAACAGTCGAAACCCCCCACAAATCACACCATTTTGGAAACTAGACCCCTTAAGGAACTTATCTAGATGTGTGGTGAGCACTTTGAACCCCCAAGTGCTTCACAGAAATTAATAAACGTAGAGCCGTGAAAATAAAAAATCATTTTTTTCCTCAAAAATGATTCTTTAGCCCGCTATTTTTTTATTTTCCCAAGGGTAACAGGAGAAATTGGACCCAAAAAGTTGTTGTGCAATTTTTCCTGTGTACGCTGATACCCCATATGTGGGGTGAAACCACTGTTTGGGCGCATGGGAGTGCTTGGAAGGGAAGGAGTGCCATTTTGTAATGCAGACTTTGATGGAATGTTCTGCGGGCGTCATGTTGTGTTTGCAGAGCCCTTGATGTACCTAAACAGTAGAAACCCCCTGCAAGTGACACCATTTTGGAAACTAGACCCCCCAAGGAGCTTAACTAGATGTGTGGTGAGCACTTTGAACCCCCAAGTGCTTCACAGAAATTTATAAACGCAGAGCCGTGAAAATGAAAAATCATTTTTTTTCTCAAAAATGATTTTTTTAGCCAGCTATTTTTTATTTTCCCAAGGATAACCGGAGAAATTAGAACCCCAAAATTGGTGTGCAATTTGTCCTGAGTACGCTGATACCCCATATGTTGGGGTAAACCACTGTTTGGGCGCACGGCAGGGCTCGGAAGGGAGGGAGCGCCATTTGACTTTTTGAAAGCCACGTCGTGTTTGGAGACCCCCTGATGTGTCTAAACAGTGGAAACCCCCCACAAGTGACCCCATTTTGGAAACTAGACCCCTTAAGGAGCTTATCTAGATGTGTGGTGAGCACTTTGAACCCCCAAGTGCTTCACAGAAATTTATAAACGCAGAGCCGTGAAAATGAAAAATAATTTTTTTTCTCAAAAATGATTTTTTTAGCCAGCTATTTTTTATTTTCCCAAGGGTAACCAGAGAAATTAGAACCCCAAAATTGGTGTGCAATTTGTCCTGAGTACGCTGATACCCCATATGTTGGGGTAAACCACTGTTTGGGCGCACGGCAGGGCTCGGAAGGGAGGGAGCGCCATTTGACTTTTTGAAAGCCACGTCGTGTTTGGAGACCCCCTGATGTGTCTAAACAGTGGAAACCCCCCACAAGTGACCCCATTTTGGAAACTAGACCCCTTAAGGAACTTATCTAGATGTGTGGTGAGCACTTTGAACCCCCAAGTGTTTCACAGAAATTTATAAACGCAGAGCTGTGAAAATAAAAAATCATTTTTTTTCTCAAAAATGATTTTTTTAGCCAGCTATTTTTTATTTTCCCAAGGGTAACAGGAGAAATTAGAACCCAAAATTGGTGTGCAATTTGTCCTGAGTACGCTGATACCCCATATGTTGGCGTAAACCACTGTTTGGGCGCACGGCAGGGCTCGGAAGGGAGGGAGCGCCATTTGACTTTTTGAACGCCACGTCGTGTTTGGAGACCCCCTGATGTGCCTAAATAGTGGAAATCCCTCAATTCTAGCTCCAACCCTAATCCCAACACACCCCTAACCCTAATCCCAACCCTAATCCTAACCTAAATCCCAACCCTAATTCCAACCCTAATTGTAACCCTAACCTTAATTGTAACCCTAACTCTAATTGTAACCCTAACCCTAATTTTAACCCTAACCCTAATTGTAACCCTAACCCTAATTCTAACCCTAATTATAACCCTAACCCTAAGGCTAGGTTCATTTTGCGTTTTACCAGCCCGTTCAACACATAGCGTTGACGGGCTGGTAACGGTATAGAATAACGCGATCGCGTTATGCTATACCCGCTAGCGCAGAGGAATCAGCAGATGATTCATCTGCGCTAGCGGTGACGGAGCCCAAACGCTGCAGCCCGCGTCCGAGGCTCCGTCACTGAATGATGGCACGTCGCAAACGCATGCCGCTTTACGGCATGCGTCGCGATGCGCCCTCAAATGGGGGTGAATGGCAGCGTTAACGGACTGCGTTACACCGCGTTATACCGCGGTGTAACGCAGTCCGTCTAACGGACTGCCATAACGCAGTATGAACCCAGCTTAACCCTAACGCTAATTATAACCCTAACCCTAATGCTAACCCTAACCCTAATTATAACCCTAACCCTAACAGAAAAATGAAAATAAATATAATTTCTATTTTTTATTATATGTCCCTAACTAAGGGGGTGATAAATGGGGGGGGGTTATGTACTGTTTTTTTTATTTTGATCACTGTGATAGTTTATCACAGTGATCAAAATGTACTTTTATGAGAATGAATGAAAAAAAATTTGAATCTGCCGCCAAGCAGATCGGCGGGCGCACTGCGCATGCGCCCGCCATTTACCCTCATTTTCTCCCCTCTGATGTGCGATCACATCAGAGGGGAGAGAAATCATTTTTTTTTTTTTTTGCGATCACGTCTATGCTTGCATAGCCGCGATCGCAACACCGGGATCGGTGAATACCGACCCGGATCATGTTCCCCCCCCCAGCACATAGCGGCGGGTGCACTGAGCATGCGCCCGCCATTTTCTTAACAGCGCAGGCACCGGGGACACCGGAGGGCCCTGGGGCCACATGGAGGGGATCGGGGGCCACATGGGGGTCCCGGGGACCCTTTTTCTCTGTCCTCTGATGTCCGATGACATCAGAGGACAGAGAAATTAAATGGCACAATTTTTTTTTGTTGCGGTCGCCGTTATAGGGTTAATAACGGCGATCGCAACATCGGTGTCGGTAAAAACCGACCCGATTCATGTTCTCTGGGGTCTCGGCTACCCCCGGTAGCCGAGACCCCGGAGAAAATGCGCCTCTGGGGGGCGCTATTCACTTTTTCCACAGCGCCGTTAATTAACGGCGCTGTGGTTTAAGTACCCTTAATGACCGCCGTTAAAAGGCGTATCGGCGGTCGTTAAGGGGTTAATAATGAGGGAAGCATTTTGGATACTACGTTTGGATACAAAGTATCCGAATGGAATGAACTTCAAAAATCATTTTGTTTATATATATTGTGGTATGGCGACTGGCCATGTGGTTAATGTGAGGTACAGTATGTATCACAGAGGTGGGTAGCCCTATGATGGAAGCTTGGGCTTGTTTTGGGTCAGCAGATCTACTACTGATGTCTACTTTACATTGGGAAGGCTTCCAGGTGACTTGGAGAGATGGGAGAGTCCAGTCACCTACATACCCCACCCCAGGGGTGTGTCTGAAGACCCAAAATGGAGACTTTTGTTTGGAACATGGCTGTGACTTGGGAGGGAGAAGGCCTCCTGTGTATGTGGCTCCAGACCGAGCCTGAGAGCTGGACATTACCCCAACCTGTGTGCCCACAGGCCTGAGGGAGCAGAATCCTGCCAGGACCTGTGTGAGGTCCGGGTCATGTGACCATCACATGGGTGGAAAATACCTGGCCATGGGAGTTAGCGGTGGCTGGTGTCTTGGGAGAGCAGGAACTCCCTCATAGCTCTCGGAGGAGCTAAAGGACTATGCTAAGGACACTGATGCTTTGTGTTGTTTTCCTGCTCCAAAGGCTGTTTTTCTTTTGTTGGTGCTTCTGGGCTTATGGAGCTAATAAACCCACATGAACTTTTAAATGGAACGTGCCTCCTGTTATGCTCCTGACGCACCAGAATAAGAACAATCCCTACCATACATATATATTATATTTATTGATGGTATATATCACTTTAACTTGTCTTTTGTGTTTCGATCAGCTGCTGTGTCTATATGTACAGTGAAGGAAATAATTATTTGATCCCTTGCTGATTTTGTAAGTTTGCCCACTGACAATGCCATGAACAGTCTATAATTTTAAGGGTAGGTTAGTTTTAACATCGGGAGATAGAATATCAAAAATAAAATCCAGAAAATCACATTGTATAAATTATATCAATTTATTTGCATTTTGCAGTGAGAAATAAGTATTTGATCCCCTACTAACCATTAAGAGTTCTGGCTCCTACAGACCAGATAGATGCTCCTAATCAACTCGTTACCTGCATTAATAGACAGTTTTATAATTTGTCCGACATGCTGCCTGCGCAGTGAGGAAAGCGGTGGAGGGAGATGGGGGACAGGTGCAGAGATCCTCACTGCGCAGGCGCCTGATTCCCAGACCCGCATTGTGAATACATCATAACACACTGCGGGGCGGGATCTGGGGCCGCCGCTACAAGCAGCGCCGGTGACGTCACAAGAAGGAGAGGAGGCGGGGGCCGGAAACAAGAGGGGGATGATTGACACCTCTGAGGCCGCTGACACAGGGGGAGAAGACATACCTCCCTGACACAATAGCGGTATGTCAGACAGATTATAAAAGTGTATATTTCAGCATTCCTAGCGATCAGAAACCTAAGAGACCTTCACAGACTGCAGCCTTATTGCTGCTGAAGGTGGCTCTTTTACTTAAAAAGGCCCTGGGGGGGTGACAGGTTCTCTTTAAAGACAGCTGTCTTATATAGTCACCTTTATAAAAGACTCCTGTCCACAAACTCAATTAATCAGTCAGACTCTAACCCAGGGGTCTCAAACTCGCGGCCCGCGGGCCAACTGCGGCCCTCGGGACACAAGTTTGCGGCCCCCACCTCATGGGCCCTTGGTACGGTATTTTGCGGCCCTCGGCTGGGATCTCACATGCGAGAAACACCGCATGTGAAATCCCAGTCACTGGTAGTACCGGTCATTAAGGTCATGAATATGGACGCCACTCCTCTCATAGGCGTGCCGCCCATATTCATAAGCTTAATGAGCGATACCACAGAAAGATGTCGCCGGGCATACTCACCTCATCTCCTGCTGCTGCCCGCGCTTCCTGTCTCTGACACAGAGAGCAGCGCCGCTGAATGACGTCATCATTCAGCGGCCTGCTCTGTCAGAGTGAGGAAGCCCGGGCGCCGGTGATGCTGCGGACAGGTGAGATGTGGTGTGTGTGTGTGTGTATGTACAGGTGAGAGGTGTGTGTGTACAGGTGAGAGGTGGTGTGTGTGTGTGCAGGAGAGTGATGGGGAAAAAGCAGTGATGGGGAAAAGCAATGTGGGAGTAATGGGGAAAAGAAATGATGGGGAAAAGCAATGTGGGAGTAATGGAGAAAAGCAATGTGGGAATAATGGGGAAAAACAATGTGGGAATAATGGGGAAAAGCAATGTGAGAGTAATGGGGAAAAGCAATGTGGGAGTAATGGGGAAAAGCAATGTGGGAGTAATGGGGAAAAGCAATGTGGGAGTAATGGGGAAAAACAATGTGGGAATAATGGGGAAAAGCAATGTGAGAGTAATGGGGAAAAGCAATGTGGGAGTAATGGGGAAAAACAGTGATGGGGAAAAGCAATGTGGGAGTAATGGGGAAAAGCAATGTGGGAGTAATGTGGAAAAACAGTGATGGGAAAAGCAATGTGGGAGTAATGGGGAAAAGAAATGATGGGGAAAAGCAATGTGGGAGTAATGGAGAAAAGCAATGTGGGAATAATGGGGAAAAACAATGTGGGAATAATGGGGAAAAGCAATGTGAGAGTAATGGGGAAAAGCAATGTGGGAGTAATGGGGAAAAGCAATGTGGGAGTAATGGAGAAAAGCAATGTGGGAGTAATGGGGAAAAGCAATGTGGGAATAATGGGGAAAAACAATGTGGGAATAATGGGGAAAAACAATGTGAGAGTAATGGGGAAAAGCAATGTGGGAGTAATGGGAAAAAGCAATGTGGGAATAATGGGGAAAAACAATGTGGGAATAATGGGAAAAACAATGTGAGAGTAATGGGGAAAAGCAATGTGGGAGTAATGGGGAAAAGCAATGTGGGAGTAATGGGGAAAAACAATGTGGGAATAATGGGGAAAAGCAATGTGAGAGTAATGGGGAAAAGCAATGTGGGAGTAATGGGGAAAAACAGTGATGGGGAAAAGCAATGTGGGAGTAATGGGTAAAAGCAATGTGGGAGTAATGTGGAAAAACAGTGATGGGAAAAGCAATGTGGGAGTAATGGGGAAAAGCAATGTGGGAGTAATGTGGAAAAGCAATGATGAGGAAAAGCAATGTGGGAGTAATGGAGAAAAGCAATGATGGGAGTAATGGGGAAAAGCAATGTGGAAAAACAGTGATGGGGAAAAGCAATGATGGGAGTGATGGGGGAAAAACAATGATGGGGAAAAGCAGTGATGAGGAAAAGCAATGATGGGAGTGATGGGGAAAAGCAATGATGGGAGTGATGGGGAAAAGCAATGATGCGGAAAAAGCAATGATGGGTGTGATGGGGGAAAAAGCAATGCTGGGGAAAAAGCAATGATGGGAGTGATGGGGAAAAGCAACGATAGGGTGATGGGGAAAAAGCAATGGGGGAGAATGAGTGCTGGGGGGGAATGACTTCTTGCTGTTAACCAGTTAATGTTTTCTTGTCCACCACACTGCAGTGTCAAAAGAGGAAGGAAGCGAGACAGGCAGCAACATCGCATCAGAGAGCTCTTGACCTCGAAACAGAAAATCCTCAGATCCTGGTATTGTAACATATTAAGAATAATTCATTTAGTCGTGATAGCCTATTTCCACCTGTTTTGTAAGAGCTTTTCTTGTGGAAAACCTGATGCGGCCCAGCCTCACCCAGATTCTACCTCCAGCGGCCCCCGGTAAATTGAGTTTGAGACCCCTGCTCTAACCTCTACAACATGGGCAAGACAAAAGAGCATTATAAGGGTGTCAGGGAGAAGATCATAGACCTGCACAAAGCTGGAATGGGCTACAAAACCATTAGTAAGACGCTGGGTGAGAAGGAGGAGACAACTGTTGGTGCAATAGTAAGAAAATGGGAAGATATGCAAAATGACTGTCAATCGACATCGATCTGTTAATGATCTCAAGGCAGCTCGGACCACAGTCACCAAGAAAACCATTGGTAACACATTATGCCATAAAGGTTTAAAATCCAGCAGTGCCCACAAGGTCCCCTGCTCAAGAAGGCACATGTGCAGGGCGTCTGAAGTTTACCAATTAACACCTGGATGATTCTGTGAGTGATTGGGAGAAGGTGCTGTGGTCAGATGAGACAAAAATTGAGATCTTTGGCATTAACTCAACTCGCCGTGTTTGGAGGAAGAGAAATGCTGCCTATGACCCAAAGAACACCGTCCCCACTGTCAAGCATGGAGGTGGAAAGATTATGTTTTGGGGGTGTTTCTCTGCTAAGGGCACAGGACTACTTCACCGCATCAATGGGAGAATGGATGGAGCCATGTACCATAAAATCCTGAGTAGTGTTGAGCGATACGATACTGCAAATATTGGGTATCGGCCGATATTAGCTCTATCGGCCTTTCGATAATTCGTTTCGATATTTTCGTCTTATCGAATACCGGAATCGGATTTGTCACTGTCACTGTGAGTGTCCATCGGTCGGGTCTGTCAGGAGTCAGCGGCACTTACCTGGCAGAAGATCTCCGGCGGTCACGTCCTGGACTGCTTGATGGCCGCCATTATCTTCTCCCTGGCGGTCACATGCAGTTTTTCGCGATAACTGCAGTGACTGCAGGGTAATCCCGGCCGTAAACCAGTCCGATGACGTCACCGCCGGGGAAGCAGGTAATCAGCTGTGCTGCGCCGGAATGACAGGCTCTGCCTGTCATTCTGATGTAGCAGAGCTGGATCGTCGTGGGACACTCGTTACTATGGACTGCGTCGGTCAGGTGGTATACTTTTTTTTTTCATTTTTTTACAGGAGATCGATGGCGTCGCAGGATGAGACTGTAATAAAAGTAATGAAAACTGTGTTTTGTTTTTTTTTATTTAAATTAAAAAACTTTTTTATGAACATTCACCCGTCCGGGTACATAAACAATTTAACTATTTACATACAGGGACCCTGTCCGGGTTATTTATAATTCTTTGGCAGGGGTGTTCCAGGTACCACCTGGTACTCTTCTGATGCTTGCCAAACATCCGAGGCACCAAGGACCACCAGGACCTGATGACGTCGTGTGGCCTGTACAGTCAAGTCGTGACCCGCTATCTGGGTCTGTGTGGCCACCTCTTTCATCTCCCTCCGGACTGAACGAACCCCAGGGGGGCCTAACAGGCGCCGGGTACGGGCCAGCTATACTTATCATGTCCATAGCTGGGGCTGCTGAGGAGACCACTGAGGGAGGCTTGGGAGATTTACGGCGTGGGGTGGGCACTTTTGCAGAGGCCTGGATGTGGGAGGCTGAAGGCTCCGAGGGTCTCACAGGTTCCTGACACTCTGGGGAGTAGGGGTCGCACCTGGTAACATTTAGGGCGTACCATCCATTGTAACCCCAGTGTCGGGTGTAAGTCACCAAGTCTCCTGGCAACAGGTCCCTCCCCGGGTGTCCTTCTGGGAGGTGAGCCTCCACGTCCCGCCGGTTCACAAAAACTTCTAAATAAAGTCCAGGCTCCTGGATGAAGCCCCAACCACCTTTCAATTTAAAGCTCCGTACTGCACCCTTACGCCGCGGCTCCCACAGGGTTCCTTTATCCTTTCTCATCCGGTCCTTATCTGCCCGGTCCTTCTCCAGGTTACGTTGCCGAAGCTTTTGGGTTTCTCGCTGCTCCCTTTGTCGCCCTGCTTCCCGCTCCCAACGTCTCCACTCTTCCTCCTGACGCCGGTTGTAATTCTCCTCCACCAGCTGCTCCATGTCTCCACCATCAAATGCCAGCTTACAGTGTCTGGTTTGCGGCAGCTCTCCTGGCGCCCCCCAGTCCTGGCGGCGCTCACCTGCAGAGGAAGCAGCCGGCTCTGGAACAGATGACAGTCGGGGCTCCGGTACAGGCAGGTAGACCTCTGGTGCCTGCGCGGCCTCCTCCATGAGGACGGGTGTCGCTTCTTCTGTCTCAGCGACGGAGGCAGACAGCGGGATCTGGGGTGCTGCCGATGCAGAGTTTTTTGCACGAACGGGTGCCTCCACTGCGACAACGTCAACCGGATCACATTGCAAAGGCTCCTCTACTAGAACGGGTGCCTCACCTTCCGGTACAGACACTTCAGGTAAGAGGGATTGGCGCCGCTCCAAGTTTAGTTTTAGGGCACGCCAGCTGGCTTCCATCCTGGCGACCTCCTCCCGGTGCCGGGCCAGGCCTCTTAGGGTATCCTCCGCTTCTTGCAGCGTAGGAGGGTTTCCAGGCCGGGTGCCCAACGGTGGTTCCGTGGCGATCGGGTCGCTTCCGTGGGGGGAGAGCTCTGACTGCTCCATCCCTTCACACTTCTGCTCGTGTCCATTAGCCATCTCTGCCAAGTCACATGTGTCATTAGCATCTGGAAAGGGCCCCTCTTTTGTAGTGAGGCGGGACCTTCGCGTTAGTTTCCGCACACTGAGGAGGATGAGGAGGCGGAACTGAAGAGCTGTGGGGCACGATCTTACATTGCAGTACCATTTAGAGCCATCGATTTCGAGTCACTGAGTGAGTGTACACCCATGAAGAGCACGCCCTTCTTCTTCACCAGTGCCTCGTCGTGACGCAGGTATGGCGGAAAAATGGCAAATACATTCTCTGATGATTTTAGCAATTCTCAAGCACAAAACCAGTTCAATTCAGGCACACAGGACTCGCTTATAGCGAGCTACAGAATCCTGTTCGTGACGTCCAAGTTGAGTCGCACAGAGCCAGAGGTTTTGGGGGTACTCGGCACCGAGCCCGTCGACTTCTATGGGGTATGTCACGGCTTTACCCGGCAATTGAATCAGAGTCTATTTTACTATGTAGAAGTGTATAAACTATAAATATATGTATATATATATGTCACAATGACATGTATATATATATATATGTATTTTATGTGTGTATATTTTGTGTTTACAACGAAAGAAAGGGTTTTTTTCGTTGCGATATTTTGTTCCCATAGACTTACATGGGACTTCCGGTATCAGAATCGGATATCGACGATATTTAGTGATATCGGCGATACCATTTCGATACGATATTTTTAGATATCGAGCAGTATCGCTCAACACTAATCCTGAGTGACAGCCTCCTTCCCTCCGCCAGGATATTAAAAATGGGTCGTGGCTGGGTCTTCCAGCAAGACAATGACCCTAAACATACAGCCAAGGCAACAAAGGAGTGGCTCAGAAAGAAGCACATTAAGGTGATGGAGTGACCTAGCCCGTCTCCAGACCTTAATCCCATAGAAAACTTATGGAGGGAGGTGAAACTCCGAGTAGCCAAGCGACAGCCTCAAAATCTTAATGATTTAGAGATGATCTGCAAAGAGGAGTGGAGCAAAATTCCTCCTGACATGTGCGCAAACCTCATCATTAACTATAAAAACCGTCTGACTGCTGTGCTGCCAACAAGGGTTTTGCCACCAAGTATTAAGTCTTGTTTGCCAAAGGGATCAAATACTTATTTCTCACTGCAAAATGGAAATAAATTTATATAATTTATACAATGTGATTTTCTGGATTTTATTTTTGATATTCTATCTCTCAACCTACCCTTAAAATTATAGACTGTTCATGTCTTTGTCAGTGGGAAAACCTACAAAATCAGCAAGGGATCAAATACTTATTTCCTTCACTGTAATTATCACTTGTGCTTTTATTGGATTTTGTCCTATACTTATATCACTACCTACTGAATTAATGACATCCTATGACTAAGGGTGCTTACCGCGCCAGAAACGCGTCAGCTTTGCTTTTACTTTCCCCTTTGAACTATTGACTAAATACATTTTTCGATTTTACCTTGGATGGTGTGCCGAGAATAAATCCTCCCTTTTCTGTAAGATCAATACTTACTTTGTGGCAGAAATGTATTTTGTCGCACGGTATCCCATATAAAGCCACTGCACTACCTTTTCTATAAAGCCATTCACACTCATCAAATAAATCGTAGAAAGTGTTTAAAACAAATAACCAATGTGGGTCAAGGCGTGTGAGGCTACGTACACACAGAGGGTATTTTTTAAGAATTTTTGGAACGGAAACTCTCGAAATCCTCCTCTAACTCTCAAAACACCTGAAAAACTTTGAGTTTCCGCTCAGTTTCTGCTCAACAAACTCAGCAAAAAATGACTCCTTGTACATATAGCTGTCATGAGTGTGTCACATCCTCCTGAGAGATCTGGGGTTAGAAGATCACTATATATTAATCTTCTATTTGGCCTGTTTGTTTGTGTCCCATGTTAAATGGATTTGGTTTAATTTGGTGCTGAAGAGGTTAACGACCCTTTCCTTGCTGGCCAGAAACTTGCAGCTCCATTTTCAGCTGTTTCTGATCTGTTTCTGATCTGGTCATTACTTCTCCCTATCTTGCCAGTGAAAACTTTGCTCCTAGCTCCTTGGGGACGCTGTGCTGAACAGGAATTTGTTGTTTTTACCGGAGACTGTTGCTTGCTGTTTTGGGTGTATGCTATCCTCTTTGTCTTATTCCCATTTGGTTGGTGCATTCATATCCTCCCCTTTATACCTCTTTACCTTTGGTGCTTGTACGTTTGTTGCTTTCTGTTATCCCTCTTTTGTCTTTGTGTCTCGTTTACCTTATATTTTTGTCACAGGCCTTCTGGGGAGTGGGCAAATCAGGGGTTAACAGGAGTACAGTAAGGTCAGAGACTCGGGTCTGTCTATCTTCAAAAGTACCCCCAAAACAGGGTTAGTTTGGGTCCCAGTTCCAGGGACATTTTGAGGCCCCCCTTCCTTACCGAAAACTGTCACAGCGTCAAAATAGCCTTGGCGCATTTAGCATTGAAAGGCTGGTTTCACACTAGAGTTGCACTGACCTGCGTCGGTCAGCGCACGGCCGCCGCTAAGCACCGCCCCCGTCCGCGCCTCCTCCCGATCGCTCCGCCTATGGGCGCATGATGCTGCATGCGACCTGCGTACCTTATGTCTAGCAGCTATGCGTTTGCCGGCGCATGCGTCCTTTTGACGGTGCCTTCGAGCGCACCAAAATGCAGCACGGTGCGTTGGGTGCAGGTCGGCGCACATTCAAAAGGACGCAAGCGCCGGCAAACGCATAGCTGCGCATGACCTGTGTGCGGCCTGCGAACCCAATGCTAAAGATAGGGTGCGCAGGTCGCATGCAGCGTCATGCGCCCAGAGGCGGAGCTATCGGGAGGAGGCGTGGCGGCGGCCATGCGCTGACCGACGCAGGTCAGTGCAACACTAATGTGAAACCAGCCTAAGTCTTCCTCGATATTTTATCTCTACAGGTATGTTCACAGAAAGTTTTTTCCTGTGGATATTTTTTTTGTTTGAAAAATTCATTTAAAAAATCCCCATTGGAACATACCCTGAGACTTCAAAAGAGATGACATTTTCGGCATATCAAAAGATTCATTTCTGAGCGGAGAGAACACTGCAGTACTAAACGCACTCCATATAATGTCCCCAGCCGGGAGCAAGTGTATTATCTCCACGGACCAATTTTGGATGTTCTTTTCGGGCTGTGATGACTGTAAAAATTCTATATCTAAAGAGAACCTGTCAGCCTTGTCGATATACCTGATTTAGTAAATTCTAATATTCCCCATGAAATAACAATTCTGGAAGCAATTTTTCTGATAATTCGGCATTGTGCCTTTTCTCTGAATATTTACAAATAAATTGGGCGTTAGCGTTCCTCTTGTCAAAGGGGTGTGTCCCCGCTAGCACTATCATCACTGATTGGACAGTGTGAGTGCGCAGCGATGCGCCTCTAACTGGTAACACTCAGCTGTTAATTTATTCATAAATTTCCAGGAGGAATAATAGAACAACATAATGCAGAAATCTAAAAAAAGTTTCCCCAGAATTGTTATTTCATGAAGAATACAAGTATTTACTGATATCATCAGTGAAAGGACCGAACCTCTATAATGTGGAGTGTTATTAAATAGGATCGTGTCCACACCGTATAAATCGATTAAATGATTACCAATAGTATAATAAAAGAGTTTGTAATACACAGGTATTATTCATGTGGCTTTAATGGGAATCTGTCAGTATGATCATCCCACCCTCCCAAACAGTATGGTCATTCAGGTCTTTGAAACATAAATCAATTGGCACCTTTATATCTTCTATCTGTTGCTGCATTTCCAAGAATTTTGTGTCTTGATTCACCTGCAATAGAAAGCAATAAGATCTCTGGGTGTGACAGGCCACTTCCCAAGCCTCTACCTCCTGAGGTTGTTTTCCCGTCACAGCACCAACCTCTTTAGCTTAATTGATAGCTCACTGTCTGTGTAACGTCAAGGAAATCACACAGTGAGCAATCAAGCAAGCTAACGAGGCTGGTGCTGGGCGAGGAAACAAGCTGGGGAGGTAGTGGCTCAAGAAGTGATCTCTCACACCCAGAGCATTTAATGCCTAAAATACTAATTTCACCGGAATGCAGCGACAGACAGAAGATATAAAAGTGCTGATGGATTTACATTTCCAAAATTTATATGCACATATATGTGCTTGGGGGGATTGATTTTACTGACATATTCCCTTTAGTCAGATCGCTTTCATATCTTCTGCAGGAACGAAGGATTGGACATATCAATTCCATTTTCCCCAGTATGTGCTGGCAGGGAAGTGTTGGGACACCTCCTTATACATGACATAGTCATGAAGCAATATATTTGCACCCTAAGACTTGTCATATACGTGTGCACAAATTCGGCAACTATTTCCCCTGACCTCAGCATAAATGACTATGGGACAGGCAGACAATTATTCTCTTCTGACACAACAGAGCATTGGGCATGTTGATATTAAATCTGCCCAGTCCTTATTTCCTCTGACATCAGCAGTAGTAGCCACCTCCCAAAAGCATCAGATTATAGTGTGGATTCAGCTCAAGTATAAATATTGAAGCAAGAAAATACAAAGTAATACGTCCCGGTTATCACTGTAATAAGTGATCGAACATATCGCACACTATAGTTATGTAGAAGCCTTCAGTAATTACCTTCTGAGCAATGTGACGGCTTCGCTTGTTGCTCGATTTCTGGTACATTTTTCGTGTTTCTTGTTTCAAAGAGTTTTCTAACTTCTGCTTCACTTTAAGAACCTCTGCCTGGGCTTTCTCCAATAGTGTCTGTACCTGAGTGTCACTTATGTGCCCGGCCCTGGAAAACACATCCTACATATTAAATTACAGCATAACCAATGAAATAGGGGAGAATTGTTAAATTGGTTTGAGTCCTACTACTGGGACCCCAAAGTCTGTGCCAGAGCAGAGGACATCTGTCTTCTGTTCTCCAGCTGGTCACTGAGGCTGAGCTCGCAGAAGCTCATTCATCAGTGGTTTTCAGCCTGGACGATCGCATCTTAGCACCGTCCAGGTTGAAAACTGTTCATCCCCAGACATGGACTACAGCGAGGGACAGAACGACGGACAGGTGAGGAATATGGTTGTTTTTTTTCTTTGTTTTATTACAGGAGACGTTGGCTTCGATGGAATAGGCGTTAGATGAGTATAACTGTATAACTGTGTTTGTTATTTTTAAGTAATAAAGTAAAAGTTTGCTTATTTCAAATAAAGAATTTTATACTTGCTGTGTGTTTATTTACCATATGACTTTAGGATTAGTAATGGAGAGGTGTCTTATAGACACCTCTCCATTACTAACCTGTGGGCTTGATGTCATCAGGCAATACAAAGGTCACATCAACCCCACAAATATGAACCCCATTTTCCACCGCTACAGGGCAAGAGGGAAGATCCAGGCAAAGCACCAGAATTGGCACATCTAATAGATGTGCCTTTTCTGAGGTGGCTGCGGGCTGCTACTTTTAGACTGGAGGGGCCAATATTCATGGCCCTTACCAGCCTGAGAATACCAGCCCCTGGCTGTCTGCTTTAGCTTGGCTAGTTGAAAAAAATGGGGGGACCCAAAGCCATTTTTGTAAAATGAATTATTTAAATAATTAAAACATACGGTGTGGTGAACTGTAAGGTAGCTGAGGAGGACAGGAACAACAGCCGGGCAGCCGAACACCTTAGATGCTGGTAACTAATGGGTTGCAGATTCCTAAACTAACCACACAACTAGAGGTAGCCGTGGAGCGTTCCTACGTTGATCCTAGACTCCTCGTCACAGCCTGAGAGATAACTACACCTAAAGGCAGAAAGATGAAAGCTATCTGCCCCGGAGCAGATCCCCAAAGAAAATAGGAAGCCCCCAAACATGTAATGGCGGTTAGACAAGAAGAAAGCACGGACACAGACAGAAAATAGAATGAGGAAAGGCTGGGGCCAAAAGCTGACTAAATAGGATAGGACAGGAGAGATTACTTTCTGCAACCCAGAAAACCCTACAAAAATCCAACAATTCTGATTACAAAAATACTGAGATCACACAATCTCACCACCCACTAAATCAGATCTCAGTGTGAACAAAACCAAGCCGCAGCCGCTGAAAAAGCAGGAAAAAGCAAATGAAAAAACAACAGTGGCTAAAGGAAAACTGTGAGGAGCACAGGCCCCAGGAGGGGACCCGCTGTCCTCCACAAATGTGCAGAAAACTATGCAAATAGCAAGCACAAAAAGAAAAGCAGAAAATATCCTATCTGAAAGCAGCAGAAGCAGGCAAGACACCAGCAAACTTCCAAATGAACCAGGAACCACAATTGAGACCAGAACAATTGATCACCGGCGACCATCATGGGAGGGAACCTCCCTTATATCAGTCCAGTCAGTGATCCCAGATTGCCATTCCTCGCTGGAAGGTTCAGTACTGTCTGTAGCCACCAGAGGGAGCCTCTGCTCATTCACAACAGGGAACACTCTATTCTTGATAACTAGCCTTGCTAACGCTGACAGCTGAGAGTTGCAGCCCCCAGCTGTCAGTTTTGCCTGACTGGTTACCAAAAAATACAGGGAACCTATGCCAATTTAAAAAAATATATATTTATTTAGAGCACAGGTGCCTGCTGATGAATACTCCCATCAGATGCCGCCTGCTCTCGCTGTTATTAGTGGCAGCAGGTGTAAGCTGAAGGGAGCAGTAGTCCCTTCATCCGACCTAAGTGACCAGAGGTAAACTTTCTACCTCCGATCACAGCTGGGGGTTTATTTGACAGCATGGGAACCGCGGCTGTCTGAGTGGCGGTAAAGTGAATGGGGTACGGATTCCGGTTCAGATCTGGGTACTGTTCTGGTACCGAAACTTAAACTTTTTTTTTAACTGTTCGGCCGAACTTGCTGTGGTAACATAACACCTGGCCATCTTCAAACAAAGGATTTATATCCCCACCAGCTAGCTTGTATGCAACCTTCCACAGGAAGATCCCTGTGGATCCAAGACATGCGGCCTGAGTCCTTGGTTCAGCTAACTAGGATTTCATAAAGGAGTTTTGGAAATACTATCCTAGCTGTACATCATGTATAGTTGTAAAATCCCAGAGCAGGGCAAGCGCCTGGGTCTTGAGTCTTTCTAACATGCACGGAAGGGAGATACATAGAACAGCCACTAGCAGCTAGGTAACAAAATTGTGTTTAGTCTCTATGAGTAGCAGGGGCCCAGTTGGATCCGATGGCACCAGAACCACCCAGAAAAGAGTTATAATCTTTCATAGGTTTTGTGAGATTTATCTCCAAACCTCCAGTGGAGGCATTTAGGTTCAGCCCAGAGGGAAGGGGGGTTACCCAGAGGGTTTAATGATTGTGTGCAGCATATCCTATTACTTTTTCTCTGAGAGGTCATACACACATCATGTGAGGACAATTTGTACAGAGAGGGGACCACAAACCTTCCATGTGGCAGGTAATCAATCCATATCTAATATAAAGGAAGTATAGAGCTTACCC